>OY744481.1:88893704-90093704 GCA_963556165.1 Tipula helvola
GTAACAATTCCTGCCATTCAGCGTAAGATTTATTGTAATATTCGAGGTCATGCTGCAGTGACGTATTCCATATGTAACATGGGTGACCCCACTTTTTAGGCCCTGCTACGTATCGTGCAGCTGCGCTTAGCAGATTATTTGGTCCACGACGATGAATATGTCCCCAATAGTTTATCCGTTGCACCTTGATTTTTTTTGTGATAGATTTACCGCCTAGTATCTCCTTGACCTTCCTTGCAGAAGGTTTATTTGAACTGAATTCAAATAATTTCCTAAGAAGAAGGAATTCAATTGCCTCAAGCGACGGCGATTGGCGTAGGTAAGTGCTAAGGTCTTTAATCAATACGTAATCATAGGAATAATAGTTGTGTTATACATAGTAAGTGCAGTCGAGAAAGGAACATTATACTTTTTTATGAAGTTTAGCATCATTTGGGTGACACCTGGTATAAATGGTAAATGGTTTACTTAAATCTGAGGATAAATGAGTACCAAGCTACCGCATGGTGTTGAACATCGCGAAATTTATGTTTGCCATGGTAATGTTAGTTGGAGGATCATTTTGGGGGAGAGGGTCTCGGATAAGCATATTGCATTTCTGGTGTTTAGTTTCCAGTCCAGCATATCCTAAAACAGTTATAAGTTCCTATAGTATGCAGCAATGGAAGCTGCAATTGATCGCGTTGCTCTAATTTAACTCCGTGGAACTGATCCGCAACCGTGACCAGGACCCCATTTAGAATGATGTTAAATACACGTGGAGATAAAGGACATCTCTGCTTAATATCTTTTTTCTTGCTAATTCTTGAAGTGGTCATGTTGAACCATTTAATGATGGTACGTTCCCAGAAGCATGTCTTAATAATCCGATTGATTAAATAACATGGAACATATTGTTGCAAATACTCGGAAACCACTTCTAATTTTACTGTATCGAATGCCTTTGCCAGGTCGATTGATATCATATAAATACGATATCCAGCACGCCATTCGTCATCAAGTAAAGAGGAAAGCGGCTTGATATGTGGCTGGTGACGCCTTAAATTCATCTAGACGATCCAGAAGAAGTTTAGCGTATTTCTTGTATCCCACGTTGCATATTGCGATTCTCCGATATTCATTGACATCTTTTGGATTTTTCGCTTTCGGTATTGGTATCTGAACAGTTTTAATTCATTCTGGAGGAGGTTCGTTCTTTATCCATACTAAACATCCGAACTATTGGGCCGTAAATGTTGCTTGAGATAAGCGTAGGACTTCCGGAGTCATTCGGATGGCTTTTGACCAGACAGACTGCTAAACAGACAGCCTGATTAAATAGTATTCTAGCGTTTTTTAGTTGAACATGAGCTACCGGGTCGCGAGCGTGTGCGTTTTTCTGATATAGAGCGTTTTTAAACACGCTAGTGTGCCTTGTCCTTGAAGTATGGGAAGTACGATTGGCCAGTTTGTTGCGCCGAAATTTTTAATGCAATCCACAATTGTCTGTCAGTTATTTACACAGACCGTACACATATTTGAGATGAGATATATGGTATTATAAGGTCCTGTAACAAGGCCAAATTTAATGACTTATATGCATAAAGGGAACAAGGCTTTAAGGTAGACCCGTGTAACCCCTTAAACTAGCCTAGCAGCCGGTTGCTAGGCTAGTTTAAGGGGTTACACGGGTGCTGCTTTCACAGAGTTTTATCACGACGAAAAAATATCTGACCAATCTTAATCCCCCAAACAAGAAATTTTATTTCTCTCAAAGTTTCTAAGATAATTTTAATTCGTTTAATGCCTTCTGCTTAGAGCATGGCGGCTGCCGCTCCAAACCTCCGCTTTTAAACGGTTTTCAGAAATTCCAGGATTTAAAGAAATGTCAAATATTTCTAAAATGTGCATTTTCCATAAATGTATCATATTTACATACTAAAATGGAGAAGCCCAAAGCTGCTTAACATTGTACATGCGCATAAATCTAAAATGAAAAAAAAATCTTCATATTTTGTTAAAATGTGAAAGATTTTTACAAAAGCTCCCAAATAGCCGCTGTCAAAACCAACACAAATGTCTTTATACGTATACGTAATTTATAAGACATTTGTGTTGGTTTTGATTGTGCGTATTTTTGAATTTGTTGCTTGTGTTTTTTTCTTATGCACCTTTTTCTTGCCCGTCTTTTTTTCTATGTGGGCATATTACCATGTTCGCTTTTTTCATGTATGCTTTTGTTCTGCTCCTCTTATTCTAAATAGTTCTGTAGACAACAAAAATGTTTGTAAACTTCGGCTTTTCGATGATTTTTCCATTTTCTTTGAATTTTTTCCTAATATTACAAGTTACTAAGTTACTTGCGTATTAAGGCCCTTTTACATTCAATCTTTTCGTTCTTTTTCAAAAGAATAGAATCACGAAGAAAAGGGCAAATACATTTTACCCATATATAAAAATGGGACGGGCATATTCAAAATTTCATTTTTTCCTTTCAAAATATTACTTGGATTTTATATCTTTTGAGCAACTTTTACGAAAAAAGACAAACCAGATCATCTTTTTCTGATTTTTCCGTTCTTTTTCACCAAAAAAAGTTGAGTGTTGCAGTAAATAGTATTGAATAATACTTTTTAAGTATTCCTGCTTATTTTAATACAAGGAAATCATACTAAAACTCATTTTTTATGGTACATCTTTTATCTTTTGGAAAAGAACGAAAAGATTGAATGTAAATCGGCTATTAGTTTTTATTTTTACAAAAACTATGGTTTGACTATTAAAACTTTGCCCGAATTATCTTGTTTATAAATTAGCGACGTCTAGGCCTTTACTACAACTGGTACTTGAAGCTGTAATATTCAACAATTTCTCAACAATGGGATATTTAACGAAATTTATGTACAACTAGAAAGGAGAAGATAACCTTTAATTTGCTGAAAAGATGTTTGATAACTAATCTTGTGCTTCATTCAAACAGACGTCCTAATGCACAGCTACAATTCAACCTTAATATAACAACACGACGTCGGAAAGCGAAGTAAACGCAAACCGAAAAGCGACAGATGCAGAGAGAAATAAAACAGTAGTTGTTATCTGGCCGATACCTCCCACTTCAAAATAATTAAATTACAACTACGAAATTAAACACAGACTAGGCACCTCAACATTCTAATTATTGACGGCGGTATGGCCTATTTTCTCCATTGAACTGTACTCAGCAAGATATTCAGTCACTACTGCAATGAAAAAGTTTGTTGAAAATGGCCCTTACTACGATTTCATGGTAGGGAGTGATCTGTTGTACAAGGTGAGGCATCTCCACGGAAAATGCAAGGAAAAGGATAAAATGTTACCACAAAATAAGTCGTTAGCATGACGGTGCCCAAAACGTCTAATATGTTTGTAGTACATAGTTGTCATGTTTTTTTATAAGTCTCGATAGATCTCAATAGATCGCATCCAGATGTTCTCTATTTTTGTGGTTAAACTGTAATTGATTCAGTTTATTTTAATCAAGAATACCTTTTTATTCAACATTTTATCGTTTTTAATTCATTTCCTTAAATTACACAACTTATTAATTGTGTTCAAACTTTTTTTTTTAAATTATTTTGGTATATTCCAAATTGATAAATATTTATAAGAAGAGGAGAATGTACAATTATTAATTGTACATGAAAATCTTGCTTTATATCCAGATATGCTATCGAGACTACAAATTTCCCCTTTTATGAGCAAAGACACACATTAAACATTTGTATTTTAGCATGGAAGCATACCAAAGTCAATTTTTAGTACATCTATCATATACAATAGGAAACTAGTAGCTGATTTACATTTAATCTGTTGCTCTATTTTAAATGACAGAAGATGTACGTTAAAAGTATTCAGTTTTATATTATTTCCTTCCATTATGAAGAGGTATATTCAAAATGTGTTATTTAATACTATTTACCGCAAACCACAAGTTTTTTTTGGCGAAAAAGAATGGAAAAATCGAAAAATGAACCTGTTTATCATTTTTCGTGAGAGTTGCTTAAAATTTAAAATATCATAGTAGCATTTTGAAAGAAAAAAAAAAGTTTTAATGTGTCCGTCTCATTTTTATATATGGATAAAATGTATTCGCACTTTTCCTCATGTATTTATACATTTGGAATAACAAAATATAATGAAAACAACATGGCGTAGCGTTGTCAAAATAAACACAATTCTTAGTGCTGCGAGTGCCAGTATTTTTAAGTGGATGATAGGAGTAGCTACAATTTCCCATTTTTTATTTTTGCAAATATCTGAATAGATCTATCGAGACTTATAAAAAAACACAGCAATAATATGACGAGACGACCCAATAAACAATATAATCTTGTATTGGTGATGATCGGCGGTTTTCAGTAATCCATTTTGTATTGTGAGGGACAAGGCGATTTCGTTTACTAGCAATGTTCTCAAGGAATATTGTGAAGTCAAAGGCTTCGAAATTATCAGTCAATGATGCAAATGTGTAGTAAACATTGCTGTCGATTGAAAACAACGGCCAGTTTGTTTTTTAGTATTTTTTGTGTTTTATTGGTACGTTGAAATAATAAAAGTTCGTAGAGTATTTACTAATAATAAAATCCTACATTTATTCAATATCACCCAAAATTTTGTTCAGCCAACAAAAAAATCTGAAGAAGTCTTCATTGGATGACTAATAGTAATAGGTTTTAAGAATCAAAATCAAATTAGAAGACTGAATTCGGAGCCATATTGTTTTAACGACGAGTGAAATTATCTTCCCAATTATACCGTTGGTTGGTTAATTCTCATATTTAGAAACCAACTTTGTAGTCGAAATATTAGCGAATTTTACGGAACATGTATTAAACTCTTAATAATTTCAATTCGGATCACTACTGGTTGTAGTCTGGTGAGATGACTAAAAATAAATCATCGTTCAGATCCGTACAAGTCAACTAACTAGAGAGAAAGAGATATTGAAATTGAGGAACCGAATTTGCCGAGAACAAGTATTGAAACGAGATTTTGAAAAAAAAGTCATCAACCAAAATGATTTTGGTGTGAAATTCGAAGGAGGACATAATATTCTTAAATTTGTAAAATTTGATAAAATGTTTAAAATCCTTGTGAAAAACGTGAAATTCTGAAATTTTATGACATTTTAAAAATTTGGTAGTTTATTGTTTCAGGCTCTGAGAAAATATATAAAACTAATGAGACGAATTTGTGTAAAATAGTTTTGTTATACACTTCCCGGGGCTTCGAAAGAAATGGCGCCTGCAACAATTAAAATAAGAAATTTTGATTTATGAGGTTTCTTTTGGCCAAAGCGCTGTTTAAGTAGAAAAATTATTTTGTTTTTTAACAAATAAAATACAATACATATTCAATTTATTTATATGTAAATACATAATCGTATAAATAAATTGTGTGACCGTAATCAATTTCAAAATTACATTTTATATGTCCATACACCACACACCAAACCAAACCAAATAAAATCATTGGTTATCTCAATAAAACATCCCGAATATGTACATATAATAAAAGAGCCTGTACAATTTGGAAATTTGTATTTTTTTTTTATGAGACAAATTTAAAAGAATATACGAATATGCAAATATAAATCTTAAATAATATAAATACAATTTAAGCAAAAATATTATAAAATTTATGACAAACAATAAATTTTATTCATTTCTTACGATTTGTTATTTTCGTTGAACTGTTGGGATTTTATGTTTGCTGTTGCTGCTGAATTATTTGCCTTATATACATAAATATACATGAAGGAGACATAATATTAAATTATATGTCATACCAGATAAATTCAACAATAATAAGATGATCCACATATAATTGTAAATGTCATGTATGTTCATATATCGACGAACAAAGAAGGGTTTACGGTTGTGAAACACACTAACTAGCTCAACACTTAATAATCCGCGCACCAATCTAAAGAAAATTCAATTAAATTATTATCGACAATGAAAACCCGTCCTATAAAAACCATCAAGCCATTAAAAACTTACATTTACATATAATAGTTGAGTGTTTTAATTTCATTTTAGTGCGCTAATCTTCATTTCGAAATCCATTAAAAGGTAGGAAACCATAAAAAAAATTGTATGGTCATTCTTTTTTTTTTATAAATAAGAAGCTTATCATTATCGTATTGATGATTGCCATCACGCTAAAAATTGTTAATAACAATTCATTTACATATAAACGTGTATAATACTTAATAATAATCTGGTGATCTAGTTTCTGTTGAAGTCGACGAGTTTTCTCACCACAAACAAGTGATTATGTTTATAATTAAAATCTAAATCATGTTTGTTTTAAACATTCTTGCTAAATATATAGTGTGTCGTTAAAAAATTATAACTCGTTAACAACAAAACATACAGGTGAGCTTACCATATAAATTATATCGTTTTCACATGCTGTGTATCGATGATGTATACAGATAAACACTCGCAGATAAGTTAAGTTGAACGAACAAATCGCAAAAATGTAATTAACTTTTGATTTAAAATTACACTAAAAAAAATATTAAAAATAATCAAATTGTTTTTTTTAGTATAAACAACAACGGACACTAAAATTGCTGAAATCTGTAAATTCAGAACATTTAACGACTCCATTTATTGTTTTACAATGAAAATTTTGTAATTAAATTTAATTGCAAAACACACACACACACACACATAATCATGTTTACTTTTGGGCTTGATTAACCACAAAATATTTTGTATTGTATTTATAAAATACGGAGGGTAATTGTTTATCGTTACAAGGACAAGGGATTAGCTAAGCGCGATTAGCTAAAACCGTTTAGCTAATGTACCACTAATCTAATTGAATTGATAGACTAAGGTTTAGTAAGTGACGTCACTCTTGTTTGAGTTGATTTTCTTTATTTTGTTCAATAATTAAATCAAAATAAAATTTTTGTAGTTTTAAAAATGTTGATAATAGTTCCATCTATATTAAAATAGCGCAACTTGTATTTACAATTTTATTTTAACATTTACATATAGTGGCGCTACTTGCACTCTCACTAAACTCATTAAAAAGAGAGAAACTTCAAAATATTGAGAGATTAGTTCACTAATCGCGCTTTGTCACTAATCTCGAAATAATCTTTAAAATTTATTTTTTGTGTTGCCTCGTGCTCTTTTGTTAGTATGCCAACATTATTAAGTCTCGTTAGGGTCATTGTTGCTCGTAAGTAATTTTTAATTAATTTTAATTTGCTGAAACTCTTCTCACACGAAGCAACTGATACGAAATTGTCATAAATAACTTCAGTGCGACGATAAGATTCGGAAGAGATTCTGTAAAATTCCACTCTACGATAAATTTCAAAAAGTCTAGAGACACCCAATTAAAAACTGTAACATTGGCCGCTTTTGAATGTTTTCTCAACCTTGATATCTCTAAGAGGGGTTCTGTTTCTGACACCTCATCATAAAAACCAGCAAATTTTGATACAGCTAGCTAATTTCAACTCTTCAGTGTTTGCTAAAAGCAAAGTATTTGTTTACGCAACTTCGAAGAATGAAGCTACATCCTGAACTGACTTCGATCTTAGGCTTAGCTTTTCGAGTCAAGCAGTCGATAGTTTTTATTTTCTACAAAAAATATTTATTTTATATGCATTATAACTACGTATGCCAAAATTCTATTATAAAAAATTAAAAATGAAATTTGAATAAGATGCAAAAATGATTCAACCACGGGGACAAGTCGCATGATTTTGCAGATAAAAGTATGAGTCCTGCAAGTGATGGCTTACATGGAAACAAATTTACACCAAAAAAAGCTTTCAACTTTAACGGATGAATCTGAACGACTGGATGCGTAAATTCTCGTGAGCTATGAGACTGTAATTTTCATTTTACTTTTTAATTTAATAATTTGTTAAACCACCTCACCTCAGTTCTTTAATCTGTTAGGAACGAGCTCCTGCTCAAAATAGATTATTTAATTGGGGTAGGTGGTCGCTAGTGTAAAATTTATGTAAATAAATAAATAAAATAAATAAATAGTTCGGAGTTCAATACTGAATCGGGCAAGACATTCTTACATATTCTTTTCAAGTTCAGCTTCAGTGTGAGCCCTGCATCGGTATGGCCAACTCACCGGTCATACGTTTTTTACGACGGATTCGTCTTTCATTTCATTATTTTCACAGCAAGATCTATTGCCTCTTCTACAATACGACTCCGTTTCTCTTCAATATAAAGACAAAGTGCCTCCATTTTGACTGTTAATTGTTCAACACTCAAGCCTTTACTTTGCAATGCAATCTGAGCATAATTTATTTCCTTAGTACATCATTCCAAAACAAAAGATAACAAAGAAATGTGAAATCATACACATCATGTATAAGTTTCTGTGCAATACCTCTGGTGTCTATATTTTTCTGTTGATCACTTAATTGCTCTATTGCAGCCACAATCCCATCAAAATTTTCAGCCAATGCTTATACTGTGGCATAATGAGCACTCCAACGCGTTGTTGAGAGTCTTTTCGCACTCCTCCATATATTCTGCTCATAACAGCTGCATTATCATAATCGTGGGAACGACACATCATAACATCTAAACCGTCATTTTCAAGCTTTTTAAGAATTTCATCACTTTAATCAGCGGCTTGTGTTCCTTGTAAAGAAAAAATCTAAGGAATACTTCTTTGACTTCCACTTTTCTATCATCAGCTTTTACATAACGAATCACTTCAGACATTTGATCAATATGTGAAATGTCAGGTGTGCTATCAAACATAATTCCAAAATATTTAGCCGATTTAATTTCGTTGACAAGCTTAAATTTTACGTGGTTCGCTAAAACATTTATGAATTCATTTTGTGTATCCGACGACAAATATGATACTTTTGGTGATTTAAAATGCTCCAAATTCAAGATGAGTTCTTTCAACACCGCATCATACTTTGACAGTAGTTTGACTATTTCTAAGAAATTCTGTTTATTTGAAAAGCCTTGTTCTTCATCATGTCCACGAAATGCTAGGTTTTGTTTAGCCAGAAACAAAGTTATATCCAATAATCTAGATAAACGTAGGCCACTTTGGGATTTAGTTTCCACCACTTCTGAAATCCAGTCGTAAATGTTGCTTTTGTATTAGTACTATTAGTGACAGAAAATATACGACAGCTGAAATAGTACAGGTTATTATTTATAGGAGAATAAACCATCCATTTTTTCTCCATTAGGCATCACTTTATAAAACCATTCTTTTGAAAGATGACGAACATCACCTTTTATTTTTAATCCAAGCCTAGATACAGTGGCAAACGGTCCTTCTCTGTTTTGGAAATGTTCACTCCTTTTTTTATGATCTCAATGAGAACATTATCAGGAACTGGTATACTCCAATGTGTTACATCTCCCAAGTCTTGAAGTGATTCATCCATGCAAATACTGTCTTCGACAGTAGAAGCATTATCAGTATTATCACTGTCAGTTTTCAATATATTTTTCTAATTCGTATTCTTCATGGGTTATCATCATTATCTGAATCATTCCTTGCATCAACGTTAGAATCAGTTTCTTTGTATGAACTTTTGCTGTCATCAGTTTTTAAAACATGTTTGGCTTTGCTCTGCTGAAACCCGCTTTTTCTTTTAGGCGTATGAACTCTCCGAGGCATATTTCTTTTGGGTAATTGGTACACGTATTCTAAAAAATATTTTCAATTAGTGGGTATCATCGATGTCATAAATTCTAAATATATTTATTTGTAGGATACGTATGTATGTATAATATGTCTACTACATAATAAATACAGAAAAAAGATGAAACTCGGCATCTGCAAAAAAAGCAGACGACGATTTTTGAGTTTGTTTCTCGGGTTTCAATTGACTTTCTTAAGCAGATAATTATTTTTTCTCTTTTTGTCTTTGAAGTTTGTCTTATGTTGTGTTTCAATTTTTTTGCGGCCATCGAATGTCGTTAAATATAAATCAGCTATTAGCATGAAAATAAAAACATCAAAATATTGGGGAAATCCTCGACCCCGACGAACTCAAAACAATTTACACCGCCAACCGTGTTGTACGTTAATAGCTGCATTTCTTGATGCATAGTGATCCGGATCAGATCAAAATTTATATGTGAAACAACAACAACATTTGATCCAACATTGATTTTGGATCAAAAATGATAGTTGAACAATAATTTTGTATTAAGTGGTTGGTAGAAATGAAATGAAAAATAAAATTAAATACCGAACTTATTCTGCCTCTTTACACGAGTATTGTATTCTTTTCTTAGTGATAGAGGAAAGAAGCGACTAAGAATAGGATAAATACAACACGCAAAAGGCAAATTCAAAGCGAAACCGGACAGTTGATGTTTGTATGTTTTACGCAAAAAATTTATGTAAAAATTTTAATCTGCAGTAATTATTTTTTTTCATAGCTTACGGGCATTTATAAATTACAATATCACAATTATAAATTAAATTATACCTTGGTTAAAATGGCTTAAAGCCTAAGTGATTTATCGTTGAAATACATTGTGATGGTTTGTGTAGTTTTTATTTTTTCCCCAGTCGGGTGTCACCCCAAAACGGGTGGTACCCAATGCGGACCGCCCCACCGTTCCCGCACCCCGCCCCCCCCCTCCTTCTCTAGCCATGCTATTGATTATGATTGGCTGATATTTGTCATTGTAAACGTATTGTCTGTAAGCCTACTATGTATTCAAAACTAAAAGGAATATGAAATAAATAGGTTTTGTTGTTTGTATTGTACGTGCTCCGTCCGAGTTCGGACGCATGCGATTTAAAAATATTTTATTCGGAAAGGGAAATTTGTTTACGAAATAGACTACTTTGATTGGTTGCTTGCTGAAAATTTTTCCGCAGAATATTGTCGCGAACTCGCAGTCAGGGAAAGTATTTTCAGATCGGAATACGAAATAGGCCAATTTTTTAGATACTTCAAACAAAAACAACAAAATTTTATTTTTATTGCATTTGCATTCGTCACCGAAAATAAACTCAAAATTGAAGAATTGGTTAGAGTGCAAGAGTTTATTAAAGTTGACGAAATTAATCCGATTTAAAATTTTGATATTTTTAGAAATTTCGAAATTCAATCGAACCTTCAAAAACTATGGTAAACATAGATTGGAATTAAATAAAAAATAGGATTTAGAAATAAATTACAATTAAACAAATACTAATCCAACAAACACAATAGAATCTGGAGTATCAAAGCATTGATGTAAATATATAAGTCGCCAACAACAAATTCGAACTTAATGTAAGGGGGATAGAAAGAATGTCACAAAACTATGTTATCAGGGGAATAATTGATAAATAAATGATCAGGTGCAAAAACGAAAATGTAAGTCATTGTTTTCTTCAGTTTAAGTTCAGAAAGGGTAATTCACAAAATGAGAAAAAATGACATAATGTTTACGGGGGAAGGGGCTACGCAACGTAATAATTGTTTTTGTTTTACTCAGAACGTAAATGTGTCTGGGTGCTGTATTTACTAATGCGCCTATTATGGTTTTCACCTAAGAGTCACTTGGCGACTTCAAGTCACCTAAATCAAATTTTGGTATTATGGTTCTCGCCGTGAGTGCAAAGTGAGTGAGAGTAATGTCAAAATTGCTCGCCTAATATTTCTCGGTGACTAGTGCGATTATATATAAGGAATAAAGAAATAATGGAAATAAAAATCTACAATTTTTTTTACAGGCAAAATAGTTTAATTAATATTTCCTAATTAAATATTAAATAAAAATCAATTTTGTATTTCGAAATATTTGTATTGTACATATTAACAACAAAATGTGTATGTAAGTTTTCAAATATTTTTGTTCCCTCCATCTTCATTCGTGATTACTGGTTTAAGATAAGGCATTTTTTAAAAGTGGGATATACAAATTGCCATCACGCTGGCAAGAAGTTATAAATAATGATGGAAATTATATTATTCAATAAAGTTTATTCAAGTTATGAAGAATTGTAACGGTAAGATTAGGAGTAATATCACAGAGAAATAATACCAGAGGCATATCTTCTATCCAAACCTTATACACATTACCAAGCTGTTATACAATTTCGAACAGTACTGCGTGAAAGGGAGATATATTTGATCTCTTTTTCACCATTCGTAGTTTTATTGATCATATGACTATTGTTTTTATAATTCCTATTTCAAAATATTACCACCCATCTCTCTCTTTATTATGTCGCAACCATATTGTAACATGAAACAGAATTGTATATTTACCTTAATAAAAAAATCGGAAGTGGAAATAAAAATATCGCTTCGTTCACACAAACATACAATTTTATATTTGGCTTTACGCGTGCGCCTAAACATTTTGCCCTTGAAATCCTAATAAACAAAAGCAAGATAGAACATAGAACTAATTTTTATTTTGATTTTATGTTTTGTATGGATTGAATTATTTACAGAAAAGTTTTTGTTTTTTTCATAAGGTCATTAACATTTTGTGTTTTGATGATTATCCTTCTTACTTTGGTTGACTCGTTCTATCTGGAGCTCAGATTTGCACTTGCGCATTTAATAAACATTTGTTTTTTTAGTAGTAGAAGATTCAGATAAAACAGTTTAAACCTATTGAGTATGCATGTTTCATATGTATTTAGAGAGAAAATCTTCCTTGCCTGTTAATTAGAAATGTAGTTAGATAAGTTAGGTATCGATGAACTTTACAAGAATTGCTTTACAGAACACCTGTGCATAAATGCATAACTCTTTTTCTAGTTCTACTTTTCTTTATAACTAAATGTATCTGGGGTTAAAGTAAATGACATTTTAACAAACTTATTTTGAAGATGGGTTTACTAGTTGGGTATTATAAGAAATGGTGCATGGACCAGTTATCTTTAAGTAAAAATCACAATAATAAACGATTTTAATATTTAATTAGTTAAAATTTTTAACTTTTTAGGTTTTCTATTTTTTGTTTGGTCTTTATTTGAAATTGACCATCTACAATTTTTCCGCAGCAAAACCAATAAAAAAGAATGTATTAATTTTTTATAATGATCAAAACATACATCATTTTCATCCGGTAAAAATGTTGGAAACTCCGATTTTATTGTTTCAATGCTGATTTTAGCCATTTCCTCGCATATATTATTGGAGTGGTTTTTTTGGCTAAAATAATTTTCAAATATTTGAACCAAAAAGCTTGTAGGTTGAAACCATTCGTCCGATGGTGGTTTTAATGACCCGAAATTGGAAATGTCTTTTTTGAAATTTTTTTGTTGTAAAAATACGTTATTTCCATTGATGTGTGTGTCTGGCTTTAACAACTTCGAAGTGCATATTTCACAATCAACTTTTTTAAATACACAGTATCCAGCATAATAGGAAATTGCATTGGATGTTAAGACGCTAAATTCTGACCGGGTGAATAACGTTTCTATTTCAGATGGACCGGGTTCTTCCGTTACTGTATATTTAAGACTGATGTTATAGTCATACTTAAATGTTTTCCAATCTAGTTTTAAATTTACAGCATCGTCAGGAAGCAATTGGCATGGACGGAATGAAATAACACTTTTATGACGATGATATTGGCAAAATGTACTCCAATGTCATAGCTCGATCACATGTAGTTATACCCTCCTTTGCCTCTTAATGCAGAGAAAAAAATTTCTATGGCGTCTTGGTTTGTTTTTCCAGTTAGCAGAAATTCTATTCTAGTTGGTTCTTCGCTTAAGTGGTACATCAATCCTAATTGAGCGCGTATGGTTAGGTCAAGCCCTTTAACAAATTTGAAATAGATAACATTTTTAAATTACTTAAAAATTCCAAGCTTTGTTCTAAATAAACGTATATTTCGTTATTTACTCTAAGTGCCTGTTCTTTAGAATTCTTTGATGAAAAATTACGGCAATTGAGGCAATCAAAAATATTGTTGAATCTCTCAATAATATTCGCTGTCGGAATTACGTGTTCCAAATAGTTTCGAAAAATGGATGGAGTAGTTTCAAAAGCCGTACGTATAGCACAAGAAATAGTGCTACATCATTTTTTAAATTATTTTTATAAATAGTGAAAATGGGAAATAGTGCTACTTAATATCTGAACTGCCAATTTAACACCTATTTTTTGGAAATTATTTGAGTCTATATGGTTTTTGGTTGACTTTGGTACCAATTTAACTTTTTGAGTTTTGTCATTCTCATAAATGGCTTTAACTACATTAAAGTCAGTTGCACCGTAGTCCGATTGTTGAAACTGATGTTTAATAAATGAATTCCGAACAGATTTTATTAGATGCGGTGGATCATACTGTACGAACATTTTTCTATCATTAACTTTAATAAAAGGCTTTTCGGGGCCAATGCCAAAATGTTTATAAACGGCGACGTTCGTTGCGGCTTGATCACATGTTAACATCACGGCTTCTAAATTTAACACTTCTTGGCACAATTTTATATTATTTATTATTAAGTCTGCTAACTCGTTCACATTGATGAAATTGTTTATTAGCACGTAATTTAAAACGTGTAGGCATTGCGTAGGCATATGCATATAGAAAAGACATGCAAACGAAAAACTAATATAGGATATGTGAAATAGTGTGCAAATTTAGTCTTAGAAAAGGAGAAAACATGATAACTTGTGAAATCATACATAATCGGCAAATGTTTCAGAGGTTTTCTTTTGAGAATTAGTAAATTATATAGGACATCTTTGAATATTTTATTTTAGTATTTCTCAAATAAAGCCTTGAATTCCATTTATGAAGGAAAAACAGATAGCTACTTATGAAACCTATTAGGAAATGTCTCATTTTGTGTAACAAGTGGGATATTTGCTAAATGAGCGCAGCGAGTTGCGGAAATCACACAAGTTACACAAAATTGCATTTACTAACATCTTTATACAAGATTTCTTCTTGTTATGATCAAGTAGGCGTGGGCTAGTTTTGAAATGAATGTTTCGCCACTAGTTATGAAATGTGCTTCATGTCCTAACTAGTTGCGTAAAATAGGTCGTTTCGCAACCTACTACACTCCCAAGCAACTAAATCGATTCAAACCTTCAGCGCTCACAGAAAGGCGATTTTTTTTTAAACGGCTGAACCGATTTTCACATATCATTATTTTTTTGAAAGCCTGATATTTTTACTTTAAAATGACACTATTTTCATGAGAATTGGTTCAGTTCTTTTTTAATAATGAATTTTGAATGAAAACGCAACCAAAATTGATGATCATGAAAAAAACAAAATATTGGGGATAAAATGTAAATTACAACAAAAAATTCAACCAAAACAAAAATAATTTTATTGGTTAATACTTAGTATTGCTTCTTTGCATCTACAACGGTTCGCATGCGGCCCCATTGGCCTTATTAAGATTTTGACAAATACTTGGGGGGATGGCACCCCAACTATAGTTTTATTTATTTAAACAATTTATTTTTTTAAACTCTGGATTTTATCCAGAGCGATATTTAAATTTATTTTATTTAAACAAAACTACAATGATATCTGGATGAATACAAAAATAATAATGAATTTAAAATATAATTTTAATGTATGGCAAATTTTACTCGTGCCTAATTTAGCAAACTAGGCAGAATGTATGGGGTCATGTTATATGTGGTAATTTCCCGGTATAATAATTGGTAGGCGCAACGTGATATGTTATTTTGTTACATCCATCCGGTTGTGTGTTGTGTCAGCTACAATTCCGAAGTCATTGATTTGGTGTATATGCAACGTGACATCAAATTGTTTGGTATTTTATGTTTAACTTCATCAGCTAGAATACGGAAGTGGATGTCGGTTCGTTGCAGGTATGTATTGGTGTTGGTTCGTTAGATGTATGTAACTCCCCACCCCAGATCCAACGCAATCTTGCGGTCACTAGATGGTATCTGATTTCTGGCTCGTACCCTCCGTTTTAGTTCGTCCCATTAATGCTCAATTGGATTCATGTCTGGACTGAGGGTTGGCAATCTCATCGTCTCGAGTCCAACCTTATCCATGAACTGCCTAGTGGTTCGAGCTATGTGACACCAGGCATTGTCGTGAATCAATATGAAATCTTCCCCTGTATATTCTGCGTAGGGCACTACATGATCCAAGACAATGTCCTCGATATATCGTTCAGTGCTCAGACCTCCTATACGGCCTCCACCAGGTATGAAAACCAGGTCAAAGGCTTTGCTGAAATCTGTATAGATAGTGTCAACTTGGGCACCTTTTTCTAAACAAGATATCGTATCATTAACAAATACCGCCAGATTGGTTGTCGTTGATCTACCAGAAAAAAAATCATGTTGTTGGGGAACAATTAAGTTTTTGATATTAAAATAAACACCATCTTTAACCAGTTTTTCAGAAAGTTTAGGGATAACAGATAAAATAGCTTTTCCTCTATAATTCTCAACTAAACTTGTTTGTCATAGATTTATATACTGGGACTACATACAAAGGTTTCCAACACTGGGGAAAAATACCTTGCCTAAGGCTGTAATTAAATAAATGAGGTAAATGGCCACTTAAGGCTTCGGAACAATTATATAAAAGTAATGAGGGAATACCATCAGGGCCCATAGACAATTTAGTATTGAAACCATCTAAAGCCGTTTTAATTTGTTCCCCCGTAAAAGAAGAAATACCGTGAATATGATTATTGAAAATGTCATAGTCAGAGACAGAAGTCAAAACATTATGCAACGTTTTTCAAATCCGTTTATTCAGGATTTGGAAAACGTTGCAAATAATTCGCAAACAGAATTTAGATCATGAGTTTCCTTATCCTTATAATCATGGGTATTGGATAACCAACAGATTTCCTTTTAGAGTTTATATAATTCCAAAAGCACGATGGATTTGACTTGATACCAGATTCAATTTCTAACAAGTATGTAATTTACCATACATAAATTGATTCAAAACCTTAAACTCATTCCGAAGGCACAGAGGGATAATACGTAAGAGGAGGTATTATTCCTCTGTGCCGAAGGTGAGAATACAATGCATAACCAGCCGATGCGTTCGTCGTTTTATACCGTTTGTGTGCCTTGGTTTTACGGTTATATAATTTAACAAGTTTTTTGTTGAAGCACTTTTCACGATACGAATTATGTTTGTTGACAGTTTTTTTTAATAAATAGATCCATCCCCGCATACAAAATTTCGTAAAACCGGTTAGTCATAATTTCGATATCCATCTCATTATAAAAGAAATCGCAGGAAATATTTTCAAGATATCCATTTAGAGAGACATAATCACCATTACTAAAATCAAAGATTAAAACTGATTAAGAATATTTCACAGCTAGTGATGAAATGTTCATTTCCACTCTAGATTGCGCCTACTTAATTTACAGTAAAATTTTAATTAATATGAAATTTTATCAATTTAAAGACTTTTTTTTATCAAAATTAGAGAAATCTTGTATGAAACACTTTAGGAAATTCAATTTAGTGTAAATTGTGTGATCGCTTCGCTCGTACCGCAAATACCCTATCCGTTACATAAAATAAGGCATTCCTTAACAGATTGGATAAACAGCTAACTTGGGGGACTTTCCTTGTAAATTTTTGAACGTCCATATTAAAGAGAAAAAATTTAGAATTTATAGACTAATAGAATAATCGCGAAGCCATTTAGGTGAAAATTCACAGTGTTAGTCGTCTGATCAAACACCTGTTTTTTGTGAATTGTACTTTTTATAAATTTCGTCTATAGGCTGCGGTCAAATTTTTGGGTAAATGATTTACTATGGTAAATTTAGATATTTAGTGTTCGTTTTTTGTTAAATTACGATTTTTTTTCTATTTTGTACTCGTTCAATTCTTATAACAATAAAGAATAAAGTACACATTTACCTTTTTTAAAAAGGTAATTGCATTTATAGTATTTAATGGATTTACTCCAGAATTCGACCGCAGCCGTAATATTTAACGGTAAACAATTGGATATCTGTAACTGTAACTGAATTTAGTAATGTGCACGTAAATAAGTATTCCAGTTTTAAAAAAACGTATAGGTAGGTAGTTCTTATTAAATTTAAATTTAAACTTCTTAAGACAAAATAAAATTTTTTCGTTTTTTTTGTTTTTAATTTATTCCACAATAAGGAATTTAAAATTATTAAAATAAAATATTAATTTATTTTTAATTAATGTTTTAATTAAATGGAACATTTAAATGCAATAAACCGCACCGTCGCCAAAAATATTCTTTAGATCCGAATCAGGAAGAAGCAACATATCAAATGTAAAGGGAAATATCATCAAAACACGAAAGGTTAATGACCTATTGTAGAAATCAACAAATTTTTCTATCGCTAAAATAATTGTATAAATTGAACTTTCTGTAAAATACATTTTGTAAAGTTCACTGTCTGGCTGAATTATTCTTCAACAAGAGAGAAACTTATTAAAATTTGTCAAAATATTTAAGTATTCAAAAATCGAAAAGCGATATATAAAAAAAAAATTGTTTGGCATGGCATATGAATTTCAAGGACAAAATTGCTGTGATCAAACGTCCACAGCCACACAAAACCCATTTTCGTATTTACCTTTGATCTCCTACACATGTAATAATAATCATTTACACATAGTTGTAATTAAATGAAACAAAATTGGAAATATGTATAGAGAAGTGACAAGAATATTAATATAAAAACCGAATTATACGCATGTGCTAAACGAAAAATATTATTTTATAAAATGCATGTAAGTACATATATGTGTGGGTGTGTTGTGTAGTAGGAACATAAATATGTATAACAGTCTCGTGAATACGATGTTGAAGCGAGATCAAATATATCTCCCTTTCGTGGAAGACTGTTCGAAAAATTATAACAACTTTTATTTTCAGGTATCAAATTTGTGTAGAAGATAAGTCTCTGGTATTATTCCTCTGTGGTAATACCTCACCCCTTACCGTTACATAGAAATTGACACAACATCTCACTCACCACGGCTATATGCTCCTGCTAGCTCAGCAAGGTGGCGTGGGGTTTGGTGAGGAATGGTATGGCCTTGCTTTAGCCGTTAAATGCTAGAGAGGGGGTGGTATAACCCTCTTGGGTTGTACAATTCGAGACCGATGTGAATTGGTTAACAGGCGCTATTAGAATGAAAATTTACATGACAAATTTAACCCACTGAGTCAGCCATGTGACTCAGTGGGCCCAAACCAAATGGATCATCTGGTAAAAAGATTAACCAAGACTACCCTAGCCTAACATTTTTATATGAATAGAATAATACCACAAATCAAATCCAGATGTGATAACAGAACAACCAAAAAAAAAAATGATGTTAACAGTAAATAAAAATCCCTACGTACCTTTTTCTGTTATTTTCTTACCTACTTTGTGATTTTTTTCCTCTTTCTTTCTTTTCTTTCCCCAAAGCTTATTGATATTAACCAACATTTAAAACATTCAAGTAAAAGTCTGTGGCGGTTCGCATCTGTACATGCGTTCGCCATCACATACACGAACAGAATAAACGGAAAACACCCAATACAGAAAAACAACTGAACTACAGTCTCTTCCACAATGACAACAAAAAACACAAAACAAAATAAAATTGTATTTATTATTAGCCGTGTTTTTTTATAAGTCTCGATAGATCTTAATAGATCGCATCCAGATGTTCTCTATTTTTGTGGTTAATTGATTCAGTTTATTTGAATCAAGAATAACTTTTTATTCAACATTTTATCGTTTTTAATTCATTTCCTTAAATTACACAACTTATTAATTGTACATGAAAATCTTGCTTTTTATCCAGATATGCTATCGAGACTACAGATTTTCCTTTTATGAGTAAAGACACAAATTAAAAATTTGTATTTTAGCATGGACGCATACCAAAGTCAATTTTTAGTACATCTATCATACAATAGGAACCTAGTAGCTGATTTACATTTAATCTGTTGCTCTATTTTAAAAGACAGAATATGTACGATAAAAGTATTAATTTTATTATTATTTCCTTCCATTATGAAGATGCATATTAAAAATGTGTTATTTAATACTACGAACCGCAATCCACAACTTTTTTTAGTGAAAAAGAATTGAAAAATCGAAAAATGAACCTGTTTATCATTTTTCGTAAAAGTTGCTCAACATTTAAAAGATCATAGTAGCATTTTGAAAGAAAAAAAAAGTTTTAATGTGTCCGTCTCATTTTTATATATGGATAAAATGTATTCGCACTTTTCCTCATGTAGATATTTATACTTTTGGAATAATAAAATATAATGAGAAAACAATGACGTAGCGTTGTCAAAATAAACACAATTCTTAGTGCTGCGAGTGCCAGTATTTTTAAGTGGATGATAGGAGTAGCTACAATTTCCCATTTTTTATTTTTGCAAATATCTGAATAGATCTTTCGAGACTTATTAAAAAACACAGCCATTATTGCAACATATGCAAACGGAAGAGACCGTAGTTCAGGTGTTTTTCTGTATTGAGTGTTTTCCGTTTATTCTGTTAGTGTATGTGACGGCGAACGCATGTACAGATGCGTGAACCGCCACAAGTCAAAACCATTATCTATCTAAGGAAAGTAATTAATTATTTTTTTAAACCACAAAAACAAAATTCACTAATTACGCTAAGACAACAAACAAAAAAACTATGTAATTCACAATACATATAAATCAAACAAAAACCATAACCTTTTTTTTATTATATGCATTTAGAAATTATTCACTATTTCAAATCTCACAATTTACCAAAAAAAACACACAACTATTACTAAAATTTATTATTTGCTCCGGTGAGCAAATTCCCGCGAATTTTTTGATTTACTTCTCGAAAGACCAAAAACTGACCGTCTCCCAAAAAAAACTTTATTTTCTTTTTGGGTTGGTCGTCCCCAATGAAAACTGTTTGGTATACAATACCAAAAAAAAATAATAGGAATTTGGGACATTGTGTAATGTGCCAAATCAAAAAAAACTTAAGTTGGAATTTTTATAAGCAACAACCATGTCATTTATTGTTGTAAAAAAATCTACCTGATAATAAAACGACAATGGCACACTTTATGTACATATGTCAAATTACATTATTGCGTCGTGAAATAATTTTACAATTTCTTGCTTAATGCAATTCGACACTTTTCAGTGTGTCAATTTTTAGTTTCTTTGGTTTTGTACGAGTAAAAGCAATTTTACGTTACAATTAGGTTGTCCCAATTGAAACAATAAATTCATGTTGTACTCATGAATCAGATTGAATAAATTTTTAGAGAATTTTTGGAAACAGGTCTGTTGGAACGGATACATAAAACAAAGAAAAAATGCTGCCCGTTACAGAATTTATTATTCGTTTTATTCTAAAAACGAACCGGTTCAAGGAACAAAACTTATATAGTGCCGATATGTGCTTTTACCCTGAGGGTGGAGGTCACCTCTTCTCGGGGGGGGGGGGGGGGGGGGGGGGGGGGGGGGATCAGTACACTCAAAATAATCGCAGAAATCGTTAGAGGGATTAATTCTAAGCAAAAAATGTTCTATGAAGTTCCACGAAATGGTGTCTCTCTGTCAGTCTGTCTGTCTATCAGTCTATCAGTCTGTCAGTCTGTGTCCTCTCTACATCCCAGATGGTTTAACCAATCGAACTGAAACTTCAGATTTAAATTTTTTTGATAAATTAGGAGGGCCCATTGAATTTTACTCCAAATCGGATAACCGAACCGAAAGTGGCCACTCCCTTGGTCCAGAAAATTTATTTTGCAAATATCTTAAAAAATTATAAGGTTTACAAAGAACTACTTAATACAAAATGTTTCCAAAAAATAAAAAAATTAAAAAAAAACTTGTTAAAAATAAAAATATCTTAAGTTTGCAAGAAATTTGCCTAATAATTTTCGAAAAATCCGCTGTTCGTCAAAGAAAGTCGTGTGTTGATCACACCTCAATTTTTTTAATTCTTTTGAGATATCAAATCTGTTGATTTTTAATAATTTCTTTTTCCAATCCTCCCAATTTATGTTGTTAAAATGTAAAGTTTATTGTTGTTCGTTTGTCAAACGATCAACAAGGCCTATTTGTTATAGTTCAATTTTGGTTAGTGATTTCGCTTGCATAATTTCCGTTACTAATTTATCATATCATATTCCCAAGTTAAGCCCTGCAGCTAAAGTTTGTGGAACATCGTTGTAGGGACTACTCCAAAGTTACCGATAAACATGTGCGCAGTACGCTTGATTTGTTTGGTATATACCTACTTCAAATTTAACTAAACATTTTTTGTGATTGAATCTGAATGATTCTTTTCCTCAATTTGCCTTGAACGATTGAAACCATGGTCGCTGACCGCTGGAAAACTTATTCAAAGTTCATTATACTTTAATTTTATTTTATATTGAAGACCCTTCAATAATATTAAATTCCGCCGTTATAAAATTCCTATCACATACCGCGCCAACAAATCGATTTCATTCAAATCAATTATTCTCCCCTCAAAAAATACAAAATGTTTTTAAAAAAATTACACCATTTCATGGCCGTGTGCGCACAGTTCAATTTTTTTTTTCCAAACCAATCAAACAATTTATTCCGATCAACTTTTTAATGCTATTTTAATAAAAACATTTTCAATATTTTGATTTTATTTTATCAAACGTATTTATTATATGCCGCTCACATTTTTTATTAGCCCGAATTGCTCTTCCCCAATAATATATGTATGTATGTATAAATAAATATACGAATAATTTAAACAAAATAAAAAAATTGGATTAAAAAATTAAAAATTAAATTTTTGTTTTATTAAATTTATGTACATTTAATTTTTAATGTTGATTTTTGATGTTTTATTAATTTTATTAAATTATTAAATATAAAAAGACAAAAAACAATTTTGTGAATTATTGTGTAGATTCGAATTAATTTAATTTATTATGTATGTGCATTTATACATACGTATGTATCATGTCTATTTAGTTAATTTATGTGCACGCGAATTAATTTAAATTTATAAGTGTGAATTATTTACTAGATTAATTCAATTTAATGATGATGATGACTTGTGCAAGCGAACAGTGTACCAGCATTTTTTATTTGTTTTCTTGTCATGCGAACTAACGAAATGTTTGCGCGAGCTAATTAAAATTAAAAATTAATCGAATGAGAAGAAATAAATTCTCAAGGAAATGACCTCTAATTTGTTTGTTAACACACAAAATATTTACTTAATTAACATGTTCTTTGTGCACAAACGCAATATACGAGTAAAAATTGACAGATCCACATTCATTTGCCCATCTCAGGAGCGCATTTTTTATTATTTAACATTTTAATTAGAATTAATAGATTTATTTGGTGTAAACGTATATGCATCTGTTTGACCCAATAAATTTGTATTTCCTATCTAACTAAAACCACATTTTATAAGGGGGGTACGGGCTCATGTCTATACAACATATTTGTTCAGTATTATGTACATTTTTTGTATTTTTAGTTTTAGGTAATAAAATAAATTATTTCCAATTTAATTAAAATTATGTGCAAGTGAGTATATATAGATATGTATTCGAATAATTTAATAACAAACGTCCCGTACCAAAACTGTATACTAAACAATCTTATCTTATTTAAACTATGCACATTGTTTTGTTATCTCTCTTTAAAAAAAAAAATAACAAATATTTTTGTCAGATAGCTACTCGCAGATGCACATAGCAATTTGGAAAATGTCTTTGAACTGTACATACACACAAATCAACAATGTACAAGTAAATTTTATTGAGATTTCCGTTATCGTTCGTTTCGTCTTTCAATTTCTCAATATCCAATTACAACAACATGTACGTACATAAATGAATTAAAATATAATTTAATTAAAATAAACTAGCGGTTCTTATGTATATATGTGTAGCTCTGCAGTTTTTTATGAATGAATGGAAGTGAATAAAAAATTCTTATTAATTTATTTGTGATTGAGTGCGTGCGCGAGGGCTGGTTTGCCAATTAAAAGTTTGTATCCGGTTTGTTGGTCAAATGAAGTTGACCGATTCATGTATTGCAATTATATGGGATATCTTATTGACATGTAAATTGTAGTGCAACTCTCCTTAAATTTAGCTATTGCACTTTGTTAATGCTAGATTTCTAAACGTAAACATTTAAGCAGAACAATTCGGATGTATGGAAAACTTAATTTGAAAAATCCGAAATTTTGAAAATTTAAAAATTTTGAACTTTAATATATTTTTGATATTGAATATCTCAACATCATACGAAACTGCGTTTTTCCAACGAATTTATAACTGGAAGCTAGTTTTACGTATTACAATTTTGAAATTCATACATGTATGTATGGGTATGTATTTCAGATATAGACAATCAGAGATTTTTAAACTTCATTTTTTGGTGGATGGTTTGATACTCACTCATATTTGATATCGATACAGATCAAAGGATTTGAACCTAGTAGTTCTAGATCGAGGCAGAGTTTCAACAGTATATATCCAATGGAGAATTTTAAGGCTGTAAATTGGCGTTAAATTGTTAAATGAAGGTGCAAAATCTGCATGTTGCTAACCTATTCGATGCCTTATCCTGAATGTAGAAGCAGAGATCAAAACAATGATTAACAGAGTTAGCTATTGGCCAAGATCAGTCACGGTCAGTGTAAATACAAGGGTGAATTCTGAACATTAGTCATTATTACAACATTAGTTCCTCATTTACTGGATTTTTTGATTTCCTGTAAATCGTAAATAAAACCAAAATGTATAGGAAACGTTACTTCGAAAACGTGGTTTTCGAAAAAGTTTCGTCACATTTTCATTTCACGGAAATTAGATGTTTTGTTCACTTTTTATAATTTGTCGAGATTTTCGGGATTATTCTAGTTCGATTCGATGAAGTCGTAGTATTCAGTTCAGTTTATTCGAGAATAAATGAATTTGTTTGAGATTATCGAGTGTCTTCAATTGTTTGATAATGCATATTGCAAAATCGTAGAATCTATTCGTAGTATACGATTGTTCGATATTTTAGAAAGATAGTATTTGAGAGAATTATTCAACTTTTCCATTACTTTCACTATTGAGTTTAGCGTTAACTTGCTTAAACTTACTGACTTTCACGAAAAACTCGATAATTTAATGCGATTTTTAATTTAACCCAAAGGATGCAATCGATAGCCTTCAACGCTGACAAAATCACCTTCTTTACGCTGAGCAGCGCTTTTTCTCAGCATAACATTGCTTTTTTGAAATTTTTGTTTAATTAATACTTATGACGGATAATTAATACTTATGACGGCGTGAAATTTTTTTTCTTGACTTAAATTTTCCTGCGGATCGATTATTTTATCTTATAATGATAGCTTTATTGATAAATTTTGTACTCGGTATTATAATCGATTAATCTTAATCTGTTGATTTCCCTTATTTTCAACAGATTAAGATTAATCGATTAACTTTTTGGTTAATCAATTCGACTTTTTACAGAGTATAAAATTTGTTGTGAATTATTTATTACCTAAATAAAAGCGGAAAAATTGTCTCGAAAGAATTCAAATCCGCAAAGTGTGGGTCTATTGCACAGCAAGTTGTATTGTTGTTGATGACATCATCGCTACATAGCTCGTATTCACGCAAGTTGATTATGTATTTGTCGTATTTCGAGTTCCATTAGCCGAATTTCGAGAATTCACAAAATTTAAAAAGTTGCAGTTGCGATGAAACATGATTATGCATTACGAGAACACAAACTTGTTTACATAATTAGAAACAATTGTCGAAACTGATAAATTACATACTCAGGTTTTTCGATTTCCGGGATTATTCGAGTTTATCGAATTTTGACGATAAGTTGCATCATGTTTCTGATTTAAGTTTGGTAAATCGGGATTTTCAAGATTTCTTGAAGTCCATTTGGCGCAAAACTCGAGGAGTGTTATGTATTTTATTACGAGACATGTGAGTGCCCATCAACCAGAGAGCAGTAATTAAACAATTTTCACAATTAAAACAAACTCGGTTCATAATTAAAATACCAGTTACAAATTGTAGTTTGTAGTTTCATTACTATATACATATGTAGATAATTCGTAACTCCCTTTTGCGACTGCATGGTACTTTTCGAAATTATTCTAGATTTTTCTGGAATATACGACTTTTTTGTGAATATTCATGTTATTCTAGAATTCTAAGAGTATATGTGCCTTTCGCTTTCCGTGTTTCTCGATATTTTTCGAAATTGCATTTTGTTACAGAATCAGTGATTTATACTAGCATTTCCAAGATTTTCAAAGCATTAAGTTCAGACAGGATATATAGGTGTGCCTGGAGAATGCTGAGAATACGTTTTTCTAGAATATTTGAGAATTTCCGGGATCCTCGAACTAATTTCGAATTAATCCATATTGCGAAGTTCGAAAATTAATTGATAGTGTATTAGGCTATGCAAGTGGGGGCCGAGAAGCGATAAAACTAAACATATGCATTTATAATAAGCCGTATGTAAATCACGACCCTCCTCGAATCCACTCTGCCCGCAGCCTATGCGTTAAATACTTTAAGTCGCAGTGCGTCAAGATTGGTTTACATTGATTTAATCATTTGATTAAGCATCTTCATTATATTTAGCTATTTTAGAATTTATTTCGCATGATTTTCGCCGAAAGTAGGTACAAATTTCATAAGTGCTCGCCTAACATTTTTTGGTGGCTCGTGTGATTTTTTGTAAAGAAAAGAAAATGGAAATGAAAAACATTAAATTTTCTTTTTACAGGCAATTATATTGTATGGTCTAAAAATTTTCCGACGTTTCTACCAAAAACGACCATAAACAAAAATTAACTCAGCCACTGTTGATCCTGAATCTATAGAAGTATGCGGCATTTTTTAAAACCTCCTTGGTTAGTTATGACTTATGACCTTTGCAATCGCTGTGGGCAAAATGGCACTTGTTGATGTTACATCTGAATAACAATGTACATTAACTTGTTGAGTTTTAACTGCAGTATTTGTATTGCCTTCGGTGAGAACGGCATCTGACTTATTGGCTTCTTATGACTTTCATTTGCTATGTGTAGTAGTGGATGGTGCTTTCTCCTAAATTTTTTCAACGGACCATGGATTTGACTTAAGCAATTGTAACAGCGTCGATTCTCCTTGACGTATTCCAAGCGCTTTGCAATGACCTTTACTGGAACATAATGCACAATGTAATGAACTAGGTTTGTTTCGAGTATCAGTAAGACTCGCACTTGTGAGGTTTTGTTCGGTTCTATAAATCGCTACGTGTCGTTTAGCTTCAGTATTGGTTGATTTTCGTGGCACACGTACAACTGTGGTTACAGATTCCAAAGTATTGATTCTACGTTGTAAAAATGCAAGAAAATCATTGATTTTTGGTTCTTCCATATCAATTGAGTATTCTGCCCAAGCTGCTTTTGATTTATCATCCATCTTCTGTGATAGCAAATATATGAGTCACGTGTTTCAGCGACTTCTCCCAATGTTTTAAGACCTCGTATAACATCATCTGACGTATCCATGAATCTCTTCAATTCCACAACGGATCCATGACTAAAACTTGGTTGATCGACGAATGTTTTTATGAATGAGTTTATGGTATATCGTTTCCGATCGTATCGCACTTTCAATTTATTTATTGCACCAATGTAATTATTTTCCGTAACAGCAACATGGCGCAGTAAAAACGCAGCTTCACCTTCCAACGCAAGCTTTAAATGTTGGAATTTCTCCACCGGAATTATGAATGGTTGACATAAACATATCATAGAATGTTTGCCATTCTGTGATATCACCCTTGAATTTTGGTATTCTAAATTTCGGCAATTTTACCTCAAATGTATCACCAGCAGCAATCGTAGAATTATACTGGCTAACTGTTTGTCGCTCTTGAAGGGAAAGTTTGCGAATCCACGAGTTTAAGCCACCGATTGCACTATAATATTCTTCTTCATACTCAACATCAGGTTGTTCAGTGTCTTTTATTTCAAAAATGCGAGCTTCAATGCTAGTGAACACATTAACTGTTCCACACGCGTTAATCGTGCATGCAAACTTTCTGGAGATGTATTTATATCTACCTTTTCTCTCAAATATTGGTTGATAGCAATTAATTTGTTCTTGTTGTTTGATCGTTGTTTGATCAAAGATTTGAGTTCAGCTTCTGTAGCACGTTTTGGTTTGTTAATAAATTTGTAATCGCACTGTTTAATATGCTCAGAAAATTATATTGAACAATATGACCGTAGATGATCACGAACAACTTAGCACCAGTAAACATAAACAATTGTTAATAAATATTTGTTTGTTATCCAAAAGCTCCAATAATAGCAATGCACTATAACTTTTTCTATAGTTCCCAACAATTATTATTTTTTTTATATGTTTAGTAGGTAAACAATCCAATATGGACGCAAAATTACCCTTTATCCCTATTAAAATTGCTTCACAAAGTGGCTGACTTAAACGTACGACACGTGTTTTATACAACACGGAATTTGATTTTTCCAGCTAGCGAATCGACTTCAATAAGTGGATATACTGCAGATTGCCGGTCAACGCGTGATTCGGCTGGAAGGACCTCCGGACAACGACAATCGATATCAGTGATGATGCCGTATTATAAGAATAACCCGTGAGTGGTTCGCGCGATTTCAATCACACGATTTAGAGACACAAACAACATCATTTTATAAGTTATATTCTAATTTGCATGCACAATTGAAATTGCTTATTTTCTCTCTTTAAAACGCGAAATAAAGTTGCCTGATATTTTGAATTTATTATAATAGAATGTGACAGCTATAGGAAGAGATGGGAATAATGAATTGTGATTTTATAAGAATTAAACAATGCATGTGTCGAATCTGAATTTTATGCATACATTACATTTAAGTCCCAGACGGCTCTGGTTATATTGGAAACCATTCTCTAAACTAAAGCGAAGCTCAACATTTATGGTTAGATTTGCGGTTTCACATAAAAACTGAAATTCAGAAGCCATTTTCCTATCCAGACCATTTGTTTGGCTTTTTATTGCGATTGTGCTCGTTCAACCTGGGCGATTCGTTTTCAGTTCAGTTCAACAAGACACAAATAAAATACACAAAAGTCACTGATAAACTACTGAACTGCAATATGAAAAAAAAAATCGATTTTCACTCAATTTTTCCCACACACATAAATATTGGTCAAACGTATGTTATTACAAATTGGCGCCTTGGTTTTCAAAATTACGAAACAATTAAAAACAATTGGCTTATTATTTCATTTTAAATACATTAATACCAATTAAAAAAAAAATTTTACCCTATTTGGCCCCGTTTAGTGTTGTGGATAATATCAAAATTGGAAATAAATCACTTTTTGATATGGTAGGTCTAAAATTGTTATTGGCCTTAAATAAGCATTGGCTTTATAATCCAAATCGTAAAGAGCCTTTTTGTAACTTAAAAAAGTGCGCCTTCTAAGTCAGTAAGGCCTGTAAAGGGGGGAGGGAGGGGGGGGGGGGGTATTTGTGCCGGTCGTTTTTCAATAACAAATTTAACAAAATATTAATTTATTTTAAATAGGGTGCTCCGCGGACCATTTTATGATGGCAGCAAAGGTAGTGCCCTTGCACAACTTGACATAAAATGATACGATATTTATATGGATGACAGATTCCGAAAGATAAAGATTTGTTATTGACTGTTAAATTGTTGTATTATTATGACCCATTAAACCCACTTATTTTTTTCAGGTTTGAGGTGCCAGACTAATGTTTGCAGTTAGTTAGTATAGTTGGACAAGAAGAAGGCTTACTTTTTCTGAAGAGTAAAATAATCTAGAAATTCTTATATTTAGGAGCACCAAGAAAATAGAAATTATTGGAGAATATCTCACTTGCACACTTATAATTAATACTGCGCTGTGCTACGTACATAGATATCGCGAACAAAGGAATTCGTTTGGTATTTTGACAAAAATGGTTTCGAAAGTGTAAAATGATTTGCCGGATTCTACACGTGACCCAATGATGCTGCTGGACAAGCGGAACGAGTTTCAATGAATAATGATCCCATAGACAATTTTTCAGTAGAAACACCTTCAAAAAAATTCGTTATTTTATTTGTAGTAGAAGGGTATTAGTTGAAAAAAATGGTATTCGCTTCAAATTTCTAATTTGTTCGGTGTTTTTTTTAGATGCATATAAGTATACGTCACCCATTTTTTACATGCACATTTTTCTTCATTTTAATTACTCGTTACGTTCTGAATTCTTCGGTCTAACGTACCAACGATATGGTTGAAATACAGAATAATTTTAAAAACTAAAACCATTATTTCTAAAGTACATACAACCACTTATCTTTTACGTTAATTTCCCTATCTAATTGGATAGCAGTTCCCTTTTTAACTATTACTTGGTAATTATTACGATTATTTTTATTACCATACTTAATAAAATAAATCGAGTTAGGTTAGTTGTTTATACTCGTATCATGAAACAAAAAAATATTACAATTTCACAATAAATCCTACGATATTCTCTCCATATGCACTTTTCTATAAAATCTATTTTTATCTTATATAATTTTTAAGCAACAAATAAATAAATCTTTTTTTATTTATTAAATTCATAATCGACATACAAATATTAAAAAAACAGATTACTGTTTTGCAGCATTGCATGGGTTTCGCGTTGCATGAAAATAACATGAACGAAGGCTTATAAACTTTTGCTTGCAAAATAGGATTAAAATGTAATCATCTTTTGATAATAATCGGGGTATAAAATAATAGAGAAGCTTTTTATGTTTGTTGGCTTCTTATGTTTGCGATTGGTGCGGTTTTAGTTCATGCAATAAATTCCTTGTTAAATATTTAGGGCAGAGGGACCTAAGTAGCAATTTTTAAGTGAAAATTGGCCTATAAAATAAACCGTTCTCTAACCTCTACTAAAATCTGGAATGAGTTTTTAGAATGTAATCGGTGATTCTAGTTTTGGTGATAGTAAAAAGTGACTAAAAAGAGAACAAAAGTACCTACCCAAAATATCGACAAACTTATCGAGTAACAAAAAAAATTTATCTGTCAAAAAATATCAATTTTTTAAGATAGATACTCTAATTTGGATTTAATTCTTGAGAACTCAATTAACTGATTCAAATGACAAAAAAAACCCTCATTTTTAAGGACTTTTGTAAAACAAAATCGTCCATTCATTCTTATTCTGTTATTTTTGAAAAACTAAAACTTTTCTTTACAAACAAATGTCAGTTAGAGTAGAATTCAAATGAAGTGTTCAACAAATATTATTATTACCGCCATCTATTATCGAAGATTGGAAATAGTATGTTCGAAAAATTCAATTTTAAATTCATTCGTTACCTAAAACAGGTTATAGCCTTACCTTAGACCAGCGACAAATAAACCTCAATTGGGAAGTTCAAGATTCATGGAGGAATCTGCTAAATTTTTGGTGTGGATGATGAATAAAATCCCGATTTGTAATACAAAGAAAACTAATATTTAGCGGTTTCTAACCGTTGCACAATGCGGCGGATTCCAAAAAAGTTGGCCAAAAGTCAAGTAAAGTATCTTAAAATCTGCACCCAGGGGTTTTTTGCGTCACTGATTACGAATCTGAAGTCAGAGTTGCAAAATGTAACCCCTTCATCCCCTATTGACAACCCTATTCATGAAACAGCCTGTAACTGTAAGTATGTCATATTGGGCCGCCGATTACGAATTTGAAGTCAGAGTTGCATTTCCGTAACAATATTGATACTACTCGCACAAAGGTAGCATTATAACGAATATTCCAGAGCAGATAGAAGGAAATGTAATCTTCTCTGAGTGATTCCTGAACGTTAGACATGTACTTTCTTTAGCCAACCCAATGGACAAAAAACCCACCTAGGAATTTTTTTTTTGGACTTTTGGCCAGTTTTTTTCAGGCGAGAGATTATTATCTTTATCAATCAGAACTACTTCACACCGGCAGGTTTAGAGCAAACTTTCAATACCGCAGTATGAATGCTCGAGCTCACACAAAACTGCTACAAATAAATATTCGGCCATTTTCTGGTGAATACATCGAATAGCAATATTTTTTGATTGGTTTTCGTCAACTATCCACGAATCAACTTCCCTCAGTTCAGTATAAAAATTTCAATATTTTAAAGGTATATTAAGGGGCGAAGCTGCAGTTTTACTATGCCACATTAGTATCATATAACTGAAGTTAACTACATAAAAGCCTTACTCCTGAGATATAATTGACGTGAATGGCGTAACTAAAAAAAAAGTTAAACAGTAACAATTTGTAATTAAACAACAACAAAAAGTTAAAGTTAAATCAACTTTTTGTTTATCCCGCCTGGATCGCGTCGATTATATCTCAGCATTTACAAAAATTAAATTCGCATTTTGGCAGTAAAAAGCTAATCATTAACACATTAATTCATACTTTCACCGAAAAACAATCCATTAGTAACGCCGATAGATACGGCCGATAGTTTATGGTCATGAGGCTCTTAGTACAGCTGCAGAAGGTCGCGATTCTTTGCTTATATACATATGTATATATCTTAACGGGGAAAATTGAACAATAAAGTTGTTTAAGTTTTTATTTCTATGAATTGATGCTGTAGAATCTATCATTAATTAAGAGTCATGTTACCTCTTATGTGTTTCAATTTCCAATCTGCAGCTACACAAATCATGTGCTATACATGCTGTCTTTAGATGCCAGTCAAAGCATCACTACCAAACTTGCAAAAGAAAATACAATACGGTTCTAAATTTGCCCAATGCAGCGGATCATCAAATGCCTTGCCAGTGAATATGTACGTACGAACCAGGCAAGCTCATCCAACCAGATTGCTAATGCTTATGTTAAAAATTCATCCACTACTACTCAATCAATTCTTCCAACAGCTCTGATGAAAGTTAATAGGCAACAGGCACATCACCGAAAACTGCGTACGGCGATCCACATGCAAAAAATTCAACAACATGAAATGAATGAAGAAGAAGATTTTTGCCGAACCATGCAATTTTCAAGCAAATTTTGCCGCAGACATAGAGAAGATCTATTCGCAGGTTCTCGTAAAAAACACCGATTCTAATTATCAAAAAATAATTTGGCTTTCTGATGCATGCCATTAGGTATTTTCGCCTGTGTACTGCAACATATGGATTAGCATCAGCACTCTTTCTAGTTACTCCAGCCATTAAATAAGTTACTATCGATAACACTAACTCAAATGTTATGAATAGTGCAGGAAGATACGAAGATTTAAGCACAACACTTATGGTAAAAAATATTGTACATTATGACAATTCTTTCAAATTAAGGATTCAAGCTACGAAAATGGATCTCTAATTCTTCAAAACTATTAGAAGACATCCGATTAGTTGATCTGGAGGAAAATAACAAATCAATTGAAGACAAGAGTGACACAAAAGCAATAAAACTCCTTTTCAAATTTAAAGTCTAATCATCGCAAAGTTTAGTGTAAAAGGAAACCAATTTAACTATAAAGCAAATTTATATGCGGCTAGATTCGAAAATAGTTCCAGATTGGTTAGCTAGCACCTCATCCAAAACATTGTTCTACATTAGTGGCCAATCAAACTGGTGAAATCCTGACATATTATAACCGCTCGAATTGGGGACTTGTTCCATCAGACGAAAATCCATCTGACAGTATTTCTAGAGATATCTTTCCAAAAGAATTAAATACCATTTTGGCTACATCAAACGAAGAAATTTTGACCACAACAGCAACAACATTATGAACTGATGGAAGAGCAAATTCCAAAAATGGCATTCTCAGATGTAAATACCCTATCATATTGCCACCAAGCAACAATACTGGGTGCCTTGTTGCAAGAACCTTCGACGGACAGAGCTAAGACGGAGAGTCAATTGGACCAATTGACGTCAGTTGATGATTTCTCCGCCGATGCGTTCATTGCCACTTCCAAGCCATTCGTAGCACATCGTCGAGTATGCCAAGAAATATACAGTGATAACGGTTCCAATTTTGCTGGTGCAAATAATCAAATGACTTCGATATTCGATAATTGCATAAAAAATTGTAATCTAGTTTCTCACATTTTACCTAGATATGCAATAACTTGGCATTTTGTTCCGCAAAGTGCGCCGCACTTTACAAGAATTTGGGAATAAGCTGTCAAATACACTAAATTCCACTTAAAAAGAGTAATCGGTGAGACCATACTAACCTTAGAAGAAATTATTCAGGCAATTTTGTGTTTTTTCAGCAGATAATATCGATCGTCCCACTTTCTCATTGGGTAACCAGCTACCAAATTACCAGAGCATGATTCAATGCACGTCAATGCAACAACGTTCTAAATGGTCAAATAATGAATTGGCAGTCAAACTATATGATGTTGTCGTAATTAAGGAAGATAATGTTCGTGTTAATAAATGGCTTCTAGGTAGGATTATTCCAATACATCCAGGTTCTGAAAACCAATTAGCAAATTTCTATAAATAGTTTCTTCTTACCTACACCAATTCTTGAAAATGTTTTCTTGTACGGTTTATGTATTTTGTCTGTTGTATCCGTATTCTGCCAAAATCTACGGTAACTATGTTTGCTTGAGTTCTTCGATTAACTTAAAGTCTTTGATTTTTTCGTGGAGGGGGAATTGCAATTTGCTTATTGAGGTTTATATATACGGCTAAGTAACCGTTAAAATCTATGGTAAATAAAGTTCGCGTCAATAGCCAGCCTCGCTTTATTAGGTTGCTCCTGATTCGTTAGGGCGTTATTTAAATTTCAATTCTTTTTCTAGATCCACTAAGCCTATCCTTAACTCTAACCTTATTCGTAATCTTAACCATCACATCATCATTACCATTACCATTATAATTACCATTACCTCCACCATCATCATTATCAATACCATTACCATCGCCATAATCATTTTCATTACCATTTCCATCACCATCCCCATCACCAACACCAATACATTCTCCAGATCCAGCAGCTCCACATTAACGATCGCCATCACTATTACCATCACCGTTACCATCACCATTACCATCACCATTACCATCACCATTACCATCACCATTACCATCACCATTACCATCACCATTACCATCACCATTACCATCACCATTACCATCACCATTACCATCGCCATTACAGATCACACATTAAGTGATAGGTGACAATATACCTATTACCTTCCGAAATCTCACTCCTTGGTTAGGTTTTAAAATGTTGCCGTTTAAGGTTTAAAATAGGCTTGTAAAACGTTCTGTTATTCGTATTTATCCAGTACATATTTATTTAAACTTAGTCAATAACCAACTATAAATTAACTATATATAATTTTTAACTAAATTTAAACAAATCGGTTTTAAATAAATCATTTTAAACCTTAATATATCATTTTATGGTTTTTGGTATATCGGTTAAACATTTACTTCTGTTTAACTAAAATAAAATGCCCTAAGAAGTGGAAAGATATATTCGTAGGTGAATATATTCCTGAAGAGAATGATTATACCCATTCCAGCTTTAGAATGTTTGGAACCTGGCGACCAAAATTCTGCGCCTATAGATGAAATTTAATCAATTTTAGTAGCATATCTTAACTCTTCAAATATTAATCCATATTGCATTCAAATTTCTAAGAAATGGTTAGGTCGGAAACTATTGGCCAAAAATGGTGAAGAGGTGGCAAATCTTCAATTAACTTGACTTATTATAAATTTGGGACAAAACCGAGCCAGGTTTAGAATCTTCGGAAGCTCATTAGAAAGGAAATGATAAAAATGTCTTCATTATAACTTATCTCCAAATTTGAACATACATTTTCAAGAATTAAGTATGATTTAAAATTGCCAGAGCTTGACTAGAAATATTCCAGAGGTGAAATTTTCATACTAACCCAAATAAATCGATAAATAAAATAAAAACAATTAAATGCGAGTGATCAGAAAAAAATCCGAGGCCTTTGGCCCTTTTGAGTTAATCATGCAAAATTTCAAATACATAATCGATTGGCCAACAAGTCTCAACAATGTCTCAATTTGCAGTAAAACCTGCACTTATCCAACTACTGTAGTGCAACTGTACAATTTATAATGTTTTCCATATTTCTACAAATTTAAAATCATAAATAATATGTTTATAGTTTAAATGTGAGTTTACGAGAATAATACTAATAATCAACATCATTAATAATAATAATTTGTATTTTCTTCACAAAAACATTTCAAATTTTTAATTAAAAAATTCCGTAAAAATAAATAATTTTAAAATTTTTAATTTTAACATTAATAAATATTAAATAAACACTTGACTTTCTTCTCTTTAAACTTCTACGATTGTATGTACGAGCCGGTTCCCTAATATAATTTATGTAAGTACTTGTAGGTTTTCATCGTTTGAAGTGTTTTTTTATTTTTTTAGTCACTTCCGCCAAATTATTACGATGGAAATATGTGTAATAATCATAATCATTATAATTTTCGGGTTTTTATGTGTTGTGCCCATAAAAATGGGGAAAAAAATTTCAAAAACTATATACACATTATAATGATGCTGTTTGTTACAAAAAAAATAAGAAAATGGTGAAAGAAATAGATTTTCCCTATTTTTCATCTTTTCACTTTGTGCCTGTGTGGTACGAATTTATAGAAGAAGACGAAAAATGACTTAAATAAATCAAAAATAATAAAATTTTATTTGGTTTTAAATAGCACGGCATATCATGAGCAATTTGTATCATTTTAAGGATTTTTTTTATGCTGCCAACATTTATTTTTTTTTTATATTAATACGTCAATTTATTTATGAGAAGCGCACGGCGGCGGCGGTTACACACAAAGATGGTCGATTTGTGTGAATATTTTATGATAAACGGATTTTTGGTAATAAAATATCAAATTTGCCTACATTTATATATTACTGTCATCAACACTATATGAAAAAACCGCAAATTATCACATCCCTATATAAAATTTATTAAAGTAGGTAGAATCTACTACCGTACCCACTATTCTGGCTGTTATTTGATTCGATTCAGTATCACCAACATTTTCAATAAAAAAAAAACCTCAAAAATAATTAACTTTTTATATCTACTTGGTTTGGTTCGATGAATTTGTGGTCATGATAATGATAATTATACTCAAATTGAAAAATTGATTGGATATATTGTTTCGGTCGAAAAAGTAATAAATTGCTATCAAAAATTTTTTTTATTGCACTTATCGATTAATCCACTCATTTTACAAATTAAACACATTACATGCAAATAATCTACAAAAATGTTGATATAAAAGTATGAAGCATGATAATTGATTTCCAAAATCGATACTCCTGTTAAAATTTCCCAAATAAACTGCAAAATTTAGAATTAAGATGATTCGACCGTTACTTTGAATCTTTGTGAGCGTCCGATATTCGATTAGATTGTTGCAACCTTTAGAGCATCAAACTAAAGAAAACAACTAACACAACACGTTGTCGACCTAAGCCAAATTATCAAGTAAGAAATTGCTCGGCCGAACGGGAACAAACAGACTAACTTCCAGCTTCAAATATCTAAATCAAATGAAAGTTAAACCTCACTGTAATGTTTGTTAAAATGAAGTATAAACGCATAAGGTTTACTTGTGTGGAAATTTTGCAAAATTTTAAATTAATTTAATTTTATAAATTGTAGGTATTTTCGAAAACCGGAATAAATAAATAAATCAACCATGGGCTAAATAGAATTATTGTTTGTTATTGGAAACGATAATTCAGTGATCAGTTAAATCCAACTAAGTCCAGAAACATATACGAGCATTAATGTCAATAATACCAATATATCCCAACTCCATTATTATTCTCCAGATCCTTCCCCATTTCTCAGAATCAACTTGCACAACACAAACAATTCCCTGAACAGCTAAGATCACATTCTTAATAACCACACCCCAAAAAAATTACTCACTAAATATATATTCCGTGGATGTAATAATTTACGACATATCTGACATCTGCCAAATGAAGCTTAAGTTTACCATTCATGCGTATTCCAATCCATATTCCAAAATTATAGCCACGACAATTATCCTTCCTGCCTTCTAGTAACCTCAAAAACTATTTCTGCAATACATCAAAACAAAACAACCGACACACATCGCAACTCTTCTGAGTGATCATCTCATTATCACTTACTTATATAAATCTTCAACTGATTTTACTTATCTCCTTCTAGCTTCTTTATAATACTGTTTGATAGTACATCAGCATTGCAGTTGCAATCATAAACCTGCATTATCATATCTCAAGTACTATAATTCTAACCATTAAAGCAACCAACATGTGTCTTTATAATAATTCAACTAAATCTGCATGACCACTTAACATTCAGTGGACACTAAACAATTGGAAACGAAACGACACCATCTAACATTTTGACCGCGCTTTCAACTGGATACGAGAAAACATTTACAATTATTTGAACTTTGCTCGACGTTATATTACCACTTTGATTGGAATCAAGATCACATGTTTAAATTTTAGAGAAATCGAGTAAACTGTCAATGTCATAATTAGTGATGGGCTAAGTCGGTTCTTTTTTTGTTAAAAACGTAAGAGAACATAAGCAAAACAGAACAAAAGGAACCGATTTAACACATCATTAGTCATAATCTTAAAAAACAGCATTACGACAAACAAATAAATGATTCTCTTAACGATAGCAAAAAAATGTGGGCACTCATTAAGGAATTAATTTATAATACAGACAAAATTGATGAAAATTGCATTACTCTAAGAGCCAGTACTTGATGACCCATTTTCTGTCGGTAATTTATTTAATAATTATTTTATTAATGTATGCGACACATTAAACTTAAATTTTCCAAACAAGGAAGAATTTCTTAAATATTTACCCTACCTTACTTTAAAATCATGAGTTCTCCTTGACAAAAAGCAGCGAAATTCGGGAAATTATTGAAAGTCTGAATATGGGTTCAGCTAGGGGAAATGACGATATCCCTACTAAATTTTTTAAGTATTTTACTGAGGAGGTTGGATCTATTTTAGCGCAATTAATAAATCAACCGATAAGCATTGGTATATTTCTAGATGCACTTAAATTAGCCAAAGTGACACCTATTTACAAAAAGTGGTGAAAAAGTTGATCCAATGAATTATAGACCAATATCGGTCCTTTCTATCGCATCAAAACTCTTTGAAAAAGCTTTATACTCCAGACTTTTCAAATACTACTCTTTCAATAGTATAATTCATGTGAATCAATTTGGATTTACACCTATGTCTAAGATTCAAGCGATCGCGTCACAATTGATATCCACTATACAAGAAGGAAGAAGGCTTAGACAATAAAATGTTTGTAAAAACCGTTTTCCTGGATCTGCGCAAAGCTTTTGATTGTGTGGACCACGAAATCTCATTAAGAAAGTTAACTTATAACTACATATATTTTATTCTTATTATAATCTAATGCTCATTACTTACATAAACTACTTTAATTTGCTTTTCTAATTTAAATGCGTAACCTACTTACAGCTATGTTAGTAAATTTGGAGACGGCGCTGCTTTAACTTTACTCTACCTCCTGTCAGTTGATACTTCTCGTGTAGGTGCTAGGTAGGTTAACCTTAAAACAATCTTGCTTAAGGTAGGGTTACATTTGTCTAAAATTGCACAATTTTTCTTATTGCCTAAAACATCAACACGACTCTTCCGGAGGTGCTGGATGTTTGGTTCTGATAAATCTTCTTTTTTCTTCACCCAGACAATGAGTAGAAAAACAATTTAACTACCACCACCTTTCCACATCGATTTGCCTCTAGTCCTCCTTTAGGCTGTTTTTGGTCGACTTCAAAAACTCACAAAAAGGTCAGCTGTTGTAGTGAAGTGCCATACTTTTCTGCTTTAACCACTGCATCGCTCTTCCTTTGCGTGACAAAGGTTACCCTCAAATGGACGGAGTGCAATTGATTTGAGTGATATTTGTGCTCAATTGTTACTTTATTTGACGAGCAACGGAGAGACCCTGTTGTCAATACATCCAACACCTGGTATACTAACTTTCGGTTGGCTGGAGCTGCGCTACATTCTACTGATCTTTATTCTCCTCTGCTACTGATTATACGTCCTCCAAATCTTTGTGGTCGGTGAATACAAAATAAGATGTTTCCATTGTCTCGTTAATTTGTACGACATTCACAATTTATTACACACGTGGCACTCGGTAATCATCGGCTGTTCTCCTTCATACTGAACCAAACACCTGGATATAGTAGTTTAGAACCAGTCTTCATTTTCTTTTTACATTACCTACTGTTAACATTATTTACAATCTTGTAGGTACTGTAAATGGAAAATGGTAACCGCCAAAAATTATAATCTCGCTGAAACCCGTCACCGATTGGACCTGGCCAGCACTTCTTCTCTCTCAGGACTCACTCTTTTCCTTTCCTTCGGACTCTGGTTCTCCACACTCAACTCTTTCCTCAACCTCAAATTCAGTTTTATTTTGTACTTCGTGCCTTACCGGTTCTTCAACCTCAACCTCCTCAATCTCTTCACTCATCTCCGCCTCAACTGTGAACTCGTCTTCTATAACTTTCCCCCTAGACAGTATTTCGGCAATGTAACCTGGTGAAATCCAACCTTGAACTAATTGGTCCACCAGACTCCAAATGAAAATCCGAGCCACTGTTAACTCTTCCGCCTTTTCACCAAAGATATCACCCTCTTGTGCGCGAAAAACTCTTCCCTTGACGTGCAAAAGTTTGGTGTACACTAGAGGTAACAACTTGTCCATTGTGTTACCAGCCCATGTTCTCCAACAGACACTGCCGAACTCTACGCAGCTTCGCTTGGCACGTAGCTAACTCTTGCAATGGATATCTCACTGCGGCCTCATGTAAGGTTTTGGATACCCGGTATATTATCTTTAGTTCAACTTGCAGCTGGTTAAATAGGGCCTACTTTTGTGAACTGGTGATTTTTTGAAAAGTGGACGAATCGATCAGGCCCCGTACTTCTAACTCGATGATCAGCTCTTCGGGCTGTAATAACTCCATCTCCATTATACGATTCATTACAATAAAATTTTCTTTACTCTAAATACTAAAAAAAATCGAAAATTTATTAAGATAACTTCTCCCCAAATAATTTCCAAAAGCTGGTAAACCAAAATTCAATCAGTCAGAATGAATTGAGAAGAAATTTTGGAATCATAACCTTGCAATGAGCATTCAGAACCTACATATTGTAAGTGAGCCTCATTGCTATGTGCCACGGGCAAAATCTCTATTTGATTTACCTGATGGTCATGAATGACACTCTTGCGCTCCCGTTCTCACAATAACGGATTCGATCCCATATCAGAGAGACACGGATTGTGTAGGAGGCAAGACGTACATCATTCATGTAGACAATAATTTAAATTACATGGCACGCCCAGCAGACCAAATATTGCCTTCCGCACCATCAGGAAACAATAACACGCCGGTGTGTTTCTCGGTGCATCGGAATTAACTGATGGAACAAAACGCATTCATGCTCGCCCTAAAACAGAGATAATTTTGCACATTAGTCTCTAACTACACTCAGGGCGATCTTAAAACTAAGGCGGACTTGCAACCACATCCCGAGTGATGGAAATTAAAATTCAAAACTGAAGTGAAGGTTTACTTGTTGTACCACTTACAACTAAATTAACGGTAAAACGGAAATGATCCTCTTGAGAAATTAAGCCAACCTGCGCAAGCACCCTCACTTGATTTACATCTCCAAAAGGTCTGTTAGTACTGGACGAAAACAGTACATCATAAGCGGATATGAGCTATTATTTTGGATATTAATGAACCATCTATGTTACCATTGCTACCGTGACCATCGGTTTGTTCCCCAGAGTGTGGGTTGGGACATGCCTCAAACAAAACGAGTAATTATGGATCCAGCAACTACATTCTTAAATTCTATTAAGGTTCTTTAACATGAATATGACCCACCAAGTATTTGGGCAGGCTAAGCCGCAGCCATATTCACGTCGAGAAACTTCTTGTCCATAAATTTTCAATAAAGAAAAAAGAGTTGTCTGTAGTAACAGAAATAAGGAATTGGATCGGATGTTTCTCGAACCTTTTTTGGGCGCCATTTGTAACAGTAAACTATGACAAATAGTGTATAATTCGTAGACAGATGTGTAGCGACTCACTCACAATTAGTATTCAAATATTCAAAACACTAATTACTCATTCAGCACCATAAATGAATGAATGTATGAGTGGAAGCAATACGGACGGTTTTGTGTGTTCGAGGGCTTGATGTTTGATCAGCCGAACAGAGCATTCCGTATGCCGGTTTGAGTCGATCGATTGAAATGTTATGGTTTTTACCATTAATCAATACGACGAAATATTTTCGTAGTCGACGTATAATTTTGTACGGACCTCCGTAGGGAGGAGATAATCCCGTGCGAACCTTGTCTGTTCTAATGATATTTTCGTTCCAAAATCACTCGAAAACTGTGATTTTGTATTCATTAGAACAGACAAGGTTCGCACAGGATTATCTCCTCCCTACGAAGGTCCGTACAAAATTATACGTCGACTACGAAAACATTTCGTCGTATTGATTAATGGTAAAAACCATAACACTTCAATCGATCGACTCAAACCGGCATACGAAATACTCTGTTCGGCTGTTCAAACATCAAGCCCTCGAACACACAAAACCGTCCGTATTACTTCCACTCATACATTCATTCCTGAGGGAGGGCGAAATCGCTCGCGGCGGAGTCCTGTAGCGACTCACTCACAATTAGTATTCAAATATTCAAAACATTAATTACTCATTCATCACCACAAAAAACCACCATGATCATTTTCAAAACTACTCACTCCATATCGCAAAAACTCTTTTCGTCTATACTCTAGTGAACGCAAACTCTCAAATGTCATTTTTTTCGATTTACGTTTTTTTTAGTACAGTCTGGTATAAGGAAAGGAAAACACATATCAAAAAAGTTTCTCGTGGTACACAGTACGAACGCAACGCGTCATCGCCATATTTCTTTTTGGAAGATTTTAATTAAAAATTTAATTGTCCCTTTCGGAAAATAATAATAATCAGTGGTGTTTAGTATTTCTTACTTAACAATATGTAATTTCTGTAAATAGTTACGTAATAATAATCAATAATCATAAAGATAAATTGTATTCTATAATTGTTGAAATAAAATTATTAGTGACAATCAAAAGTGGCGTCGGTTTTATTTAAATTGATAACCGTGCAACGTCATAGATGTTTGTCCTGCTGTTTGTCATTACAAAATATATCTTAAGGGGGAACGCTACTACGATTTAATCCCGGTACTCAAGTCTGGTAGAGGAAATTGGTCGTAAGATTTTTGTAGCTCCCCTTAACCGCTTGGAAATTACGTTGATTTACCGATTCATCCGTAAATCACGTATACAACAAAACAATAAAATTAATAATGTGTTGCCCATTGGCCCCTAACAATTTGTTAGCTGTTTGTCACTCCTAAGAATTTGGGTTGTGGAATATTGGGAATAGAGAGAAAACAGTGCAAATCACTTGTTTCTCCCGTCTCTTAAGGGACAGTCCACGGACACCCAACAACCGGTTCCTTTTAGTTAGTATGTTGTGTGTTGGTCATAGAGTGATATAAATATAAATAACTCTTTATTTTAAAAACCAATGACCAATTCTAACGTTAAAAAAATCCAAACAATATCTTCCAACAAAAAAGACAGAAGGCAAAAGAGAACCAAATAAAACTTTAGTGAGGTATTTATAGGTACTACTTTTCTGCTGATTGACAAAAACCCATATTTTTTTCATCGATCAACCAACCACATGAACCGCCCAAATTGCGAAAGTATGGATTCTCGTTTATTCACCTGGTGGAATCCAATTTGGTCGACAATGGCCTTGGTTGAATAAACGAAAAGAAAATTAATAATTAACAAAAACCATTTTGTACACACGCTTACTAAAGCACTTACTTACTCGCACGCATGTGCGATAAGAGAAAAATGTATTTACGTTTATTTATTGAAACTTGAGTTCACACTTTTGATGTGCAGAATTAAATTTGTAAACAAACGTAAATGAAAGTATGATTCATATGGTTTCATGCCACTAGATTTAATGGAATTTTATACTAATTTAATGTACAAACAAATTTGACACAACCCATACTATCGCACCCGGATACTATCATAGGAATTTTTGTATTTTAGAAGAAAATATCTTCAAAGTTTACAAAGTTTCTAACTTTTTCAGATTTAAATAAATACAAAAAAAAATAAATAAATAAATGTATTTATTGATGAAAAGAAATTTTGTAGTTTTTAATTTTAATTAAAATTTATGATGTTGAGAATGAGATTAATTATTTTAATTTAATATAAATTATCCGCCACAGTTTCTTTACGCACAAATTGACACCAGAATTGCTCCGATCAGATGAGGTGTTCTCTCACTGCAGTGCTCTCAATCATTGTAAATCACTATTTTCTAGTTTGTAATTTTAATTAAAATTTAGGTGGATATTAATAATTTTAATTTAAAATATATTATCTGCTACAGTTTCTTTGTGCACAAATTAAAACCAGAGTTGATCCGAACTGAGGAGGCGTTCTCTCGCTATAGTGCTCTCAAAACTCAAACATTATAAATCACTATTTAATTAAAATTTATGTATGGGGATTATTTATTTTAATTGAAAATAAATTAGCCACCGGATGAGCAATCCTCTCGCTATACTGGTTCAAGCATTTAAATCATTCGAAATCAGAGGTTCGCGGTGCAGGTTTCCTCGTTGCCAGATGACGCCATTGCGATAATATTATGCGTGAGACATGAAGCCTAAGGACCAACCTAAGAAATCGTACATTTAAATTATAGGTAATGCTTACAGTGGATAAGTAATTACCCACGACCAAGCGCAAAATATCGTCTCAATTTTATGAACATGCGATAACGTCTTACGTTATCACGTCAAAATAAAATACACTTCTTTAGTTTAATTAGAAATGTGTAATATACAAAAATATTCATTGCAAAATGTTAAGATTTCCGTCTTTCACCTACTTTGTTAAATTTAAAAATAAAATTTTCTTTCAGACTATAAAATAATAAAATGGCCTGCAGCAACATCATTGATTTATGCATTTAATAAGCGATGATTCATAATTTTATATATGTACCAACACCATCTCGAACCGGCGCATATAAATCTAAAATTAATTTATGTATACCAAAACCAATCTTAATATACTTTGTGTCAATATACATAAATAACTCATGTTTAATTCAATTATTTTAATTTATACTACAAAAAAAACAATAATTTGTATAACAATAATAATATAACCAACAAAAAGTTAAAATAAATCCAAAAACTTTTTTTATAACAATTAAAAATAGAATTTAACAGAACAAACAAATGTTAGGAACCCACAACAACAACAACAACGATAACAACAAACACAGTCAGCAAATTTTTATTATTCCAGATAATTTTATTCATAACAACAACATTATTAATTAAACAAATATTTCTAATCCTTCTTTTCAACCATAATAATATTAGTAATAATAAATAGTTTAATTTTTTGTATTTCGTACATAAATAAATTAAAAACTATTTTTTAATGTTGATTTTAAAATTCATAATATTCCGAAAAAAAAACGAAAAACTAAAAAAAGATATTTTTTGTTTTTTAATTAAAAATAAAAAAAAATAAAAAATTTGGTTTGGTTTCCAATAAAATAAATTAAAAATTTAAATGAAATGTGTATGACTGTATGTTTAGTCTATGTATGTTATTAAACATAATTTTTTGGATCAATTGAACGATAGATATTATGAGGGTCGAGATTTTTGTTTATTAGCATTTTTTTTTGATTTAAATTCATAAAATTAAAATAAAAACGAATAATAATCAAAAAAAAAAAAAAAAATCATGAATAAAATTAAAATAATTAATTTCGTTGATGGGTTTCGGAAAATACATAAAAATACAAAAAAAAATTTGTGGAAAAATTAAAATTATAAATAAATAAATTTAAAAATTAATTTGAGTGGAAATATTTTTATTTTTGTATTTTTTGATTATGACACCAACAGAGTTTTTGGTATTTATCTATGTTGAGTGCACACTGAGTCGTTGCGGTATGAGTGGTGCTTTTTAACCAGAAAATTTTAATTTTGAATATTTTATGCTGTTTGATTTTTGTGATCTGTGTGATAACAACGATTATTACTGTTGTTATTACTACTGCCTATATTTTATATATAATGACTACTCATGTAATTTACTGTGATTTATGACCTCATCGAATACGGTAACATCGTCATTGTGTAAATTTTATCCACTTATTAATTTTATGTACTGGAAAAAGACTTTGGTTGGTATTGAGTGAAAATTAAATGTTCAATCCATTGTTCGTTATTCATATGCCCTGGTTTTTAATTCTAAAGCAAAAATATTCTTGTTTGTGCATTATTTTGATTGGCAACATTGCTTTTGTCACGGTTACTAAGAGGTCCTAAAACATTGTCCTGAAGTACTAAGTAGTTTTTTAAGAGAATTTGTTTTGAAATCTAAAATTATTGAGTATAGTTTGTCAAAGTTAATAAAAATTGACGACATTATAGATGATGGGAGGTAAGGTGTAATTTTCGATTTCTTCGGTTGTATTTGGTATCTACAGTTGATCTGGCCAATATTCATCTTCCCTTGCTGTTGATTTGATGATATTTCTCCCGTAGTTTTACTCCGTGTTGAACAATCGGCTGGATTCATACGTGACACCAAAGATCTCGCTTGTACATACTGACGATTTGCGAGGTACGGTTTGCGACGAAAGTTGTCCAACGTTTTATTTGACTGGACAGCCAATCCAAAACATTTTGGAATCGGTCCATATGGATAACGTCTCGGTGATTTGCTTTATTAATCTACTCAGTTGTACTGCACCCATCAGCCCAAATCTTGGTGTTTTTTTTTATATAAGATACTCCCAACCAACTGGTACACGAATTATACGTTGGTAATTATTTGCTTACTCCGATATACTCAAATTTCATTTAATGATTTTAGTGACTTCTCCCATCAAATAGCTTTACATTAATTTGTTTTTAGCTAAATTGAGCAACTGATCGATTTTAATACAACAAATTTGCCAAATTGAATATGGTCGGTCGTTGACGCTCGAAGAAGAAGGACGTGTTTTTGTCGTCTTCTTCGAGAAAATTTTAATTAAATTAATTTTAAGTTTATTTTATTTTCTAATGTAGTGTAAAGTGTTTAAATATATAATTTATATATAATATATTTTAATTTAATTTATTTAAGTAAAAATGTGTATATAAAGTGAATAATAGTGGAAATTTAAATATGGATAGAATGCAATCCATCGGGATGCATTCAACAGGCATTGTTTTATATTTTTTATTTTTATTTTCATATTTATAGTGAAACAAGTCAAATTTTGGCTTTCTCGCTTAATAATGCATGTCTTAAATTTGTGTAGTTGGTGCATAAAATTCGAATGGTCAAATACATTGTCTCGTATTTAGATTTAATTAAAATCGAATAAATAAATGTACGCATTAAATTTCTGTTTCTGTACATGAATATACAAGTTTTCGGTTTCTCTCTTTCCTCTTACGAGATTATGTATGTGTTGTATTTTTGTTTTATGTGTAAACGACACAAACACATGTATTCTTTATTTATATCATTGGTTATATAGTGTTCGATTGTTTATATTTGTTTCTGAATTGTATTCACAGTCGTGTATGTGTAGTGTACGATGTTATTTTCGGAAATATATACATTAATATATAATATAGTGAAGCCTATTATGTGTGTATATAATATAGAGAAGGCATGTACCAAAACACACTATGTACACATCGATACTTTCCCTGCTGCGCACGTGAAGGATTATATGAAAATGTTTGTTTTCTCTATGTGCGTTGGTGGTTTTAGTTTTGTACTGTAATACGATTTTATTATTTTTACTTGGCGTTGTTGTATTCTTTGTGTTTATAGTGCTCTTTATATACAATGAACTACACAACGCAAAATTTTCATGTATTCAATTCAAATAAGATTCTTATACTACGTATAATCGAGTAATTCTGAGTTGAATTGGAAATTTAATTAGAATTAAAAGTTTCTTGTATTCGATTCTAATGGGATTTGTTTACTTTGTATTATCGAGTAAATTTGAGTTGAACCAGAAACTATCGTATGTAATACAGTGAAGTCTCGTTATAGTGAATACTGATTTAAGGAAATTGTAATTTCGCAAGGAAATTTTATTCGCCAAAGTGATAAGTGTTTATGTGAAAATATATGGTTAATAAGGAAATAAAATAATAAAACTTTACATATGTAAATACACGACTAAATTAAATAATTAAATACATTTCTCCGGTCCCTTTGGCTGCGCATTTTCGAGATTTCACTGTTCATATAAAATTTTTGTTTATTTAAGCATGATTATTTTTTAATACGGGGTATTATAAGTAGCATTACATTTTTTAAATTATAAATTGTAATAAATTAATTTCAATTAAATTAAAATATTAAAATTTCAATAAATGTATAAATAAAAAAACTAATATAAATATTATATTCTGATTGAACTGAAAATGAAGTATTTGAAGATGCATTATTTTGGACCCTAGGAATGGGAACAACGTTAATTATATAAATAAGTGAAAGTGCGTGACGCTAAATACATTGAACTTAATCGATTTTATGGAATTTAGGTGGTTCTTACACATAAACGATAATATTATTTATAATTATGGTATTTAGGGTATAACTTTTTCGGGAAATACGAATATTTGTGTTCGGAGGGAATGCCCCGGGTATTATATATTTTTGGTGGAAGTAAGATATCATACAAAATCAGTTTTGATTAAGTTAATATACGTTTTTCGGAATTCTCGATATTGGATAAAACCCGAAAAGGTATGCCCTAGGTAAAATGATGAAATTTTTAAGAATATAATTTTTAATTTTCTTTTAGTTAGTTTTATTTATTGTCTGTATAGCGAGTGAATGAAATCGGGTTCTTGATTTAGAAAACTAATAGATAAGATGTAGTTTAGAAATTGTGTTGTCCTGTGCTAACTATTTTATTATATAATTACTAACAAATTTACTAACTATCGATCGCTTAGGTGTCTGTAACCGGCTCGAGTCTGTCCCAACTAACATTCCTATCCTATCCTTCGGTTTTTGTTATATGTAACCGGGTGTACAGTGGGCCCGGCGTAATCCGGGAGTCCCTGCTATAATGCTTGGTTGTACATTCTAATCAAAATCAATCAATCTTCCGATGTTGCGTGATGTTTCTGCCATGATGAGATGAGTTGATTTTGCAGCTTGTGGTTGATGAAAATTGCAAAAATGTGCAGATGAGGTATTTGATGGTCGGGATATCCATTTAGTTTAGTATTTCCAGAACTCCTTGGATCATGTCGGGTTCATCTAATATAATTATGTTTCCATAATAATTATCAAGTTACAACAATTCTTTGTAGAATTATACTTATGTTCACGAGCGTGTAGTTGGACACGATTTAATATTTGATTTGAATTTTCAGAAATATTGGTGACCATGGTGATGAATTTAATTATTTACTTGTACTATAGTAGATTCAAAAGCTAAATAGTAGGATTTTAAGCTCTGATTTAATAATGTTAATTTAAATTCTAAAAGTAGTATTTAATGATAATTAACTAATTTCGATCTTAATTTTCAGAAGTATTCGTGGAAACCCAACACAGATTCCAAGAATGCTTTAGAAAGCTTTAGAAATTCTGTTGTTTTGATTTTTATCCTCGTAAATTTCAGAACTTCAGTTCTGAATTCATACTTTAGATAATAATTGGTGTCTTACAATTTTAATTTTGGGTACTGGTGATATTAATTGTAATTTATTACAGAACAGTCATCACAGATCAAACTTCTATACTTTAAGTGGTTTAAGTGGTGGGTTCACAAAAATGCTTCATTTAAAATAATAGTTTTGAGTTAAACGGTAGTTTTAGGATTGGATTGGCTACATTGGGATTCCAGGATGAAGAAACCAGGCGCAGCACCCTATTTATTAATATAAGTGTGAAGAATATGACTAATAACTTAATTTTCAGAATATAACATAGTTCCAGAATTAATCATTTATAAGGATCAAACCGAATCCCGTTTTTCAGAATAAAGTGACAGCCTGATTCAACTCTCCAGGGTCAACAAGACGTTAATAAGCTTGTAGTTAGAAATTGTGATGTCTTGTGCTAACTATTTTATTTTATTATTATATTTATTACTAATAATTTACTAACTATCGACTGCATAGGTGGCTGAAACCGGGTCGAGTCTCTAATACTAACATTCCTTTCCTATCCCTCGGTTTTGTTTTATGTAAAGGGTGTACGGTGGATCCGGCGTATCCGGGAATCTTGCTGAGGCTTGGTCGTACATCCGTATCAATCAATCAATCAAAAAACAAATTTGCCAAATTGAATATAAAAAAGAAAAATTTTTAAGTGGAAATGTCAATTTTAGCAAAATGGGATAATTCGGATAAGTTATTCGAAACTCAACTTTTAAACGAGCAACACCTAAAAAAAAAAAAAAAAAAAAAAATAATTGTGCAGTGAAAAATATATAAATCAAAATATAATAGTTCCAATTTAATACATTTTTAATCATAATAACCATATAAATATTAGAACTCTAAATTAATAAAATTATCGTAATAATTCAATTAATTCAATTAATTAATCAATTATTTAAATATTGGAAATATTTCTTGTGTTACAATAAAATCCGTTTTAGTGCAACTGTTTATGATTTCATTCATTTTGTGAAAACGTTATTGGTATATACAATTTGTTTCTTTCAAATCCGTTATAGTGTACAAACTGTTTATTGTTAAATTCAATTTCGGAAATCATTTTTGGTTTATTTTGATTGCTGTGTACACTTACCACAGATAATTTTTAAACTGTATTTGTACTATGTCTGAAACCTGTAACACTTGCTCTTCCAATATTACAAAGGGAAGATTTCCTGGTGTCAAATGTGGTGGACCTTGTATGAAACCATTCCATATCAAATGCGCTCGCATATCTGATGATCTTCTACAAGGCATCAAAAATCGATCTGTGAATTGGTTATGTGAAGACTGTCGTGCAACGTCAAACCAATCAATTATGGATGATGATCAGGTTGCGTCGGACTCGGCAAATATGAACGTTAGTTTATCCGATGTTATGACCCAGCTTAAACGCATGGAAAGTAAGCTATCAGCACTTGAAGATTTAAAAACCATTGTTACATCGTTAAAATTTGAATATGAGGAAATCAAGTCGAAAGTTTGTGTTTTAGAGGAAAAATTGCTTGTGCAAGACAACAAATTACGTCATTTGGAAGCTGAAATCGATAAACCAAATCAACAGCAAAATGTATCCAACATTATTATCAGTGGCTTACCATCTAACCATGAAGACATTCGTAGTTTAATAACTTGTGTTATCAAAAAAATAGGGGTGAACATAAATGGTGATCAAATAGTCTCAGTTGAGAAGATCGATAAAAAAATTACTGTCAACGCTGCTGCAAATAGAAACCACTTCAAGCCATTGTTAAGAGATTTCTTTATTGTGAAACTAAACTCAACTGAACTTAAAAACAATATTTTAATGCAAATGCGAAAACACAAATCACTGTCTACTCAAGATTTGGATGTATTTCTACCTGTAAACCATCCAGTCCAGCGTATCTACATTATGCATCACTTAACAGCGTTCCAGTCAAATTTATACCGTGAGGCTAAAAATATAAAAACATTATATAAGTATAATTATTTATGGTGCAAAGCTGGACAAATATATTTACGGAAATCTGCAGGGTCTGATGTTCATCGAATTGCTTCGGTCAACGATATTTTTCGGATTAAAAACATTCACAAGAAAATTGAAGGCAATACATCTGATTGAACTATCTGGGAACCTGGAAATTTATAGATTGTTAAGTATTGTGATTTATTTACCTGTACTAGCTCAGTTTTTATTTTTTCTTGTGTTTTTATTTTATTTTATGTCGATTTCATCGCCACTATCAATTGTTTTGTCTATTTACATTTCCTTAACAGATTTAATTATTCAAATTTTTTTGTGTTTAATTTCTTTTACGTTGGCACTATTGAATATTAATGCTATGAATGTAAAGCACGATATAAGTTATTTTTGGTCGTTTTACTCGTTTTTTGTTTTTTCTAATATTTTTAATTTTTACGTAAACATATTTTTTCTTATCATTAAGCGAATTTTAAATTCAACGCGATATTCTATGATTATTGCTCTATATTATATTTTTGCTCAATTTATTATTATCATTGTTTGTAAGTTATTTTTGATTTGCATCTTTTATGAGTAGTAAATATAGTATACTGCACCAAAATATTCGAAGTTTAAGAGCAAATTTTGATATGTTTAGTACGTTTGTAGCCAGTCTGAATACTCTACCTGATTTAATTTTTGTTTCTGAAATTTGGATTTATTCGAACGAAACAACAGAATTCAATTTGCCTAATTACAGCTTTAAAGCTTGCTGTAACGATAATTACCGCGCCGGTGGAGTTGGTGTCTTTATACATAAAAATCTAACAGTTATATCATGCTGTACTTGTAATTGGATTTCAGCTGATGTTCTTAGATTGGACATTCAACTAGGTAAAAATGTTTGGATTTTTCTGTGTTTTTACCGTTTTTGTAATAGTGATCTTAATGATTTTTGCAATAATTTAGATAATTTGCTGGGAACAATTAACAATAATAACATAGTGATCTTAGGTGATATTAATATAAATCTATTGAATAACGTAAGCTGTTTTAACTACCAAGCAATGCTTGCATCATATGGATTCCTTAGTGTATCTAACAATCCAACTAGGAATCTATCATGTTTAGACCATGTTTTTGTTAAATCCAGTAGTACATATACTTTTAGTATTGATAATTTACCAATACATTTTTCCGATCATAATTTAATTACCCTCAATATTTGGGCAGAATCGAATAGACCTGTGATATGTTATAGTGGAAAGAGTTCAAAAGTTAATTATGACAAACTTAGAGATCGTCTTCTAGTTGAAAATTGGGATCTTGTTTACCATGAAAAAAATTGTAATACAGCATTCGATATTTTCTTAAATAAATTAATTTCCCATATTGAACTTTCAAAAGAAACAATTACTTATCGCAGTAGCAAGAAGTTAAAGCCCTGGATGAATTATTATCTTTTGTGTAAAATTAATAAACTTAAAAAATTTTCTAAAAAATTAAGAAGGTATCCAAATAACACTCGGTTAGAAAATTATGTAAGAAAACTCTCTAAGCATGTAAATATGACTGTTAAACGGGTCAAAAGAGTATATTACAAAGATAAATTTGGTTTAATAGGGAATAATCCTAAGCTTATGTGGAAGGAAATTGATGATATTTTGGGTAGAAATACGTCCCAAAACAAAAACCAAATAACACAAATTTATGAATATCAATCAAATGTTCTTCTTACTGATGATCAGAATATATGTAATGAATTTAATAAATTTTTTATAAATGTTTCATCCGATATAACTTCCAATATTTTTCCTAATAGTACTAACAGTGGAGAGCAGAAACAATTTATTTTTGGAAACCGAGATAGTTACTGTACTTCTTGTTATTTCGATGAAATTAATTCTTTGGAGATTATTTCTGAAATTCAGAAGTTAAAAAACAAACATTCTAAAGGATTTGATGGAGTAGATAATATCATTGTTAAAAATTGTGCCTGGTATTTGGTTGATGTATTAAAATTTTTATTTAATTTAAGTCTAAAGAGCGGAATTTTTCCAGACGCCTTAAAAATAGCTGTTGTTATTCCAGTTTTTAAAAAGGGTGATGCTCTGCAATTAAACAATTACCGACCGATCTCACTATTGAGTACTTTTTCCAAATTATTTGAGAAATTAATTAAACGACGATTAGTCTCTTACCTTGGTAAAATAAAATTTTTTAGTGATCACCAATTTGGATTCATAGAAGGAAAATCTACGGAAGAAGCTCTTTTAAATTTTCTGAGCAATATTTATTTAGCAATTAACAACTCTCAGAAATGCTCAGCAGTATTTTTGGACATTTCAAAAGCATTTGATACTGTTAACCATGACATACTCATAATGAAATTGTCAAGTATTGGTGTTAGAGGCAAAATATTAGATTGGTTTATAAGTTACCTTCGTAAGCGTAGTCAAATTGTAAAAATTAATAATGTGAATAGTCCTCCAGGTCTTCTAAAATGTGGTGTTCCTCAGGGCTCAGTTTTGGGGCCCTTATTGTTTTTAATTTATTTCAATTCTATCTTTGAAATTAATCTTAGAGGGTGTGCTACAGCGTTTGCAGATGATTTGGCTTTGACATATGCGTCTAATGATTACGTTGATATTCAACGGTTTATCTATATTGATTTATGCACTCTAAGTAAATGGTTTTTTTATCATCGGCTTGTTGCTAGTGAAAAATCTAGAATTATGCATTTTAGACGGCCCGACATAACAGTTGATCAAAACTTTTTCAAGTATCACGTATACCCGTGTGATAAGAATCCATGTTTTGGGCAATGTTTTGATTTGCCCTGCGTAAATGAGTTTAAATACTTAGGTGTAACAATTGACTCACAGCTAAATTGGACCTCCCACCTAACTAATATCAGGAAAATTGTTATTACGGCAGTGCATAAATTTTATAATCTTCGACCTTTGTGCCCTTCTTTTATTTTAAGAAGGTTATATCATGCTCTTGTTGAATCTATCTTAATGTATGGTATAACTAGTTGGGGTGGAATTTACTTTGCTAATATTGCAGATCTTTTTGTAGCGCAAAAAAGAATTATCAAATTAATTTATGCTTGTCCAAGGAATACACCCACTATTCCGCTTTTTCGCGAGTTAAACTTGTTGCCTCTAAGGTATTTGTATGTTTTTAAAGTATTGAAAATGTTTTTTGTTCGTAGCAATAGTTATCATAGTCGAATATACCACGTGTATAATATGAGAAATCCAAACAATTTTGTCGGTCTTCGTTGTAATAGTGAAAGGTTTAGAAGATTTTATTTATATATGGCACCTTATTGGTTCCATCTTTTACCTAAAAATGTCAAAATGCTTCCATCTGCGCAGAAACATAAATTTAACAGGGAAATTCGGACTTGGTTACTTGACATCGATGATATCGAGCAATATTTTTAGTATAAATGTTAAATTATCATACATTATGTTCTAATGTGCCGTCGTGTAGTTAAATATATCTATTTTAATAACTGAGCTTGTATTTTGTTGAAGATTATTGTTAATTATGTAAACAAAGAATATTATATAAATTTTAATTAAAATTTGTTTTAAATTGCTCCACTACAGACATAATGTCTATAGGAGCTGTACTTTATTTCATATTTTATAATGTTGTTTCAACTAGATTTTAATTTTGTATTTATTTTATTGAAATAAAGATAGTAATAATAATAATAATAATAATAGTTATACAATAACGATAATAGTTAATTTTATTAATATGCGGTGTTTTGTTTTAGGTTTGTTTGGATTTGTTTTTCTTCATCCGCTCGAACTCAGCATCAACACTTGGTATGCTGACTTGTTTTAGCGGCGTGATCGTGAGTCTGCAGCTGAATATGCCCACTTATTTGCGTCACAAAACCCATGAATTGAGATAGTGGTTGATGCGCCAATATAACGTTGAATATTTAGTTCAGGTACTTGGCTTGGGCTGTTTCACAGTTCAATCCAGGATGCTCTGGTTTCTGCAAGCAATTGTTTATCCCATCCAATCTTTTTCAACCATAAGCTCCGGAACAATATTTTGCTGGCTTCCGATAAGAAACTTCGTTTGGTGTGAATTTAAGTATCGCTCAGATTTACTTCAAAGATGAATTGGGTATTGGCATCCTAAGCTATTTCCAATAATTTTACCGGTTTTGGATGTTCCGAAATTATTTTGATATGACTAGAGCCTGGCTGATTTAACAAGTTTTGCATTTGAAGACAGCTTTCTTAAATTAGAACCACTGGTACTTAATATCTTCAGTACATCGTCTTTTAGCTTAATCAAATCAGGTAAAGTGAATATCCCATAAATCATCGACATAAATATCATGTTCGATGGCTCGGCTTGCTTATGGATACTCTTGTTCATGTAATTGGGCTAATCCCTTCAAACATCTGGTGTTCATGAATGAAGCGGATGACATGTCATATGTGACAGTTTTTAGTGGATAAGGGCGGATTATTTGCTTCTTATCTCGCCACAGTATAAGCTGATGCCTGCCTCGATTAGATGTTCGGACCTACCATCAAATTAAGGTTCAGTGACGTGACTGTGGTTCAGTTTGCAGATGCGTCAAACACTACGAGCAATTTTGTTGTGCTGCTATTGCGTCCAAGACTCCACAATGTGGCAGAATACATGATTGCTGAAGTTCTGGCGTGGTTTACTTCGAACGGTTCCATATGACTTAGATGGATTGGTTCTCTTAGGAAATCTTCATACAGCTTAAGAAATTGATCATTCACCTTGAAGCCCTTCTCCATTCCTAGCAATCTGGATATTGCTTGCTGGTAAGTTGATCCGACAATCTTCGATGATTTCTTGAATGGAAGCTTGGTAATGAACCTCCCATCGTCAGCTCGCCTTGTTGTACCCTTGAACCATTCTTCATAATCCTGTTCTTCCTGTGTATAGTGGGAGCTTCTCACTTTGTGAGAGTAATGACTTGTTTCAAGGCTTCTTTAAGTCCGTTATTTGTAGAAGAGTAAGGTTGAGTAATAACTCCATGCCTAACTTTGCTATTAATCGTAGATCCTAATTTCATCAATCTTCTTTCCTTCGGGTTGTCAGCCAATAAATAAAAGAGACTTCAATTAAGACAACGTTTCAGGGATCTGTTTATGAATACAAATTACAAGAAAGTTTTAGAAAATGTCATAGAAAATTGTTTGCAATACATAATTTTGAACGTACCGTTAAATGAAAATAATAGAAATATAAATTTCTTCTATATACTCGTATATGATATATAATTACTGGCGGAGAATTCCAGGTTTACGACAGGCGAAGGAATTTGGTTTACCTTCGTCAGCCAGGGTTAAGGAATGTCTTGTACTTAGGAAACCTGAGCTGAGGCTGCTTACTGGCTTCCTCACAGGTCACATCCTCTTAAGGTATCACCTTAAGAAAATGGGCCTAAGTACGGCAGTTGGGTGCCGCTTCTGCGACCTCGAAGCGGAATCAGCGGAACATGTTTTGTGCCAGTGCCCAGCCATTTTCCGCCAAAGATTACAATATCCAGGAGGGAGAGTAATGAGCCCAGATAGTGTGCATCATATACGGCTCATTAAGTAGAGTCCATGCACAAAAAATCTTTTAGGTCGCAGTGCGAGGTGTATATAGTATATAATAGATTTGTATGTTAGAATTTGGTTAGTGGAGACAACGGGATTGGCAACATTATCCTTATTATTTGTAGCATTATGGGAACGGCTGATTTGGCTAAAACGATTAATTAATTTAGTAATTAGGTATTTTGGGTATTTGTTTTTGATAGATCATTTATGATGATATTGTGAGTATCAACTGTTGTGTCTGTTGTCAATTTCTTTACCCGATTTATAAACCCAAATGCAGTATTAATATTTAATTTGGCTTACTGGATGGAAACTGTTAAAATTTAGGATTCAACCAGACAATAAGTTTTTTGCGTTCGACACCTTTGGAAGGTATCCAAAAAAGGTAATTTGTTATTTATTTCCAATTCTAAGGTAAATTTGAGGCCGAAACAGATATTATTAAATTAAGAAAGTACATCATTAATTTTGTCTTCAGGTACACATAATGAGTTCAAGTTCAGCTTTTGATCTAAAATTACCCCAAGATATTTGGCTTCTGTTAAGATTAGTTGTGTCAAATGCATCCTAAGCAAAGTTTGCTCTTTTTGGTAAATGGTACAATTGCGTGGTCTTATTTGAGAGGATCGTTCAATGGTTCCCCCTCTATATTTCCAATATCTGCTGCTAGTAGAGACCACAACAGAGGTGACATGACTGTGTTCTTTACTACAGTGGTTTCACCATCAAAGGCACCCCCTTTTTCCATATTTTCGCTTAAAAAAACTCCCTTCGTTACGAATACGGTCTCACTGATTTTAATTAGTTAATGGTGTGCTGTGGCTGTAGAGTTGTCTTGTTAAGCAAATTGCATTCTATCGAGTGGTGAGGTTGGTAATAATACCAAGCAGCATTTCCATCGTATTAAAAGATGTAAGTCTTCAGGGTGGTCAACTTTCTAAAATGGTCCGACCGGCCAGAGGTAAAGAAAATAAACGTCAGATAAGACATTTGAAACGAGCCAACACACGACTTTATTTTGCAAACGAAGTGTTTTGAGGACCTTATTAAGTAAATTTCTTAAAATTTTTAATTTAGAAGCCTAAACTTTCGGTTGGTCGATTTTCATCAAAATTCACTAGGACCTCCCAATTTAAGGAAAAAAGAATGAAAACAATTTAAATATGAAGTTTAAGTTCGATTAGTTAAAGATTGCACCATCTGTGCTGTAGAAGGGACACAGATAGACCTTCAGACACCACTTTGAAGCCCAGAACAATAACATAAATGCGTTAGGATTTTTTTCGTTATTTTTATTTTTTCTTCTTGAGATCGATTGGTAAATATTATGTTCGATTATTATTTGATCGATTAATGGCAACTTTTCGGTTAATCGAACCGTTATTAACCAATTTTCAGTAAGGGGCCGAAAGAAAAGTTACAAATTTCAAGAACTGCAATTCTCAAAGTTCCAATTACGAGAAAATACGATTGTGTAAGTTAATTTTATGCGAATTGTCTTTACAAGGATTATTCCGGTACAGATACATATGTATATAAGGGTTTTGGATATCGTATATGATTTTTCGAGGTCGATACTCGGTTATTATTTGAATAATTCGTAAATTAACAAAATGAAGGAGGTGTTAAAATTTTAGGCGTCATTAATTTGATTGCTGCACTTAATTAATTGTTTATCATTAGCAACACTTCCATTCTCTACTTTGTTAAGGTATGTTTGTACACATTTTTTAACCGATTTGTTCAAAATATGTTAATGAGATGGTTGATTGACCCTGACAAAAACAATCAGAATGATTCAAGTTTATGTGGTTTAGGTGAGACTCTTGAACTCCGATATTTTGAGATGATTAATTTAGATTTCCGGGGTTGACTAGCGTTAAGTGTTTTGGCACCGAAGTTATTCGATATTTTCGACATTATGCGACGATGTCTTTCAGTTTTTATTCGAGACAGAAATTTTTTTTTTGCTTTTGAATTGCTTAGCATCGAGATGTGTTTTTCTTACAGATTGTTAGTTATTTATTGATTTTTCAAGATTATTTTAGAATTCTAATTTTATTCGAGATTATCGAGATATCACGATTATCGAATTTTTCGAGATTATTCGAGTTTAACCGAGTTTCTTTCAATGAGTTTTATGTAACAGATACTATTGAGGATTTGATACATTTTTCGGCTTTTTTTTCATTTTTGTCGAAACTCTTAGAATTATCCAGAATTTCGGATTTAAACAGACATTGACATTATTCAATATTATCGATATTACTCGTGCATAATATTTTTCAGATTATCTGAGATTCTTAGTGATTTCTTTATTTTTTAAGATTATCCCAGGATCCTGAGCTTATTCGAGTTTTTCGGCAAATTCAAAATTTTTTGTGGTTATCGATATTTTTGTAGATTTCTCACATTATTCGATTTTTTCGAGATTGTGCTTCCGGTATTCCTCGAAATTTGCAAGCGATGGAATTGCTTTTTGTTACAGAATTGATCGAGCTATTTAAAGTTAAGCTAAATTTGGAGGATATTGATTTACATAGGTGACATTATTTGAGAATACATATTTCAGATTATCCGAATGCCTTGAAATAATTTTTGATTTTTCCGGATATTGTGAATTTGAACGGGCTAATTGAGTTATTTGGTAATATATTCGATATTAACATTGAAGATTTTTTTTTATTCTTTTTTATTTTCAATATCAGCCAGCCCAGTACATTTCACGTTGTTTTGTATTAATGTGCCCTGCTTTTTGTCTAACGTGGTATTTTCAGTTCAATCTTGAATCAAGATGCAATCCGAGATATTTAGCAGATTCAGCTTGGGGAATTTTTACCTCATTGAGACATGTCTAGAGGTTGCTATTTTTGTGCCGCAACGTATATGTTACATGGACTGAGTTCAGCTCGTTCAGCTTTATTTTCCAATCCATCATTCATTGGCTGATTTTATCGAGAGCTTGTTGTAAGTATTCAACTGCTTCGTTTTGCAATTCGCTTGATTCTAATACTGCAGTATCATCAGCAAAAGTTCCGATAAAGATTGTTTTCGTTGTAGGTAAATCGGAAGTGTAAAATAAGAGGTCCTAATAAGCTACCCTGGGGTACTCTTGCTCTGGCTGGGTAAAAGTTAGAGTATGCTTCTTCATGTGATACTTTAAATTTTTGTTTGGAGAGATATGACTCGAGCAGTTGGCAATAATTTTGTGGCACTAATTTACTTATCTTGCAGATGCGACCCTCGTGCCACACTCTATCAAAGGCCTGTGACACATCTAGAAATACGGCAGAGCAATATTTTTTCTCTTGGCCCTATATCCCATAATTCTGAAGTGTTTTCTGAAAGGTGTGTTCTGATATTAAAGCTACGTCTATATTGTTGGTTCTTAGAAATATATCTAGTTCTTGGGCTCGCGTTAAGCCCGTTAACGTACCAGGCTATAATATACGTAGGTACGTGACGGTCATTTACTTTTTAGCTTTTCGTTTGATGGTTTGGAATTATCTTCCAATTTTTCCACCCTGTTAGTAAGCTGGCTGAAAATTTGTCTCATTTCAGCTTGAAATTCGATGAGCAACTTCATTATATTACTAATGGTTGGATTCATTGAGCACAGGTTTTTGCCTTATTTCTTGATTTTGATTGTTGTTTAATATTTTGGTCATATTGTTTGTTTGATTTTTGTTGTAGGCACTGAACTACTGTTATTTTTGTCGGTAGCTGAGCATTTAGCTCCCTCCGGTACACCTGGCATCCTTTATAGTTAACCGGATGATCTTTTTCACAGTGATCAAGTCGGCATAAGAAACCTTGCAAGATAACAGATTCTTCATTTTTTTCGATTCTTTATTGTTTTCACCCTGCAGTAGGTCCATGTAGAACAACGAGAAGTCTCTAATAATTTTCTTATTATTAATAGTTGGTTTTTTGTGTACGTTGATAATATTGGTTACTTAATTGGGTGCAGTTTATGGTTGCCCTTGTGGATGGCGTTGTACTGAGTCTCCTCCTTTTACTCGTATTTACTTTATTTTGTCTGGGTTGAGCAAGTTCCTCTCAAGTTCCACTTCATCCGTATGGTATTCATTGTTAAGATGTTATATGCTCTGATTTCTAACAGTAGTAGACGTAGAAAGTTTCATTTGCCTCTCAAGTGTTTCAATTCTATTTTGTAGGTTAACCATAATGTCTTGAGAAGTTTTGTACTCTTGCAGAATCGAGGAGATTTTTTGATATTATAGGGTCTGTATATGATCATCTTACAGTGCTCTTGGTTTTTTTCAGGTAATTTTTAAATATTATATGAGTACAAACAGATAGGTAACAGTAACTTGTTATAGACCCAATGGACAATACTGCTTTTTAATTAATTGATCATGGATCTCCAAAACCTTTAGCTAATTTAGAATTTTTCAGCTTTCTCAAGAAGTTAACGGTAATAAATCCTGGTACTAACGACATTTTTATTCGAAAACTTCGAAAAATTTCGATTTTACGAGTACAAAATAATAAATCGAATTTTCTTCAATGCATTTAAGATGATGAATTTCATTGAAAACCGGTCATTTGCTGCCCGATCGGTGACCTTAAAAACCCCCTTAATTGCCCAAGAAAATACCAAAGTCTATTTTTTGTACCGTTTCCGGAGTATTTTTAACAGCAAAAAAGGACTTCGTAGTCTAAATTTACTTGTGACAGTTCAGTAACCCAAAAAAATCCCAACTTTAGGTCAAAATGGCCACAAAAAATCCAAAGTAATTTACCTTTCTATTTTGGTTACTAATGGCTTTTGACTAAACCATTGTTACAAAGTCAGACAAAGAAACTCATACTAAAACCCAGATGCACAACTCACACTGAAACTCAGACAATTAAACTGTTACTCAAACCGAGACGCAAAACTCACATTTGAACTATTACAAGCAAATTGAAATTCAGAGAGTATAAGTTACAAATAAGAGACGACAAATAAGACAAATTCGCGGCTTGTGTGACTGAAACAAAGTTACTGGCAATAGGAAAATGAAACTTAACTAAGAAAATTTAGCTGAAACTAGTTCCCCTGACCTTGCTGCAGTTTAAGTTTGTCTGCTCAAGATTGAGCGACAGTTTGTTGCTTTTCATCCATTTTTTGTTCATTGACCGAGCGTTCAAGTAAAGTGTTATTGAATTGAAGTGTTACTGCGTTTATAACGTACTCTCTTATCCTCGAATGACCTATGAAGTGGTTTCCTACGTCTATTTCTCAGATTTATTTCTTCATCTCTCTTCAGCATCCAACAATACTCCGCTAACATGTTAACATCCCACCTTCCCTGATATCTCCTTTCCATTTCCCTTACATCCTGGTGGAAGCGGTCCTCTTGCTCTACACTATAGTCGCCTAAATTGTCAGCAAAGTAATCAATATGGGAATCGAAAAAAATAGCTTTAAGTTCATAAGACACTTCTTTAAAACTGAGCCAGGCAGCTTTCTCATTTTTTTGCAAGGTTTTAACGAAATTTTTGTCTTGAAACAGTTTTCGTATGTGGTCCGTTAAAAATACCTTCTTGAATTTTAGCCTCTGTCAGTTTGTTGAAAATTGTTGTGCTATGTACTGAAAACATTGACATTCTTTATCTAAAGCCTTCACATATTGCTTCATCAGCCCAAGTTTTATGTGAAGTGGAGGTAAGAGAATTTTTGCGGGATCTACTAAAGATTCTTCAATTACATTAGGTTTTCCTGGCTGAAGACGTCTCTTAGCGGCCACTGGTTTTTAACGTAATGGTTTTCCCGGTCCCTACTATTCCAGAGATATTTAAAACAGGGGTTTTGTTATAATTTTTAAATCCCCACAAACAATCCCCATAATCAATTATTTCAGGGAATCGAACTAGGGGATATGAAACCTTCGCAACTTCTAAGGCAGCTGAAAGCCAGCGGAGGTGCAGACGTTAATGATGAACTAATCAAAACAATTTGGATCAAGCGGTTACCACAGCGGGCTCAGGAAATTTTGGCGCCCACAGCAGAGTCATTATCGGCAGAGGCATTATCAAGTTTAGAGGACCGACTGCACGAAGTAATGATCCAAACGAACGTAGCCGCGATTGCAGAACCACCACGGGTCATACCGTCAAGACAAGAGACCAACCTGGAGTACCAAGCCCATGAACTGGTCAAACGGATAGACTACATGGAAAGGCGAAACAACGAACGAGAAAGGGCAGAAATCAATAGACCGCGCAGCCGTAAAACGGCCGGTCAAAATCAGACGCCCCAGCCGCAGGTAGGAATGACCCAGACAAGGGCAACGCTCCACGATTATGCTGTGCTCATTTCAGATATAAGGATGTAGCACGGAATTGTAAGCCGACGTGCCCTCGTTGGGAATAATTTAATTAAAAAACTAAATCCACCAACGCAGACAGCGACAAGCGAAGGTGCGGGAGCAAACAGTCGCTTAAAAATTACGGATAAAAAGTCACTAATAGCATATCTGATAGACACTGGCGCCGACGTATCAGTGATGCCAGTCCCAAAAGGGAATAGCCAGAAACACGACATAAATTTTTACCTATTCGCAGCAAACGGGAGCAAACTCAAACTTTTGGAAAATGAAGAATGCAGCTAAATCTCGGCCTGAGGAGGCAGTTCAGTTGGACATTCATCATCGCAGAAGTCACAATGCCTATCATTGGCGCGGATTCTTTAAAACAGACAGGTCTACTCGTCGATATACAGCATGGACGATTAATTGATCCACTGACACAGCTTTATTCAGTCGGAACCATAACCACTGAAGCAGCACCAACCGTTCGAGTAGTAGACAGTAACCGAGACACTCAGATCGTCGAGTTACTCAATAAGTACAAGGAGTTAACATGTGACACGCAAGCGGACAAACAGCGGACAAGTTTTTTTGGATTCAATGCACTAATAATTGATTTTTTAAGTGTTATTATGTTGGCTCTTAGTCTTAAGCTACCAAAAAAGGATATTTAGTGCAAAAAATATTATAAAATTTCAGAATTACTCAGATAGTTAAGCAAAATAACAGGCGTTTTAAAATAAATGACGAATCAAAGGGTTAATAGCATCAAAATCACGAACGAATCACACAAAACATCTAGAGGTAGTATTCGAAAGAATGTGCAACGCAGGTTTGACAATAAATCAAGAAAAAAGTCTTTTCGCAAAAGAAAGTCTGCATTTTTTAGGGCACCAGGTGTCCAAAGGCGGAATTAAGCCAACGCCGGAGAAAGTGGGAGAAATTAACAAAATACCAAGGCCAAAAACAATAAACCACCTGAGAAGGTAACTGGGGATGATAAATTTTTACAGGATATTCATACCAAACGCAAGTAGAGACCAAGCGGTGCTCAATCAGTATCTACAAGATAGTAAAAAAAACGATACCCGGGAAATCAAGTGGTCAGAAGCCTTCGAATTGTCGAAAAGACAACTAAGCAAAGCAACGAGTTTAACGCACCCATCGACAGCAATGGAGCTGGCAATAATGGTCGACGCGTCGGACATAGCCATCGGTGCCGTAATACAACAGCGCAGCCAGAACGAAAAAGCTGAGTGGCAACCTTTACAGTTCTTTTCGTCAAAATTAAATTCGGCACAAACAAGGTATAGCGCGTATGATCGCGTAATATGATACCAATCGTAATAAATGCGAAAGTTTATTATTAGTTTTAAATGCTACAGTGTAGCCATACTGATACATAATTCGCTTTATTATGTTAGAAGTGTGAATGTGATTATTACGATTACAAAAGAAAGAACAACACGAAAGCGGAATTTACCGACTATCATGTAATGATTGTGGAAAATTTTATATTGGCCAAACGGGACGTTCGTTTACAATACGGTTTAAAGAGCACACAGAAGAACTTAAACAACATTTAGCGGATGATGGCCACACTTACACTAACCAAGACACCAACCTGCAAATTCTACACAGATTTAGTAAGGGCAAATTTATGGATAGAGTGGAAGAATTTTAAATTTACCAACAGCGCCACAACCCTTTAATTCTAAACGATCAAACTTACTATGTAAATAACAAAATATATGACATGGTTATAGAAATACGAAAATAATTTTCATCACAATTTTCACACAAAAATTGTTTAGTTGCACAATTATACTGATGAAGAGCGAAGCTCGAAACCGGTCTACAAATCACGATAAAGAAAGGAAAAAACATTTTGTAGCTTGTGAACAATAAAGTTTTGTCGTTTTTAAAATTGATTTTAAATTGTTTTAAAAAAATTTTAAAAATCGTTTTAAATTATAATACTTCTTAAAGGCTTTTACAAAAGGTTTTCCAGCAATTAATTGGGTTTGGTCTTCTATAGCGCTGTTTTTATAATGCGATAGGTAACTTCGTTAGACTGAGAGCTTATTTTGCACTCTTCATCCTCTCGGAAAACCAAGAATACGCCACTCCAGGGCCCGATTAAAATAATTGATAAAACATTCCCTAAAGATTTCTAAAATCCAAGTATAGTATTCGAATAAATCTCAGCTGCGTCTTCATATTAATGTTGAAATTTGAGTGGATTGGCTAAAGAATAAATATAGTTTCCTTCCCTTTAAAGCAATATTAAAAATAATCACTATGTTAGATAACACGTTAAATTTAATTAATATCCCATCAATCAACGAACATCCCACACTTTGCACCACGCGCAATAAATAATAATTTCCATATATAAACAAACCATAACAAAAATATGAAACCGAATAAAAATTACACCACAACCGCATACTAAATCATTAATTAAGATCGTTATTTAATCAGTGAAGAAAAATTAAAAAAAACTTTAATCAAAAAATTATAAACCAATTTTACTGTCATCGAATAGGCTGGCTGTGGCGTGTACATATCTTGCGCTTGTGTATATTAAGCAATTAATAATAACACAGCACATACCGCAAAACGGATGTTGTATGTACGTATGTAAAGAAAATTGTTAAAAACAACAACAACAAAATGTTTGAAATTCCATGGAAATTTATTTATAAATTATTAAATTAATTTTATTTATTTATTACTGCAGTTCTCTCGCTCTCCTATAATACGTGTACATATTTACCAAACCAAACCAACAGCAATAAATCGAGAATAAGAAAAACTTATGAAATATGACAGGAAATAGGAAATTATTATGAAATACAAAACTATATACAAACAACTAGCTCTATATTCATTTATTAATAAAAATTATTTGTGTATAAATAAATTATGGCCATTAAAATTTACTCTCGCCTTCTTTTCTTTTTTTATAATTACAGACAATTAACAGATAATCAAATTTCAACAATAGAAAAAGATGCCTTCGCCGATTTAGTGTCGCTGGAACGATTGTAAGTATTACCTTGTTTGTTGTACGTTTAGATTTTTTTTTTTTAATATCTCCAAAGTACATAATTTGCATACACACGTATTTTCGTTAATTTTTATGATTGATTAGATTTTAGAAAGAAAAAAAAACGAAAGGAAAACATAATTATGTTTCGGCAAATATCATTTCGGGAAGGAACATAATATTTTACGACAACAAAATTAAATTAAATTAAAACACATTAATATAAATTTTCATGAGGCCCCTCCTGTTGAGAATTTATGTCGGGTGTGCGGTATGCTGACTAACTTAGAAATCGTGTACATTCAGATTTTATAGTGTAGTAAACTAATAAATACACCGACTAGTAAAGAACTTGGGTTTATGTACCAATTATGATCATAATTTATCCACCTGACTTAAAATATGACTACGTAAGTACATAATATGCACAAAGGTAGGCTGGAGATATGTAATAGCAGCACATATATAATTCATTAAAAAACCATGCCTCGTACACCATCTCTAAATAGATTAAATCCCTCTTCATTCATAAATAAAAAAAAGGATGTGAGAGAGCAAAAAAATTAAATGTTGATGTTTTTTGTAAATAATTTAAGATCATATCCGTCTCACACGTAATTTGTATGTATATAATGTTGATTCGCACTGCTGATAAAACACAGCATCACGTACCAAAAAAACTAAAATATATCTATCTGTGTTATGAACGTATCCAGTTATATCATAACCAACTTGTTTACTGTTATGCCGAAACACACAGTGGTTTTTAAGCTACGTGCCTCGAACCACTGTTGTCTGTTTAATAAATTTTCAATTTTGGTGATTTAAAAAAGTTCGAGGAAAGTAAATAATTAGTCATGCTTCTAAAGCATACTTTGACTCGAATTTCGTCCCAAATAATGGCCTATCCTAAATTCAATAGAAACATGTCACCAGTGACTCTCAAAGCAACTTAAATTTTCTAGTGAAACGACGTATTTTAATAGAAACCCACCTGTGTTAGTTCTCGTGCGAATTTCAAGAATACAGGCTCTTAAAGTAATTTTTCCTGAATTCAGAAATGTTGCATGAGTCTGATCTAAATGATACTGATAATTTATTAGCAATTTTGAGACAAAATATACTACAACGCTTTAGAAATTAACATAAGAAAGTTATCAACAAGACAAAGATTTGGACTGAAAAAAAACAAATCTTCGAAAGAAAATGGAAAATCTGAAATAACGCTTTTGGGAATAATTTTAATCCATAAAATCAAGTGCCAAAATTGACTAATTATTTCTCCCATATTTTTGTTAGCAGGTTGTTGCTCTAAAACCGATCTTAGTTACTAATATTAGGTCTGGCAACTGAGCTCGGTTCCATTTTATAAAAGATGCTGCCTACCAGTACCCTTAAATAGGTTATAAAAATATTATTGTTCAGATCAGTTATTGTCCCATTAATATTAATCGTGTTGAACTTGTAGTAATGTTGCTTGAGATGGCTTTGCGTAAAATGTAGCATTAGCTGCGTTTTTCTATAGATTGCTGCTCGAGATCGCGATAAACTTTTTTGGGATTTTTCAGCCCAATTTAAATTATTTGAATATTTAATCATTAAATATGCTGGCTTTAATTTTAAACTACATAAAGTAATTCATTGACTTTAATCATAATTTTTAATAAAATTTATGTTTGCCAGTTCGCAACAATTCTATGGTTTTATGTAGGACACAACGGAGTTCCTGAAATTTGAAAATAAATTATGAACTGATGGAAGAGGGAAATTTTTTTAGTACACATCTAGTAGTTCATTTCTATTTATTTTTCAAATGTCAAAATTTTTTGACAAATTCATTATTTTCAGAGATATTCAGATTCATTTGGCCAGCGGTGTACTACGACGAAAAATACAGTCACCGGTCATTGGACCACCAATATAACGGTGGTACACTGGCCGTTAGTACTATTATAAAGAGTTACATACCAGGAGTATCCCAGCCTCTGTAAATAATATTAAGCGTGATATACCGGTGGTCACTGGCCGCTTGTTGTATTATTTAGTGTGGTACAACGGTGGTGCATTGGCAAATGGGAATGTTTTTCGCCGCGGCGTACCGGTAGTACAGCGGCAGGGAACCTGTTAACTTGTTTCATTTCTAAAATTGACTTTGTAGCTAATTTTGAATGGATGGTATGAAATTTGCTTCGAGAGCCGCAGTGGGGCATAAGGCTTCCCAGCACGCATTGAGTGTGGACGATTTCAAATCTTTAATTGAAAATGAAGATTTCAAAATGAAAAATTCTTTACAAACCTTGGACTCCGACATATTTGTATCAGATTCCAACAAAAATTGATTTTTAAATTATTGACAATAATTGACGTATAAAATTCTGTACTAAAAAAACAGCAAAAAATTCCCAGTATTTTTCCCTATATTTATCGCGATCTCGAGCAGCAATCTAATAGAAAAACGCACCTATTAATAATTGAAATTCTATATTATTGCAATGTCTTGACGCTATAATTAATTAGAGCATGATTTGGTTTAACAGTGTAACTTTACACAGCAAATGTAAAATACGAGCATAACTCTGTCAATTTTAGTACAGTTTAGTACTATAATTAGTTATCCTAAATACGATAATTAATTGGCACATTCTTTTATTTATTGGAATTTAAGTAGCGAGGCGCTATAATCGATACGTCAAAATTAAAAATGATGTAGCCATATCTATGTAATATATTCAGCTTTGAATTCTAAAGCGTAATAATGTTAGTAAAAAAGTTTTGGCACAATAATTAACAAATTACAATAATAAAGAAACAAATAGAAGTAAAGTGGAATAGAATTTTAATATGAATTCAGTAAGCAACTAGTTACTAATAACTACACAGTAAGCAACTAGTAACTAAATCGACTCAAACCTTCAGCGCTCACAGAAAGGTGAATTTTTTTAAAACGGCTCAACCGATTTTCACAAGACAATATTTTTTGAAAGCCTGATATTTTTACTTTAAAACGACACTATAGCCATGAAAATTTATTCAGTACTTTTATTTAATGAATTTTGAATCAAAACGCAACAAAAATTGATGATTTTGAATAAAAATGTTGCGGATATTTAAATTTAAATTACAACAAAAAATTCAAGTAAAACAAAAACAATTGTATTGGTTAATAGTTGTATTGCCCCCCTTGCGTCTAAAACGGTTGGCTTACGGTTCCCCATTGACCTTATTAAGGTTTTGACAAAGACTTGGGAGATCTCACCCCACTCCTCATCCAACGCAATTTTGAGGTCACAGATGTTAGACGGTACCGGATTTCTGGCTCGGACCCTCCGTTTTAGTGCGTCCCATAAATGCTCAATTGAATTCATGTCAGGACTGAGGTCTGGCCTCCTCATCGTCTCGAGTCCAACCTCCAGGGCCAGCTTTACCCACTAAGCAGATTATGCCTCGCATAGGGGCGCCGACCAATTAAGGGCGCCGTCAATTCTTCTCACGCTTTCTAAACAAATCCTTCTATTAAACAAATATTTTTCATTAGCCTAAAAATTTGAAATTTTGAATTTCAACTCAACTCGATCACACTAGTTTCATCGAGTTTAAAATAACTCAATGAAAACCTAACTCAACTCTGTTTTCATGAACTCCAACTCGTTTTCAAACTACATGGAAACATGATTATAGTAATAGTTTCTATGTATACTCGTCGAGAGCAGTAAACACACCAAAAAATATAAAAAAGTGAACCTCTCAAAACGGCGAAATTGGTGGTTATAAACATGACGCAAAGGCACTAACGCAGAAAATTAAAGAATATGAATTTATTTGTTCAGTTATAATTTGGTATGACATCTTGAATAGAATAAACGTGGTCAGTAAAATTTTTCAAAATCCCAACCGAAGTACAAATACAAATAACGTACAAATGCGAAAGGATGAACGTTTCAATCGTGTTCAAGAAACAGCAAAAGAATTAGCAACTGATTTAAAAATTAACCCTCAGTTTAAAGATAAGGCTCTGCGAAGACGAAAAAAAAGGCTTTCTGATTACGAATGCTACGAGGAAACTCTCATTGATCCACAATATAAATTTAAAATTTCGTTTTTCTTTCCTATACTAGATACTATACCTAATTCGTTATATGAAAGATTTGAGGTCATAAAAGCTCATATCAATAGTTTTCAGTTTTTACCCGAGTTTGATGGAGCTTGTAAATCGAATGACGAGAAACTAAAAGCACATTGTGACGCGTTAAATAATTATGTTAACCGACATCATCGCCAGACAAAGATATTTCTACGGTAGAACTATTTAAAATTTTAAAGGACACAATGCAAAATTGTACTACTTATACTGATCCATGTTTATATTACAATACATTTACTCGAATTCACTAGCAAATATATTTGTGAACTTAACGATTGTTTTACGAATACTGTTAAGTCTTCCAGTTTCCATAGCAAGTGATGAACGATCATTTTCAAAACTGAAAATAATCAAAATCTACTAGGCATGTGAAGTTAGCCCAGTTGGTCTGATTTTAATGAAAATATATTTATTTTAATTAAATATAATAAAATCCTGGGCTGGGATAACTTCACATATGAATATATGTTGCATAATTTTATTAGTATTGCCTGATTAAATTTTTTTATTTTCTGGGATAAAATCCTGGGCTAACTTCACATGCCTAAATCTACTTGAGATCAAGTATATCTCAGGAACGGTTGCTTGGATTATCGATTATAGCATTTGAAAAAGAAATTGGTGACAAAATCAATTTAAGTCAAATGATTGATGAATTTGCTACTTTAATGGCAAGGAAAGCTAAATTTTAGTTAATATTAAACGCAATAATTTTTATGAAATATAATTTTTGTACCTGAATTATACGAGTATATTGTTTATTATTAAATAAATTATTGAATTGTTAACCAATACTTACTCGCTTTGTTTTTTTTTTCAATTCACCATTAATCCTTTAAACTCTCTCTAGTAATTTAAGTAAATTTTATTCACCATTTAATTTAAAAAAGGGCACTTAAGAAAATACTTGCTTAGAGCGCCAAGTGTTCTAGGGCCGGCACTGCCAACCTCATCCATGACCTGCCGAGTGGTTCGAGCTGTGTGACACCAGGCGTTATCATACATCAATATGAAATCTTCCCATATATGTATATCCTGCGTAGGGCACTACATGATCCAAGAGAATGTCCTCGATATATCGCTCAGCGGTCAGACCTCCTCTACGGCCTCCACCAGGTACGAAAATAAGATCTGTTTACTCTCAACCAATATGCCAGCCAACACCATGCACGAATCGCCGTCGAACGAGACTGTTTCAACAAAACAGCACTACAAAAAGTGCTCTCCTGGACGCTGGTAGACCCGGTCCCCCTATCACTACCATAGAGGAATATTCTGCACTCGTCAGTGAATAGAACGGACCTCCATTACTTGATGCTCCAATTGATGTGTTCGCGAGCAAATTTGAATCACTCTGGGCCATCTTGGAATGAGGTTTGCTTCCTTAAAGCGTCTTCTTACTGTTCATGGACTAACAGCTACTTCTCAAACTTGTCTTAGCTCCTGCTGCACATCGACGCCCATGAGATGGCGATTGCCCAGTGAAGTTAGGACCGATATCGGCTTGTATTTGGTGTCCGATTGGAGATACCAGTTTCCTGAAACCTTCTGGATATTTTTGAGACAAGAGATTGGCAGGAAGGCCAAATATAAACAAGGACAAAGACAATACAAAGACAAGGATATTGCCAAATACAAACGACGAGTTCCCTTATTACTTCATCGCTAACGCCGCTTTTTCTTTGCGAGAGAATTTAATGCGGCCATATCCTGGCCGGCAACTTCCAAGAGACAGGGAAGTTTTCAATAAAAGGATCTCCTCAGCACGAGTGAAAATTGAAAATACATTTGGTATTTTAACCGCCAAATTTCGAATCCTAACTAATTCGTTAAACGTGTTTCCGGAGACAATTTTATTAAATTATATGACCCAGGGAATTATATATCAACTAATTTTGTTGATCATATCAACAGTGAAGGTGAACTAATAGAAGGCAGTTGGATACCAGAAGTGAATCCATTACCTAAATATAAATTTGCAACACAATATAACTCAACTAATTTATTATTAATTATTTCTTCATACAATATATTAGTTACAATATTTAACACTCTTTTCTGGATTTTAGCAAATTTTGCAGGTGTAATGTTTGCAAGATCTACTTGCCGGGCCTTTCCACTAAAAAACAATTGTGCCGATGATTCTGGTTGTAGTGGGGCTGTAAAACAACTTTTAGTCAACTTAAACATATCGGCCATTTGGCTGGTGGCAGATTCTAAGACTGAATCCACTTTATTATTTTTTTTTCAATGATGACTGCGCAGATGTTGCTTTTGACGTAAAATCATTAGTTAAATTAATGATATCGGCCATCTGGCTGGTAGCAGGTTCTAATAGTGAACGTGCTGAGTTTGACGTCAAATCATAAGATAAAATTTCGTCGTTGATGAACGAATCGTCGCAATGAAGATTGAATATATTTGTGTCCTCAGCATATTCACTTTCGAAGCGATTTGTGTTGTGAAGATGTTCATCACAGATTTTAACATCAAAATTACCCATCGTTCTACAAACAAACATCGTTACTAAAATTGTAACAAACATACAGGAATGCATTTTTTTACTTTACCTTTCATTCTCCTTGTCAACATTTTTTAAAAACATCATCAATTGCAGCCACTTCCACTCCTAAATAGTTGCTTTACTTCCAGATTTTGTATATTTTCTATTAGCGAACCTATATTTGCATGTCTAATAATCGGATCAACGTTCGTTTCAGACATTAGCTCTAAACCATCAACATCATCATCTTCCTCGTCGTCCGAAAAATATTCTGCACTAGTTGTTTGGGGTTGTTTCTTGGGTTTTATAATAATTTTTTACCGAATTTACCGGTCATCATCGATATAATGACCGTAACAAAATCAGGCATTTTCATAAACCGAAAAACTGGTTTACCGGGATTACAACCCTACTAATTATAATGAGCAAAGAATGAAATTTCGGGTGCAGAAATGTTAAGGATGTTGCAGAAAGCCTTCGGGGACCATGCTTTGTCGGAAAGAAATGTTTACAAGTGGTACGAACAGTTCAAAGAACTAATCGTCGAATGACTGTTAGAGATCTTGCTGATGCTGTTGGTATTTCGAAAGGATCTGCCAATACCATCTTAAATGATATTTTAGGCTTGAAACGTAAAACCTCGACTAGTGCCAAAATGACTTAATTTCTTCAAAAAAGAGGATGCTTTCTAACTATCAATCGGTCTTAAAACGGATTATTACTGGAGATGAGATTTGGATCTATGCTTACGACTCTGAAACCACCGATCAATTCAGTGAATATCATGCAAAGGGTGAAGCCAAACCGAAAAGATCGCGCCAAAGTCGATCGAAAATCAAGATCTTGTTAACAGTTTTCATCGATTATCGTGGTGTTGTTCATTCAGAATTTCTTCCACCCGGCCAAACCATCAACAAACAGTATTATATGAGTATTATGCGTCGTTTCCGTGAAGCTATTCGCAAGAAGAGGCCAGAATTGTGGGCAGACAATTTTTGGTATTTGCACCACGATAATGCACCATATCGTTCCCCAACCACCGTATTCGCCTGATTTAGCATCGTGTGACTTCTGGCTATTCCCGAAACTCAAAAGACCACTACGGGGAAATCATTTTGAGACGATAGAAGAGATTAAACGTTTATGAATTTTAGGCCTCTCCATGTAATCAGCCGGCTTACTTGTATGTGCTAGATGCATTAGTCGCTCGATTGCTGATGAAAATTCCTGCAACAATTCTCCTTCCTTTTGGTAACGACTTTTCAATTCCTTCCGATAGCGCCATTATAATTTCGGCATAGTTGTTACGTGGTTTTTCCTGAATAGTTTGTAAAGCCTCCGCTGCTTCACCTTTATGGACCACTGTTAGCACTGCGACACGATTTTCATCCTTCCAATGATTTTAATTAGCCGCCATTTCAAATTGAAATTTGAAAATACCTAAAAAGCTGTTGTTCTGTCGAATGTTGGTAGCTGTAACTTAATCGAATGAATTGTCTAAAACACACTTGCGTCACTGTTCCACTTGCTTGACATTAGTTAGCTATTTCTCGAGACGTTGAAATATTTCTTCCTTCTGTTAAATCTCCAAATTAGTATGTTGAATTTCGGTTTGTAATTCCGACTACAACTTCTCTATAGATAATTCGGCAAGTTTCTCGTCCATTCTCTTTTGACCATATTATGTAACTCGGTAATTTCAACAAAATACAAATAGAATAATATTTTCTCCCCGTTTTTTATTATAACTGTGTAGCACAAAAGAAGAAAACCAAAACAGTTTCAATACAGAAAATACCACCACTACCAATTCTACAGTTCAATCCACGTTTATACAAATTTGGTTTACCCAAGCAATATGCCATTCAATAAAAATAAAAATGAAAAGAAACAAAACATGTTTTACTCATTTCACCATCACATGTAAACAATGCATGTGATGTGTAAATACCTGTCTAACGGTACCTGAGCAGTACCGTTATTTATTTTTGAAAATGATTTTTCCTATTGCTCAAATATTTACTTCACATAAAATAAATAAAATTAAATTAAATAAAATCACACGCGTAATTTAAACTAATTTACCAAGAGCACTTTTTTTTATTTATTTATACACACACACACAAGGCAAAAACTACTTATTATACGACGCAAATAAATTGCGATGCCACATATTTAACCTTCACCTTGTCGGTATATACCCGGGTAAATATCGTGATTTTGACAATTGAATTTCTCCGCGGCTTTTTAACTAATTTTAAATCAGCTCCGACTCAGTGACTCAATGTGCATGAAATTTATGAAAAATCAGTTATTACGAAAAATTATGTATATTTAAGTACATTTTTTTGAAAATTTTACAGTTTTTCGACCATCTTCACAGTATATACCTGGGTAAATAATTTATTGTTCCACATATTTTGTATGAAATTTCTCATAAGTTTTATTAAATAGTCGACTAGTTTAATTGTTATCTGTAAACCCTGCAAATAACTATTGAACTTTTAACTAAAGTAGAGAGTATGTATTAAATATGTAAATGTGTAGATGCAATAAAAGATTCTGTTATGTATATTTTTACTTTCTTTTACGTAAGTAAAATAAAGTATAGTAATCATGAAAATTTTCGACCTTGAGATTATTGAAGATTTATCTGTTTTGAGGTCCCCTGAGTCTGAAAAGTGGGTTTCGAAATGATGTCTGTCTGTCAGTCCGTCTGTCTGTCAGTCTGTCTGTCCGTCTGTCTGTCAGTCTGTGTCCACTCTACAGCCCAGATGGCTTAACCAATCGAACTGAAACTTCAGATTTAAGCTTTTTGGATAAATTGGGAGGTCCCAGTGAATTTTACTTAAAATCGGTCCACCGGAAGTGGCCACTCCCTTGGGCCAGAAAATTTGTTTTGCAAATATCTTAAAAAGTATAAGGTTTACAAAAAATTACTAATACAAAATGTTTCCAAAAATCAAAAAAAAAATAAAAATAAACAAATTAAAAATTAAAAAAAATTAAAATTAAAAATTTAAAAAAAAAATTTAAAAAAAATTTAAAAATTTTATAAAAAAAAATTAAATATTGTTTTGCCAACACATAAATATATGTGTATATATAGCCTAATTATGCTAATTATAATTAATTTGCACACTACAGTGACATACTTCCGGTTTTTAATGCAAATATTACATAATTGAATGTGGATCATTTTTTCATGTTTCTTAACTTTTTTAACGACTTATTAGGGTTTGTAATACTTAAGTATATATGTATCGTTTTATAATTGCAAAAATATTTCGCAACTCCTGTCCCCCCCCCCCCCCCCCCACACACACACTTTTTTACAGGGAGTTACAGCAGTTCTTGCATTTGTCATTTTAATTATTGTGTGTATTAGCCCAATTATGCTAATTATAATTAATTTGCACACTTCAGTGACGTACTGTATGTTATAAAAATATTTAGCCTACATGTATGTTAAATTGCCAAATCGGTCAACCGGAAGTGGCCACTCTCGGCCCGAAAATGTGTTTTGCACATATTTTAAAAATTACAAGATTTACAAAAAATCACTAATACAAATTCCAAAAAATTAAAAGAAAAAACTTAAATTGATAAATATCACCTTTTATTTCTTTTACGTGTGTACTAATGAGTTCAAAAAATTGAGTTTTGAAGTGGTGTCTGTTGGTATATACATATGACTGTCAATTTGTAGTCCAAATGGTTTAAGCAATCAAACTGCAACTTCATGTTTAAACTTTTTACATAAATTTTGGGGTCCCAGCTCCCAGCTCCCAGATTCCGTAAAACAGAAAATTTATTTTGCAAATATTTCAAAAATATACAATTTACAGAAAACATGAAATAATAAAAACAATCTTAATTAAGTTTGCGGGATATTTGAATTATCAAAGTTTTTCAAAATTCGCTGTTCGTAAAAGAAAGTCGTGTGTTGGCCACACCTCCATTTTTTTATTCAGTAGGAGGCATCTTTCCGATCAAGGAGTACCCCGTATCGGAATCGCAAGTCCACCAATTTTTAATACCGTACTTCTATGGTTTCGAAGGTACATTGCGTGAACTTCGTCCGACCTCTAGAGGGGAACAGCTGCTTATTGATAGTTATGCTTTTATTTGATCTGTAATTGCCTTTCTTCATAATAGGTGGTCCGGCTTATTGGATTTTATTACCTGGTGGCATCGAAATCTGAATAAAACGCGTTAAAATTTAGAAACGACAGACGGGCAAAGTTGCTCGATACAGCGGGTAGGAATTTTTGTTTTCCAAATTTGCCGAACTGCTATATAATTTGATCTTGCGTCCAGATTATTTGTTTTACTTTCTTTTACGAAGTAAAATAAAGTATAGTAATCATGAAAATTTTCGACCTTGAGATTATTGAAGATTTATCTGTTTTGAGGTCCCCTGAGTCCGAAAAAGTGAGTTTCGAAATGATGTCTGTCTGTCAGTCTGTCTGTCCGTCTGTCCGTCTGTCAGTCTGTGTCCTCTCTACAGCCCAGATGGCTTAACCAATCCAGCTGAAACTTCAGATTTAAGCTTTTTTGATAAATTGGAAGGCCCCAGTGAATTTTAGTCCAAATCGGGCAACCGGAAGTGGCCACTCCCTTGGGCCAGAAAATTTGTTTTGCAAATATCTCAAAAAGTATAAGGTTTACAAAAAACTACTAAAACAAAATGTTTCCAAAAAATAAAAGTAAAAAAAAAATAAAAAAAAAAAAATTAAAAATTAAAAAAAAAAATTTAAAAATTAAAAAAAAAAAATTAAAAAAAATAAAATTGATGTGTGGCCAACACATTTCTTCTACGAACAGGGAATTTTCAGAAACCAATTACGCAAACTTCTTACAAATTTATTATTTTTTATTACTTTCTTTTACATAAGTAAAGCTTAAATCTAAAGTTTTTGATCGATTGGTTAAGCCATCTGGGCTATAGAGAAGACACAGACTGATAGACGGACGGACAAACGGATAGACAGACATAATTTCGAAAGCCACTTTTTCGGACTCAGGGGACCTCAAAACAGATATATCTTCATTAATCTCTTACATAATATTTCGGGTTCCAGGTCCCAGATTCCGTAAAACAGAAAATTTATTTTACAAATATTTCAAAAATATACAATTTACAGAAAACATAAAAAAATAAAAACAATCTTAAAGTTTGCAAGAAATTTGCATTATAAAAGTTTCTTAAAATTCGCTGTTCGTAAAAGAAAGTCGTGTGTTGGCCACACCTCCATTTTTTTATTCGGATTTACCGCATTTTATTTGATAAATTCATTTTCAGCCTTCTTATTTGTATGTCTACAAGCTATGTCCTGCATCGATGCGCCAAACAAAGTGCAAAATGTGTCCACATCGTCCAAAATCTTGATGTTAAGATTGGGCCCAATGAAATATGGCTCGCATATTATGTCATACGCCATTAACCCTTGTAAGTTTGTAGGAGTTTTCCTCCGTTTGGTTCCATCTTTATTCATGGTAAACCGATGGTTGACCGATAGAAATCTATACTGATCATCTTCCGAGTTTGAAGCTAAATTCTCCACTATCTTTTGAAAATATTTTTGCCGTTCCTCATGCGAGAGTCTAGTGAATAATGAAAACGTTTTACTTTTTAATTTTTGCTTGTTTTAAAAAGAATCCCATACGAGTTTCACACAATTTACATTTATATACCTGGGTATTTGAAGTGAAGATTAAGAATTTTTAATTGCCGACAAGGTGAGGGTTAAAGCCAGTGCGTCTTCGATATTATCAGCACCAGTAGCGAGGTAAGGAGCACTTGTAGTTCCGTATGTAACAGTGCGAAGTTTATAACACTGTAAAGGATCTAGCTGTGAATTGCGCCACCAAATACGATGAAGATCTTGTTGATCGTCGTGTAATAGTATTTGGCGGTACATTTTGTCTATATTATCAGCCGAAAATGCCACTTTGTATTTACGAAACCGAAGCACTAAAGAAAATAAATCAGTTTAAACTACAGGGCCAACCATCATACAATCATTCAATGAGATTCGCGAAACTAGATTCTTTCATGACGAAATGGTGTGAAAGACAAAATGTTTTGTTATAAATACATTCGTTGATGTTGGGATTATCAACAGTCTCCATATGATTTAATTAAATAAATTTTGCCATAAAATCTTTGTATTGTTGATGTATTTTTGGATCTTTGCATAATTGCCTTTCAATATTGAAGAATTGTCGTCGATCACTTGAAGAACCAAGCTCTCCTATTTTTTAATTAACTGGTAAAGCAACTGAATATCTTCCAGAAGATAATCGCTTGACATTCTTCATGAAATGATCTTCGCTTGGTTTTACAAACGATGGTTTCTAATTTCCAAAATGTTTTAATTTGTGAATCCAATACTTCTATCCAATACTTCGTTTCGATGTCGGATAAAAGTTTAGATTCAATAAACGACCGGTTTTATCCGTAATGAAATTCAGGTGCGAGCCACTGTCAAGTAAGACCCCCGCGAAGATATGAGCACCGTTACTAGAATAAGTTTTAACTATTACTGTTCCAATCATTATTTGATTTCGAGACGAAGATAGTTGTACTAGTTTGTGAACATCAATTGAGGCATTTAAATTTCTGCTAAGTGGAACTTCATCAAGAGTACCTAACATAACATGTTCGTCAGATGCTAACACCTTGCTTGTATTTTGTACTGATGATTGGTTTGCATTTCTTAAATTGCATTTCATTTGTGGTATCAAGGTTGAAATGCAAAAGACTGTGATGCTTTAACTTACATTTACTGCAACCCGGGCTGGTACAATTGCGAACAATATGCGATGAACTCAAACAATTTGTGCCTCTAATATATTCATATCTCATTTTTGGCGTAAGCTTGGTATCACCAAAATCTGGACATAAATCAATCATAAGGTTACCATTGCAGTAGAGACAAGTTTGAAGACTTGACACTAATGTGGATGCCCTTTTGTGTAGTTGAAAATTATTTAAATTGAGTTTCGATATTACCTTTGATGAATTAGAACACTTTAGAGCCCATAATAACCGAACACGAGCTTGTAAGATTTTAATAAACCTGTCAAATCTAAGCAAGGTTTGATCATTAGGCTCCTTAATTACGTCTGCACGCGACGAATTATCCAGCTTTTCTGACAAGTGGTGTACTAAAATTAAATTCCAACTTTCAACTGGCACCTTTAGAGATTTTAATGAATTATAATGATTGACAGCTTGGTCTATAAATACCTGCAGAGATTCCGAAGAATTTGGTACCGTTGGTTTAATGTCATACAACTGTTTAAGGTACATCCTTTGTATTCTATTTTCGTTGTTGTACTTGTTGTATATAGTATCCCAGGCTAGATTATAATTATCAGATGTAACTGGTATTCCTTCGAACAAGGAGTAAGCAGTACCACCACTTAACATATGTGTTAAATTACGGTCTTGTACAATATAACAAAAGATCTAACTGAATCTTATAACAAGTGCCGTTCACTGATTAATTGTTCAATCGTTGTATTAATCCAAGGGATTTCAAGCCGCATTCGGCTCGAAGGACCAAAAATGTAATCTCTGTGATTCGAAGATTTGATATTATTCCAAATGAAACTGCAACTTCATGGGTTACGAGTATTTTTACATTAATTTCAGTATTGCGTAAACAGATACATATGTCTGTCGGTTCAATGGGACGAGAAATTGTTACAGCCTTCAAGTTGAAATGAAAGCCCGACAGGTGAGAAATTGGATCCTACACAAGACTTTTGTCCCATTTTTCTTCATCACTAAATGTAACCAACTGGACCAGGCATTACTAGTTGGTCATGTGTTCAAACTCTTCTTTAGCTATTTGAAGTTTGTCGGGTGCTAAACGACGTGTTTTGCATTATACCGGCGGCCCGTTTGTTTCTAAACGATGGGTGAGAATATGCTTTATGAATTTAGAACTAAGACCACTATTTGTTATTTCAGGAAATGTTGCCAGTAAATTTTAAATTTGTGGTGTAGTAACGATTTGTCAATAAAATATAAAGCCGGATCTGGTTCGTTCGAAATTGTACCTTTGACAAGGATGTCAATGGATCTATAAGGATCTGCCGTTGAATGCCTAACAGTAGACCGGTATGCTTTAAAAAATTAGTCCTACCGAAGTCCGACATATAAATTTAAAATTTTGGTGGCGAAAGCTTGCACCCATTCGCTAAAATTTTGCTTCGAGTAGAATTTTGCTGATCTTCTGCTTGTAGAATGTTTGATTACCGGAATTTAAATGAACCCAGCTGGTAGATGGAGGCTATGCTGAGCTAATTGTACGACTGGTTAATAGAACGTATAACGAAACTTATCTGAGCGCTTGCCACTGGTGGAGGCTATGACCTAAGATTAGGTCCTGTATCAACAGTTTATCTCATGTTGCGGTTTAAGATTGTTGATCTGCAGTTTGACGTTATTGATTGAAGTCGTACTTTTTATAACAAAATTAGAAAAAAAAAAATTGTATACAACAAAATGAAATAAAATTCTGAATATTTCTAGTTACAGATTTTAATTAACGGAAACATTTTTATTTTCACTAAATTCAATTCAAACCACTTAGGCAACATTACAGATACATTATTGAAATTAACAGAGCTTTCATTCATCTTTCATTAAATCAACACAATAACAAAATTTTTGGAGTAGCTCGCTTTTAACACAACTACCTTGATTGCCATATTCATTGAGTCGGCTAATCGGTCCGAATATCCCAAATTCATTCTTATTTTTTCTATAGGTTAATATCATTTCGAATATGCCGTCACCGGGCTTCGTTTGAAAAACAATCATATAATGTTCAATTACATTCTTCAGGTTTTTGGTGCCTGCCACCGATTTTATACTTGCCAAATCCAATTTTGAACATGCTTTTCCTAAATCCAGTCCTTTTGGCGTAAATTCTGTGCCAACCGTATAATACCCTAAGATTGCGGTATTCATATAATGAATAACGTGTTCAAGACCAGTTTCAATAAATTTAGATGGTAAATCGATATTTTGAAATTTCTGGCAGGTACACAAGTCCGGATCAATGTTGGCGTCAAAACAATTTCGATTTTTAGGTATTTGGTAAAACAAACTTTTACATTGTTTACAGCTGTCAGCCGCGTAATTATAATTTTTAGCTCCATACGCTGGATACGAAATTTTTAGTATATGCTTGAGCGTCATATGTATATCATACGGATTTGTTAACCGATTTTGATTAATGTATAAACTTTGTGCAAATTCTGGATTATCTTTTCGGAACCACGTTGGCAACGATATAAACATAAACGGTAAACGTTCTTCATACCAACCAATTTCAAATTGATGCATCTCATCGTGCCTCATACCATGATCACTAAAAAATATCACCATGCTTTCTTCTAGTACACCAGTTTCTTTTAATTTGGATAAATATTTGTAGACTTTTAAATCAATCGACGATGGGTCACACAATCCCGCCTTGATAAACGAGTTTACCCAAAATAATCCAAAATATGGTTTTTTATGAAAAGTTTGGGCAAATTTTACGCCATAATCAAATATGTAGTCGACATTGTGAGTGTAACCTAAATAAACATTTGTGCCGCGCTTTCGTTCGTCAGTTATATTTATTTCGGCCGCCAATATGAGAGGTCGCATAAAGTAATCGGTTGGTTGATTTACAAAACTCTTTTCAAACAGATTAAACGCTAATTTAGGCTGATCTTCCGCATAGGCCGTAACATAACCATATTCATGAAAATCTTTCCAAATTAAAGCGCATTGATCGAGTTGTCCACGTATAGCGGGATTACATTTGGAATATGTTGTATTACGATTGTATCCAGACAAAATTGCCATTCGATTTGGAAATTCGCCATCCGCTATCTAAAATACAATTTAAAATAATTCAGAAACTCATATTTAATGTTTTTGCTACTTACTACATTGTATCCCATAAGTTCATACCACTTGTTATTATACAAATATTTTCTTGTTTTTGGCATCGATCGAACTAAATTATGTGCCGAAATACCATCAATTCCTAACATCAGAACACTTAACGGTTTTTTAGAACGTCTCTTGGTAAACCGCTCAATTCGTTCCTCAATATCCGATCGTGTTTTTATCACAAAGTGTATATTCACATAGATTGGACTCACATCTTTAATACCAATACACTTCACTAGCATATATTCATTAGATGGTTTTAGCTGGAATGTTGCATTGAACACGATGCATTCAGATGATTTAAAGTCTTTGTTTGGGGTATCGATTAAATTTCCCCCATTACTAAAGATTTCCTGATAACAACATGTTATTGGTTTAGTACCAAATATTTTGGTTTTCGCCTCATCATCAATGACCAAGTCCACCACCGATTCATTATCCTGGGTGTATTCGTGAACCAAATGAGTTAACGGCGTTTCATTTGGTTTGCATTCAACATATTTTTGTTTATAATAAAACTGCATCACCTGTTGTTTAAATGGATTATAATCAGGGATTTGACAACCCCTGGTAAACACTAAATAGCCATTTGGAACGTCATTTATGTTGCGGCCAAGTTTTAATGCTATGGATATGGAAATTCTGATGATATTAAATTTATTTATTTATTTATGTTTTGTATACCTCTGAATTGGAGCCACTCATTATCATACATGATTTCGTCGGGTAATAGGTCTACGTTGCTGACCAGTCGACGGTACATCAAAATATATAATAAAATGACGACCGCAAATAGCAGCACAATGGCATATCTAACTGGTAATTTCCGGCAGATTTTATTTAAATTTTGCATGTAGCGGCCTTTCGGCAAATATCTAAATGAATATTTTCTGCTGCCGATTGGTGCATCATCAACTTTACCGTGTTCCATTGCAAAATAATTTAAACAATATTAAGAAAACTGTAAAAAACAAAAAAAAAGTTTCGATTTTATTGGCCTACTGCATTTAATCAATATGTGGGAATACCGAAACAAAACACAGTAGCGTAATTTGTGGGAGTAAAGTCGTTTTAATTTTACTGAAATTTTATATCATTATCAGTTATCATACATTTGGCATACCCAGTGCCGCCGACTGTCTCTCTACTTTTAAACATACAGTGCACTCTAAATTACATGTTCTTAATTGACTACCGTCACTGCCCAAGTCATATTGTATCGTTTCATTGTTCTTACGGCAAAATCCGTCTCAATAACTTTTGTCATTTGCAAAGGCAAGTGGTCGAAAGTTTTTGTTGAAATGCTGCTCGATCGAAAGTTTTTGTTGAAATATTTTCACAAGGCAAAGTACTGGGTTCACTATTATATTTGATCTCTTCAGCAGACCTATCAACTGCATGCGGACGGTACATCATTCTAGCATTGCATCAAAATCCCGCGATTGCGTCAAGAAATAAGATTTGATTACATCATGTGAGCTTCCAAGATAGGCAAGGTTCAAGAATAAAGCCATAAGCAGTTAAAATAAATCCGTAGGCAAATGATCTCTTTACACATTTGTACAAATTTAAACTGAAAATGAACATTTTCATAGCTGGGCATGGGACTCTATGGAAGGCAGAATAAAAAATATCTACATATGTTCGGGCTTTTTGGAAAAATCTTAATGATCCCCAACTAATTGACTTTCAGGTGGTGAATTAAAATTGTCCTTCTTGTCGTTTTGATGTATCGTGTATTTAGCATGTTGTGGTATGTAACTACTAGAAGAACTAAACATTTTGTGTTTGTACATTATTATGGAACTGATTGTATGCCATCCGCATACTTATCCCGCCTACGATGCCAAACCGATTAAGTTTTCGATTGCGTGAAAAATTGCATGATCGTGTCTCCAGACGCATTGACAATGTTTTTGAATTGTCCTTGAGTGAATTTAGGGCTTACTAAATTATTTCCCTTAGTTCTATAAATCTCGTTTCAAAATTCTTCTACCCGTCTGTCCTCAGTATAATTTGAAAAAATCGTTGCTTGTGCTTTTTGACGACTTCTTTGTCTAACGGGGTGGCAATTAAGTCATTCTCCAGCTCTTTGCTGGTTTGAAATGCTTATCGGTGTTGTTTAATTTTTTAAATTAAATTATTTGGTTAGAAAATGGTTGGTTAGACTTAAAATTATTGTTCTTAATCCAGGAAATAACAAAACCAAATTTCGAATTTTTAAAACAATCATGAATGGCATGAAAGAATTTGAAAATTTAGAAATCAGTTGTTGTGAAATTATTTGTTGTGTGTACAAAAATTATTTGTTGTGAATTTAGGATCATTAAAATAAAACCTCTTTGACAAAATTAAGGTAAGAAATTGTCATGTATAGCAAATACTAATCGCATATACCTTCTGCGTTTGAGTTATACCCGTTATTAATTCAACTGGTGTGTTATGTCAAAAAGAAAAAGTCAGTCTTGTTTCTGATCTCGTTGTAAGCTAATTAATAATATCAATAAATCGGCGAGTTATTCTGCACGTTTTGATTTATACTTGCAAGCCAATTAAATCCAGGCAGACTCGTAGAAACATGCGATTTTCGTCCTCGTCTCATTGGCATCACCTAAAGAGGTAAGTACTCTTACCCTAGAAGAAATTAAAGATACTCTAAAAAACCATTTTTCTCCCAAACCATCTGAAATTGTGGCGTTCTTCAAATTTTTTAAACGGGACCAATTACCGGACGAACTGTTCGCCTCGTATGTTGCGGAATTACGTCGATTGCAGGGGCTGAACCTGACCCAAGTTATCAATCGAGCTCAGACTACTGAAGCAGCAACAAAAAATCTCCATAATATTCGCCATCCGGAAAAAGTTCAGCAAATTTCGCGACCGGTTTTCCTACAAAAGCAAAAGAATCGACCACAATCTACAATTCGACCTTGTAATGGGTGTGGTGCATCACATGCTCGTTCGTCATGCCGTATGCAATTCTTGCGGTAAAATCGGTCACATCCAAAGTGTATGCCGATCTTCTGCTAAAACAACACCGATCAACGAAAGGAACAAGCACAATCGTAACCAATCGAAATCGAGAGTTAACCAAATATTGCCGTTGGTTGATTGGAAAAAGAGGACAACCGTTATCATCAGCGATAAGCCATGTGGTTTCGAAGTCGATTCAGGGTCAAACTATACAATCATATCATGCAATACCTTTAAATCGATTTAAATTCGATGTAAACGTGTCGTACAATGACCAAACTACCAAGAATCTGCCGATTGTCTTTGGGGGAGGCATGCGATCCAACGTTTTGGGTTGTAACTGGTTTTCACCGTTAGGGATCAGTTTACTAGGAGTCAACCGTGTCGATGTCAACCAACTAGTAGAAGACGTTGTGGAAAAGTTCCAGCATCTGATCAGTCATAAACTGGGCTATTATACTGTTCCACCAGTGTCTTTACAAATCGAGACCACCATTCAGCCAATTCGATTACCTCCACGACGAATTCCAATCGCCATCAGGCGCCAAGTCGAAGCTGAATTAAATCGATTGATCGAGCAAGGAATTTTGGAATGTAGAATACTCAGACTAGACCACATCCGTCGTTCTAGTACCAAAGAGCGATGGCACCATACGAATTTGTGGAGACTATAAATCAACGCTGAACAAGGCGTTGAAATCACACTATTTACCAAATTACAATTCGAAAGCTCATCTGCTCCTGGGATATTCCAAAATTTCATCGAGGGATTGCTCAGAGGTATTGAAGGCATTCTTCCGCACTTCGATGATATCGCGCGCGAAGAAATTCAACTGACTGAGCGATTAACCGAAATTTTATCCAGAATTGACAAGAATGGCCTTCGTATTAAGCTAACAAAATGTAAATTTGGAGTACCAACCATCAATTTTCTCGGTTACAAAATCGACGGACTTGGAATTCGTTCAACCACGGAAAAGGTACACACCATCACAAATGCATCACCACCGAATGACAAGAAACAATTACAAGCGTTCTTAGGCCACCTGAATTATTACCACTCTTTTCTACCGCAAAAGGCAACCGTCGCCGACCCATTGTGTCGTCTTCTAGATCAGAACCAAAAGTGGGAATGTGCTAAAATTCATCAAGAGGCATTCGATGATCTAAAAAACAAGGTAGCGTCCGACAAAGTTTTGATACACTATAACGAGAAACTAGCTCTCTTGTTAGTATGTGATGCCTCGCCGTATGGTCTGGGTGTCGTACTCTGTCACCGGATGACCGACGGAGCTGAGAAACCGATATCGTTTTATTCGAAAATACTGTCAAAAGCACAGCGAAACTACGCACAGATCGATCGAGAATCTGTCGCCATCGTAGAAGGAGTTAAAAAATTCCACGAATTTTTATTTGGTCGACATTTCACAACTGTCACCGATCACCGACCGCTCGTGGGAATATTTAATCCAGACAAACAAACTCCGAAAATCATCTCAACTACAATGCTACGCCGTATAATATTTCTGAGTGCTTATGATTACAATATCATTCATCGCTTAGGCGTGAAAATGGGAAATGCTTATTTTCTAAGCCGTCTGTCCTTACCAGCACCTGAATTACAATCCGACAAAAATGAAGATGTTCTCATGATCGAAACTATGCGAAACCAGTACTCGACACCGAATCTATCGCTAAAATGACGTCAAATAACTCTCGTTACCAGAAAGTTCTCAGCTGGGCGTTAAGGGGGTGGGCGGAGAAGCTTCCGAAAAAATCGCCTAAATGAAATTTCGTGCATCCGAGGATGTTTATTGTGGGGAAATCGTACAATTATTCCACCTAATGGCCAAGCGACAATTCTCAACGCACTACATTCCGGACATCCTGGAATTGTTTGCATGAAAGCTTTGGCCCGAAGCTATGTTTGGTGACCACATTGACTCCGATTGCGAAAAAAGCTCGGAGCATGACAACCTTGCCAGAAGAACCAACCAGAAAATCAACAGGCAGCTGTTCATTATAGCGAAACCACACAACGACCGTGGTCCCGTCTTCGAGACGACATTATATCAGATATTGAAACGGCATTCTCATCCGAAGAGTTCCGTGCTTTTCGTGAATCAAATCTGATCCGCCACATTCGGGTAGCCCTATTCCACCCATCATCGAATGGACAAGCGGAAAGAATTGTGCCGATAAGAACTTCCTGAAAAAATTATCAAACGATGCCGATGTCCAATTGAAGCTGTCTCAGTTCTTGATCAGTCAGCACATCACACCATCGCCTACTATAGGACGATCTCCATCTGAGCTACTATATAATCGGCAAGTTAAAACATATTTTGATAAAATTCATCCTTATTCTACAGGAGCACGAAAACAAGCATCGTCGAAAAACGACAAACCACCGAGATTATTTAAAGAGAGTGACCGGGTCTGGTGCAGGAATTATGCAAGAGGGCCGAACTGCAACAAAAGCCGTAACTCATCGCACCAGTCAATTACTTAGATCATAAGCAGCCCGAAATGAGGAAATGGACGGATAATAAAGAAGAAATATAAAGAATAAAATAATCTATTTACATGCTTCATACCAATCAAAGTACACCATCTTATACTTGAAAGGGAGGCAGCCGAAGAATAGAATAAGCAGAGCTGGTGGACTGATATAATATTTCTATTTTCATTCATTTTTGAACTCAATCAATTTGTTCAAGAAGAAAAGCTCATGTTGTCTCAATCGGCGATGGTTTGCGAAAGTGAGAGCTGCAGTTTTTAACTCAAAAGTTATCAAAGGGACGATTGTTGTGTTGTACATAGTGAGAGCAGTTTGGAATGGTATTTTGTTTTTACGGATGAAGAGCTGTATCTGCTTGACGAGACATAGTTCCGAGGTGAACTGGGTACCTATAGAAACCGAATTGTGTTGACGTGGTGAAAAGTGATCCCTGCTAGAACTGAACTGGCGGTGGGATTGGATGCGCAATAGAGGTCTCTGATGAGTACTGTACATTTTTGTGGATTGATTTGTAATCCGGCAATTTCCAGGTTCTCAATTAATTCCTTGAGAACGGGTTCGAGACTATTGATGTTACGTGAAATGAGGACGATGTATAAGTTCTCATGCTGTTCCAATTTTAATTCTGGAAACTGTTCAGAAACCGTCATTAATACTTGATTGTAAAATTGAATAACCGAGGGGGTTGGAAACCCTTGCTTTACTCCTTTATTTTTATTGACTGTGGATGTGGTCACGTTGAGCCACTTAATTGCAGTGCGCTCCTAGAAGCATGTTTTAATTAAACAGTTTATTAAGTAAAGAAGTGCATATTGTATTTACGGTTCCGAATGATTTTGCAAGATCGAGGGAGAGGACACACACTCGATGACCAGCCCGCCATTCCTCGTCAAGAACGCGACGTATGGTAAACATGTGGTTTTCTGTGGATCGATTAGCAAGTAAAGCAGCTTGATATGATGGTGGTAATTTCAAGTATTCGTCTAGTTTATTGAGTAATATTTTCGAATACAATTAGTATCCGACATTGCAAAGTGTGATCCTTCGGTAATCAGGAACATTTCTAGGATTTTTCATTTTGCCTATTGGTATATGAAGGGCGTTCATCTACTATGGAGGAGGATCATTACTTATCCAAGATGTTTCCCCTATTTTGTGTATTGATTGAATCAACATATCTGGAGCGCTTTTTAGAAGTTCGATTGGGTTTCCATCTATGTCAGGAGCGGTCCCGGACCGAATTTGGTTAATGATGAGCTTGATTTCATCAGTGGGAAATCATTCAATCATTGGGAAATAATCGATCTCTTAGATTAGAGGTGCCCAAATACCCTCAGATTTGACCAATTCGTTAAGCCAGGGGGAAACTGGAATGTACTGCCTATTCGATGAACCGGTTGGAACCGGTTTCATTAGTTAGATTGCTCCATGGTGGGTTAATTGTGCAATATTTTATGTATGTTAGTATTAAGTGCAATATCTAAAATGTACATTTAAGATTCTGTTTACTCTATGATTTCGAAAGCGACACTAACGTAGTGCAGTCATAACAAAATTTGTACAAAGTGCTTCGAAGGTCCTTAGCAACCGCTCAAACTTGCCAAAGCAAATTTGAAAACTTTCGTTCGGATGACTTTTGGTATCACAATGCTATCCGCGACTCAAAGTCGCCCAAAATTTGAGTAATATCGAAAATCTCAAGTTGAATGGAATAACACCGATATTTCCAAAATTCGCGAATAATTCTAGAATTTCAGAATCTAAAAATCATCTACCGCTAATTATTGTCGTTGGAATAATCTACAATAATATCTATTCAGAACATTTTAATGTGCAAAATAAAACTTTATTTAAACCACCCAATTCGAAAATCAGAACGGCTAACTCTATCATGAATGATACAAAAAAGAAAAACCAAAGTTTCTTAAATTTTTTAGAATATATTCCACCGGCCCGCACAAATTATACCAAATCTCATAAACTGCGCAATTTTTATAAATTGATCTTAATACATTTCGCAGGCATTGGTGAAATTCTTATCAAAATCGGTTAAGTAGTTTCTAAAATTATTCCGTACAAACAAATAGAGAAGGAGATGGGGTTTTCGATCGTAAGTCTAACCAGGACACCAAGGCTTTTATTGACAATGCACCGTCCAGAGCGAGTATTTTTGATTGGTAAGTTGTTCAAAGTAGGCAGTGAACCCGTTGAACACGATGAACGGTCTTACCATTCTTCGACGTCTACCAATGAATGGTCAAGCAAGTCAAGGATTCGGTGCTCCAAAATCGTCGATTGACAATTAGAGATCTGGTTGACATCACGCAAATATCGTTTGGATCAGAATTTTGGGAATGCGCCATCTCACACTGCGTTAGTTGTACGTGACTAGTTGGCCAAAAATTCGACCTATCTCGTTCCGCAACCGCTCTTTTCGCCTGTTTAGCTCCATCTAACTTCTGGCTACTCCCGAAACTCAAAAAACCGCTCCTAAAGCAGTAAAATAGTATCGAAGGCTCGAAAAATCGTTGGCATAAGTGTATTCTATCCGAAGGGGATGAAATAAATTTGAAAGAATCAAAAGAATCATAGGCCGTTCGTGTTTTCTTTAAAAAGTTTTATTACTTTGTGATCATGATATTTACAATGACATTTTTTCACGGAACTATTGTGTTGTTATTTTCGATTTGTCAGTTTTTTCTTGGCTCTATATAACTTTCATTTTGTTTTCAAATTCTAAATTGAAATTTGTTATCGAAATTGTATTCAAATATTGAATTTTTTTTGGATTATAAAGACTTATATTAGATTATTCTGCTAAACAATAAGGAAATTGACACCACCAACCTAAGCACGCTTCCATCGCATTCAATATCGTAGTATAGCCAATGCTACAGCAGTTCTAAAGTTACACGGCAGACAACTTAGCAATCTGGTGCCATATTTATACACATGCAGAACTTAGCAATCGCGGTTCCACCAAAATCTGCTATTGGCTCAAGTGGCGGATAAAAATATTTGAAAAAGGCGAATGGTTAAAAATCTTAAAAATAACTGCAGGGAAACTTTTTTTTGCTATGTGATTCGATTTTGACTGGTTTCATTGTTGCTAGGTTCCATACAAATATTTCACGATTTTTAGCCACTCGCCATTTTCATTGTATTTTGCAGCATACATTTTTTGTTTACCGGTTTCCAATTGCTACTTGCTGTCCATATATGTGATATGAATTGCACGCAAAGCAAAGAATTTTAAAAACGCAAGCGGCAAGTGCTACCACTGTAAAGCAACTTCTAGCCATAGTCTCCATATTTAGGTAAAACAATTTTTTTTTTCATGCATGTGAGACCTAACATAAGCGAGGATTTCTTAATGTCTACATGTTCTACGCGTCTGATCCGAGTACATACTGGATTCGTTGTTATTGAGGCGGTATTGTGAAATTTTTAACACTTAAACAAGCAGAACAGAAATCTAAAATTAAAATGAAATTGGCCCATTGAGTTAGGAATGGATAATTAGGAAATGAAGAATTTTATTTACCGTAATCTAAATTACCCGGTTCTCTCGTAAATATTCCTCAAAATCCCTATAGTATCTCATAAATGATATTTTGGAATAGTTCGTGGAAAAGCTCGCCGAAATTGACTCTAGTGCCGAAAACATCTTTTGAATTCTTTTGGGATGAAATAAGAAAACACAGGAATTTTGTTAAAACAAAAACCAATACCAAACACCCTCACAAAGAGTATGTCCGTCCTTTCTCTAACTTGGAACACATTCAAATCGGAAACCGAACCATGCGTAAAAATTCGGATTTGAGTTCACAAATTCTCGATTGACTAACAAATATTTTGGAGTTATCTGGGATTTCTAGATGTTCCTCCAAAACAAGTCAACATCGGACGAACTTTTTGTGATCTAAGAATAATTTTATTGCCCCAAAAAGTCTTATCGTGTGACTCATTCCACGGTCATTTCACTAAATTTTTTGAAGTTTTCAACCTTGACCTCTCTGATTTCAATTTTTGTATTGTAATCGTGTTCCTTATTGAAAATAAAGAAACCGTTTCTTTTCCTTTTTTTTGACGTTTGGTTTTTGAATTTTGACAGTTTTCAAATTCTAATTTTTGACTTCTACATAAATGGTTGTATTTTCGGTACTTAGAGTAGTATTTTCAAAAGCGATACCATTTTGGAACGGTATTAATTTAACCTAAATTCTATCATAATTTGTTTTTGAAAAGTACCGTTATCTAAGAAGTTATGAGCAGATAAATCCGTGTTTATATTTTTGCCGCTAGAGGGCACCACTACCAAAATATCGAAAAACGTAATATAGCATTTGATAGATAATAGTTCAACCTTTCAAACAAGTGGTAAATCGTTTTGGGGGGGGGGGGGGGGGTAGTTTAGCCGCTAGGTAACTCCACTCCAAAGTTGAAAAATGTAATTTTGATCATTTTTTTACATTACAATGCAAAAGCGGTTCCAGTCTGGGCTCTCCGTGGCATGTAGGAGACTTTTTGGTGAGTATAAACCTCACACTGTCAAGTGAGGTCTATCATCACTTGGCATTGGCTTTTTGAAAGTTTTAACTCCTACAAAAAAAAAAAAAAAAAGTAGATAACGCTACCAGTGGAATTTTCATTTCTGAATTTGACAGACTACCTATCTCTAGTAGCAATACTGCAAACGTAGGTCTTATTCTTCCGTTAGATGCTTAAAAATTATAATAAATTTAGTTTTACGAGTGTGGAAGCTAATGATTCATTGATAACCCAAATTCGATCAATTTTTCCAATTGAGCCTGACTACCCCGAAATGTTCAAGTTTCGAAATATACGAAATTTTGCATTAAACTTACATTCTTCATGAAAACCGAAAAATCTCCCTTCTTAAGATAATTGTAAAAAGTCAAGCCTTTTCACCTCCTTTACTAATCCTCAGCTTTAATTGAATTACACGTATTTGGCTTCATGTATAGGGCTCGATAGGGTTCTGATTGATTTCTTTTGGCATTTCTAACTTTGAATCCATCCACTAAATGTTTCGCATAATCTTCTCGATGAAGTAAGGTTGATCTAAGGTGATGTTGTTGACGGTACCTGGCATATCCTTTAAAGCTTCTCAATTTTTCATCTGAAAAACTAATTATGGATGAATTCGATTTATGTCTTTTTCATGAGTAAAAATTGCTTGAGCAAATATCGCAAGGTAGGTTTATGTAGAAATCGGCACTCTTTATTATTATTCTCCTCAATATATGCCTGTGAAATACTTCCCAAAATAAAATCCCAAATTTTCCGTATACGTATATACATATTTTATGTATATGGTGGTAATTTATTCGCCTAAATGCCATTTACAGATATATGATTTTTCAAATAATCTTCTTTTAGGAGAAATCCTATATTCAATTTTGTTTAAAAGATTCCATTTAGGCAGCTTTTATTAGTCAAAATACTAAAGCAAAAACCGTACATTGGCTGTGCATCTTGATTTTATGTAAAATTAAATAAATAACAGGCCCGTGTCATACCGTCAGTTGCACAAAATTCAGCGTCGAAATCCGTTCAACAATAATCAAAATATAGACATTAATATATATAATTTCTGAGATGTATATTGTGCACATATCATTTGGTCGATCACTGGGGTCGGCGATACGAATAACAGGCAATATGTATACGGAATGTTCCAGCATGTTTCAATGAAGAAATCTCTTCAACAAAAATCAAAAAACAAAAATGCGAATATGGTTTCTAGGATATCTGTCGCATTGATTTTGTTCTGGGAATTTATAATTGACTCCCAAGTGCAACATTTTCAAAGCATGCGGCATGAGAAAGTGTTGCAGAAATTCAAATTATTTGCGTGGAAATATTAAACCATTTGGGAACGCATTCATTTTGCTTGCAGGAGATTTCAGGCAAACATTACCTGTAATTCCTCGATCAATACCAGCGAATGAAATAAATGCTTGCCTGAAATACTCTACTGTGTGGCGACACGTAAAAACGCTGGAATTAACTACAAATATGCGTGTCCAGCTGCAAAACGATCGATCAGCTGAAATATTCTCACATCAATTGCTGGAAATTGGGAACGGAAAGGTGCCGGTTGATCTGACCCGGAACGAATTTCATAGCCTCATAACTTCTGCAATTTAGTGACGTCAAAAGAATAATTGGATGAAAAAGTATTTCCCAATATTCAGACCAATTATAAGAATCACGATTGGCTCAGTGAACGAGCTATTCTTGCCGCCAAGAACAAAGACGTTTACGAACATAACAATGTTATTCAGTCTAAATTTTAAAGCGAGGCAGTCACATACAAGTCGGTCGACACTGCTGTGGAAGCAGATAAAGCGGTTAATTATCCATTCGAATTTTTGTATTCACTGGATTTGCCAGGGATGCCACCGCACGTACTGCGGTATATACATGTTGCGAAATATCAACCAGCCAAAGCTTTACAACGGCACTAGGATTGCAGTAAAAAAATTAATAATCAACGTCGTAGAAGCAACAATCTTGACAGGACCATTCAATGGTGAAGAATGAAGATGTTCTCATTCATCACATTCCTATGATTCCAACGGAAATGCTATTTACATTTAAGAGACTGAATTCCCTATACGATTGGCGTTTACAATCACCATCAACAAAGCTCAGAGCCAATCATTAGAATTGTGCGGTTTAGAGATTGCTTCTCACTTGGACAATTATACGTTGCGTTCTAGAATCGGAAAACCAGACAATCTCTAAATTAAAAAATTCATTCTTCATTGAAACGTGCTGCAACATTCCGTAAACATATTGCCTGTTATTCATATCGCCGACGACAGGGAGCGTCTATTTGAAATTTCCAGTATAAAGCCAATACAACAGATATCCTAGAAACCATATTCGCATTTTGGTTTTTTGATTTTTGTTGAAGAGATTTTTTCATTGAAACGTGCTGCAACATTCCGTATGTATATGGCCTCTTTTCATATCGCCGACACCAGCGACCCCCGTTAGACTTTTTTATATAAAACCTAAACAGTAGGTATTTCAGAAGCCCTTATTTGACTTTTGTTGAACGCATTTTTCGTTGAAACTTGGTGCATCATACATACATTATACATATATTGCCTGTTATCGACCATTTGACATTTTTATTTCAAAGCCTATAGGCTTGTATTTAGCCAACCCTAACATTAATTTTTTTGTGATTCTTATTTTATAAGCAACTTTTTGGGATTTATATGCAACTTTTGTTGCACAAAACATCGCCTGCATGAATGCAATTTGTATAAACACATACATACATATTTTTTGTTATTTGGGAAGAATTTCACTTCGGTCTCAATATTAATTTCAGTAAAGGAATTAGTCGTGATGGATAGTTGTTGATATATTGAAACTTTTGAATGGCTGACATAGCGAAAAATTTCTGAATAACCAAAGAAAATTTTTGAAGCTTTTCTGATAACGGGATGAAGAGTTGTTATTTCCTACATCAGTTTCCTACTCTTCATGCTAGCTCTTAGCTAGAAAACCTAAGTTTTTGTAATGATTCAAGTACCTGTTTTTGATTAAGCATCCTGCTGCTAGAATATGTGCGGTTACTGGACATTCGGAAAGTAACAGCGAGCGAACTTAATGGCCTAACTGAAAATTATAAGCGCACCTCATTCTGTTATTGTATCTAACTGTATTTACCGTCATCACTGAAACGCCACCCGATATTCAACCTGGTATATTCTCTAACCACCCAACCTTTTCTACCAAAAACACATGGATTGCACTAAATTTAACACTATCGGCTAAGACATTTACACAAACGTCATTCGCCCCATCTGACATATGGGCTGCACCAAAGTGACCTCTTTTTAATATAACGTCAGGAACTTCTTCCATCTTTCGACATCCGCTTGACATGTGAACATAACTCACGAAATTCATCGACTCTACAATCCGACATATAGACCTTCAATTAATTTATCTGCAAAGACCATAGCAACAGTTACACCATCTACTCCTCCCGATAAGTGTACGCCACCGAATTTACTTCCAACAACTACAATGTCAGAAACCGAGTTGTTTTACCACTTTTAAAACGTATAAGAAAGCAAAAAAAGAAAATACACAGGGAAACCACACGATAGCTGATCAGAACTCAGTCTGAAAAATTACTCTCAAATGCGCTCATCTCAACTCACCACAATCTAACCTTCAACTCAACTCTCAGATAGTTCCTCAACTGAACCTTTGGCTCAACCCTAATTCAGGTTACCTCAATCCCAACTCAACTTTGAGCTATATCGTAACCATCTACTCAACTCCTCTCCAAACTCAACGATCAACTCAATTCCGAAAGCAACTCGATTTGAAAACTACACGCAACCTAACGTTGGAGGTTAAACTCTTAACTGCCCCTCCAAATTAATCCCCAACCGTACCGCTCTCTCATTCCCAACCCAATTTCAACTGAATTTCTAATAAACTCAATTCCCTAGTGAACTTTTCACTAAATCCCAACTCAACAAACTACTTGGCCACACCCAACAGCTCAACCCTACCCCAAACTCAATGCGTACATAAACTCAACTCAGAACAACCAATGCTATCTTCCAACTCAAATCTCAACTCAACCCCAATAAATTCTAAACTGAAAGACTGAATCAACCCCAACTCAACTCCAACCCAACTCCAACTAAACCTCCAACTCGATCTCAAGCTCAGCCCCTAACTCAAGCTAACTTTCGACTCAACCCAAATAAATCAATCAATCAAAACCTTATCAACTAAAACTCAATCTCAATTCAACTCCCAATGCAACTCTCTATTCAACTTAATCCCTAAATCAACGCAGTCCGAAAACTGCATGCATTGAGAACTCGCTCAGCCTTAACTCAACCTCCAATTAGCCATCCAAACAAAAACTACATGCATACACTCGACCCAAACCAAACCAAGCTAACTTTAACTTTACCCTCAATTCAACCCCCAAATAAATTCCCAGCCGGGCTATTCACTCAATTCTAACCCAATTCTGACTAACCTCCGACTATAGCCGCAAAACGACCTCCAACTCAACCCTTAACTCAAACCCAAACTCAATGTCCAGCTCAACCTTCAAACCAGTGTATAGGAAAAACTGGTCAATGTGAAGGAAAAACCACTTGGTAATACCGTATGTTATAATGACGTTAATAATGAGTGTTTTGGATTATAGATTTCAAAAGCTTTCCCTGCCTTGGCCGTAAAAATAGATTAGTGATAAAACCCAAATTGGACAAGCTGCTTTCGAGATACCGTGGGTAGAGACAGCCAGAAGATACCAACGGATATCTTTTTGTTTTACTTTTTCGGACTCAGGGACCATCAAAACTTCGAGAAAAGACTAAATTTCAGCAACTAGATCTGTATACGGTCTGGTTGTTTTGTATTTGTATCGTACGTCTACTAAAAACTATTTGAGTTAAATGTCCAATTATTTCATTAAACATTGATTCAGCCAAGGTTGTTTAACAGGATTTGAACTACAATCGATCACTTTTTGTTTTTGTTGTCTAGTTTTTGTAACTACGTACTTTTATATAACCAAGCAAGAAATAATTTGCATTATCGTTAATTTTAATTACAAATTTAACCTTGCTGCAATTAACAATGCATTTAAAACTGTCGCAATTCATTGCCAAAAAATATTCTTTTGTCCAAAGTTATTGAGAATTTTTCGAACCGTAACTAACTGAAATCTTATATTATACATATGAGTCATTGAGTCAATATTATTCATGGTCTCATGTATGTAATAATAAAATTCAATTTAAATTAAATTTTATATCTAATACCACATTATTTTCTATATATATTTGCAGACGCTTCAACAACAATCGATTGAAATCGTTACCTGACAATTTTTTAAATCATGCATCAAATCTACTCAGATTGTAAGTATTTTTCTCTATGTATATATGATAGTATTTCAGTATATAGGAACAAGATACCTCGTATCTATCGTACCGTGCAGATTATCTCATTCCACAACATAAATTTCTTTATTTAGCTATATATGTTGTGTAGATAGATATATTGTAATACATACATAAAACATAAATATAAAAAAAATTCAATCGTATAATTTTCTTATCTTCACATTACAGTGATTTATCACACAATCAACTAACAACAATCGAGCGTAGAGCATTCAAAGGCGCATCATCGTTACGAAGTCTACAATTAGATCACAATCAAGTAACATGTATGGATGAGCAATCATTAAAAGGCTTATCACATTTAGAAATATTGTAAATATTAACCCAACCAACCAACATACATATACATATAGTATATCGAGAAAAAACAAAACAACAAATTATCATAATTTTCAATTGTTTTTCCCATATACATATGTATATATGTTTGAGCGCGCAGCTCCATAATATTATGTGGGTGATTTAAGTAATACACGTCTCAAATTTTTTTTTCTCGTTTCTCTAAATTTACAGAACATTAAACAGTAATAATTTAACAGGATTACCACGTGATATATTTCAAGGATTGAATCGTTTAAAAGCATTACGCCTGTCAGAGAATCCGTATGCATGCGATTGTCATTTGGTGTGGCTATCAAAATTTTTAAAAACATCACCACGTTTGGGACCATCCACTAAATGCCATTCACCCAATCATTTGAAAGCGCAAAATTTGGTTGATGTACAAGAGCCAGAGTTCAAATGTTCAGGTAATGTACCTATTTAGATATACATAATAATTTTCTTCTTCTTATTCTTCGTGTTTTACTCGTAAATGTTATTTAACGATTAAATATTTTTCACAATAGAAGGTTAAAGTGTGATTTTCTTATGGATTTTCAAGTTTGTACATATCGCTTTTATATGTACGTGAACGAACATCGACTTTTGGTATTTATGTTCTGCTTGTTATTGATGTTCTTGGTTTACTGTTGTTCTATTTTTGCGCTACATGGATAACATGTAATATTGAAAGAAAATCAGAAAATTTAATTAATTGCAATTCATTGTGTTGTGTATAGTGGAGCAAGTTGATGTTAAAAAGCAAAATACGATTTGTACTTCTTTGCTCTGTCGTAATTGCCCTTTATTTAGGTTGTGCTCTAATCCACATAACTCTGGATTCCCTCTCTATTGCTGATTCTCTGGCAACAGAGGTGAGTTGTTCTTCCTTGCTAGTCCTACGTTTTTTATACTATTTTTTCAGCAAATTTTAATTGAGAAACGTTAAAACTGAATTCGCCTTGTACAAGAACCGCCATTCGATATAAAAGATTTATTTTTATTTAGCAACCTCATTCATAACGTCAGAAACTTCTGAAATTTAAAATGTAAAAAATTAATTCATACAACAGCTCTACACTACTCCGCCTGTCTATCTATGTATTTTCAGTGGTGGTATTTTATAACTTGTGTCTCTTCCAAGTGGCCTTCTGATTCCCGGTCTAGAGTTTGAATTTGTTTGGTTCGTTACCAGAAGGAGGGTTTTTCGTTTCTGTAATATCCGAGGGCTTCTAATAAATTTCATTGCCGCATTGAATGATTTCAAACAATTTAGGTTTCAGAACAACCTCTTTCCCTTTGTAGTTTTTACCGAAGGCTAAATATTCCTGACAGTGATGTTCATTGTGGGTTTGTTAATTCGTCAGACTCCAATGGGTCAATTTTCAGAAATTATCCAGTACTGAAATCATTGTGGCGGACATTTGCAATGTCCGAATCGAAAATGGCTAAAAATGGCTCCATATTTTTCTTCCATCACACCTGAAACCTATATCTTCCTGAAACTAGTGTGTCGGAGAATAAACGGCCTAAATGCAGATTATGGCACTACAAGCATAATACTGATTACGAGTGAACTTGTTATTTCGAGAGTTCCATTGGTATCCCAATAGTCAAAAAATTTAAAGGGATGAAATCTTACGAGGTGATCAGAACTTCGGTCCTGAAAATTAACTCAACTCCCAAAACAATCCCCAACTGAACCTCTCAGCTCAACCTCCGATCACTAAATCAACCGCCAATCCAACCCTCAAGTCAGTCACCAATTTAGTCAAAAATTAGCTTCAAAATCAACCCTTAACCTAAGCAAAAACTAACCATCAAATAATTCCCCATCCCTTTACTGAACACCTACACAAGCTAGCTCACCTCTAACTGAACATCAATTTAATTTAGATCGAACCAAATCTCAACCTTATACTCAATTCCACTTTCAACGGCCAATACTCCTGAAATCAACTGGATTGGAAAGCTACAAGCGTTTAAAAACTCATATCAACTCAATCTAACCTTCCACTAAACTCTCAATTTGACCCCAAATTCCTCACCAACCAAACCGCCCCTCAAATTCAAATCAAATTCAACTCAAATTATATACAACCCTAACTCAACCCTTAATCCAACCCTCAACTCAATCGTAAATCAACCCCAACTCAACTCCACACTCAACCCCATACTCAACTCCACACTCAACATTTTAACTGAAACCTTAAATCAAGGCGGTTCGCAAAGTATGCTTACATGAACTCATCTTAAACCAATCTTCACTTCAACCCCAACTCAACCCACAAATAAATATCCAACTAAACACTACAGCTTAACCCAAGTTCAACATCCTACCAGGCAACAACTCAACCCTCAACAAATGCCCTTTTCGCAGTCCGAAAACTGTAAGTGGCTACGAACTCAACTCAATCTTAACTCAACCTGTAACTCGATCTTAAGCTCAACCCTCAACTTAACCCACAAATTTATTTATTATTATTATTATTGTTGTAGCGTCATGTGGGCGTTCAGCCACCTCGCACTGCGACTTAAAAGATCTTTTGCGCTTGGATCCTGTTTAATTATCCATCCAGTTAATAATGATTCTGTTTACTGTAGAAAGTACTTCTACTGGAATGATAGTAGCATTGGTTCCCAAGGACTTCGAGAGGGTAGTCCCACTCCCATATATTCCTAGCCCTACCCCGACTTCCGTTTTGATTTTCCTCTTACGAGTTGTTGGGAATGGAAAGTCGCCTGTAGGTCACCCAGCTTTACTACAGGAAGGCTAAATAAAACTGGAGGGTGCCTGGTATCCAAAATCCGCATACTTTGTACTGATTAACCTATCAGCTATTCATCCTTCGGCATATGCTGTTCTACCTTAGATTAGGGTTTTTTGTCAATGTTTTCTCCTTAGTTGCCACGAGGAGGCAGCACATACACTTGCGAATTGTTATCAGGTTACCCGTTACACAATTGTGCCCATCACGCAGCTGCCTAATACTATTTGAGGCACTCCCTCCAATAGATGCCAAACCACTTAACCCCAAACGCCACGTCCAACTCAACACTCAAATCAACGCCACTCGAAAAGCTACTTTTGTATATGAACTCAATTCAGAACAACTCAAGCTAACTTTCAACTCAACCTCAAATAGTTAGATTCCCAATTAAACGCCTAACAAAAATAATCATTCAGTACAAAAATATAAAATAAAAATATAGTATTCCGAAGCAATATAAAGGGTACCTTTAATATATGAATATGTAAATATTTTGCATACAAATTACATGCAAATATTTTAACTATAATGTGCCGGTTTTTATTCTACTATACATGTACAGCAAAGGTACCCTATATAAAGAATCAGGGAGTACCCTACTTTTTTTTATTTTTTGCACTGAATGACTCAACTCTAATATGCTATGATCTTTGCGCCTACTCATCTCAATCCCAACTCCAACTCCAACTCAACCACAATACAGCCGTAGTCCAACCCCCAACTCAACTTTAATTCGACCTGCAACCCAGCCCCTAAATCAACTCCAAAAATCACGCCCTCCTCAACTCCGATATCAATAAGGTCTTAGAAACTACATGCATGAATTCAACTCAAACTAACTATAAATAAAGAGTCAATTAAACATACAAATAAATCATCAGCGGAACTAGTAATTATTTTGCAAATCCTAACTTAACTCCCTCCTTAGGCTGTTTTAGGATTTAACTCCCTCAACCATCAATTCAGCCACAAACTTAGCGCTTATAGGGACTTTCAAAACGTCGAGAAAAATTCTTTTAGGACAAACTTCGTTCAGTAAGATAATGTTTAAGTAATTTAGTGGCTTGACCCGAGAAGTTGAAGTTTAACGTCAATTTTCTTAGTAGTTCAACGTATCGAAAGCTTTGGAAAAGTCTAATAAAACTAAAAACCACATAACCAAGATCCAAAGCAAGGGAAATATCATCAGCTATTTTTAACGTCGAAATCACCGTGGTATGCTTTGGTCTAAAACCAGACTGTAATTGAGGAAGTTTATTTTGTCTATTTAAGAAACACATTATTTGATCATTATTTGAGAAACTAGTCCAAGAACTTTAGATAAAAGAGGCAGATTCGGCACTGGTATTACCAAGGCAACTTTCCACTGACATGTTAAAACTGATCCAAACAAACATTTATAAATAATGTGATAAATATAGGGGTAAATTAGCGTCGTCATCAATAGCATTTGATTAAAGCTTTTAATATGTTGCTATCTATGATATTAATTCAAAATTATAGGTGATTGTGGTCGCATCATCGGAGAAACAGAACGCGATTGTCAGTAATTTTTTTTTCGTTACTCCTCAGCATATAGCAAGCCTCCCGCTCAATAATTGCTAACTCAATTTACTTACTAAACCATCCAGGTATCGTATTTTGGCGTTTAATAAAAGTTTTAGTTGGCACATACTATATGTTTGAAATAAATAACAAATAAAGTCCTTAGGAAGTAAATTTTGTCATCAGCTGATGTTTCCTGAAGTATTAAATTCCAATTTAAATTTAGCCAGCTAGTAAATAAGAGAGCATAGCTAATAACACCACGGTAACATATGTCGATAAACCAACACTCGAAATAGTAGAAAGGGAACCGGAGGTAATTATTAAATCTAACAGACTAGCATATTTATATTGAAATCTCCAGGCATAACAACATACTGGTATACATTTTCAATATATTACACTTTGTCATCATTTACCTACGTTATAAATAACGCTAATTAGAATATAATTTTTATCAATAAAATTCATTTCTAGAGAACACTCGAAGCAATAGGAAAATTCAGGTCGTAATCAATCTTTAGTTTACAGATGCAAAATTTCGTTGCAAAATTTTAGATCTCGAAAAAGTCAATATTTTTAAAGGAAATTAGATGCTCGAACATCAGTCTCCAATTTAAATAAATATTTCAACTCACATTCTGGTATTGAATGCGTTCTCGGCAAACCGGGAAATGCTGGCTTTGTTAGGAAGGAGCCAATATCAAAAAAAGTCAAAGAAAAAATATGTAGTGAAAAATACGTCAATTCACATTTTTTTGGAAGTCATGTTTTAATTTTAAACTAAATATTTATGGAAAATAATTTTGTTGTTGTTTTTTAAGATACAGGGTGTCAAATATTTAAAAAATGTATGCACTTTGTGTTGTATTTATTGCTACAGAGAAAAAACTAATTATCCGAAAATTATAAAATTAGGCTCATTTTAAAGATAAACGAATAGGGATTACAAAATGATTGTAAAAATGATACCATCTTTCATTTTTTATTTTTCAATATGGACCCAGAAATATTCTTTTTGAATTTTCTCCCAAATGGAAGTTCTTTTCTTATCTTTTTTTTCATTTAGTTCTGTTAAAAATACTAAACAGCACAATATCTCGTTTCGTTTTCTTGCAAAATACTTTTAAGTATAGCAAGACACGTTCGGCTGATTTTTTTAGTATGTTAAATAGAACTGAATAAGGAAAAATATAACAAAAATTCACATTTTGGAGAAAATTAAAAAAGAATCTTTCGGTGCCCATTTTAAAAAATAAGAAATGAATGATGGTACCATTTTGATAATTATTATAATTTTGTTTTGTAATGCCATATAAAGGATATGCGATTTCACAAATGTTTCTCCATGTTTAAAACCATCTAAAAATATCTTAGGGTATACTGTATCCCGACTGACGAAATTTAAAATCAAATTGACTCTTTCGATATTTTATAATGGCATTTTGTTCAATATACCTACCATAACTATTCAATATCTTCTTTCTTAAGAAAATTTCATACGTTTTTTAATGGCATCGAGCCGGTCTTATTGCCCCGCCAGAAGCTAGGTTCTGATCATGTGACAAATGCCATTTTTTTGTGACTATTAAAATATTGTAGATCTGGTCACTAAAAAGCAATTCTAACGGTTGGTTATAAAAGTGATCATGTTTAGTTGAAAATTTGAAATCATATGACTCCGTTAATTAAGTCTGTGGGAATTAATTCCGCCACCAATAATGAACTATTTCGCACCATTTGCGACACGAAATTAATTCTCTTTTAATTATGAATTAATTCCGCGACAACATTTTTTTTGAAAACCCGAATCAAATCTGCTAAATAATTTCATTTTTAATTATTAATTAAATCCGTTGAGAAAAGTATTTATTTTTAATTATGACTTACATTTGCAATGAAAAACACTGACATTTGTTTAATTTATTTATACTACACTGCACCAATTAAAAAACGGAACAGAAATTTTCTTCGAAAAAATACCCAGATTTGAACGCTTGTATCTTGGTGAAATAACACCTTTCAGAAAAAAAATTTTGTTTCTAGTTGAAGGAAATTTTGTTTTCTTTTCGATACTGGAAACCGTTTTATTTTCTTTTGTTTTTTTATGACTTTTTTGAGTAAAACAAAAGGTATCTAAAAAACATAAAAATTTGCTGCTGTTTGAAACTGTAGACGAACTTGCTCGATATTTGATTCAAAAATCCAAATCGGCCATTTTATAGAGAATTTAGAAACCTTGCAAAATGATACTAGGAAAATTTCTGTGCAGCCACTCCTTATCGAGTTATTGAAGTTTTAGTATTAAAGTGACTTAACATTTTATCGTAGAGTGCTAAGTTTACAAGAAAAAAAAATTACTTCTACGCTTTTTGATACGTTTTCTCTAAAACTTCAATAACTTTACAAGGAGTGGCCGCACAGAAATTTTCCTAGTATCATTTTGCAAGGTTTCTAAATTCTCTATAAAATGGCCGATTTGGATTTTTGAATCAAATATCGAGCAAGTTCGTCTACAGTTTCAAACAGCAGCAAATTCTTATTTTTTTAGACACCTTTTGTTTTACTCAAAAAAGTCATAAAAAAACAAAAGAAAATAAAACGGTTTCCAGTATCGAAAAGAAAACAAAATTTCCTTCAACTAGAAACAAAATTTTTTTTTCTGAAAGGTGTTATTTCACCAAAATATAAGCGTTCAAATCTGGATATTTTTTCGAAGAAAATTTCTGTTCCGTTTTTTAATTGGCGCAGTGTAGTATCACAATAATAAGTTATTTCAATCTTTTGTAATCGAATAAGCCTTTTAGCGCGTTTCCAAGAAGGTGTAAAGTATGTGTAACATTTCAATATTATTTCAAGAAGTTATATTTATTTCAATTTTTGTAATCCATAAAGCTTTTTAGTACTTTTTCTAGAAGATATAATGTATATAAAACAATATTTGTATATTTTCAACCTTCCAATTTGTATGGCAAAATAAATCCATATCGGCGGAGTTAAATTCGTTTGGAAATGATTTTATTTCGCTATAAATTTAAATTTATCCGAGTTAATTAAATTTAATAACTGAATTAAATCCGCACGAAATTATTTCATTTTTAAAACATGGCACAGGCATCTAATTTAATTCATATTGATAATGGGATTAATTTCGATAGACAAAAATTTTCAGCGGAATAAATTCCTGCGGAGTTATTTCGTGCCCTGAATCAAATTACTCGGGTAATCGATCAAATTACTTGGGTAGTCGAGGATTCGAAAATGGGCTAAAATAGCCGAGTACCCGGGTTCTCGATAATCGGTATTAGATACTCTGTTACGATCAAATTTCTGCAATTTTAAGGACAAATTTATTGTTTTTAAAATAATAACAATATAATTTTAACAAATTAAAATTTAAAAAACGTCACATGACATAACTTCATATAAATAGCACACGAATGCATATTTCACTTAAGGTACGCTTAAGGTGCTTTTTCAACTTTTCCTGATGAGCTTCGTTCATGACTCACTGACGTAGCGCTAACTGTACGGCACGGGAACAAAACAGCTGCCATCTCAATAAGTAATTTAGTGCAGTTTATGAGAACCGCTACCAGTAGTTTTATTTATTTTTTCGAATAGAACGCACAATATTTTTTCTAACTTTTTTAACTACAATAATCGCACGTGGTAAAATTTACAAATTTTATATACATTTACTAGCGACTCCACTATAAACAAAACCTAGAAGTTGATCGAGCAGGTCTATTAGATATCGGCATTACATGCAAAAAGCGAATTATTTCTAAAAAAAATTTAAAACGTAGCATAAATTTCGTAAAACAATATCTACAGAAATCGTTTGCGATTTGGAAAAAAGTCCTCTGGAGCGACGAATGGAACCTTAGCTTCCCACATTTATTTTCAAACAGAATAACGACCCTAGACTAAAGCGTTTGTTTACGGTACAAACAAATTGATGTTTTGGGTGTAAGGCCCCTGACATTAACCCAATCAAGATACTTACGGGCAAAAATTGAGCAAGGAATGAAAAAGAAAAGTTCCAAGAATTCAGATGAGCTGGAAAATATTCTAGCTCCTGCATTCTTGAAATTCTCTCGAAAAAAGTCATCGGTTCAAAAGTCATAAACTCAATTGAAAATTTACACATTGTTATATTCAAAAGTCACCAACAGCCTGAACTCAGGGTATCGCCCGTGTTTCTTCTTCATTTGTAAAAGCTGTTTATGGATCTGGTAATGCCGTTTAATATAGTTCTTATTAATGAAAATTCTAGATGTTCCTTCCAAACATCCAAGATGGTTAAAGTTTAAATTCTTAAATTTTCAATATTTCAACATAAATGCATCTTTCATTCCTTTATTCAAGAACTTAACAACTATGGATGGATGTATTCTCAGATGTTTCAATGTAATCCTGTACACAGATTCATAATATGGATAATCGGCTTTGAAGCATATTATACATTGCCGATGGTATTAAAGGTATCCTTTAAATTTGTATCCTTAATCGTTGGAATGCCACTAACTTGAAAGTTATACGAGTTATCGGCTCGCTCAGTGCTGTCAATATGCTTATCCAATACAGTACATGTTTCCTCAAAATGATATTTTAGTATGCTAGATCCGATTCAAAATTGGCCAATTATACATTCGCGTTTCGTTCTATTGAGTTCATTGTATTTTGCGCTTAGATTCTTATCGATGTTATCACCATTTTTATCCACCTCCAATATCCGTTTATTCATATTGCTTGAACTGAGTTCAATGGCCTTTAGATGTTTGACTACATCTCGATACTTGAATCGATACTTGATCAGTACCACTATTAAGAACTCTTTCGGAGATTAAGGAGAAGGTAGCATTTTCACTTATTTCAATATACAAATTTCTTTCTATACGTATGTTTGTATGCGTGTTATGACAGCTAATGTTATAATACAATCGAACAATCACGCCAAATACTTTTAACTATTACTTCAGTTTAAACTTAAAAACACTGATTGTATCACTATTAGCACTTTAGACCATAGAATAGAATGGACCGCCAGCAATGGCTTTTAACTGTCTCCAACATCTGCAGCACAGCCTTGTGACCGATAGGATAACTATAGCAAGTATAATCAAAATTAGTATCCACAGATGTCGCTACTAATGGGTACTAATTTTGATTATATGTACTTGCTATAGTTACCCTATCGGTCACAAGGCTACTTTGCGCTGCAGATGTTGCAAACGTCACTTCACTAGCTGTCCATTCTATTGTATGGTCTAAGATTAGAACAATCTGCCATATTTTAAGGTATATGAAGAAATGAAGAATACAAATGAAATGTACAGAGTTTATGATATACTGGTATAAATTTAAATATAAAGCAGCAGCGATTAGGCTCGAAAATTGAGTCAGTCATGGTATAAAATTGTAACGCAGCTAAGGTTTAGCCAGCACAAACCATAATTTCTACGTTCGCCTACGTAGCAGTATAATTGTTGAACCTATCCAAATGTTGTATTCATATTTATTAAAAAGTATCGCATTGATGCATGAATTTCGGCCACACACCCGTTTTATATGAAAAGAAAAATAATATTTCACACTATAATGTAACATAAACATCCTTTTTTATCAATTCACCAAAAACAAAAGAAAGAAAATCCATCACATATGACACAAAACAAAATTTTCCATTTCAAATCGTAAAATTAATTTCCTCGATTTTCCAAAATTAAAAATTAATTAAGTCGAAACCCAAAGAACTCTATACAATAAAATCTCGTTCATTGTATTGTAATCTGAAACACAAAGAAATAAAACAGATGTTGGGATGGACTCTGGTATATTTACTTCTATATGGTACACAGATGATTAAATTTTTATAAATAAAAGTAGCGGTTTGAGGTTATCAATTTGTGTATACTCTTCATTCCTGGTTTTTGGTTTAGAGACTTTATTACGAGTATATTGGTTCATTGTTTTCCAACTTTCTTGTTTATTTGGGTCAATCCCAGAATGAAGAACAGACAAAAAAAAATTTATTTTCATGGAAAGCATCATCGTTATAGTATTACCTATATATAGATTTTCATTTCATGAGCGCAGGCAAATGCATAAAAAGAAAATGGATTAAAGTGGAATGGATTAGAAAACAAGAAATGTGGTTTGTGATTATTTCAAAAGTAATAGCGGGCGGGCGTAGGTGGGACTAGAGGTAAGAACGTACACATCAAACAAAAAAACTGAGAATTATAAATTATAAAATCGTGCATTAGAACTTAATTTTGAATTTTTTGCTTTTATTTAATTATTACCTTGTGTACTTGGTGGTCGTTACAATTATATACATACAAATAGTAGAGTTGATGCGTGTAGGAGTTCTAAGTGCGGTTTTATGTCTAATTTATTAAGAGGTAAAATTTTTAATTTGTGTTATACAAAGTGTTAAATCATGATTGTAATCTTCTTTAATCCCGGATGCGCCGTATTATATAAACACACTTATATGTGTTGTATGTATATATAGTTGTAATTAATTCATTAGGTTTGACAGATGTGGGTCAAAATGTCAATGGGCCTATTATAAATTATAAATGTTTATTCGTGTGGTAAAATTATATTTTTATGTCACCATCATTGTGTATTCAACCGAATGCAACAATAAAAAATGTTTTTATTGCAAACCCCACCAAAAATATTTTTTTTTTTGCACCGAACAGCTTAAAAATTCCTGTTTGCCATTTCCCCTTTTTCAATTAGCATTAAAATAAAAAAACGAAATTTCCCTTATAAGTACATGCATGATGCTGATGATTTCGATGATGGTGGTATCCTTTGCTCGTATAATAATTCAACCGTAAGGAAAATAAAAATAAAATTTTTATTTGCTGTATACGAGTATTGACATCATGTTCCACATGTATACATAATCATTTTTTTTTAATTTGATTACAATTTAACATTTTTTTTTTATGACAAAATTAAATTTTCCAATTTTAGAAAATTAGTTTTGCTTCCTATTCTTATGCTCGCATATATAACGATACATAGCGTTTAGACACAGATAAGAATATCAGATGAACCAAGCCCGAATGATTTTGCGGTTTTATGAACTGGAACCCAATATTAAATGTGTCTGTACTATTTTATCTTGGACTCAAAATAATACAAAAATGAGTCACGTAACACCATCTATCGTAAATAAATATAAATATTTTTGAACAAATATTTGCTTTTATTGAACAATTTATTTGTTTTATTAAATTTTAAAGTTAAATTATTAAAGCAAAAATTGTAATTTTATTTTTTTACAGGAAAAATTGGGCGAAATCATCTAAAAAATAATGAGCTTATTAAAATGTGTCTCTACTAACTGTGTTTCTTCTATTAAAGACTAGATGGAACCTCAGTATAAATAATTTAAATTGGTTTGAGTTTCAGGTTTTGGGTTCCAGATTGAATTGCCAAAAACTTGTTCTGCTTGAAACATCTGATATTCTTATCTGTGGTTTAGATCATAAATAAGGAAAATAGGTAAAGAAAACCTCAAGTATAGTAGTATATGTATACGACTATAAGGTTGATTTGTAATACAATTAATAGTTTGAAAGACTAATTTCATTTTACTATACACACATAATCTTGTTTCAATGAAAATTTATAGCATGAATGTGCATTTTTGTGATATAACAAAGCAACCTTGATTATACAAGCCACAATCTAAAAAACGAAGCTTTTATAAGGGAATTAGAAACGACGAAAAAACCAAAATTTCCATAGTAAAACACATAAAACATATGGGAAATCACTTTTTTTCCTAAGACAAATTTGTAAATGAAAACGTTGCAAATTCTTAATTATGATTTCTGGAATATTTTCATAAATGTTTCAATTTCAACATATATAAATCTCGTTTAAGTAAATCGTTTTCATTTTCTTTTAATAATTGATTTATTTAAACCAAAATATAAAAAAAAGTTCATAACAACAGCATTCTGGTCAAATTAAAAAGAAAAGCTTACTACAAATCGTGTGCATTAAGTCAATATACATAGATGGCAGTGTTCAGTAAACATTTTGAAAAATCGCACCAAAAATTGCCACTTGGGGAAATTTGAGCCCAAAAGTTGTAGGAAAAGCAAAACAAATTCACAAAATATTTAAGAACGTGTCATAATTTTGTGATTAAACAATCTTTTTCGTATTTTTCTGTATAAATCTGAGACATCTAACGTACACTAGTAAAACTAAAGATAAATTTAGCAAGTATTATTTTAATTCGTCAGAGCCAACTTTGATGTATTTTTCAAAATGAAAGTTCGAAAAATATATTTTAGAAATAATTTAATTTTAATATTTCTGCAACTAATATTTACTTAATACCAATATACCCTTCTTGTATATTGCTGCTAAATATATGTAGAATACTTTTGTATAAAAATTTTGTAACATTTTTGCTTTTTTCATTGAAAAACTTGAAGCTAAAAAACACCATTTTTACTATGGATTCCTATGGAAATTATTGAAAAGTTATACCACTAAAAAAGCTTCTAAAAAATACGTCATAATGATTATGGCTCTATACTCTAGAAGGCTCTGGATATAATCATGAAAATAAGTTAAAAAGTTCATTTTTGTTTTTGTATTAGGTTACAGCTTTTTAAATTTGTATGAAAAATCGATGAAAATTTTCAATTAAATTATTAAAGTTTTGTTTGCGGTTGTAAAACAAAAATAAATTGCACGCTATGGTAGTTTATTTGGCATGACATAGTGTTTCATTGTAAGGTTTTGGGTGCAAATTTTATTGGTAACCAAATTTAAATCCAAAAACGTACGAATAGTAAAGATTTGATCCATGATATTAAATCATATAGTGGCTAGCCCATGGTTCGCAAGTAGTCGGTTATTGGCGTGCCAATATAATTATTTCTTTAAAAATTGTTTTTTTGCGTGCCAAACTAATTCCGTAAAATATTTTTTTTTTTTTAATAATTTGTGAGTTAACCTTTCTGCTAGAACTTTTGATTCAAAGCTTCTTCAATAAATTGATATGCAAATTCAAATGAATAAATTTCTTTCATTTTAGAGGAGTGACAATTACTGGTGGCCAGATGTCCTGGTTTCTCCGGACATGTTCTGGTTTTTCAAACTTCTGCGGGCGTCCGGGAAAATGTCTTACATGGTCCTGAAAACTCAGAGGAAGGACCGAAAAATAATAATATCCATACAATTTAAATATTTCAATTAAAAAATCAAACAAGATTCCTTAAGATATGATTTAATCTATTTTAGATTTTGAACTATTTATAGAATCGGCATAATATAAATGCGTTTATTATATTTGGTGCTGGAGGTGGCAAAAATTGACCGCATTGGCTGTGTATGGAAAACAAAACTTGGCAAATCTGATTTTTGATTTGTGATATCGAATCGACCGTAACACCATTAGTACGAGTAATGTTCTAAAATATTTTTTGCCATTGGGCCATGTTTTAATTTATAAATTCTGATCTCAGCCCAACCGTAGCGCCGAAAAAATTCTTCAGGCTATGTAATAATAGGTTTTATATTTGGAATTCTTTTTAATAACAACAAAATATTTCAGGCATAAGATTTCACTAAAATCCGTCAACAAATGAGCTTGTTCCATTTGATGCTAGAGTTAAGAAGATACATAGTCTGAATTGGCTGAACTACTTAAAAAATTGACATCAAATCTGAGATGTACCATTTTATTAAAATACATCCACAAACTTGCCATCTAGTTCGGTCCTAGATTGGTTGTTCATATAAAAAAAATATTGGTGAAACAATTTTTGATTAATGGTACCATATTATCAGTAGAGATCTATCTCTATCTATCTTATTTTATCTAAGGAATCCGACCCCAAATGATAAAACCGCAGAAATTCTTCAGAGCGTGAATATTTCGATTTTATATTAAGGACTACTTACAGAATCGACTTAATAACCTAGATATAAAATTTCACTAAAATCTATTGAGAAACGTGCGTATTCCATTTGGCGCTGGAAGTATAGAAAAGGGCTGGATTGGTCATGTATTTAAAAATCAAGTTTCTCTTTAGCAATTTTTTTTTAATTTGCTTGTATTTATGTACCAAAGTATTATTAGCATTGTGTTAGAAAATTTGTTGAATTCTGGCCATATTTCATTTAAGAAACTCCATTCCTGCCCCAAACGGAAGTTTTGCAATTGTGCACCAATCCCATTGAAATTTGGTATCTGACTTGACCAACAAATTTGATGATCAATGAATTGGTTTCAGTACATCCAAATGATGAATTAAGGTGGCGGCTTTTGAAACTTTTCTAGAAGAGGTTTAACTTCTAATCTGTTTTCTGGCCACTAAACCAATTTTTCTTTTTTTTTATCAAATACATAACAAAATTCGAGACTTTAAAACTATCCTGGTTTTTTAAGTCGAAAACATGAGTTCTTAGGTCGTTCGATTAGTAAGGAGTACTTCCAGGAAGTTATACGCTGTTTGTGTATAGCGATCCCAACGAAACATCTGAATTTGTGGGGAAACAACTTATGGCCATTGTGCCACGATAATATACCTGCTCACACTTCTCTGCTTGTTAGTAAATTTTTGGCCAAAATCGACACCGTTGTGATAGTGAGCTGAGCATACCAAGACTGTCTAACCTTTTCGACAGCCAACAATAAACTAAGCATCCAATATGGCTCAAAATGCTAAGAAACATCAGGGAAAGTGTACCAATACAACCAAAAAGCAATTGTGGCAAAAAGACTTAAACAACCTGCGAAATTGTAAAATATGACGATTTTTTGATCAAGCCATATATTTTATCACCAAGTAATTTTCTTTCGGGCTTTATCAAAATTCTAGAAACGTCTTTTCCATTTTATGCAAGAATAACTGCAAAAAAGGTCAATTTTTTAAAATTCAAAAATTTTTGCGATACCGGAAAAAATTTTAAACGTGTCAAGTTTGGCACGCATGTCGCGTATTTGCGATCACTGGTCCAGAATTGAGAATTGAAATTATCATTTAAAAGCTAATTTAACGAGTTTTAAAGATTTACTTTTAAGCTAACGATGCAGCCTTATTTTTACAAACAAAATTTTTGTTGCCATCATTTCTCAATATTCGCACAGCGAATTCGTCGCGAATATTCTCATAGCTCTAAAAATCATTCAATTACTCATGTCATGCTACGGAATGCACCGAACGAGATTGTGACCCGTATTTTAACGGGTTCTAACTCCAGAAAAAATAGCATAAAATAACCAACAAAGTCACTTCCCTTGAATGCAGGGTTAACGGACGAGAAGGGAATATCCTTTCTTCTGGTAAATCTGTAATGAGTTGTAGCCTGCTAGTAGACTTGAAGCGATGACATTTTACGCATTTATTGATTTCCGAGCGCACTCTTTGTTAGTCAATTTAAGCCATAAAGGACCAGTCCATCATAAACTGTGTTTTTTTAATTCGATTGGATGAACTCCTCTAGAAGCACAATCAGCAGGATTCTCTTTAGAGCTTATGTGAGCCAACTGTGCTGGACTTGATTTTCCTTGGATTTCTAAAATTCATTGTGCGGATGCCCTCGAAATCCATGATAGCGTGTAATCATGGACTCGGTCCAGAAGTTCACCTCTAAATTTGGTACTTGTAATGCTTCACTGATTTGCCCATCAATTTTACGAGTAACAAAGCCCCACATATTTCAAGTCGTGGTATTGACAAGATAGTTTTATTGGTGTTCCTTAGTTTTAGACGACAGTAGTGTCACCTGGATTTTTCCATCTAGACTCACGCTCCTGGCATAGATTACTGCTGCATAGGCCTTCTCAGAGGCATCGCAAAATCTATGTAGACTGATTGATGATGTTTTATCAAATTAGACCCACCTGGGTATGATTATCTCTTCTAAAGAGGGTAAATCATTTTTGAAATTCTCCGATTGAATTGATAGAGCCGGTGGTTGCGATTGATCCCAGGAGAGTCCGGCTACCCAAATTTATTGCATCATAAGTTTAGCTACTATTGTAACTATTGCTAGCCATCCTAGGGCGTCAAAAAGTTTTCCACTGTCTGCAAGTAGGCCCCGTTTGGTAGAGTTCTTGTTTTTGAAATAGGAGATGAAATGCGAAATCCGAAGCTGTCTGTCACTGGATTCCAATGTAGACCAAGAGTTTTGACTGCGTATCATCAAGCTTGAATTCAAAAATCCCATTATTTCTCAGTTCTTTTGGTACGACTTGTATCAGGGCATGGTGGTTGGCAGCCCATTTACGTAGGTAGAATTCGCCAGTTTTGAGTAGTTTTATGAGCTGTTCTTGAGCAAATGCGGCTTCCTCTAGTGTATTGTTTTCAGAAAGCAGGTCATCTACATAGAAATCATTCAGTGCCGTTTCTGATGCAAATGGGTAGGTGGAAGCTTCATCTCTTGCTAACTGTTGCAATGTTCGCACTGCTAGGTATTTTGCTGATGCTGTGCCGTAAGTTACGGTGGTAAGTTTATACACCTTTATTTGTTGTTTAGGTGATTTTCTCCACAAGATGCGTTGATATTCCTGGTCATCTTCATGTACTGTGATTTGACGAAACATTTTTTCTATGTCGGCTGTATACACGAATTTATGTTTTCGCCATCAAAGTATTATGCTTTGAAAGTCTTGTTGGAGCGTGGAACCATTCTGGATTCAGCAGGACATTATTTGGAGAAGTATTCGTAGATGTCTTGGCTGAGGCATCAAAGACGACTCCTAGTTGCGTCGTTGAACTTGTATCTTTAAAAACAACATGGTTTGCTAAATTATAAGGCTAAGCTTCCCCACTTATTGCTTCGGTTTCCTTCATGTGACCTAAAAGTTCATATTCAACGCCAGTTCTGTATTTTTGGCAAGGAGTTTTTCGACTTGTAGTAGTCGAGTAAAGCCGTTTTTTTTAATAACCTAAAAGTTTAGATGCCAATTGCTCGATGTTCAATGGAATTCTTACTTTATATCTTCCATTTGCTTGGCGCGAATGCTCTTTATTGTAGATTTCTTCACATTCAATTTCTTCTTTTATGAATTCCCTTTTATTATCCACTTCTTCGAGCTCCCAGCATTTTTTTAGCTGCCAGTCGATCTCTGCTGTCGTTACCATAGCATGAGTCATTATCATGTTTGCGTTGGCGGTTGTGTTACCGGTGATGATCTATCCTAATTTGGTTTGTTGCATAATTGCCTCATTTGGGGCACCTTTCAGCAGATTCGCTATAATTATTTGACCGTAGTAATCAGCTCCTAGAAGTATATCGATTGGACCAGGTTCATGAAAGGTCGGATCTGCCCAGATAAGGTTCTTGGTGTGGCTCCAGGTATTTGTTCCAACAATCACAACGGGTAGGCTTCCGGTTATTTTCTTGAAGACCGTAGCTTTGACTTTTAGCTTGAAGTTTGATGAAAACCTCGGTCTGATGGTGAATTCTACAGTAGAATTCGCTGTACCAAGTTCTGTTAGTCCCACGCCAGCAATATTTTTTTGGATCGGAGTTCTTGTTAAATTGAGCTTATTTGCCACTTCTTCGGTGATGAAAGTGGCTTGAGAGCCTGGATCAATCAGAATCCAAACTAGAGTTTCTCCAATGTCAGTTTTTATATTGACCATAGCGGTTGCCAATAAGATATAACCTTGTGTGGATTTGGAGGTTGTTTATACAGTTGTCTTGGTTAGAGCTTCAGGCTTCTTTACTGCCACCTTTTGGATGTCGTTGAATCGTACATGCGATGAGTCTCACCATCCAATTTCCTTATTAAAATACCTATCACCAAAGCACTCCATAGTGTTTTGTCTAGATGCCTCAATTTTTGAGTGCGTTTAGGCATTCCAGGACGCTGTCACGCATACTTCTCTGGCTGTTTGCTGATTCTACGCTTAAGCTGGGTAAGCTGGTGGTGAGGGTATTCGAAGCAGTCAGGTAATTTTCTTCCAAAAGCGCTAAATGATTAAATAGATTTGCTGGTTGCCCTCGAACCAACGAGAGTAGATAATACATTTTCTCTTCGCTGGTAGATTTTCGTTGCACAGTACAGTCATGCTGAATAAATTGTAGAAGGCTGTCCACTGCTTGCAGTCGCCATAGAACAAGGGAATTTCTATGGTCGGTAGTTTGATGTTGAGATCACCTTATTAATCCTGATTGATCATTGTCTGTGTTGAGCGCGGTTTCAGGCATTTGTTTAATGTTGATGAATATCGTCTCGTACTCTGTCTGTATTTCGTCGTAAATGCTCATGTTATTGTTGAAGTATTCCTCGGCTTCGAATTCTTCTTCATTTGCATTCGCCATGATTTGTTCATCATTGCTGCTGAATGCAGCCCATGAATCTGTGAGCTGTCTTAATTTGAGCTCACAGTAAACTTTGTTGAACTTGTTAGTTTCGCCGTATTATAACATGTTGCTAAAATTTTCCTTTAAGATTCTTGCTTTTGCCAATTGGAGCTTGTAGCGTTTTGCTTGCTCTATACGGATTCTAACTTAACGTTCGCTGGTTTTGGCAGTTCATGGTATTCATCTTCATCTGCACTTTTATCAATTAAAAAATGAATGAAATCAATGAAAAGTTGCCTTCACATAGCCAAAATAATTGTTTGCCTGGTATGGATGTTGCTCATCAATTTTATGAATTAATTCTGCATCGAGAGTGCAAAATTTGTCGAAGATCAGTTCCTCACGGTATTTCTCAGTTTTCATGTGTGCTCCATCTTTCTTGATGTTGATTTTTATCTGGCTGATTAACTTTCCTATAGCCGTTTGATCACGTAGAATTTTCGCCGTTTTCATGGTGTATGCGTATGGGATTATTTTATTTTTCCTTTAGAGTATGCCCTTTGGATTATATAAGTGCTATACCTCCAAAGGATTAGTTGCTTTATAGCTTCGAAGGACCAATGTTCTATTGTAGTCAGAGAAATATATTTTGTTTGTTGTGTTGAAACTTACTTCCTGCTTACCGTTGGTCGGGGCTAATCGAAGATAGTTTCTTGATAGATGAGTTTTTATTAGAATATTTTACTAGCTGGCCGGGCAAACTTTGTTTTGCCCAAAATTGATTTTTTGATTGATTATTGTTGCGCAAATTTTCAATGTTCGATCGAGTGCTTCTATGATCGTTTGTGCGCCATCGTGCACTCATCCCATATGATCAATTTACAATTTTTCAACACTTTTACCATGGCTGGTTGCTTTGAAATGTTGCAAACAGGATTTTCGTTGATTTGAAGGTTTAACGGAAGCTTCAGTGCTGAATTTACCGTTCTTCCACCTTCCAACAGTGTTGCAGCAATTCCAGTAGATGCGAAAGCTAATTCAATGCCACTTTGAGCACGTATTGCTGCTAACATCAATGATATCAGGGATGTTTTCTCAGTTCCGCCGGGCGCATCAAGGAAAAATACACCACCGTTTCCATCATCGACAGCCTTCATCAGTTGATCATACGCACTCTTTTGCTGTTCATTTAAAAGGGAACATTTATTTGTACATGTTGTTGCAAAGTTGTCATGGCGTAAGCTCGCTCGCGCTCCAATTCACGATTCAATACATCTCTAGTTTGACGATTTGGCCCTGGCATATGAATTTCACTCAATAGTTTGCCACTCATAAGCAAACACAAATCTTCAGTCAGCACTAACGCTTCATTGTAGATGTCCCTGTAGCGACTCGAACGCGATGCAAAATGTCTTCTACGATGTCATCTTTGTGCGTATCCCATAACTAACGTGGGTTTGAAGGCTGACATGTCGAAATGATCATAGCGAAAAATGTACGAACTTGATTGGCAGGCGAAGAAGCTATTGCATCGTCTAGCTAGCGTTTGATTCCAGTGATTGTCGTGTTCAAGCAATTGTAACTGTTGACATGTTTCTCAAAATGTTGCACACACCGTACCATTCACAGTTGTTGTTCTTTGGATGGATTATGTAAATTCGTCCCAATGCATCAGCTGAAAACACACCTAGATATCCATCTACTGGTTGGCCTTGCTTTCTGCGTAACCATTTCTTCGTCGATGCATTCCATGCGTAATATCGAGACATATCCGAGTAAAGCAATGTTCGTTCTCGCAAACGGATCAATGGTGCAAGTTGTAAAGAAACTCGTTAATGTTGTTGCTGGTGGTCTTTCCACTCGCTGTGCTGCGTTTTCTGCGTTGAATTACACTCTTTGTCCATTCTCCAAATGAACTGCCAGATGCACAGCAGTCGGATGACATTCAATAATTGCCAATGAAAATATTTCCCAGAGTGCTTAGTGGCAGTTCACATATCGGCCCATTTGAGACTTGCTGGTGACGTATTTGCAAACATACCTAATCGATTTCACCGAACTGCAATACTCAACATTGATATGTGTTTTAAATTCCTTAGATAATGTTGGCGAATATTGCACGATCCATGTGTTGTCAACCACTATATCCGCTCCTTTCGAGCGACGCCGATAGAGTGGATATTCATTGCTTCCAGTTTGAGTTTCCGAAATAAAAGCACGTGGATAGCGTTTTGTATATTTATTGTCGCACATACAAACCGAAGTGCGATTGTGTTGTCAGGATCAGGAATTTCGGCGGAAATGATGTCATTAATTTGGTCTGGTGTATTTTTGTCCATCATCCAAAGAAGAATGTGTGCGTGAGGCAAACTTTTTTTGTGCCACTCAACTGAATACATCCAGCATCGAACAGTACCGTATACACGTTGTTTCGCAATGAAGTCCATTAAACATCTGAGTTTTTGTTTGAACACTTGTGCTTAACTTCGTGACGATCGCTTGGTGATTGACCGGGATGCAATAACTGCGTATAATCTCTGGCCATTTTGGATTACAAGTAAACGTCACAAACAAATCCGGACATCCATAATTCCGCACGTAAGTCATCATATTCTGGGTGTACTCGTGCATGTGTCTCGGACTGCCAATGTATGTCGATGGCAAAATTGTGAGTCGGTCAACATCTGTAATATCTGCGTTGCTATTGACCGCATCTTGCAAGTGAATATCCCAACCCCATAGATCCCAACTTAGCCTGATTGAATCGAATTTAATTGAGTCGTTCTGTCTCAACCTAAACGTACTATATCAACTGCATATTGTTGAAACAATCGGCGATATCTCAGTAACTGATGAAGTGACAATCAAAAGTGTTTGTTTGTACTAACTATTGGCCGGATTTATCGTGTTGTATCTCAAGTGATATCCGTTTTTACCACGGCAGAACATAAACGGATATTTCAGTGCGTCGTACGATCGATGTCTCTCACTTATTCGCTGTAGTGCGTTTTCAGTTCGGCGTTTGATGATTATATAACGCGATTCCAAATTTTCACCAACAACAACAATTGCTATTTCACTAACTGTAGGTGCATTGTATTGTCGTTCATGAGTTCCTGCTGGTCGTTTGTCCGCTTTAATGACAATGATGTGATCATCGGATGGCATATGTTCCAACGAAGTCGTAAACAGTTTGATGAGCTCATTGTGTTCGTGTAACATTTTGCTCAACTTTTTTTTTTTTTTTGTTGTATTAAAGATAGCGCAACGCCGATTTACTTCATCATGTGAATCTCCAACGAAGTATATTTGTAGATATTTGTGTTCATGATCTGGATGCGGCAACAGCGATCCAGCAAGATAAAAAATTTGCCAATGAATCTGTAAAGTTGGAGGCAAATTCTGTAATTTTTGTCTTTTCTTGTCAAGATCGTTCGATGTTGAAAGGCCGAATGTCGGAAGGCCGAATGTCGAAAGGCCGAACGCCGAAAGGCGAATGGGTCGGAAGGCCGAATGTCGAAAGGCCGAATCTCGAAAGGCCGAATGTCGAAAAGCCGAATGGGTCGAAAGTTCGAATGTGTCGAAGGGCCTAATGTGTCGAAAGGCGGAATGTGTCGAAGGGCCGAATGTCGAAAAGCCGAATGGGTCGAAAGGCCGAATGTGTCGAAGGGCCGAATGTCGAAAGGGCGAATGTGTCGAAAGGCCGAATGTCGAAAGGCCGAATGGGTCGGAAGGCCGAATGTCGAAAAACTGAATGGGTCGAAAGGCCAAATGTCGAAAGGCCGAATGTGACGAAGGGCCGAATGTCGAAAAGCCGAATGGGTCGAAAGGCCGAATGTGTTGAAGGGCCGAATGTCGAAAGGCCGAATGTGTCGAAAGTCCGAATGTCGAAAGGCCGAATGGGTCGAAAGGCCGAATGTGCCGAAGGGCCGAATGTCGAAAGGCCGAATGTCGAAAGGGCGAATGTCGAACGGCCGAATGTGTCGAAAGGCCGAATGTCGAAAGGCCGAATGTGTCGAAAGGCCGAATGTGTCGAAAGGCCGAATTTTAAAAATATTTTCGTTCTCGTATAAAAATTGTTTGGTTGCATCAATGTCCACTGTAGTGAGGTTTCAGTGTACATATATATTATCATAATAGTGTTTCTTTTGTTTTATTTTCTTTATTTTGTAATTTTTAAGGATGAACGAAATTTAAACGTGTTACAGAATTTCTTTTATTCTTTATTAAGTATGTTTACGAGAAGATAACATTTTATAGTTTAAATTACATACAGCATTCTTTTTCTATTTTATAAACAGGGTATCCCCGAACTTTAATTCGCCAGCTCATTCCTGACTCAACACTAAAATGCAAATAAATAATCGAAAATGCCTTTGTGGCTTTTCCCAAGCCTATCAAGGGTTGAAGTAATCGAGCTTTTGCTGCAAATTATTGTTTTGAATTTCACTAGTAACTTAAGAGTAAAATAGGTAATCACTTATTAAAAATGTATTGTTTTTCTATTTATTAAAAAAAATGAATTTTTTTGGTTCAGACACATACAATTATTCTCAAAACTATATACGTTTAACAGAAACCAATAATTTCCATTGATATTATGTACCGAACGGAAAAACCCAGTTTAAATATCAGGTCTTGAGGAATTTGTAAATTCATTTTTATTCTTAAGTGCGACTCTCAAGTGACAACAACTAATTTGTTTTTTAAGTTAAATAATTTTTAAAATATTAAATTGCAAGTGAATTAGACTTTGTGTATTTGAAATTTGGAAATTCTTCATATAAAGTTTTCTTTAAATTTTGACAAACGTTTTTGTGTTTCTTCCAAGTTATTAAATATTTTTCTTTCGTTTGAAAGATTGCTGTTTTTCATAATACTCAGGTAACTATAAACTAAGAAGAGTTTTGTTTTAAACAATTTTATCATCTTTAACTAAATTCGAATATTGACGTAAGTTTATCTTTAATTTAGCATGGATATTTTTAAGTATAAATCGAACAAAGGAATAACCATGTTATCCGTTGATGGTTATTTATTTACTTTGAACCAAAAAGTGAATTTAACTTATTATTGGGAATGTGAAAGGCTATATTACAGCCAATGTGGTAAAGAGAAAGAACATTTTTGTAACGCTCGAATTACAACTTACAGCAGCCAAAATCCCTTATTTTAAACCAGTACAGATAATACAAGAATTTGGCGAAGCCAATTTTTGGATTGCAGATGGAACAATTAAGACAGTTCCTAACCTTTTCATGCAGCTGTATTCGATACATGTTCCGATTGGTGGCTGTAATTCTATAATATTTCCAATGATATATGTGCTTATGACAAGCAAATCAACAGAATGTTATGATCGTATGTTGGAGGAGATTATAGAAGTTGCTGCCCAAAACAATTCATATATGTATTATTAAATCCAAGGTTTATTCTTACGGATTTTGAAATTAGCGCCGTAAATGCTTTCAAACATGCATTTCCAACTACTATCATATAAATAAGGCATGCTTTTTTCATTTAAGCCAATCTATATACCGTAGGATTCAGTCAGTTGGCCTAGCAGCAAGATATGGTACGGATATACAAATCAACATGGAGAGTCGTAAACTACTCGCGTTTGCATTTTTCCCCTCTGAAGAAATAAAAGACACTTTTCTGGAATTGAAATCCACAGTTTCAGACCAACTAAATACAGTTTTTCGTGATTCGAAAACAATTATGTACTAGGACTTATGATGTCTGATCGGAGAAAACCACCGCTCTTTCACCCTACCTTTTGGTCAGTTTTTAATCATGTTGAGAGCGATATTCCACGAACCACCAATACGCTTGAATCATGGCACCGAAGGTGGAACACCATTTTAAATGAAAACATTTGGGTGTGTTTCATTTTATTTAACATTTAATAAAGGAACAACATACAGTTGACGGCCAAATTGAGCAAATTTCAGCTGGAATGAACCTCCCACAAACGTCAAATGTTAAAAAAATAAATATTGATAAAGTGGTTAAAAGAACAGAAGCTCCTTTGATGAAATTAAACGGAATACCGCATAATTTAAATTTTTAAGATTATTTTAAGTTTTATCAAATGTTAAGTTGAAGTTAAGTATCTATTAAAAGTTATTTATTAAGTTAACTTATTTCAAATTCAACTTTTATTATTATATTAAAAATGAATTACAATTTACAGAAATAGATATGAAACTTCCTGTGTATTTAGCATCCATATTAACGTGATCAAATTTTGTCGAAAAAAAATTTATTTATTTTTCTTTTTTATTATAATTAACTAATTTTTATATGACAAAAAAACCTTAAGAATATTTTAATATTTAGGGCGATTTACTATTAAACATTTTTATACAAAAATTTTGATGAAAATATGAATTTTGTTTTTTCATAAAAATATTAATTTTGAAAATGTTCATTCATAAAAAGATGAAAAATTAAAATCAATTTCGACATAAACGGCCTTTCAACACATTCGGCCTTTCGACACATTCGTCCTTTCGACATTCGGCCTTTCGACACATTCGGCCTTTCGACATTCGGCCTTTCGATACATTCGGCCTTTCGACATTCGGCCTTTCGACACATTCGGCCTTTCGACATTTGGCCTTTCGGCGTTTGGCCTTTCGACATTCGGCATTTCGACATTCGGCCTTTCGTACCTATTCCGTCAAGATAAGTGTTAGTTTGTGTTATATCGTTATGTATCGTGTATTGTGTGTGGTGTGTTAGTGTATTTTGTTGTGTTAGTGTTGGTGAATTAGCATTCATTGCTGATGTTCGTGAAATTACCTTGAATGTTGGATTGTAATTTCGTTTGTGGCGGCTCGTTCACTCATTCGCCACAATTATTTTGTTCGCTTTCCACCACACTATCAATTCGCACGCGAACACCTTCAATATGCAAAGAAACACCTAAACGTGTTTTGTCACTTTGTATGGAAGAGACAAACTCTTCCATACAAGGTAACAAAACAAAATAAAATCAATAATCTAATCAGTTTCGTCTCGGATTTGACATTAGCCGCACACGCGTTCATCGTGGCGATTAAATTATAATGGGAAAATGGTGGTGAAAAATAATAATAAAATCGGTGTCGGCCAAATAAATTATATTAAATTAATAAATAAACATTTAAATGAATTATATCAATTTCATAAACTGTCTTTGTTATTTATTTAATGTTAGAGAACTAACACGTTTATTTACAATTTCACCACCAAACGACTTCATTTGAAAACAATCGTTGTACATCTTGATGTGTTGCAAGAAATGGTTCGAATTAGGAGATTCACCGTAAAGCAGTGTATGCAATGGCTCTGGTGGTGGAAGCAACTCTGGCAATTTCACCTTGCCACTCGCGCAACACAATCCAGGCGTTTCTGACAAACAACAGACATTTGACCAAATTGAACTGATGCGCGCGCACTGTGTTGAATGTTTGGCTCATATCGTTGTTGCTCATTGTAAGCTTCGTTGATCTCTTCTGACTGTCGCGCGCGATTTTCAATCATTCTGATTCAAGCTGATTCCCTTTCAATAGCACATTCCTCTTCCGTTCGACGTGCTGCGACATTTCGGTGTCGCATTGCATTCTGAGAACGCCGACAAATGTTACCATGACATCTATTGAGAATTTTTGACTTTTCTTTTTTCCTGAAAGCTTTGTACCTACATTAAAAATGTTAATTAAAATTTAAAATGAGAGATTATCAAGCGTTATATTCTTTACCAGATTTAATATTAATAATTGATTGTAATTAAGTTCTAAAAGTCAAAAATCGTTAATTTTATCACCACAATCACAATAATGACATAATTTTATCACAATCCCCAAACTAATTTAACACCTTTTCCCATAGTATAACACAATTAAATTTTGTTTGTTTTTCCATTGAGCACGCACGATGTTACCATAAAATTTCCCACGTTTAATTTTTATGTTTTTTTTTATTTTACATCAAACAATTTACCATATTTAAATTTCAATACGATAACAAATAAGTAAAACAAGTAAATCTAAATCCCCTCGTTTATACAATAAGAAAACACCTTCTTTTATGTACATACGTATAGCTGCTGTATGTGTCTCGTATAGTATTCAACTAACTACTAAACAATAAACAAAAGTTAAACGAATTTTTCGACAAAACTCTCAAACAAACAAATTGATTGACTTCTGTCAATTTAATTTTATCACGTCCCAACCAAAAATAAGTTTACGAGAACGGGAAATTCAAATAAAAAAAAAATGTTTAATCAACTACGGGACATACCATGTTAAGGATTATGAAGGGCTGAATTTAAACATAGCTCGAGCTTTTATGTAGCTAGAAACAAGAAGCACTACACAAAAAAAACAGTCAATGTTTGTATATTTATAAATTATAATTAAAACATCATTAATTAATTTAAAAGGACAGAAGAAAAATTACGAAAAATTAAAAACGAAGCCCTACTACCATAAGATCCATTTCTAAATTATGAAAAATGGAAAAGAACATATTTTGTATTCTATTAATTAAAAATAACAGCGGGATAAAATCTCGTTACATTTTATAATTGATGTCACGTGCATGGAAAATGTTTTTTTTTTTGCAAATCTGTAGCGGAAATTATCGAAATAATTCAAACAAAATGTGTAAAAAAGGAAGGCAGAAAATTTATTGGGAAAAAAATGCTTTCAAGATGAATGAGTTCTTTGGTTCGGTTTTTTTTTTGGGTGGAATACAAACAGATAATTTATTACAATTGATCTGTTTTTATTTTGTTTGGTTTTACTTTTAATGCGAAATCATTATATCGAATTGACAATTTTTTTTTTTCTAATTTAAAGAGGACGGGAATATTTTTTATTTATTTAATACATTTTAAGCCACGTGTTTGATTTGGCTTTACGTGACTACTTTGGAACTATGTATATGTTTAGTTGGTAAACCCTTAAATATTTTGACGAAAGTAATCAATCAACTTCCGCTTTTTGGAAATTTACAAAATGCAACCTGCTTTGAAGTAAATGGACTTTTTATAAGAAGATGTTTATTGAATATTCGGTAAATTATTGTATAATAGTCGATTATGTGTAGAATATATTCCCCAAACCGTTTGACTGAAATAAATTTCATAGAAAAGTTATGGCATAATAATTCGACCCACTTTTCTACTTTTCAACTAAACAAAATCGTTAACAAAATTTTTAAATGCATTTCCTGAAAAACGATGTTTTTTATATCTGTCCCCACGATAACTCAAAAACTACTCAATGGATCATAATTTTTTTGTTTTTATTTTGAAGTTCATTTAATTTATTGGAGGATAAACCTAGGTTAGGTTAGGTTAGGTTAAGTGGCTGCTATCGCACACTTAGGCCAGCAGTGGCCCGTTGTGATACCACAGGATCCCATCTCCCCATTACTCCCGTTGAAACCAACCAGAGCTATTTATATAGCGTAACAAATCTCGCACTCCACAGTCCGCGAGTTCCGCAAGGCTGTCCATACCGTACACACCCAAATACTTATGCCTTCTGTAAGATAGCGCTGGACATGAGCATAGGAAGTGTTCCAAAGTCTCTTCCTCCTCTTCGTCCATGCAACTTCTACAAAAGTCATTTGTCTGCATCCCCAGCCTTCTCGCATGCTCCCCAAAAAGGCAGTGACCTGTCATTATCCCCACGACCCATCCTATTTCTTGTCTTCCCAGGAATATTAATACTTTGGAGCGCCGCAAGTCCAGTTTTGGCCAAACTTGCTTTGCTACCCTGCACGTGAGAGTATTGTTCCACCTCTCATTTGTCAAGGCGATTGCCTTTTTACTGAGCGCCCATTTTAGCACTGTCATAGGCCTCCCCAGACCTGCCATTTCCGGCTGCATCTGGAGAGTCGTACCGTACCTAGCTAGTTCGTCAGCCCTGCAGTTCCCCATGACGTCCGAGTGACCCGGGACCCAGATTATCTGGATGCTGAAATACTCGCTCATCTCGTTAAGAGATGATCGGCAATCCAGCGCCACCCGCGACTTCAGACAAACTGCCCCAAGTGACTTGACCGCTGCCTGACTGTCCACATAGATTGCGATATCCCTCACGGATATCACATTATGCTTCAACCATGTCATGACTTCCCCGATCGCCACCACTTCAGCCTGGTACACGCTGCAGTAGTCAGGGAGACGAACAGAAATATTAACATTAAGTTTATCACAGAAGACTCCGGCTCCTACCTGATCGTCTAGCCTCGAGCCGTCCGTGAAAAATTGCACTGCCTCGTTTTCCAGGATTGATCCGTTTCTCCAGGATTCCCTTGAGGGAAAGATGGTACGGAAACCCTTATCGAAGCACAACGTTGGTGTAATATAATCCAGATTCGCCAGTTCTTCGCCAGCGAATCTACCTATCGTCGAGTGTCCCACCTGAAGACACTTCCACTGAGAGACAGCCAAGAGTCTCGTAGCCACGTTGGCTGCCATCTGTTTACCATAAAGGTCGATTGGAATAAGGTGGAACATAACCTCTAAAGCGCGTGTAGGTGTTGTCCTAAGCGCCCCGCGTATAAGCATACAGGCCGTTCTTTGCACCTTCTCCATCATACCTCTATATGTTACCTTATCTAGAGCTGACCACCAAACGCCCACCCCGTACATTAGCACAGGTCTTACCACGGCGGTATAGAGCCAGTATACCAGCTCCGGTTTCAAGCCCCATCTCTTTCCTATAGCGTTCCTACACGAGTATAAGGCTACAATAGCCTTATTCACTCTTTCCAAAGTGTTAGGCTTCCAGCTGAGCTTACTATCAAAGATTATGCCCAGAAATCTCGCTCGGTCAGCAAAAACTAGTCCGCTGCCGTTTATGATAGGAGGGCTAACCACCGGAATTTTATATTTCCTAGTAAATAGTACCAGCTCTGTTTTGGACGGGTTAATCCCCAATCCACACTTGCTGGCCCATTTCGTAACAATCAGGAGTGCATTCTGCATAACATCCCTAATCGTATCTAGATATTTGCCTGAGACAGCTATCGCTACATCATCAGCATATGCTACAACCCCTATCCCCTCTCTCTCTAGTTCCAGCAGCAATCCATTAATCACTGCACTCCAGAGAATGGGGGACATTACACCTCCTTGTGGGGTTCCTCTAACTACCCGTCTTCTAATCTTGGACTCTCCCAGCTCCGAGGTAATAGTCCTGCTTACCAGCATCTGATTTATTAACCTACTTATAGAGCAGTCCACCTTCAAAAAAGACAATCCTTCTATGATCGCCTCCGTTTTTACATTATTAAAAGCACCCTCAATATCGAGAAATGCTACCATGCAAAACTCTTGCAAGTAAATTGATTTCTCAATTGTGCGTACTAGATCGTGCAGAGCTGTGTCCACCGACTTTCCCTTACAGTACGCATGCTGCGACATTGCCCAATTCCTGGGTTCAATTCTTGATCGAATAAATACATCTATCAACCTTTCCAGGGTTTTCAGCAGAAAGGATGATAGAGTTATAGGCCTCAGGTCCTTTGGATGAGCATGTGAGCTCTTTCCCGATTTCGGGATAAAGACTACTTTGACCTCTGTCCAATTCCTAGGAATATAGACTAGTTTCAGACATCCCCTGAAGATAACCTCTAGCCAGGGGAGGATGGCCGCAGAGTTCTTTTGGATCTCTGCTGGTATAATCCGATCCGGACCCGCCGATTTATAAGGCTTAAAACCCTGCAGCGTCCACCGGATCCGCTCTCTATCCAATATGCCCTCCATATCTATTGGAAGTGTTCCTCGATGAGCTCCAGGCTCCATCGAGTCATCAAAGCTTCCCGGAAAGTGGGTATCGATGAGAAGCTCCAACGATTCCGCACTTGAAGCTGTCCATGACCCGTCTGGTCTAATTAAGTAACTAGGACTAGTTGGGTTAGTAGATAGAATCTTCCTAAGGCGGGAAGTCTCAGAGACTTCTTCCATTCTACCACAAAAGAGTCTCCAAGATCCCCTCTGTGCCTTCCTCAATTCTTTTTTGTACTTCCTTAGGTCCTCCTTATAGGAGTCCCAGTCCCGTACATGCCTCGTGCTCTTTGCCTTATTAAAGGCTGTCCTACACGCCTTCCGAAAGGTCTCCAACTCCATGGACCACCATGCCGGTTTCTGCCTGCCCCTTGGCTTTATCAGGGGGCAAGAAGCATTAAAGGAAAGATTGCATGCTTTTGTGACAACATCCACAATGCAATTCAATTCTTCCACTGTCTCCGGAAGTCCGGGGACCTCCGGCAATAGTTCTTCCAACACCTCCCCATATTTCTCCCAGTTTGTCCTTCTAGGATTCCTAAACGGCTTCTGGGTACCCGGGTGAATGTTAAGGTTATAAGTTATATATTGATGATCAGAGAATGAGTGCTCCTTCGCCACTCTCCATCCCCTAATCAACTGAAAAATAGTATCCGAGGCGAGGGTCACATCTAGAACCTCCTGCCGATTACTAACGATAAATGTCGGTTCGTGCCCAACATTGCAGACTGAAAGGTTAGTATTTAATAAGTAATCAAAAAATAACTCACCCCTCTCATTAATATCAGTGCTCCCCCAAATTGTGTGATGCGCGTTTGCATCACATCCGAGTATCACACCAATCCTATTTTTCATTGCTTCTCGGATCAGGTCCCCCAGGTTATCCGGCGGGATCTCCTTCTCCCGATCCATATAAGCAGAGACCAGCCAAAACTTGTCTCTGCCAACCTCCATACTGATCGCAGTAACGTCACCACTACTGTATTGAGAAAGTAGAAAAATTTTTAAAGCATTTTTCACTAAAATGCAAGATCTTATCTTCTCAGAGTTACTTGAGTACAAAGTTGTATACCCTTTCACCTTAAGGCCACAGATCCTGTTTTTGTTAATCCAAGGTTCCTGGATTAACACTAGCTCCTCTCCTGATCTAGTCAGTCTGACAACGAGAGCCGCCGAAGCAGCCTTCGTATGGTGAAGATTAATCTGCACAATATTAATCATCATGCTTTTTCTCACTTACCTCTTCATGCATTCCCTGCTTCAGGCTAATGCTACCTTCCTCCGGGGGGCCGCTAGTATCCGCCGTGTCACCCCCCATACTTACTGCTTCGCTGCATTGAGAATTCCCAGCCTCTCTTCTTTCAGATTACAACAGGGTGTCCCCATCGGATCCAAGCGAGAGAAGGCCACCTCTCTCCAATAGCAGCTCCACGTCATCGTCTGTTATAACCCCATGCGCTTTTTCGACTGTCTGCCGCTGGATCCGTCCGACGTCCCCCTCCGGCCCGTCCTCCGAGCGCATGCCTACCTCATCTTTTTTAAAAACGTTGAAAGTGATCGACCCGAAACCGAAGCTGATCACCCCCTTTGTCTCTGACAGGGGAGTAAGGGACTCCTTATTGAGCAGCATGATTGCCATTCTGAAGCCCCCTTTAGCCTCCTCCTGTTTGACAATCTTCCAATCTTTCGTTGGAAGATTTGGATTACTTGCTCGAATAATCTCAAGGATCTCTTCTGGCTTGTCTGGTTTGGTTGGTAACCAGACGCGTGCCCTTGGTCTACTCGGAATTTCTTCCTTTCGAATTGCCTCAAGCCTCGCGCCTATCCATACCTCACCTACTTCGGCTATTCCCTTTTTATAAAGATCCACCGATCTTTGATCCGAGCACGCAGTTAACTTTACGCGCCCTTGATGCCATCCCGCATCTCTACAGAACGGAGGGGGTCCTGGATTTTCTCTCAGGACCTTGATGAAAATGGAGTTTAGTGCATTATACACTTCCCTCCACTTTTCTGCCGTGATGCTCCCATCTTCTTGACTTCTGTCAATTACCGCTAGCACCAGTACGTTCTCCTTTACTATTTCACTGAACAATTTCGGTTTTTCCTTTGGACCTCCCGATATCGCTCCAGTGACGGTCTTGGCTCGTTTGCTGTCGCCCACTTCGAGCTCATCCTGGGACCTCTGCCTTTTAGGCACAAGGACCCTATCTGAGCTGTCGCGGCCGACAATCTCCCTCGCCCAAGCCACAGATTGCTTCTGTTCTACTGTAAGCTGCCCCTCAGGGGTTGCAGCCAGTTTATCCAGAATTTTATGCGCCAACCGTTTCTCCCTGTATCGTCGCTTTGCAGGAGGGATCCTTCCCGATCCCCCACTCTCTTGCCAGGCATTGGTATCGCTGACTCCTGGCTTTGGTGCCATGGTACTACTTACCCCTGCCACTGATGAGGTAGCTCCACCTTTAAGTTAAGAGCCACTTTCTTCCTTCAATTTTTCCGGTTTTTCAAGGGTACCGGCTCCCTTATTTTTATTTTTCAAATCATTCATAGTATTCCCACGAGTGTCGGAGAAATACTGGTCCACCTGCGCAGAGATCCGTATACGCAGGTAAGGCTAAATACAACTGGAGGTAGCCAGGTATCCAGAGGGCTCCGTTAACGACTGGGCTTTGTTAAATGGGCCCCCAGCCTAGCTGATCATCAGCACGGGTCGCATAACACCTTAATCCAGCCCATTGGCTCACCAAGCATCCCATCCCAGCACCCCTTTCACTCAACCATTCACCCATCCATATGGATATCCCAAACCAATAGGACCCATTCCATTCAAGGGGTAACCCGTTTAAAGGGGCCCCTCACTCACTACCTGGAGACCCTGGAAGATGTGACGCTCAGTTTGCCCGTGGTTATTAGTTGATGGTTTTATGGCGCCATCAGTTCGCCATTCCATACCGGGTATCATAGGCACTCAGAATTTATTAAACTGAGGTTAACCACTCCCCAGTTTCCTGAGACTCTCCTCCCAGCAGGGCTGCGGTTGGGGGCGGCTTATTTAATTCACCGCTAACCTATCTATCGATAGGCCGTCCACTATCCACCACCTGTGACCCCCCCGATAGCTGCAGCATGCCACGGGAGGATAAACCTAAATACCGATAATATTTGACGTTTTTTTTTTTTATAGCACTTTAAAGAGCGAAAAACACGTGAAAAAACGGTACAGAAAATAATTACACGTCCGCCATTTTTTTAATTTTCGACTTTTTGTTGATATTGTTGGTACAACCTCCAGCAAATATTATATATTTTATAAACATTTTTGGTTTTTTGATTTCCGATAGTTTTTACAAGTGGTACAGTAGAGACCGATAAGTCACCTTTTTTTGAGACGGTCACGTGACAATACGTATCCGCAATTCCCATGACGTTACTATTCTTAATTTTTTAATTTTTTTTATACTTTAAGACTCAATAAATAAGTCTCGAAAATCATTAAGTTGTTTATTTAGTTCCTTCCTTATTTTTTGGTCGCTTGATGAGAACCTCCCCTTAACTAATCATTTTTATATGATTTTTTTTTTAGGAACGAATTTTATGAGTTGGGTCTAGATCTTACTTTACAAAATCTTACATTTCAAAATTTAAATAGAAAATATAATTTTCTACGAAATTGGTCCAACTAATCAAGCCAATAAAACGCCTTTTACATCAACTATTAGTGGATTCAACCCCTATTTTTAGAAGTAAGAATCATTTAAATCGGAGTACTCTAACATGCGTAAAATGCAGATTTTAGATTTTTTTGTAAAAACCCTGGCAATTTTCTCTGAAAATTGAATTTCCTACGAAATTGGTCGAACTTATGCATGTTATAGTGCTCCGATTTAAATGATTCTTACCTCTAAAAATACGGGTTGAATCCACTAATAGTTGATGTAAAACGCGTTTTGTTGGCTTGATTAGTTCGATCAATTTCGTAGAAAATTCAATTTTCAGAGAAAATTGCCAGTGTATTGATAATAAAACCTAACTGGACATACGGTATACAGCTGTGGGGAACAGCCAGCGGCTTAAGTCGACTTAAGCTGTTTTACCTTTTTTAATATATTCAACGTTTTCTATCTCTCCTCTAACCTCACTAATTTGGCTTAAGTGGTAATGCCTTGTGGCCAAAGGCCGTGGTCGCAAGCCACAGCAACTATAGTCGACGTAAGTGAAAAATGAATATAATATCCAAGTTTTACTAACTCTCTAGAAAAATTATGAAACTTGAAATAAGCTGTTTTACCTTTCGACCTCAGATTTAATACCAGTTTTGATAATTTAGTTACGTACAGTAAAACCCTTTCAATGCTATTGCATCACACTTCGAATATTTCTGCTGAAAAATACTATGTACAATAGAAAGGACTGGGGTTTTATAGGTTGTGGCTTTTATAATGGGTTGGGGCAAAAAATCTAACATTTCAACCTTTCCGTTTGCTTTTAGCTAAAACTGTTTTCATTTTAAAGTAAAAAATTATGATAGCAACAAAAAAAAACATAAGTTGGAATACCTTATGATTTTTCCATCATCATCTTATCATCGGTCGGTACCACAAAAATTGTTAAAACATCATAAACGTAAGAAACCTCATATCATAATTAAAAAATATTTAATTAATATTTTGTTATTAAATTACATTATAAAATGTTTTTATAAATATTTTGGCCGACAGCTTAAAATAAAAATCGAAAAATTTAACAAATTTATTTTAATAATTTTCGCTCTTAAATATTTGTTTAAAAATTTTTTTTTTATTTTATTTACATTTTTAAATTATTTTAATAATTTTATGAGGTAATAATATTATAAAATAAATAATAATAACAACTCAACCGCATAAAGAAACGAAATTTTTTCATTTTATACGACCGTCTCTTTACATTGTTTTATTGGCAAGGGATACGGGCTCTTCCAGGTTTTTGATTTAAATGCATACGAAAGATTATATCTAAAATATTTGGTTTTATCATGAATACATATACATATATGGTGCACATCTCATAATTATTTTTATTATATGGCCGATAATTAAAAAATAAAACATCACAAAAAAACGTAAAAATTTTACGATGTCTTAATAAAACAAAAAAGCATCATAAAAACATTAAATATTATATTTATATTATTGTTAATAACAATATTGTTTAATTTTATAGATTTAATTTTTAATTAAACATTTTTGTTGTTGTTTTTTTTTAGGCCTCACAGAAAATGCGCCGATGGAATGCGGTGCTAAAGTTTCATGTCCACACCCTTGTCGATGTGCTGATCGCATTGTTGATTGTCGTGAGAAAAGTTTATCGAATGTACCGACCGTGTTGCCCGATGATACAACTGAGTTGTAAGTAATATGTCGTATATTATGTACATAAATTAATATCGATCGATGCACAAACGATTTAACTTTATTTATTTTTTAGACGACTGGAACAAAATTTCATCACTGAATTGCCAGCCAAGGCATTCGCCAATCATCGTCATCTGCGTCGCATCGATTTATCAAACAATAACATTTCTAAGGTTGCACACGATTCATTCAGCGGACTAAAATCACTCACATCACTCGTTTTGTATGGTAATAAAATAAAAGATCTTCCAGCAGGTGTTTTTAAGGGCCTAACATCACTTCAACTATTGTTATTGAACGCAAATGAAATTTCATGTATCCGTAAGGATACATTTCGAGATCTTCACAGTTTGAGCCTATTATCGTTGTACGACAATAATATACAATCGCTAGCAAATGGTACATTTGATTCAATGAAGAGCATACAAACGCTGTAAGTATAGTAATTAATTTAATTAATTAAATGTTGATGCAAAAAATTATGCATAATTTGAATAATATGGATAATACACAACAAAAAAAAAATCCAATTATAGTATTTGCGGGAGATTAAAGCTCGCACCCATTTAAATTCATTTCGCGTGTATACACAAATTTTTTGTGCTTTTGTCGTTTTAAATATTAATTTGAAATATACAAATGATAATTTTTTTTTGGTTAAAATTCGGTGAAGCAAAAAAAAATCATTTTTGGCGTTTGACAAATCCAATGTTTTTTATTATGGCAATGATGAATGACGTTGGTGGTATGAAAATTATAGATTTGTGGATAGTAATATTTTTTTAATGAAAGTGTGAATAAATTTTTTATTTTCATTCATTTTGTTTTGTTGTCATTTAATTACCAAAATTGAAGCTTTAATTAACACGTTTACCCCCATCATTGCACTGACAGACGTCATAGGTATTACAGCAGATTTTTTTTATGTGGTTAATTAAAAACAATTTTGGTGATTTATTAATCTCAATTCTGAATATTCATAAATTTTTCTTAAGTTTTGATTTTGAAGTTTTTCAAGCTTCGTTTTATTACTTCGGTCTAAAAAGACCAAAGTATTGAAATCCTTTCAAAAATGACGAAAAATTTGGTTGGTCCAAAACCACTTTTCTCGACGTTTTGAAAGTCCCTGAGTCTGAAAATGCAAAAAAAAAAAATGTCCGTCCGTCTGTCTGTGTGTCTGTGTGTCTGGACCCATGGTATCTCGAGAACGGCTTGTCCGATTTGGATTTTTTTTACGCCAATCTGTTTCTATGGTCAAGGCGGAGATTTGAAAAGCTTTTGGAGACTGTACGTCAAAGGGGTGGGGTACCTGCCATACGAATTGACCCAAAATACCTGCTTTTATAAATATTTACGATTTTTTTATACATGCTTATTTGATTATTGAATTGGGCATTGAATTGGGAATTGATTTGAAGATTAAATTAGGGGTCAATTTGCGCGTTGAGTTGAAGTTGAGTTGGAGTTGAGTTGGGGTTGAGTTGGGGTTGGATTTGGATTTAGTGAATAGTTAACAAACTATTTATATGATGGAACTTGCCTATTTATCAACCGATTATTATGAAATTCAATGTGTATGTTACAAATGGGATTCCAAAATGAGTTTTGGATGAAGTTCTGGAATATGGCCAAGTAGGATGGAACTTGCCCATTTCTCAACCGATTACGATGAAATTCGACATTTGTATTTGAAATGGGATTCTAAAATGTTTTTTGGATGAAGTTCTGGAATTTTAAAACGATTTCTGGATGAAGTTCTGGAATATGGCCAAGTATGATGTAACTTGTCTATTTCTCAACCGATTATTATGAAATTTAATTTGTATGTTAGAAATGGGATTCTAAAATGTGTTCTGGATGAAATTCTGGAATATGGCCAAGTATGTTGGAACTTGGCTATTTCTCAACCGATTATGATGAAATTCGACATGTGTGATGGAAATGGGATTCTAAAATTAGTTTTGTATCAGGTTCTGGAATATGGCTAAATATGATGGAACTTGCCCATTTCTCAACCGATTATGATTAAATTCGACATGTGTATTCAAATTGGGAATCTGAAATGAGTTTTGGACGAAATTCAGGAATATGGCCAAGTATGATGGAACTTTGCTATTTCTTAACCGATTATGACAGTGCTAAAATGGGCGCTCAGTAAAAGGGCAATCGCCTTGACAAATGAGAGGTGGATCAACACTCTCACGTGCAGGGTCGCAAAGCAAGTTTGGCCAAAACTGGACTTGCGGCGCTCCAAGGTACTAATATCCCTGGGAAGACAAGAAATAGGATTGGTCGTAGGGATAATGACAGATCACTGCCTTTTTGGGGAGCATGCGAGAAGGCTGGGGATACAGACGAATGACTTTTGTAGAAGTTGCATGGACGAAGAGGAGGAGGAGACTTTGGAACACTTCCTATGCTCATGTCCGGCGCTATCATACAGAAGGCATAAGTATTTGGGTGTGTACGGTATGGACAGCCTTTCGGAACTCGCGGACTGTGGAGTGCGAGATTTATTACACTATATAAATAGCTCTGGTTGGTTTCAACGGGAGTAATGGGGAGATGGGATCCTGTGGTATCACAACGGGCCATTGCTGGCCTAAGTGTGCGATAGCAGCCACTTCAACCTAACCTAACCTAACCGATTATGATGAAATTTGATATGTGTGTTGGAAATGGGATTATAAAATGATTTTTGGATAAAGCTTTGGAATATGGCTTTGTAGGACGGAATTTCGTTATTCATTACCCGTTTGTTATGAAATTTGACATGCAATTTGTAAATGGGATTCTAAAATGAGTTTTTGGATAAGTTCCTGGAATATAGTCAGTTAAACGGTTAGAAGTATCAGTATAGTTTCTTATACTATTTTCGGTATAAAGTTCTAGAATACGATTTTTCGTTTTAAATTGGATGCATGTACCCATGTTATTGAAGCTTTTGACCTGTTTGTCTGTTGTTGTATAAGTAAATATAATTTGGTTAAAATAGAAATCAATAATGTCAAAACTGTCACACCAACTTTATGACATTATTGAAGATACCAAAGACCGAAGTTCTGATCACCTCGTGAGGTTTCAGCCCTTTATATTTTATTAAATCAAAACTAGCAAAGGCTGGTATGAGATTAGCTACATTTCGGATAACTTAAAAAGATATCCGTTCATAACTTTTAATAATACCTATTTAGCTCCCAGCCAAAGGATTTCTGCAAGTAAATTTGGCACAAGCGATATTATTTGAGGAAAGTAGTAGTTGTTGGCCACTCCAAAGATCACTATTTCTAAAGAGAAAAAAGAGTGAGAAAAAACTACAATCAAATACATAAATGAAGACCTTTACCAATTGCAAACTTCATCATTTGTAAAAGCCGAATCAGTCGTCCTATGAAAAATTGTCCAAAGTTGCCTAGCGCCTCGTTTTACAAAGGCGGTTTGAGTTTGTTTGTCTAGCAGGAATATTGTAGCGGCAATTTGTGTTTTTGTGTGAGGAGGAATTGTAACGGCCCTGCTAATACAGCTGATTGGATCCGTTGGAGTTTTCCTGGTATGACAGTTGTTCTTGTTTATCATCTGGATGGTATTTGACTAGTGGTTGCGTTGCGATTGTGTTGATCCTCGTGTTACTGAACATCTTCTCTACACTACTGCTTGGTGGTTAATGTTGCTGTTCGTGGTTGCTGCCATTTTTCGGTATGTGGTTTTGATTTGCCTTCAATTTCGTTCTACATTCTTCGAAGCCTATTCCCTTAATCCTGTGTGCTATTTTGTTGATTGTAATTGTTAGTGGTCATGCGAGGTTGTTGTGCTGCGTAGTGGTTCTGATTTTACATAGTCTTTGAATGTTGTTTCCTTTGAGTTGGTACACCCAGAAAAATAATCCTTTAAATTTAAGAATTTACCAATTAAAACTAAGATATTTTCCTATATTTTTTGCGCAAAGGAATTTAGGTTTTATTTTTAAGGATTTAAAATCTTTGGTTTTAAGTTTTGAAAATTAATTAATTTCAAAGGAAAATAAATTTAAACTTAAGAAACTAAAACTTTAAATTTGTAAACAAATATTCGCATTAGTTTTCCCATTTACTACCACCCACCCCCCTCCCTCTCCAGTTGTAACTACAAGATATGTCTCCACTATTTTTCCAATACCGGGAGGGGTGAGATTTCGTTTCATCATCAATATCATGTTCCCAACCGGTCACCTAAATTTGTACTGACCGTAGCAAATGTTGCTTGACATCGTTGTTGAAGTTGTTGCGTCTCTTCTCTCTTGTCTACTCGCTCCCGATGAAATACAAAAAAATATCAAATAAAGAGAAATGGACAATTTTAGTTTGTATACTGTTATTAAGTCATTAAAAATAAAGATTTTTAAACCTTTATTTTAAAGTTTCATTGTACTTTAAATTTAAGAATAAATCAATGAATTTAATGGATTTTACATTCATTTTTAAGAAAAACACAGTATTTTATTTTAAAGGTACCCAATCTTTAACTTTGAAGTATTATAATTTTCTCAGTGTAGGTATGTGCTTGCTGTTTCATTGGGAAGAATTTCGGTTGTTGTTGTGTTTATAGTTGATATTGCCCCCTGTTTTATGCATACTGAGTTTTCGCTTGATACGATGTCATTTGTTGATATTGTTACGGTAAGGATTTAAAAAAAATATCACATACGTAAGCATAAAACAAATTACGTGTTTATTAGTAGTTATGGAAACGGAATCTTCTCCCTGTTAACCAAAGGAATTTGGTTTAACCCGAGCTCAGTCTTCAAAGGTAAACTTGGTCGTATGTATTTAGTATCAAACCACTCCAAAATAATTCAGAAAATATAACAAAGCAAATCACATCCGATCTCGATTAGCAACACCTCAATGACTCAACCCCTTATCTGAATATTTATTCGCTTACACTTAATACAAAATCAAAATCGGCGAAAGAAATCAAAGTTGTGGAGTGGAAAATCTTAGATCATTGTAAAACAAGACACGCGATGGCGCGAAAACAAAAATATTGTGGCTTATGCTATTGTATAAGCTGGTGTTCTAACTTGATGAATTTTTGAATTTTCTCGCACATTAACGATAAAGGTAATATTTCTTCTAGTTTTCGGGTTTAGCAGCCAATGAAACGATTTCTTAATATATAAGACGTCATTTCGATAAATTTATTATCTTCTTTAGGTCTATATATGGTTTTAACAATACATAAAATAGTTAATTAAAATATGAAGAAACTACCATGCCATACACTAAATTACCGCTAAACATATCTATAAATTTGAACGGTACTTCCTTTCATATCTCGACACAGTATTTTTGAATTTGAAATTTCAAGTATTTACAAACGATTTATATTTTGGGAATTTAGATATAAAATCAGTGATGCCAGAATAAATTTGGTTAAGATCGTCCGTATCACTCTTTTTGTTGACAAGAATTTCATGATTACCAATAATGTGAGCCATTTTCAAAATTAAACGATTTTTATAATGTTGTTCACTGTTCAAAATGTTTACCTGATTAAAATTAAATGTGTGCCCAGTATCAGATGAATGCTGGCATAATGCGGTAGCTTGAGAATTTCTGATAGGTGGTTTGACATCCGATTTATGTTGTGAAATTCGATTTTTTAATAGTTGTTTCGTGGTACCGATGTATTTCAAATGGCAATGGTTACATGGAATTAAATAAGGACTGTATCGAAAAGAAAGTATCCACAAAAAAATTTAGTTTTCTTCGCCTTGCTCTAATTCTATTGTAACGGAAAAGTGCCGTTAGATAGAATAGCTTTTTGTAGGTAAATATTGCGTGTGATTTTTACAATTTGTTACCCAGTTGTAATATTGTCACGAATTAAAGAAGAAGTGCTTAGATTTATTTTGCACAAATTTTGCACTTAAAACGGTATTTCGTTTAGAAATTTAGCTAAGCGCGAAAATATAAGTAAAAATGCAGTGAGAAAAATAATTAATAAGTCTGGGGAACATGGTACGGTAAAGGATTTCCGAAAAAACGGTCGAAAACAAGGTCCCAGCAATCCCAAATTAGAGCCAAAATTGTGAGTGAAATTCGCAAAAACAAATCAATGTCTGTCAGAGATTTATGAGGTTGGTACTAGCATAGGAATGATCCAGCGGGTAAAATAAGGCGTGACTTGAAGACATATAAGAAACATAAAGTTCCGAAACGAAGTGAAAACAAAAAATTGCATGTTAAAACCGTGCAACTGCCCATTAATAAATTTGGAGCTGTTAAAAGCCACTGCATCACTTTTGTGGAAAAACAATAAACTCCGCCAAATTCACCAGAACTTTGACCAATTGAAAGATATTGGGCAATTGCGAAGCGTTACTTGAAAAATAACGGTAAACTAGCAGAAAATTTAACAAAGTTCAAAAAGTTAGTCCAAAGCAACCAGACAAATGAATAAAACTACTGTGCAGAATCTAAGTAAAGGCATCAAATTAAAAATTCGCTATGTATTTAGAAAATAATTTCTCAAATGTTTTAAACATAAAATCTGCTAATTAGAAGTCTGCTTTATGATAAAACATCATTTTATAATACTTAAAATTGTTTTTTTGTGTTTAAAATTGCTTTTTTTGGTGGCTACTTTCTTTTCGATACAGTCCTTATACAAGATTCGAACGATTTAATTTAGGTGTGATATCTTTAATTTGACTAAAAATGTTACGAGTAGAGTTGACCGCTGAAAATGTAATTTTACAGTTTGTATTGAATTTGCGCAAAATGCTGGAAATTTGGTCACTAAGATTTTTAATTTAATAAATTGATTTATATATTAAATTTTGATGAACATTAGTATTAGTACCGAGGCCGACCGTATTCACAATTTGCCCACTGTTATAGCTTGATTAAACTGGTTTATTAATTTGTTGATCAAATATTTCGGGTATTTATTATTGGCCATATAATTCCTTATAATATGATTAGTATCAACGGTGACATCTGTACTTATTTTTTTCACCCGGCAGACGAAACCAAAGGCGTATTAATTCGCTGACTTAAAGGGTGAAAACTACTAAAATTGAGAATTCAACCCGACGATAAATTTTTCGCGTGCTATAGTGTCAATTTGACCGTTATTCTTCCGAACTAATATTGTGTCCAAAAATGTTAATTTATTATCCGCTTCTATTTTTAAAGTGAAACGATTACTATTAAATTTTGAAAGTACACAGTCAATTTTATCATCCGGCACACAAAACAATAAATCATCGACCTATTTTTTAACAAACAAAATATTAAACTCAATTGAGCTCAATATGGTGTCAAGTAGCACTTCCAATACGACATCAGCCACTACTGGAGATAAACGTGAACCCATCACAACGCCATAGCTGTTGAACAGGCTAAAATATCCTGATTTTGAACACAATTCTAGAATATCTAGAAATTTTGTTTTAGGTATTCTGGTATGTGGCTCTATCATTGACCGCCTATTTGAAATTATTTCTACAACCAAATCAATCTTAATATTGGTGAACAATAAAACTACGTCCAAGCTTATCAACACATATTGATTTTTAATATTTTATTTTTTTATGAACACTACTAATTCGTACGAATTTTTACAGTTGTAACTCCGATTATCAATTGAACCTTTCAAAATTTCAGCTAAATATTTAGATGTTTTATAAGTAGGGATATTTATAAAGCAAACTATAGGCCTAAGTGGATGATCCGGTTTATGGATTTTAGAAAGTCCGTACAATTTAGGTACAACTGAAGAGTAGGTCGTAAGCTTGGTCTTAGTTTCACGAGCAATATAATTGCCTAAAAATAAATTTTTAATTTTGTTGTTGTTTAAATTTTGTAGTGAAAGTGTGGGGTATCTGTTTAATAATTTGTGTGTATTTTGATCGCTAACTAAATTTGTAATTTTGTCCTCATACCTACTCTGATCTTAACATAATCACCGAAATACTTCCTTTATTCGCACTTAAAATACAATTATTCTGAGACACAATCAAAATATAATTTTCAAAACATGTTTATTGTGTTAGACTCTTTCAACACAATAAACAAACAAGAATTACCTAGTTTCGATCGTGGTACGGTCCAAGAACATCCATGTAAAGTCTTTGCAACGACTGTTTTGTAGCCCACGCCACAATCGTTAAATCAGCCGCATCTAAAAAATAGAATTTAATTAAAAATTATTTAAAACATAAATCTATAAAAAATTAATTTATTCCTTTATTTGTACTCCGAGGTTGTGTTATTGTTTATCATTTTCTGTAAATGTCATATTTATTATCTAAAACAAAATTGCATATTAATCATATTGTCACCTAATGTACTTAAATTTAAATGAAATGAATCGATTTGATTAATTGCGCTCAATAATGGTTCGTTTCATAACTCAAATTTTATAGATTAAATTATGTGTCCTAACTAAAATTCAAACTTAAGGCTGATTTACATTCAATCTTTCCGTTCTTTTCCAAAAGATCAAAGATGTACAATTAAAAATTCGTTTTAGTATGATTTTCTTGTATTAAAATCAGAAGGAATAGTCAAAAGTATTATTCAAAAAATATGAACTGGGCCCTATTGCACCAACTACTTATCACTTATTACTTATCAACTTATCACAATTTTTGATAATTTTTTGTTGTACCAAATTGAAATTTGATAAGTATTTTATTGAGTTATAATAAGTGATAAGCACTCACTTATCAAAATTAAGTTGCACCAATTCGCGAAATGATAAGTGATAAGTAATATTTTGATAAGCGATAAGTTTGATGTTTTTGATAAGTTTTTCGTAGTTCTGTTGCACCAAAAGTTTTAACTTATCAATAATCGAGTACTTTAATGATAATTATCCAAAATATCAATAACAAAAATTTCACTACTCAAATAAATTGATAAGAGCTACAAATTGTAGTGGCATGACGGAAGTCTATCAAAAACTATGATTGTGATACACGATTATGATAAAATTTGACATGGGCGATGGAAATGGGTGATTTTTGGATAAAGTTCTGGAATGTGGCCAATTAAAGTGGAACTTCGCTGTTTCTTGATCGATTATTAGGAAATTTGACATGGGCGATAGAAATCGGATTCTAAGATGATTTTTGGATAAAGTTGAGGATCATCCTAATCGGTTGATAAATAACCAAGTTCCATCCTACTTGGTCATATTCCAGAACTTCATCTAAAAATCATTTTAGACTCCCATTTCCATTGTACCTGCCGAGTTTGAAAAATAATCAAGTTCCATCCTACTCATTGATCATTACAACTTATCACAAATATTTGATAATTTGTCATTTGATAAGTTATAGGCATTCTTATGTGCAACACTTATCACTTATCATTATCAGAATTTGATAAGTTTTTAAATTGATAAGTGAGTGGGATTTTTTTACTTTTGGTGAAACACTTATCACTTATCATTATCAAAAAAACTAAAAATTTTCATTTAATTATTGTGTTTGTTGAATCATATAAGAATAAATTGTGTGCAATATTAAATTGAACTATGTCCCTTTATTTAATTGTTTCGTTCAAATATACGTAATATATATTTCAAAATTCTGTAGTGCTGAATCTATAAACTATCTGTAATGCAGTGAAATTAATAATTGTGAAAGTACATTTCGCTAATTCGTTACTTGGATCAGCGATATATGTATATATATATACATATATACATGGATAGGGGATTGCCCAAAAATCACATTGATGTACGTCACAAAAAATGGAGCAAATTTTATTTTATAGTCTTACTACTCTTTGATATACTCCTTTCTCTTTATCGAAAAAAGTATTTCCGAATAAGTGCCGTACTTGAATAAATTTCATTTCGAAATTTTGCGAAACAGATTTTTTTTTTAAATTGAATGGAATTTATATTGCATAATGTTTAATTATATCAAATTTGAATAATTAAACATTACGCTACCAGTTTTCGTACACTAATTGAAAAATTAATATATAACTATTTATTCCTTTAAATTTCAAATACATCACTGAAAAATAAACAACAACAAAAAAATCGAGTAATGCCTCAATTCCATGGGAAAAATTGACTGACAGTCAAAAAAATCGAAAAGAGAAAAATAATCTGATACTTGATATAAGAGACAAAGACAACGTTTTTTTTTTGTTTTTTATTTTATAGAAAAACAATGTTGCTATAAAATAAAAAAGCACGTTGGCTTTGTCTCTTATATGTCCGATTTAGACGTACCAACATTTTTTTCCAACAATTTTTTTATTGCCAATTAGAGCTACACGCAACACAAAAAAATGTACATGCGATAAAAAGAGAAAAGTATAAAACAACAATGGCGGTCGTGCCATAATTTTTTGGCGGTATAAAATCGACAAGATAATTTTTGATAAATACGGCGCTGATACTAGTTTATTTATCAAAATTATGGCTTTTTCGGGTAAAATGAAAAAATTTCGAACGTAAATTTTATTTTATTATTAAAATTTTAGTAAAATGTAATAAAGCGCTATAAAAATTTCACAAATCGCCATTTTTATTGTATTTGTTGCTATAATATATCAAAAATATACTCGGGTCAAGTATATATTATAGTCAAATTTATTTTTATAGTAACAAATGGTATAGTAGTTTATAGTAACAATTGAAAAAAAAACCCAACAAAATTTTTGTTGGTTTATATTTTTGTTCTTGTCTTACAAATCAAAATCATAATGTACTAATATCTTCATTTTTTGTTGGGAAAAAAATGATGGTACGTCTAAATCGGACAATGTGGGGCATCAAATTATTTTCTCGTTTCGTTTTATTTGACTGTCAGTCAATTTTTCCCATGGAATTGAGGCAATATTCACTTTTTATTTTTAAGATGTGTTTTAAATATGTTACCATGGTTACTACTACTTTTATATGAGTATCTGGCATGCTTTTAATTTGCAACGTTTATTCATTCCGTCTCTAGGTGACAGCTTCTTTGCTTTGAAAATTCGGATTTAAAGACAAGGACGAAGGTTTTTTCTTTCTCTGTCACAAACTAAATACTTTTTCGTTTCCTCCATAAATTTTGTTCTATCCCCTATCCATTTATATATATATATCGCTGACTTGGATACGATTACCCATGGGTGGTTCCAAAGGGAAATTTAACGGCTTTGTTTGTTTACAAATACGACACTAATTGATGTACATTCGTTTCGTCGTGCACATGCGCGACTAATAATAAAAACATTAAAAACGTTGCAGTTTTTCAAGGGTTTTTAAAAATTCCATTATGTGCCGATAATGGTGAATCGTGTGCTAGTGTAACTAGATTGTCCCCTGACTCTAGCGGAATATATAGTTTCCAAATATAGGTACATCTGTTGTTTCAGGTTGGGTATGTAATCTCGCATTACAAAATCTCGCATTTCAAAATCTCGCATTTCAAAATCTCGCAATACAAAATCTCGTATTACAAAATCTTGCATTACTAAATCTCGTATAACAATTTCCCGTACATTTATGTAATCGCGCGCGCGATTACATAAATGTACGGGAAATTGTTATGTGAGATTAAACATATGATGATTGATGGCCGGACCGCATCGTTTAAAGGATGCCTCTTTCACTTTGGCCAAATAATATGGTGCAAAATCCAAAAAGAAAGACTAGTGGCAAAATATGGAAATGAGAAAAAAATTTCAATCCAAATCAGGATGATAAAAAGTATAGCCTTTGTTCCACCAAACGGAGTCGATAATTATTACCAGAGCTTGTCTAGGAAATTTAATGACGAAAGTCCTATAAAGGACGGCAAGGGACGATAAAGCTGTTTTGTCTCGGGACTCCTGAGTGAAAGGGATCTGCCAAAACGCATCTTTTAGAATTTTAGATCGATGCCAGAGACGTGTCTGGTCTGATCCAGTCAACCCAGAACCACTCGCTTTTCAGACCAATATCATTAGGGAACTCCAAAACCTGGTCGACTCCTCAATCACTTCTAGAGATAACATTCTATCGATTTCCTTATATAGTCCGGCTTGTATTGTTGGAGAGACAGGATATAGTTGCTTTTCTTAATTGGTACCGCATTTCTACATCTATATGATGCGGTAGTAAAAACGTTTTTCCAAGACCTAAGTCTGTGTCTTGATAAAATTTGATAGTTCAACTTCTTAAACATCCGTCAAGGTAAGGTATGTCGATTAAGATCAAAATCAGCATTTAAACATATGGGGTGAGGTGTTCGTGGTGTTTCCTACACCACTTTGAGTTCAATTCTGAAGAATTTCTAAAACTCTCTACCTAAGTAAAAATTTTGTCTCAGACCTAATATCAAAATATAAAGGGCTGAAACCTCACGAGGTGATCAGAACTTCGGTCGTTGGTATCTTCAATGGAGGTAGCTTTCACCTGTTTCTTAAAGTTGGTGTGACAATTTTGACAGTATTGATTTCTATTTTAATCAACATATATTTACTTATACAACAACAGCCAAACAGCTCAAAAGCTTTAGTAACATGAGTACAGGCATCCAATTTAACACGAAAAATCTTATTCTAGAACTTTATACAGAAAGTAGTATACCAAATTATACTTATATTACTAACCACGTAACTGACCATATACCAGAACTTTATTTAAAAACCATTTTAGAACCCCATTTACACGCAAATGTCAAATTTCATAATAATCGGGTAAGGAATAATCAAGTTCCATCCTACTTGGCCATATTCCAGAGCTTTACCCAAAAATCATTTTAGAATCCCATTTCCAAATCACATATCAAATTTCATCATAATTGGTTATGAAATAGCCAAGTTCCATCCTACTTGGCCATATTCCAGAATTTCACCCAAAACTCATTTTAGATTCACATTTCCAATACTCATGTCAAATTTCATCATAATCGGTTGAGAAATGGGCAAGTTCCATCATACTTGGCCATATTCCAGAATCTCATCCAAGAGTCATTTTAGGATCCCATTTCCATTACACATGTCGAATTTCAGCATAATCGGTTGAGAACTAGCCAAGTTCCATCATACTTGGCCATATACTATAACTTCATCCAGAAATCATTTTTGAATCCCAGAACTTCAGCAGAAAAACATTTTAGAATCCCATTTCCAATACATAATGTCGAATTTCATCGTAACCGGTTGAGAAATGAGCAAGTTCCATCATACTTGGCCATATTCCAGAACTCCATCCAAAACAATTTTAGAATCTCATTTTCAACGCACATGTGATGAGAAATTGTCATGTTCCATCATACTTGGCCATATTCAAGAACTTCATCCAAAAATCATTTTAGAATCCCATTTTCAATGCACATGTCTAATTTCATCTTAGGTAATTTCCAACACACTTGGCCATATTCCAGAATTTCATCCAAAAATCAATTTAGATTCCCATTTCCGACACACATGCGCCAAATTTCATAATAATCGGTTGATAAATAGGCAAGCGCAAGTTCCATCATATAAAAAAAATTGTTAACTACTCACTAAATCCTAATGCAACCCCAACTCAACTCCAACTCAACTTCAACTCAACCCTCAAATTTATCCCTAACTTAACCTTCAAATCAATTCCCAATTCAATGCCCAATTCAATAATAATCAAACCAGCATACATAAAAAAATCGTAAATATTTATAAAACCAGGTATTTTGGGTCAATTCGTATGGCAGGTACCCCACCCTCTTGACGTACAGTCTCCAAAAGCTTTTCAAATCTCCGCCTTGACCATAGAAACAGAATGGCGAAAAAAATTCCAAATCGGACAAGCCGTTCTCGAGATACCACTGGTACAGACATCCAGACATCCAGACAGACGGACGGACATTTTTTTTTTTGCTTTTTCGTACTCAGGGACTTTCAAAACGTCGAGAAAAGTGGTTTTGGACCAACGAAATTTTTCGTCATTTTTGACAGGATTTCAATACTTTGGTCTTTTTAGACCGAAGTAATAAACGCGCAATGGATGCTGACATTAAAACCAACTTTCATCCAAATACATATATCCAAAAACCCGTTCCTGAAGGAAAACTTTGAATTTCGTATTTTGGATCGTTCAAGAATAATGTGCTCTCAGTACCAAATGCCGTAATAGAAGTATACCACTGTCCATTAATCATTAATAAGCATCATTCCGTTTGGAAACGTGAGTGTAAATCGAGATCCCTGCGTAGATTTATTATGGTATGGATATAAAATTGCATTTCATTCAAATATTGTTGTGGTTTTCTTTCTGCGTACATTCTCGTTTTACATACGTCTCCCCATGTATGATTCGGTCTTCCGCAATAATTTCATGTTACCTATTTGATTCTGAGTTCTAGTTTGGATGTTGTCCAGCAGTGTTTGTGGTGTTTGACTTTTTTACTTGTGTGCTATTATCAGCTAGACTCGTCATTACCATTAGTATCTTGTCTGTTTCATCGAGAACTTCGTCTATAGTATAGACTCTATACTCTTTGCTCTGCTGATCAGTATCTTATCTTTTAGTATGTTGTTTAGGATGGTTTAATGATTCGTTGTATTCTTGTTTGATCCCCTGGAAATCTTTTTTCAACTCTTCTAGCGTATATGGTTTTATGTATGTACATGCCTCTTAGTACGTTCTTTAATTCCGTGTAGTTTTTGTTTTGTCTCTCGGGTGTAGCCAGAATTTTATTAGCCGGTCGAAATTTACTTCTGTTTCCTCCGCCGTTGTTAGCGTGCTGTAAAACCATGTCGGCTGAATCTGTGAATCGGTGTAGTTCGTCTATTCTGTTGTTCGTATTTGCTCTGCTGAATTCCTGTACTCATGATACGATTTGTTGCTGTATATTTGGATGTTCATTTTTGAGCTATTTATATTTACTGGTACTGTGGTTATTCCTTGTGTTTGCTCGTTGTTTGTTTGTACTTGGTTTTGTGTTGATTGTCTTGCAGGTTTCCGTTCTGTGTGTCAGTAGGTAGGTGTGTTTGGTCTTGTTTGGTTATGTGCCGACAAATGGCGATACTGGATTGGTTTCTGCCATTTATTGTATATTGCTATACGTATTATTGTATTTCAGGATTTCTGTATTCACTTGTGAGGATTAGTTAAGGATGTCATGTTCATGTGTCTATTGGAGAATTTTAATTTTCTTGATTGTTAGACGATATTCCTGGTATAGCTGGCGTAGCAAGGGAAGTTTGAGCCATACGGTCCTTATATATTTCCCCTCCTGCTTTACCATACCGAAGTCACCGGTTAATAGTACACCAGTGCGGCCCATGGTGGATGGACTATTCTGTACTCATACTGGTAGGAACGCTCCATCTAAGTATTAAATTATCCCTCCTTCCGACAGTGTCTTTGTGGAAACTAAAAATAGTAAGTAAGGTAGGTCCTTGCAAAGTTTCTGGCAACATAGTTATTCTTTCAAATTGGCCACGTTGGTTGCAGTCATTTTGAGATCGGATAAAATCATGGAACCCAAACATTTCGCGCCATTGTGGAGCATACTGCTTTTCACACTCAATTTCAAATTTGCTTGAGAAAACAATTTATTATGGCAACGCTTCTATTATGGGAGCTTTTGAATATAGGAGGGACCAATTGACCGGTAAATAAATTGAAAACGTTTAAATAAATAATATTTTAACAAAATAAAATAAAATATTTTTTTAAATTAACTCAATAATGACTCTCAACAAAATTATTTCGCACGCCATTGAGCCGCATAATCATCGCATAAACATTTCCATAAATTTGTTTTGTTAATATGTATTCTAATCTCCTTCGTTTTATATTTTTTTCTTTGCAAATACATACAGCCATCTAGCACGAAATCCATTTATATGTGATTGTAATTTACGTTGGTTAGCTGATTATTTACATAAAAATCCAATTGAAACGAGTGGAGCACGTTGTGATACACCAAAACGTATGCATCGACGTAAAATTGAAACGTTACGTGATGAAAAATTTAAATGTAAGTTCAGCATCAAATTTAATTTTATTATACAATTTGGGTAATTTAAATTTATTTTTATTTAGGTGTTGATGAGTATCGTACACGCTATGCTGGCGAATGTCGCATCGATACAGAATGTCCGGCCTCGTGTCATTGTGACCGCACAACGGTGGATTGTTCGGCGCGCGGCCTAAAAGAAATTCCTCGTGACATACCGCTATACACAACGGAATTATCGTTGAACGACAATGAATTGGGACGGATCAAATCGGATGGATTATTTGGCCGGCTACCAAATTTAGTAAAATTAGATTTGCGTCGCAATCAAATCACTGGAATTGAGCAAAATACTTTCGAGGGGGCAACTAAAATCCAGGATTTACTATTGTCCGAGAATAAAATCACCGAGATTCATAATAAAATGTTTTTAGGGCTACATAACTTGAAATCTCTATCGTTGTACGATAATTTGATATCGTGTGTAATGCCCGGCTCATTTGATCATCTAAATTCATTGCACACGTTAAATTTAGCCTCAAATCCGTTTAATTGTAACTGTCATCTGGCTTGGTTCTCCGATTGGTTGAGAAAACGAGGACTATCTGGTGCAACACCACGGTGTGCGGCCCCCTATAAAATACGTGACATTGCAATCAAAGAGTTGCCACATCATGAGTTTAAATGTTATAGTGATGCGGATCAAGGATGCCTAGGCGAAGGATATTGCCCACCCGCGTGCACCTGTACCGGAACAGTTGTTCGATGCAGCCGAAATAAATTAAAAGAAATACCGCGTGGAATACCGGCAGAAACGTCTGAACTGTATTTGGAATCGAATGAGATCAAAATGATAAATCCTGAACGCATAAACCACCTTAAGTCCTTAACACGATTGTAAGTATTTTTTTATATACATATTACATATTACACCGAACCCTTTTTTTACAATTTATATATTCTTTGCAGGGATTTGAGTAATAACTTAATAACCGTCCTGTCGAATTACACATTTTCCAATTTAACCAAATTATCAACACTGTAAGTGTTAAAAAAATCTCCTTTGAGTGTCCTTTTGTACACCAATATAATAAAAAATCTTTTATTTTCCAGGATAATAAGTTATAACAAATTACAGTGTGTCGAGCGGCATACACTAACGGGATTAAAAAATTTGCGAGTCCTTTCTTTGCATGGAAATCAAATTTCGATGATTCCCGATGGAACATTTGCTGATTTACAATCGATTACACATATGTAAGTGGATTTTTGTATACATATATGTATACGAGTATAGTTGAAGGATTTCGATTTATACAATTTTTTTGTGTGTACCGCACTTGAATCCTTTTTTTGTGTACAGCAAAAAGACGGATTTTTATTTGCACGCAAAATCGCGCTTAACCCTTTTTATTATTTATACACAAATGTAAACTTCCATCTTTAACAAAATATTCTCCCTCTCATATTTATTTCAAGTGCCCTTGGAAGTAATCCACTGTATTGTGATTGTTCATTAAAATGGCTGTCTGAGTGGGTAAAATTAGATTATGTCGAGCCAGGTATAGCACGGTGTGCTGAACCCGAACACATGCGCGATAAATTAATTTTATCAACGCCGGCGAATAGTTTTGTGTGCAAGGGTAAAGTCAGCAATGAGATACTATCGAAATGTGATGCTTGCTACACGTTCCCATGTAAAAACGAGGGTGAATGTCGACCATTACCAGAGCGATTATACGAATGTCAATGTCCTCCCGGATATCATGGACCACAGTGTGAATTTATGATTGATGCGTGCTACGGTAATCCATGTGGAAACAATGCAACGTGTATTGTGTTGGAAGAGGGCCGGTTCAGTTGTCAATGTTCACCCGGATACAATGGGGTTCGATGTGAAGTCAATATTGACGATTGTTTGGAACATAAATGCCTAAATAATGGTACATGTTTGGATGGCGTTGAATCGTACGCATGCTCATGCCCATCTGGATTCTCGGGGAAATTTTGTGAAGACAAAATTCCATTTTGCAGTGAAGATTATAATCCGTGCATGAATGCCGCCAAATGTGTTGACCATTTTACGCACTACACATGCGAGTGTACACCAGGATATTCAGGCGAAAATTGTACCGTCGACATTGATGACTGTTTAAATCACATGTGCCAAAATGGTGGCGCTTGCGTTGATGGCACAAATGATTACGTATGTAAATGCCCGGATGGCTACACTGGTAAATTCTGTGAAGGTAATCCAATCGCCGTTATGATGTATCCACAAACGTCTCCATGCCAAAATCATGAATGCAAGCATGGCGTTTGCCTCCAACCAAATCCATCGAGTTCTGACTACATTTGTAAATGTAATCCCGGCTATACAGGAAAACGATGCGAATATCTGACGAGTTTAAGTTTTGTCCACAACAATTCGTTCGTCGAAATGGAACCTTTGCGTACAAAACCTGAGGCAAACGTAACCATTGTGTTCAGTAGTACACAAAAATTCGGTGTACTACTGTACGACGGATTTAATGAACATCTTGCGGTTGAATTATTCGATGGACGAATACGGGTAAGCTACGATGTAGGAAATCATCCAGTTTCGACTATGTACAGTTTTGAGATGGTGTCCGATGGCAAGTATCATTTAGTAGAACTTCTAGCAATTCGCAAAAATTTCACATTGCGTGTCGATGGCGGACAAGCTCGATCGATTATAAATGAGGGTCAAAAAGAATATTTGAAATTGACTACGCCTATGTATTTGGGCGGTCTACCTATTGAGGTTGGTCAAACTGTAGCGGAACGATGGCATTTACGTAATTTAGCTAGTTTCAGAGGATGTATGCGTGAAGTTTGGCTCAATCATAAATTAGTTGATTTTGAAAATGCTGCAAGACAACAAAAGGTAACACCGGGTTGTGCACTTTTGGAATCGGACAGCGATGACGATGAGGAATATATGCGTGAAACTCCGCATATTGTACGAGAGGTAGGTTTAAATCTTGTTAAAAATAGTTTATTCTTCCTAAATACACTTATAATTGTTCTGAACTTTTCCCGCAGTACAATCCGTGTGACAACAACAAATGTAAACGGGGTGGTAAATGTGTGGTGAATACAAATGCCAAGGATGGTTATAATTGTCGATGTAAGCCGGGAACAAAAGGAAGATACTGTGACCAAGGTGAGGGCACGACGGAGACGCCCTTTGTTGAAACTGGTACTTTGAACTACTTTACTAACATTTTCAAATTTCTATTTTCCAATTTTCAAGTTTAGATTATAAGTTTTATATTAGGAATTCTTCTTCTTGATGTTTTTTTTTGTAATAATGCTTTTGCTAATTTTTGTGTTTGTATATATCGACTTAAGCGGGAGGAAGCTTTAATTAGATTAGGTGTCGTTAAATTTTTATTTATTTTAATTTTTTACTCTAGATGCTTGTCGTAAACAACAGGTACGAGAATATTATCAAGAAGGTGATTGCCGTTCAAGGCAACAATTAAAGTTTGCCAAATGCAATGGCGGTTGTGGTCAACAGTGTTGCACACCAACAGTTGTACGAAGAAGAAAAGTAAGTAGTTTTGCATACAAGTTTTATGATCAAATTTGTGTTTAGGTACTGCTAACCATTTAACTTGGTATCATCTTTCTCACCCTGTGTCATTGACACTACGCACTGTGAGTCTCCTCTCTATTTTCCTTAGCATACCATTCAGTGAGCTTCCTTGTGTTCATAGAGATCTGTAGAAAAATGTTAGATCCTCGTTTAATTATTTTAATATCCAATAACTGGAGGGTGGTACTAGACGCACCCCCCAAACTTGATAGCAATACTCTATACGTGGTCGGATGAAGGTTTTATATATTTGGAGAACTTGATGCGATTTAAAAAACCTTTTGCATCGATTCAGGAACCCGAGTTTTTTTTAAGCTGATTTAGCCAATGCAACAATGTGTTCATTCCATTTGAGTTTGCTACTTATTTGAACACCAAGCAATCGAATTGAGTCGCAACCCACAAGGAGATGGTTTTTTATCACAAATGGGTAGTCGTTGCGACTTTTTTTACGTGAAAATGTGCATACTTGTGTCTTTTTTTCGTTAAATTGTTGTTGTTACCCCACTCAAATATTGTACTTAAATCAGAATTAAGAGAAGTTACGACTTGTGCCCGTTTATTATTTAGATCTGTAGGGCTAGGCTTCGCATCGAATGAAATAGAAGGAAGCAATGTGGCATCATTCGCAAAGCTATGGATAGAGTTTACAGTGCTTTCCAGCAAATCGTTGATATATACCAAAAACAGGGTCGGTGACAGAGGTGATCCCTGAGGGACTCCGGCATTTGGGGAGTACCTCTATCAATAGGTGTTGAGACCTGTAATTGTCAAGCCAACGGGTATTTGGATCGCTGGAATATTTCTACACATTTTGTAGAAAATTCAATTTTATTGAAAATCACCTGAACTATAGCCCACAAAATCAGAGCTACAAAATCGAAAATCTGCAATTGTGCATCCATTCCGATGATTGATACCTCTTATCAATAGGCGTTGAGACCTGTAATTGTCAAGCCAGCGGACATTTGAATCGCTGGAATATTTCTACACATTTTGTAGAAAATTCAATTTTATTGAAAATCACCTGAACTATAGCCCACAAAATCAGAGCTACAAAATCGAAAATCTGCAATTGTGCTCCGATTCCGATGATTGATACCTCTATCAATAGGTGTTGAGACCTGTAATTGTCATGCCAACAGGTATCTGGATCGCTGGAATATTTCTATACATTTTGTAGAAAATTCAATTTTATTGAAAATCTCCTATAGCCCACAAAATCAGAGCTACAAAATCGAAAATCTGCAATTGTGCTCCGATTCCGATGATTGATACCTCTATCAATAGGCGTTGATACCTGTAATTGTCATGCCAACGGGTATTTGGATCGCTGGAATATTTCTATACATTTTGTAGAAAATTCAATTTTATTGAAAATCACCTGAACTATAGCCCACAAAATCAGAGCTACAAAATCGAAAATCTGCAATTGTGCTCCGATTCCGATGATTGATACCTCTATCAATAGGTGTTGAGACCTGTAATTGTCATGCCAACAGGTATCTGGATCGCTGGAATATTTCTATACATTTTGTAGAAAATTCAATTTTATTGAAAATCTCCTATAGCCCACAAAATCAGAGCTACAAAATCGAAAATCTGCAATTGTGCTCCGATTCCGATGATTGATACCTCTATCAATAGGCGTTGATACCTGTAATTGTCATGCCAACGGGTATTTGGATCGCTGGAATATTTCTATACATTTTGTAGAAAATTCAATTTTATTGAAAATCACCTGAACTATAGCCCACAAAATCAGAGCTACAAAATCGAAAATCTGCAATTGTGCTCCGATTCCGATGATTGATACCTCTATCAATAGGTGTTGAGACCTGTAATTGTCATGCCAACGGGTATCTGGATCGCTGGAATATTTCTACACATTTTGTAGAAAATTCAATTTTATTGAAAATCACCTGAACTATAGCCCACAAAATCAGAGCTACAAAATCGATTCCGATGATTGATACCTCTATCAATAGGCGTTGATACCTGTAATTGTCATGCCAACGGGTATTTGGATCGCTGGAATATGTCTACACATTTTGTAGAAAATTCAATTTTATTGAAAATCTCCTATAGCCCACAAAATCAGAGCTACAAAATCGAAAATCTGCAATTGTGCTCCGATTCCGATGATTGATACCTCTATCAATAGGCGTTGATACCTGTAATTGTCATGCCAACGGGTATTTGGATCGCTGGAATATTTCTACACATTTTGTAGAAAATTCAATTTTATTGAAAATCTCCTATAGCCCACAAAATCAGAGCTACAAAATCGAAAATCTGCAATTGTGCTCTGATTCCGATGATTGATACCTCTATCAATAGGCGTTGATACCTGTAATTGTCATGCCAACGGGTATTTGGATCGCTGGAATATTTCTATACATTTTGTAGAAAATTCAATTTTATTGAAAATCACCTGAACCCACAAAATCAGAGCTACAAAATCGAAAATCTGCAATTGTGCTCCGATTCCGATGATTGATACCTCTATCAATAGGTGTTGATACCTGTAATTGTCATGCCAACGGGTATTTGGATCGCTGGAATATTTCTACACATTTTGTAGAAAATTCAATTTTATTGAAAATCACCTGAACTATAGCCCACAAAATCAGAGCAACAAAAAATGGAAAATCGGAAATTGTGCTCCGATTCCGATGATTGATACCTCTATCAATAGGCGTTGAGACCTGTAATTGTCATGCCAACGGGTTTTTGATCGCTGGAATATTTCTACACATTTTGTAGAAAATTCAATTTTATTGAAAATCACCTGAACTATAGCCCACAAAATCAGAGCTACAAAATCGAAAATCTGCAATTGTGCTCCGATTCCGATGATTGATACCTCTATCAATAGGCGTTGATACCTGTAATTGTCATGCCAACGGGTATTTGGTTCGCTGGAATATCTCTACACATTTTGTAGAAAATTCAATTTTATTGAAAATCACCTGAACTATAGCCCACAAAATCAGAGCTACAAAATCGAAAATCTGCAATTGTGCATCCATTCCGATGATTGATACCTCTTATCAATAGGCGTTGAGACCTCTAATTGTCATGCCAACGGGTATTTGGATCGATGGAATATTTCTACACATTTTGTAGAAAATTCAATTTTATTAAAAATCACCTGAACTATAGCCCACAAAATCAGAGCTACAAAATCGAAAATCTGCAATTGTGCTCCGATTCCGATGATTGATACCTCTATCAATAGGTGTTGATACCTGTAATTGTCATGCCAACGGGTATTTGGATCGCTGGAATATTTCTACACATTTTGTAGAAAATTCAATTTTATTGAAAATCACCTGAACTATAGCCCACAAAATCAGAGCTACAAAATCGAAAATCTGCAATTGTGCTTCGATTCCGATGATTGATACCTCTATCAATAGGCGTTGATACCTGTATTTGTCATGCCAACGGGTATTCGGATCGCTGGAATATTTCTACACATTTTGTAGAAAATTCAATTTTATTGAAAATCACCTGAACTATAGCCCACAAAATCAGAGCTACAAAATCGAAAATCTGCAATTGTGCTCCGATTCCGATGATTGATACCTCTATCAATAGGCGTTGATACCTGTAATTGTCATGCCAACGGGTATTTGGATCGCTGGAATATTTCTACACATTTTGTAGAAAATTCAATTTTATTGAAAATCTCCTATAGCCCACAAAATCAGAGCTACAAAATCGAAAATCTGCAATTGTGCTCCGATTCCGATGATTGATACCTCTATCAATAGGCGTTGATACCTGTAATTGTCATGCCAACGGGTATTTGGATCGCTGGAATATTTCTACACATTTTGTAGAAAATTCAATTTTATTGAAAATCTCCTATAGCCCACAAAATCAGAGCTACAAAATCGAAAATCTGCAATTGTGCTCCGACTCCGATGATTGATACCTCTATCAATAGGTGTTAATACCTGTAATTGTCATGCCAACGGGTATTTGGATCGCTGGAATATTTCTACACATTTTGTAGAAAATTCAATTTTATTGAAAATTACCTGAACTATAGCCCACAAAATCAGAGCTACAAAATCGAAAATCTGCAATTGTGCTCCGATTCCGATGATTGATACCTCTATCAATAGGTGTTGAGACCTGTAATTGTCATGCCAACGAGTATCTGGATCGCTGGAATATTTCTACACATTTTGTAGAAAATTCAATTTTATTGAAAATCACCTTAACTATAGCCCACAAAATCAGAGCTACAAAATCGAAAATCTGCATTTATGCACCGATTCCGATGATTGATACCTCTATCAATAGGCGTTGATAGCTGTAATTGTCATGCCAACGGGTATTTGGATCGCTGGAATATTTCTACACATTTTGTAGAAAATTCAATTTTATTGAAAATCTCCTATAGCCCACAAAATCAGAGCTACAAAATCGAAAATCTGCAATTGTGCTCCGACTCCGATGATTGATACCTTTATCAATAGGCGTTGATACCTGTAATTGTCATGCCAACGGGTATTTGGATCGCTGGAATATTTCTACACATTTTGTAGAAAATTCAATTTTATTGAAAATTACCTGAACTATAGCCCACAAAATCAGAGCTACAAAATCGAAAATCTGCAATTGTGCTCTGATTCCGATGATTGATACCTCTATCAATAGGTGTTGAGACCTGTAATTGTCATGCCAACGGGTATCTGGATCGCTGGAATATTTCTACACATTTTGTAGAAAATTCAATTTTATTGAAAATCACCTTAACTATAGCCCACAAAATCAGAGCTACAAAATCGAAAATCTGCAATTGTGCTCCGATTCCGATGATTGATATCTCTGTCAATAGGCGTTGCGACCTGTAATTGTCATGCCAATGGACATTTGAATCGCTGGAATATTTCTACACATTTTGTAGAAAATTCAATTTTATTGAAAATCACCTGAACTATTGCCCACAAAATCAGAGCTACAAAATCGAAAATCTGCAATTGTGCTCCGATTCCGATGATTGATACCTCTATCAATAGGCGTTGATACCTGTAATTGTCATGCCAACGGGTATTTGGATCGCTGGAATATTTCTACACATTTTGTAGAAAATTCAATTTTATTGAAAATCACCTGAACTATAGCCCACAAAATCAGAGCTACAAAATCGAAAATCTGCAATTGTGCTCCGATTCCGATGATTGATATCTCTATCAATAGGCGTTGCGACCTGTAATTGTCATGCCAACGGACATTTGAATCGCTGGAATATTTCTACACATTTTGTAGAAAATTCAATTTTATTGAAAATTACCTGAACTTTAGCCCACAAAATCAGAGCTTCAAAATCGAAAATCTGCAATTGTGCTCCGATTCCGATGATTGATACCTCTATCAATAGGCGTTGATACCTGTAATTGTCATGCCAAGGGGTATTTGGATCGCTGGAATATTTCTACACATTTCGTAGAAAATTAAATTTTATTGAAAATCACCTGAACTATAGCCCACAAAATCAGAGCTACAAAATCGAAAATCTGCAATTGTGCTTCGATTCCGATGATTGATATCTCTATCAATAGGCGTTGAGACCTGTAATTGTCATGCCAACGGGTATTTGGATCGCTGGAATATTTCTACACATTTTGTAGAAAATTCAATTTTATTGAAAATCACCTGAACTATAGCCCACAAAATCAGAGCTACAAAATCGAAAATCTGCAATTGTGCTTCGATTCCGATGATTGATATCTCTATCAATAGGCGTTGCGACCTGTAATTGTCATGCCAACGGACATTTGAATCGCTGGAATATTTCTACACATTTTGTAGAAAATTCAATTTTATTGAAAATCACCTGAACTATAGCCCACAAAATCAGAGCTACAAAATCGAAAATCTGGCGTTGCGACCTGTAATTGTCATGCCAACGGACATTTGAATCGCTGGAATATTTCTACACATTTTGTAGAAAATTCAATTTTATTGAAAATCACCTGAACTATAGCCCACAAAATCAGAGCTACAAAATCGAAAATCTGCAATTGTGCTCCGATTCCGATGATTGTGACCTCTATCAATAGGTGTTGAGACCTGTATTTGTGATGCCAACGGTTATTTGGATCGCTGGAATATTTCTACACATTTTGTAGAAAATTCAATTTTATTGAAAATCACCTAAACTATAGCCCACAAAATCAGAGCTACAAAATCCAAAATCTGCAATTGTGCTCCGATTCCGCTGATTGATACCTCTATCAATAGGCGTTGAGACCTGTAATTGTCATGCCAACGAGTATTTGGATCGCTGGAATATTTCTACACATTTTGTAGAAAATTCAATTTTATTGAAAATCACATGAACTATTGCGCACAAAATCAGAGCTACAAAATCGAAAATCTGCAATTGTGCTCCGATTCCGATGATTGACACCTCTATCAATAGGCGTTGAGACCTGTAATTGTTATGCCAACGGTTATTTGGATCGCTGGAATATTTCTACACATTTTGTAGAAAATTCAATTTTATTGAAAATCACCTAAACTATAGCCCACAAAATCAGAGCTACAAAATCGAAAATCTGCAATTGTGCTCCGATTCCGATGATTGACACCTCTATCAATAGGCGTTGAGACCTGTAATTGTCATGCCAACGAGTATTTGGATCGCTTGAATATTTCTACACATTTTGTAGAAAATTCAATTTTATTGAAAATCACCTGAACTATAGCCCACAAAATCAGAGCTACAAAATCGAAAATCTGCAATTGTGCACCGATTCCGATGATTGATACCTCTATCAATAGGCGTTGAGACCTGTAATTGTTATGCCAACGGTTATTTAGATCGCTGGAATATTTCTACACATTTTGTAGAAAATTCAATTTTATTGAAAATCACCTAAACTATAGCCCACAAAATCAGAGCTACAAAATCGAAAATCTGCAATTGTGCTCCGATTCCGATGATTGATACCTCTATCAATAGGCGTTGAGACCTGTAATTGTCATGCCAACGAGTATTTGGATCGCTGGAATATTTCTACACATTTTGTAGAAAATTCAATTTTATTGAAAATCACATGAACTATTACCCACAAAATCAGAGCTACAAAATCGAAAATCTGCAATTGTGCTCCGATTCCGATGATTGACACCTCTATCAATAGGCGTTGAGACCTGTAATTGTCATGCCAACGAGTATTTGGATCGCTTGAATATTTCTACACATTTTGTAGAAAATTCAATTTTATTGAAAATCACCTGAACTATAGCCCACAAAATCAGAGCTACAAAATCGAAAATCTGCAATTGTGCTCCGATTCCGATGATTGATACCTCTATCAATAGGCGTTGAGACCTGTAATTGTCATGCCAACGAGTATTTGGATCGCTTGAATATTTCTACACATTTTGTAGAAAATTCAATTTTATTGAAAATCACCTGAACTATAGCCCACAAAATCAGAGCTACAAAATCGAAAATCTGCAATTGTGCTCCGATTCCGATGATTGATACCTCTATCAATAGGCGTTGAGACCTGTAATTGTCATGCCAACGGGTATTTGGATCGCTGGAATATTTCTACACATTTTGTAGAAAATTCAATTTTATTGAAAATCACCTGAACTAAAGCCCACAAAATCAGAGCTACAAAATCGAAAATCTGCAATTGTGCACCGATTCCGATGATTGATACCTCTATCAATAGGCGTTGAGACCTGTAATTGTTATGCCAACGGTTATTTGGATCGCTGGAATATTTCTACACATTTTGTAGAAAATTCAATTTTATTGAAAATCACCTAAACTATAGCCCACAAAATCAGAGCTACAAAATCGAAAATCTGCAATTGTGCTCCGATTCCGCTGATTGATACCTCTATCAATAGGCGTTGAGACCTGTAATTGTCATGCCAACGAGTATTTGGATCGCTTGAATATTTCTACACATTTTGTAGAAAATTCAATTTTATTGAAAATCACCTGAACTATAGCCCACAAAATCAGAGCTACAAAATCGAAAATCTGCAATTGTGCTCCGATTCCGATGATTGATACCTCTATCAATAGGCGTTGAGACCTGTAATTGTCATGCCAACGGGTATTTGGATCGCTGGAATATTTCTACACATTTTGTAGAAAATTCAATTTTATTGAAAATCACCTGAACTAAAGCCCACAAAATCAGAGCTACAAAATCGAAAATCTGCAATTGTGCACCAATTCCGATGATTGATACCTCTATCAATAGGCGTTGAGACCTGTAATTGTTATGCCAACGGTTATTTGGATCGCTGGAATATTTCTACACATTTTGTAGAAAATTCAATTTTATTGAAAATCACCTAAACTATAGCCCACAAAATCAGAGCTACAAAATCGAAAATCTGCAATTGTGCTCCGATTCCGCTGATTGATACCTCTATCAATAGGCGTTGAGACCTGTAATTGTCATGCCAACGAGTATTTGGATGGCTGGAATATTTCTACACATTTTGTAGAAAATTCAATTTTATTGAAAATCACATGAACTATTGCCCACAAAATCAGAGCTACAAAATCGAAAATCTGCAATTGTGCTCCGATTCCGATGATTGACACCTCTATCAATAGGCGTTGAGACCTGTAATTGTCATGCCAACGAGTATTTGGATCGCTTGAATATTTCTACACATTTTGTAGAAAATTCAATTTTATTGAAAATCACCTGAACTATAGCCCACAAAATCAGAGCTACAAAATCGAAAATCTGCAATTGTGCTCCGATTCCGATGATTGTATCAATAGGCGTTGAAACCTGTATCTGTCATGCCAACGGGTATTTGGATCGCTGGAATATTTCTACACATTTTGTAGAAAATTCAATTTTATTGAAAATCACCTGAACTATAGCCCACAAAATCAGAGCTACAAAATCGAAAATCTGCAATTTTGCACCGATTCCGATGATTGATACCTCTATCAATAGGCGTTGAGACCTGTAATTGTTATGCCAACGGTTATTTGGATCGCTGGAATATTTCTACACATTTTGTAGAAAATTCAATTTCGATGATTGATACCTCTATCAATAGGTGTTGAGACTGTAATTGTGATGCCAACGGGTATTTAGATCGCTCGAATATTTCTACACATTTGGTGGAAAATTAATTTTTATTAAAAATCAACTGAACAATAGCCCACAAATTCAGAGCTTTAAAAATCGAAAATCTGCAATTGTGCTCCGATTCCGATGATTGTATCAATAGGCGTTGAAACCTGTATTTGTCATGCCAACGGTTATTTGGATCGCTGGAATATTTTTACACATTTTGTAGAAAATTCAATTTTATTGAAAATCACCTGAACTATAGCCCACAAAATCAGAGCTACAAAATCGAAAATCTGCAATTGTGCTCCGATTCCGATGATTGTATCAATAGGCGTTGAAACCTGTATCTGTCATGCCAACGGGTATTTGGATCGCTGGAATATTTTTACACATTTTGTAGAAAATTCAATTTTATTGAAAATCACCTGAACTATAGCCCACAAAATCAGAGCTACAAAATCGAAAATCTGCAATTGTGCTCCGATTCCGATGATTGTATCAATAGGCGTTGAGACCTGTATCTGTCATGCCAACGGGTATTTGGATCGCTGGAATATTTCTACACATTTTGTAGAAAATTCAATTTTATTGAAAATCACCTGAACTATAGCCCACAAAATCAGAGCTACAAAATCGAAAATCTGCAATTGTGCACCGATTCCGGTTATTGATACCTCTATCAATAGGCGTTGAGACCTGTAATTGTTATGCCAACGGTTATTTGGATCGCTGGAATATTTCTACACATTTTGTAGAAAATTCAATTTTATTGAAAATCATTTAAACTATAGCCCACAAAATCAGAGCTACAAAATCGAAAATCTGCAATTGTGCTCCGATTCCGCTGATTGATACCTCTATCAATAGGCGTTGAGACCTGTAATTGTCATGCCAACGAGTATTTGGATCGCTTGAATATTTCTACACATTTTGTAGAAAATTCAATTTTATTGAAAATCACCTGAACTATTGCCCACAAAATCAGAGCTACAAAATCGAAAATCTGCAATTGTGCTCCGATTCCGATGATTGACACCTCTATCAATAGGCGTTGAGATCTGTAATATTCATGCCAACGAGTATTTGGATCGCTTGAATATTTCTACACATTTTGTAGAAAATTCAATTTTATTGAAAATCACCTGAACTATTGCCCACAAAATCAGAGCTACAAAATCGAAAATCTGCAATTGTGCTCCGATTCCGATGATTGATACCTCTATCAATAGGCGTTGAGACCTGTAATTGTGATGCCAACGGGTATTTGGATCGCTGGAATATTTCTACACATTTTGTAGAAACTTCAATTTTATTGAAAATCACCTGAACTATAGCCCACAAAATCAGAGCTACAAAATCGAAAATCTGCAATTGTGCTCCGATTCCGATGATTGATACTTCTAACAATAGGCGTTGAGACCTATAATTGTCATGCCAACGGGTATTTGGATCGCTGGAATATTTCTACACATTTTGTAGAAAATTCAATTTTATTGAAAATCACCTGAACTATAGCCCACAAAATCAGAGCTACAAAATCGAAAATCTGCAATTGTGCTCCGATTCCGATGATTGTATCAATAGGCGTTGAAACCTGTATCTGTCATGCCAACGGGTATTTGGATCGCTGGAATATTTCTACACATTTTGTAGAAAATTCAATTTTATTGAAAATCACCTGAACTATAGCCCACAAAATCAGAGCTACAAAATCGAAAATCTGCAATTGTGCACCGATTCCGATGATTGATACCTCTATCAATAGGCGTTGAGACCTGTAATTGTTATGCCAACGGTTATTTGGATCGCTGGAATATTTCTACACATTTTGTAGAAAATTCAATTTTATTGAAAATCACCTGAACTATTGCCCACAAAATCAGAGCTACAAAATCGAAAATCTGCAATTGTGCACCGATTCCGATGATTGATACCTCTATCAATAGGTGTTGAGACTGTAATTGTGATGCCAATGGGTATTTAGATCGCTCGAATATTTCTACACATTTTGTGGAAAATTTAATTTTATTGAAAATCAACTGAACAATAGCCCACAAATTCAGAGCTTTAAAAATCGAAAATCTGCAATTGTGCTCCGATTTCGATGATTGATACCTCTATCAATAGGTGTTGAGACTGTAATTGTGATGCCAACGGGTATTTAGATCGCTCAAATATTTCTACACATTTGGTGGAAAATTAATTTTTATTAAAAATCAACTGAACAATAGCCCACAAATTCAGAGCTTTAAAAATCGAAAATCTGCAATTGTGCTCCGATTCCGATGATTGATACCTCTATCAATAGGCGTTGAAACCTGTATTTGTCATGCCAACGGTTATTTGGATCGCTGGAATATTTTTACACATTTTGTAGAAAATTCAATTTTATTGAAAATCACCTGAACTATAGCCCACAAAATCAGAGCTACAAAATCGAAAATCTGCAATTGTGCACCGATTCCGATGATTGATACCTCTATCAATAGGCGTTGAGACCTGTAATTGTTATGCCAACGGTTATTTGGATCGCTGGAATATTTCTACACATTTTGTAGAAAATTCAATTTTATTGAAAATCATCTAAACTATAGCCCACAAAATCAGAGCTACAAAATCGAAAATCTGCAATTGTGCTCCGATTCCGCTGATTGATACCTCTATCAATAGGCGTTGAGACCTGTAATTGTCATGCCAACGAGTATTTGGATCGCTGGAATATTTCTACACATTTTGTAGAAAATTCAATTTTATTGAAAATCACCTGAACTATTGCCCACAAAATCAGAGCTACAAAATCGAAAATCTGCAATTGTGCACCGATTCCGATGATTGATACCTCTATCAATAGGTGTTGAGACTGTAATTGTGATGCCAATGGGTATTTAGATCGCTCGAATATTTCTACACATTTGGTGGAAAATTAATTTTTATTAAAAATCAACTGAACAATAGCCCACAAATTCAGAGCTTTAAAAATCGAAAATCTGCAATTGTGCTCCGATTTCGATGATTGATACCTCTATCAATAGGTGTTGAGACTGTAATTGTGATGCCAACGGGTATTTAGATCGCTCGAATATTTCTACACATTTGGTGGAAAATTAATTTTTATTAAAAATCAACTGAACAATAGCCCACAAATTCAGAGCTTTAAAAATCGAAAATCTGCAATTGTGCTCCGATTCCGATGATTGTATCAATAGGCGTTGAAACCTGTATTTGTCATGCCAACGGTTATTTGGATCGCTGGAATATTTTTACACATTTTGTAGAAAATTCAATTTTATTGAAAATCACCTGAACTATAGCCCACAAAATCAGAGCTACAAAATCGAAAATCTGCAATTGTGCTCCGATTCCGATGATTGTATCAATAGGCGTTGAAACCTGTATCTGTCATGCCAACGGGTATTTGGATCGCTGGAATATTTCTACACATTTTGTAGAAAATTCAATTTTATTGAAAATCACCTGAACTATAGCCCACAAAATCAGAGCTACAAAATCGAAAATCTGCAATTGTACACCGATTCCGATGATTGATACCTCTATCAATAGGCGTTGAGACCTGTAATTGTTATGCCAACGGTTATTTGGATCGCTGGAATATTTCTACACATTTTGTAGAAAATTCAATTTTATTGAAAATCATCTAAACTATAGCCCACAAAATCAGAGCTACAAAATCGAAAATCTGCAATTGTGCTCCGATTCCGCTGATTGATACCTCTATCAATAGGCGTTGAGACCTGTAATTGTCATGCCAACGAGTATTTGGATCGCTGGAATATTTCTACACATTTTGTAGAAAATTCAATTTTATTGAAAATCACCTGAACTATTGCCCACAAAATCAGAGCTACAAAATCGAAAATCTGCAATTGTGCTCCGATTCCGATGATTGACACCTCTATCAATAGGCGTTGAGATCTGTAATATTCATGCCAACGAGTATTTGGATCGCTTGAATATTTCTACAAATTTTGTAGAAAATTCAATTTTATTGAAAATCACCTGAACTATAGCCCACAAAATCAGAGCTACAAAATCGAAAATCTGCAATTGTGCTCCGATTCCGATGATTGATACCTCTATCAATAGGCGTTGAGACCTGTAATTGTGATGCTAACGGGTATTTGGATCGCTGGAATATTTCTACACATTTTGTAGAAAATTCAATTTTATTGAAAATCACCTGAACTATAGCCCACAAAATCAGAGCTACAAAATCGAAAATCTGCAATTGTGCTCCAATTCCGATGATTGATACTTCTAACAATAGGCGTTGAGACCTATAATTGTCATGCCAACGGGTATTTGGATCGCTGGAATATTTCTACACATTTTGTAGAAAATTCAATTTTATTGAAAATCACCTGAACTATAGCCCACAAAATCAGAGCTACAAAATCGAAAATCTGCAATTGTGCTCCGATTCGATGATTGAAACCTGTATCTGTCATGCCAACGGGTATTTGGATCGCTGGAATATTTCTACACATTTTGTAGAAAATTCAATTTTATTGAAAATCACCTGAACTATAGCCCACAAAATCAGAGCTACAAAATCGAAAATCTGCAATTGTGCTCCGATTCCGATGATTGTATCAATAGGCGTTGAAACCTGTATCTGTCATGCCAACGGGTATTTGGATCGCTGGAATATTTCTACACATTTTGTAGAAAATTCAATTTTATTGAAAATCACCTGAACTATAGCCCACAAAATCAGAGCTACAAAATTGAAAATCTGCAATTGTGCTCCGATTCCGATGATTGATACCTCTATCAATAGGCGTTGAGACCTGTAATTGTCAAGCCAACGGGCATTCGGATCGCTGGAATATTTCTACACATTTTGTAGAAAATTCAATTTTATTGAAAATCACCTGAACTATAGACCACAAAATCAGAGCTACAAAATCGAAAATCTGCAATTGTGCACCGATTCCGATTATTGATACCTCTATCAATAGGCGTTGAGACCTGTAATTGTCATGCCAACGGGTATTTGGATCGCTGGAATATTTCTACACATTTTGTAGAAAATTCAATTTTATTGAAAATCACCTGAACTATAGCCCACAAAATCAGAGCTACAAAATCGAAAATCTGCAATTGTGCTCCGATTCCGATGATTGTATCAATAGGCGTTGAAACCTGTATCTGTCATGCCAACGGGTATTTGGATCGCTGGAATATTTCTACACATTTTGTAGAAAATTCAATTTTATTGAAAATCACCTGAACTATAGCCCACAAAATCAGAGCTACAAAATCGAAAATCTGCAATTGTGCTCCGATTCCGATGATTGATACTTCTAACAATAGGCGTTGAGACCTGTAATTGTCATGCCAACGGGTATTTGGATGGCTGGAATATTTCTACACATTTTGTAGAAAATTCAATTTTATTGAAAATCACCTGAACTATAGCCCACAAAATCAGAGCTACAAAATCGAAAATCTGCAATTGTGCTCCGATTCCGATGATTGATACCTCTATCAATAGGCGTTGAGACCTGTAATTGTCAAGCCAACGGGCATTCGGATCGCTGGAATATTTCTACACATTTTGTAGAAAATTCAATTTTATTGAAAATCACCTGAACTATAGCCCACAAAATCAGAGCTACAAAATCGAAAATCTGCAATTGTGCTCCGATTCCGATGATTGATACCTCTATCAATAGGTGTTGAGACCTGTAATTGTCATGCCAACGGGAATTTTTATGGCTGGAATATTTCTACACATTTTGTAGAAAATTCAATTTTATTGAAAATCACCTGAACTGTTGTAGCCCACAAAATCAGAGCTACAAAATCGAAAATCTGCAATTGTGCTCCGATTCCGACGATTGATACCTCTATCAATAGGCTTTGATACCTGTAATTGTCATGCCAACGGGTATTTGGATCGCTGGAATATTTCTACACATTTTGTAGAAAATTCAATTTTATTGAAAATCACCTGAACTGTAGCCCACAAAATCAGAGCTACAAAATCGAAAATCTGCAATTGTGCTCCGATTCCGATGATTGATACCTCTATCAATAGGTGTTGAGACCTGTAATTGTCATGCCAACGGGAATTTGGATGGCTGGAATATTTCTACACATTTTGTAGAAAATTCAATTTTATTGAAAATCACCTGAACTGTTGTAGCCCACAAAATCAGAGCTACAAAATCGAAAATCTGCAATTGTGCTCCGATTCCGACGATTGATACCTCTATCAATAGGCGTTGATACCTGTAATTGTCATGCCAACGGGTATTTGGATCGCTGGAATATTTCTACACATTTTGTAGAAAATTCAATTTTATTGAAAATCACCTGAACTGTAGCCCACAAAATCAGAGCTACAAAATCGAAAATCTGCAATTGTGCTCCGATTCCGATGATTGATACCTCTATCAATAGGTGTTGAGACCTGTAATTGTCATGCCAACGGGTATTTGGATCGCTGGAATATTTCTACACATTTTGTAGAAAATTCAATTTTATTGAAAATCACCTGAACTATAGCCCACAAAATCAGAGCTACAAAATCGAAAATCTGCAATTGTGCTCCGATTCCGATGATTGATACCTCTATCAATAGGTGTTGAGACCTGTAATTGTCATGCCAACGGGAATTTGGATGGCTGGAATATTTCTACACATTTTGTAGAAAATTCAATTTTATTGAAAATCACCTGAACTGTTGTAGCCCACAAAATCAGAGCTACAAAATCGAAAATCTGCAATTGTGCTCCGATTCCGACGATTGATACCTCTATCAATAGGTGTTGATACCTGTAATTGTCATGCCAACAGGTATTTGGATCGCTGGAATATTTCTACACATTTTGTAAAAAATTCAATTTTATTGAAAATCACCTGAACTGTAGCCCACAAAATCAGAGCTACAAAATCGAAAATCTGCAATTGTGCTCCGATTCCGATGATTGTATCTATAGGCGTTGAAACCTGTATTTGTCATGCCAACGGGTATTTGGATCGCTGGAATATTTTTACACATTTTGTAGAAAATTCAATTTTATTGAAAATCACCTGAACGCCCACAAAATCACAGCTACAAAATCGAAAATCTGCAATTGTGATCCGATTCCGATGATTGATACCTCTATCAATAGGCGTTGAGACCTGTAATTGTCATGCCAACGGGCATTTGGATCGCTGGTATATTTCTACACATTTTGTAGAAAATTCAATTTTATTGAAAATCACCTGAACTATAGCCCACAAAATCAGAGCTACAAAATCGAAAATCTGCAATTGTGCTCCGATTCCGATGATTGATACCTCTATCAATAGGTGTTAAGACCTGTAATTGTCATGCCAACGGGAATTTGGATGGCTGGAATATTTCTACACATTTTGTAGAAAATTCAATTTTATTGAAAATCACCTGAACTATAGCCCACAAAATCAGAGCTACAAAATCGAAAATCTGCAATTGTGCACCGATTCCGATGATTGATACCTCTATCAATAGGCGTTGATACCTGTAATTGTCATGCCAACGGGTATTTGGATCGCTGGAATATTTCTACACATTTTGTAGAAAATTCAATTTTACTGAAAATTACCTGAACTATAGCCCACAAAATCAGAGCTACAAAATCGAAAATCTGCAATTGTGCTCCGATTCCGATGATTGATACCTCTATCAATAGGCGTTGATATGTAATTGTCATGCCAACGGGCATTCGGATCGCTGGAATATTTCTACACATTTGGTAGAAAATTCAATTTTATTGAAAATCACCTGAACTATAGCCCACAAAATCAGAGCTACAAAATCGAAAATCTGCAATTGTGCACCGATTCCGATTATTGATACCTCTATCAATAGGCGTTGAGACCTGTAATTGTCATGCCAACGGGTATTTGGATCGCTGGAATATTTCTACACATTTTGTAGAAAATTCAATTTTATTGAAAATCACCTGAACTGTAGCCCACAAAATCAGAGCTACAAAATCGAAAATCTGCAATTGTGATCCGATTCCGATGATTGATACCTCTATCAATAGGTGTTAAGACCTGTAATTGTCATGCCAACGGGAATTTGGATGGCTGGAATATTTCTACACATTTTGTAGAAAATTCAATTTTATTGAAAATCACCTAAACTATAGCCCACAAAATCAGAGCTACAAAATCGAAAATCTGCAATTTTGCACCGATTTCGATGATTGATACCTCTATCAATAGGCGTTGGTACCTGTAATTGTCATGCCAACGGGTATTTGGATCGCTGGAATATTTCTACACATTTTGTAGAAAATTCAATTTTACTGAAAATCACCTGAACTATAGCCTACAAAATCAGAGCTACAAAATCGAAAATCTGCAATTGTTCTCCGATTCCGATGATTAACACCTCTATCAATAGGCGTTGAGACCTGTGATTGTCATGCCAACGGGTATTTGGATCGCTGGAATATTTCTACACATTTTGTAGAAAATTCAATTTTACTGAAAATCACCTGAACTATAACCCACAAAATCAGAGCTACAAAATCGAAAATCTGCAATTGTTCTCCGATTCCGATGATTGATACCTCTATCAATAGGCGTTGAGACCTGTAACTGTCATGCTAACGGGTATTTGGATCGCTGGAATATTTCTATACATTTTGTAGAAAATTCAATTTTATTGAAAATCACCTGAACTATAGCCCACAAAATCAGAGCTACAAAATCGAAAATCTGCAATTGTGCTCCGATTCCGATGATTGACACCTCTAGCAATAGGCGTTAAGACCTGTAATTGTCATGCCAACGGGTATTTGGATCGCTGGAATATTTCTATACATTTTGTAGAAAATTTAATTTGATTGAAAATCACCTGAACTATAGCCCACAAAATCAGAGCTACAAAATCGAAAACCTGCAATTGTGCACCGATTCCGATGATTGATACCTCTATCAATAGGCGTTGGTACCTGTAATTGTCATGCTAACGGGTATTTGGATCGCTGGAATATTTCTACACATTTTGTAGAAAATTCAATTTTACTGAAAATCACCTGAATTATAGCCCACAAAATCAGAGCTACAAAATCGAAAATCTGCAATTGTTCTCCGATTCCGATGATTGATACCTCTATCAATAGGCGTTGAGACCTGTAATTGTTATGCAAACGGTTATTTGGATCGCTGGAATATTTCTACACATTTTGTAGAAAATTTAATTTTATTAAAAATCAACTGAACAATAGCCCACAAGTTTAGAGCTTTAAAAATCGAAAATCTGCAATTGTGCTCCGATTTCGATGATTGATACCTCTATCAATAGGTGTTGAGACCTGTAATTGTGATGCCAACGGGTATTTAGATCGCTCGAATATTTCTACACATTTTGTGGAAAATTTAATTTTATTGAAAATCAACTGAACAATAGCCCACAAATTCAGAGCTTTAAAAATCGAAAATCTGCAATTGTGCTCCGATTTCGATGATTGATACCTCTATCAATAGGTGTTGATACCTGTAATTGTGATGCCAACTTGTATTTGGATCGCTCAAATATTTCTACACATTTGGTGGAAAATTTAATTTTATTAAAAATCAACTGAACAATAGCCCACAAATCCAGAGCTACAAAATCGAAAATCTGCAATTGTGCTCCTATTCCGATGATTGATACCTCTATCAATAGGCGTTGAGGCCTGTAGTTGTCATGCCAACGGGTATTTGGATCGCTGGAATATTTCTACACATTTTGTAGAAAATTCAATTTTATTGAAAATCACCTGAACTATAGCCCACAAAATCAGAGCTACAAAATCGAAAATCTGCAATTGTGCTCCGATTCCGATGATTGACACCTCTATCAATAGGCGTTGAGACCTGTGATTGTCATGCCAACGGGTATTTGGATCGCTGGAATATTTCTACACATTTTGTAGAAAATTCAATTTTACTGAAAATCACCTGAACTATAACCCACAAAATCAGAGCTACAAAATCGAAAATCTGCAATTGTTCTCCGATTCCGATGATTGATACCTCTATCAATAGGCGTTGAGACCTGTAACTGTCATGCTAACGGGTATTTGGATCGCTGGAATATTTCTATACATTTTGTAGAAAATTCAATTTTATTGAAAATCACCTGAACTATAGCCCACAAAATCAGAGCTACAAAATCGAAAATCTGCAATTGTGCTCCGATTCCGATGATTGACACCTCTAGCAATAGGCGTTAAGACCTGTAATTGTCATGCCAACGGGTATTTGGATCGCTGGAATATTTCTATACATTTTGTAGAAAATTCAATTTGATTGAAAATCACCTGAACTATAGCCCACAAAATCAGAGCTACAAAATCGAAAACCTGCAATTGTGCACCGATTCCGATGATTGATACCTCTATCAATAGGCGTTGGTACCTGTAATTGTCATGCCAACGGGTATTTGGATCGCTGGAATATTTCTACACATTTTGTAGAAAATTCAATTTTACTGAAAATCACCTGAATTATAGCCCACAAAATCAGAGCTACAAAATCGAAAATCTGCAATTGTGATCCGATTCCGATGATTGATACCTCTATCAATAGGCGTTGAGACCTGTAATTGTTATGCAAACGGTTATTTGGATCGCTGGAATATTTCTACACATTTTGTAGAAAATTTAATTTTATTAAAAATCAACTGAACAATAGCCCACAAGTTTAGAGCTTTAAAAATCGAAAATCTGCAATTGTGCTCCGATTTCGATGATTGATACCTCTATCAATAGGTGTTGAGACCTGTAATTGTGATGCCAACGGGTATTTAGATCGCTCGAATATTTCTACACATTTTGTGGAAAATTTAATTTTATTGAAAATCAACTGAACAATAGCCCACAAATTCAGAGCTTTAAAAATCGAAAATCTGCAATTGTGCTCCGATTTCGATGATTGATACCTCTATCAATAGGTGTTGATACCTGTAATTGTGATGCCAACTTGTATTTGGATCGCTCAAATATTTCTACACATTTGGTGGAAAATTTAATTTTATTAAAAATCAACTGAACAATAGCCCACAAATCCAGAGCTACAAAATCGAAAATCTGCAATTGTGCTCCTATTCCGATGATTGATACCTCTATCAATAGGCGTTGAGGCCTGTAGTTGTCATGCCAACGGGTATTTGGATCGCTGGAATATTTCTACACATTTTGTAGAAAATTCAATTTTATTGAAAATCACCTGAACTATAGCCCACAAAATCAGAGCTACAAAATCGAAAATCTGCAATTGTGCTCCGATTCCGATGATTGACACCTCTATCAATAGGCGTTGAGACCTGTGATTGTCATGCCAACGGGTATTTGGATCGCTGGAATATTTCTACACATTTTGTAGAAAATTCAATTTGATTGAAAATCACCTGAACGCCCACAAAATCACAGCTACAAAATCGAAAATCTGCAATTGTGATCCGATTCCGATGATTGATACCTCTATCAATAGGCGTTGAGACCTGTAATTGTCATGCCAACGGGCATTTGGATCGTTGGTATATTTCTACACATTTTGTAGAAAATTCAATTTTATTGAAAATCACCTGAACTGTAGCCCACAAAATCAGAGCTACAAAATCGAAAATCTGCAATTGTGCTCCGATTCCGATGATTGATACCTCTATCAATAGGCGTTGGTACCTGTAATTGTCATGCCAACGAGTATTTGGATCGCTGGAATATTTCTACACATTTTGTAGAAAATTCAATTTTACTGAAAATCACCTGAACCCACAAAATCAGAGCTACAAAATCGAAAATCTGCAATTGTTCTCCGATTCAGATGATTGATACCTCTATCAATAGGCGTTGAGACCTGTAACTGTCATGCTAACGGGTATTTGGATCGCTGGAATATTTCTATACATTTTGTAGAAAATTCAATTTTATTGAAAATCACCTGAACTATAGCCCACAAAATCAGAGCTACAAAATCGAAAATCTGCAATTGTGCTCCGATTCCGATGATTGATACTTCTAACAATAGGCGTTGAGACCTGTAATTGTCATGCCAACGGGTATTTGGATGGCTGGAATATTTCTACACATTTTGTAGAAAATTCAATTTTATTGAAAATAACCTGAACTATAGCCCACAAAATCAGAGCTACAAAATTGAAAATCTGCAATTGTGCTCCGATTCCGATGATTGATACCTCTATCAATAGGCGTTGATACCTGTAATTGTCATGGAAACGGGTATTTGGATCGCTGGAATATTTCTACACATTTTGTAGAAAATTCCATTTTATTGAAAATCACCTGAACTATAGCCCACAAAATCAGAGCTACAAAATCGAAAATTTGCAATTGTGCTCCGATTCCGATGATTGATACTTCTAACAATAGGCGTTGAGACCTGTAATTGTCATGCCAACGGGTATTTGGATGGCTGGAATATTTCTACACATTTTGTAGAAAATTCAATTTGATTGAAAATCACCTGAACTATAGCCCACAAAATCAGAGCTACAAAATCGAAAATCTGCAATTGTGCTCCGATTCCGATGATTAACACCTCTATCAATAGGCGTTGAGACCTGTGATTGTCATGCCAACGGGTATTTGGATCGCTGGAATATTTCTACACATTTTGTAGAAAATTCAATTTGATTGAAAATCACCGGAACGCCCACAAAATCAGAGCTACAAAATCGAAAATCTGCAATTGTGCTCCGATTCCGATGATTGATACCTCTATCAATAGGCGTTGATACCTGTAATTGTCATGGAAACGGGTATTTGGATCGCTGGAATATTTCTACACATTTTGTAGAAAATGCCATTTTTTTGAAAATCACCTGAACTATAGCCCACAAAATCAGAGCTACAAAATCGAAAATCTGCAATTGTGCTCCGATTCCGATGATTGATACTTCTAACAATAGGCGTTGAGACCTGTAATTGTCATGCCAACGGGTATTTGGATGGCTGAAATATTTCTACATATTTTGTAGAAAATTCAACTTTATTGAAAATCACCTGAACTATAGCCCACAAAATCAGAGCTACAAAATCGAAAATCTGCAATTGTGCTCCTATTCCGATGATTGATACCTCTATCAATAGGCGTTGAGGCCTGTAGTTGTCATGCCAACGGGTATTTGGATCGCTGGAATATTTCTACACATTTTGTAGAAAATTCAATTTTTTTGAAAATCACCTGAACTATAGCCCACAAAATCAGAGCTACAAAATCGAAAATCTGCAATTGTGCTCCGATTCCGATGATTGATACCTCTATCAATAGGTGTTGAGACCTGTAATTGTCATGCCAACGGGTATTTGGATCACTGGAATATTTCTACACATTTTGTAGAAAATTCAATTTTATTGAAAATCACCTAAACTATAGCCCACAAAATCAGAGCTACAAAATCGAAAATCTGCAATTGTGCTCCGATTCCGATGATTGACACCTCTATCAATAGGCGTTGAGACCTGTGATTGTCATGCCAACGGGTATTTGGATCGCTGGAATATTTCTACACATTTTGTAGAAAATTCAATTTGATTGAAAATCACCTGAACGCCCACAAAATCACAGCTACAAAATCGAAAATCTGCAATTGTGATCCGATTCCGATGATTGATACCTCTATCAATAGGCGTTGAGACCTGTAATTGTCATGCCAACGGGCATTTGGATCGCTGGTATATTTCTACACATTTTGTAGAAAATTCAATTTTATTGAAAATCACCTGAACTATAGCCCACAAAATCAGAGCTACAAAATCGAAAATCTGCAATTGTGCTCCGATTCCGATGATTAACACCTCTATCAATAGGCGTTGAGACCTGTGATTGTCATGCCAACGGGTATTTGGATCGCTGGAATATTTCTACACATTTTGTAGAAAATTCAATTTGATTGAAAATCACCGGAACGCCCACAAAATCACAGCTACAAAATCGAAAATCTGCAATTGTTATCCGATTCCGACGATTGATACCTCTATCAATAGGCGTTGAGACCTGTAATTGTCATGCCAACGGGTATTTGGATCGCTGGAATATTTCTACACATTTTGTAGAAAATTCAATTTTACTGAAAATCACCTGAACCCACAAAATCAGAGCTACAAAATCGAAAATCTGCAATTGTTCTCCGATTCAGATGATTGATACCTCTATCAATAGGCGTTGAGACCTGTAATTGTCATGCCAACGGGCATTTGGATCGCTGGTATATTTCTACACATTTTGTAGAAAATTCAATTTTATTGAAAATCACCTGAACTATAGCCCACAAAATCAGAGCTACAAAATCGAAAATCTGCAATTGTGCTCCGATTCCGATGATTGACACCTCTAGCAATAGGCGTTGAGACCTGTAATTGTCATGCCAACGGGTATTTGGATGGCTGGAATATTTCTACACATTTTGTAGAAAATTCAATTTTATTGAAAATAACCTGAACTATAGCCCACAAAATCAGAGCTACAAAATCGAAAATCTGCAATTGTGCTCCGATTCCGATGATTGATACCTCTATCAATAGGCGTTGATACCTGTAATTGTCATGGAAACGGGTATTTGGATCGCTGGAATATTTCTACACATTTTGTAGAAAATTCCATTTTTTTGAAAATCACCTGAACTATAGCCCACAAAATCAGAGCTACAAAATCGAAAATCTGCAATTGTGCACCGATTCCGATTATTGATACCTCTATCAGTAGGCGTTGAGACCTGTAATTGTCATGCCAACGGGTATTTGGATCGCTGGAATATTTCTACACATTTTGTAGAAAATTCAATTTTATTGAAAATCACCTGAACTATAGCCCACAAAATCAGAGCTACAAAATCGAAAATCTGCAATTGTGCTCCGATTCCGATGATTGATACTTCTAACAATAGGCGTTGAGACCTGTAATTGTCATGCCAACGGGTATTTGGATGGCTGGAATATTTCTACACATTTTGTAGAAAATTCAATTTTATTGAAAATCACCTGAACTATAGCCCACAAAATCAGAGCTACAAAATCGAAAATCTGCAATTGTGCACCGATTCCGATTATTGATACCTCTATCAATAGGCGTTGAGACCTGTAATTGTCATGCCAACGGGTATTTGGATCGCTGGAATATTTCTACACATTTTGTAAAAAATTCAATTTTATTGAAAATCACCTGAACTATAGCCCACAAAATCAGAGCTACAAAATCGAAAATCTGCAATTGTGCTCCGATTCCGATGATTGATACTTCTAACAATAGGCGTTGAGACCTGTAATTGTCATGCCAACGGGTATTTGGATGGCTGGAATATTTCTACACATTTTGTAGAAAATTCAATTTTATTGAAAATCACCTGAACAATATATAGCCGACAAAATCAGAGCTACAAAATCGAAAATCTGCAATTGTGCACCGATTCCGATTATTGATACCTCTATCAATAGGCGTTGATACCTGTAATTGTCAAGCCAACGGGCATTCGGATCGCTGGAATATTTCTACACATTTTGTAGAAAATTCAATTTTATTGAAAATCACCTGAACTATAGCCCACAAAATCAGAGCTACAAAATCGAAAATCTGCAATTGTGCTCCGATTCCGATGATTGATACCTCTATCAATAGGCGTTGATACCTGTAATTGTCATGCCAACGGGTATTTGGATCGCTGGAATATTTCTACACATTTTGTAGAAAATTCAATTTTATTGAAAATCACCTGAACTATAGCCCACAAAATCAGAGCTACAAAATCGAAAATCTGCAATTGTGCTCCTATTCCGATTATTGATACCTCTATCAATAGGCGTTGAGGCCTGTAGTTGTCATGCCAACGCGTATTGATACCTCTATCAATAGGCGTTGAGGCCTGTAATTGTCATGCCAACGGATATTTGGATCGCTGGAATATTTCTACACATTTTGTAGAAAATTCAATTTTATTGAAAATCACCTGAACTTGTAGCCCACAAAATCAGAGCTAAAAAATCGAAAATCTGCAATTGTGCACCGATTCCGATGATTAATACCTCTATCAATAGGCGTTGAGACCTGTAATTGTCATGCCAACGGGTATTTGGATCGCTGGAATATTTCTACACATTTTGTAGAAAATTCAATTTTATTGAAAATCACCTGAACTATAGCCCACAAAATCAGAGCTACAAAATCGAAAATCTGCAATTGTGCACCGATTCCGATGATTGATACCTCTATCAATAGGCGTTGAGACCTTTAATTGTCATGCCAACGGGCATTTGGATCGCTGGAATATTTCTACACATTTTGTAGAAAATTCAATTTTATTGAAAATCACCTGAACTGTAGCCCACAAAATCAGAGCTACAAAATCGAAAATCTGCAATTGTGCTCCGATTCCGATGATTGACACCTCTATCAATAGGCGTTGAGACCTGTGATTGTCATGCCAACGGGTATTTGGATCGCTGGAATATTTCTACACATTTTGTAGAAAATTCAATTTTATTGAAAATCACCTGAACTATAGCCCACAAAATCAGAGCTACAAAATCGAAAATCTGCAATTGTGCTCCGATTCCGATGATTGATACCTCTATCAATAGGCGTTGAGGCCTGTAGTTGTCATGCCAACGGGTATTTGGATCGCTGGAATATTTCTACACATTTTGTAGAAAATTCAATTTTATTGAAAATCACCTGAACTATAGCCCACAAAATCAGAGCTACAAAATCGAAAATCTGCAATTGTGCTCCTATTCCGATGATTGATACCTCTACAATAGGCGTTGAGGCCTGTAGTTGTCATGCCAACGGGTATTTGGATCGCTGGAATATTTCTACACATTTTGTAGAAAATTCAATTTTATTGAAAATCACCTGAACTATAGCCCACAAAATCAGAGCTACAAAATCGAAAATCTGCAATTGTGCACCGATTCCGATTATTGATACCTCTATCAATAGGCGTTGAGACCTGTAATTGTCATGCCAACGGGTATTTGGATCGCTGGAATATTTCTACACATTTTGTAGAAAATTCAATGTTATTGAAAATCACCTGAACTATAGCCCACAAAATCAGAGCTACAAAATCGAAAATCTGCAATTGTGCTCCGATTCCGATGATTGATACTTCTAACAATAGGCATTGAGACCTGTAATTGTCATGCCAACGGGTATTTGGATTGCTGGAATATTTCTACACATTTTGTAGAAAATTCAATTTTTTTGAAAATCACCTGAACTATAGCCCACAAAATCAGAGCTACAATATCGAAAATCTGCAATTGTGCTCCGATTCCGATGATTGACACCTCTATCAATAGGCGTTGAGACCTGTGATTTTCATGCCAACGGGTATTTGGATCGCTGGAATATTTCTACACATTTTGTAGAAAATTCAATTTTATTGAAAATCACCTGAACTATAGCCCACAAAATCAGAGCTACAAAATCGAAAATCTGCAATTGTGCTCCTATTCCGATGATTGATACCTATATCAATAGGCGTTGAGGCCTGTAGTTGTCATGCCAACGGGTATTTGGATCGCTGGAATATTTCTACACATTTTGTAGAAAATTCAATTTTATTGAAAATCACCTGAACTATAGCCCACAAAATCAGAGCTACAAAATCGAAAATCTGCAATTGTGCACCGATTCCGATTATTGATACCTCTATCAATAGGCGTTGAGACCTGTAATTGTCATGCCAACGGGTATTTGGATCGCTGGAATATTTCTACACATTTTGTAGAAAATTCAATTTTATTGAAAATCACCTGAACTATAGCCCACAAAATCAGAGCTACAAAATCGAAAATCTGCAATTGTGCTCCGATTCCGATGATTGATACTTCTAACAATAGGAATTGAGACCTGTAATTGTCATGCCAACGGGTATTTGGATTGCTGGAATATTTCTACACATTTTGTAGAAAATTCAATTTTATTGAAAATCACCTGAACTATAGCCCACAAAATCAGAGCTACAAAATCGAAAATCTGCAATTGTGCACCGATTCCGATTATTGATACCTCTATCAATAGGCGTTGAGACCTGTAATTGTCATGCCAACGGGTATTTGGATCGCTGGAATATTTCTACACATTTTGTAGAAAATTCAATTTTATTGAAAATCACCTGAACTATAGCCCACAAAATCAGAGCTACAAAATCGAAAATCTGCAATTGTGCTCCGATTCCGATGATTGATACTTCTAACAATAGGCGTTGAGACCTGTAATTGTCATGCCAACGGGTATTTGGATTGCTGGAATATTTCTACACATTTTGTAGAAAATTCAATTTTATTGAAAATCACCTGAACTATAGCCCACAAAATCAGAGCTACAAAATCGAAAATCTGCAATTGTGCTCCGATTCCGATGATTGATACTTCTAACAATAGGCGTTGAGACCTGTAATTGTCATGCCAGAGGTTATTTGGATCGCTGGAATATTTCTACACATTTTGTAGAAAATTCAATTTTATTGAAAATCACCTGAACTATAGCCCACAAAATCAGAGCTACAAAATCGAAAATCTGCAATTGTGCTCCGATTCCGATGATTGATACCTCTATCAATAGGCGTTGATACCTGTAATTGTCATGCCAACGGGTATTTGGATCGCTGGAATATTTCTACACATTTTGTAGAAAATTCAATTTTATTGAAAATCACCTGAACTATAGCCCACAAAATCAGAGCTACAAAATCGAAAATCTGCAATTGTGCTCCTATTCCGATTATTGATACCTCTATCAATAGGCGTTGAGGCCTGTAGTTGTCATGCCAACGCGTATTTGGATCGCTGGAATATTTCTACACATTTTGTAGAAAATTCAATTTTATTGAAAATCACCTGAACTATAGCCCACAAAATCAGAGCTACAAAATCGAAAATCTGCAATTGTGCTCCGATTCCGATGATTGATACTTCTAACAATAGGCGTTGAGACCTGTAATTGTCATGCCAGAGGTTATTTGGATCGCTGGAATATTTCTACACATTTTGTAGAAAATTCAATTTTATTGAAAATCACCTGAACTATAGCCCACAAAATCAGAGCTACAAAATCGAAAATCTGCAATTGTGCTCCGATTCCGATGATTGATACCTCTATCAATAGGCGTTGATACCTGTAATTGTCATGCCAACGGGTATTTGGATCGCTGGAATATTTCTACACATTTTGTAGAAAATTCAATTTTATTGAAAATCACCTGAACTATAGCCCACAAAATCAGAGCTACAAAATCGAAAATCTGCAATTGTGCTCCTATTCCGATTATTGATACCTCTATCAATAGGCGTTGAGGCCTGTAGTTGTCATGCCAACGCGTATTTGGATCGCTGGAATATTTCTACACATTTTGTAGAAAATTCAATTTTATTGAAAATCACCTGAACTATAGCCCACAAAATCAGAGCTACAAAATCGAAAATCTGCAATTGTGCTCCGATTCCGATGATTGATACCTCTATCAATAGGCGTTGAGGCCTGTAATTGTCATGCCAACGGATATTTGGATCGCTGGAATATTTCTACACATTTTGTAGAAAATTCAATTTTATTGAAAATCACCTGAACTTGTAGCCCACAAAATCAGAGCTACAAAATCGAAAATCTGCAATTGTGCACCGATTCCGATGATTGATACCTATATCAATAGGCGTTGAGGCCTGTAGTTGTCATGCCAACGGGTATTTGGATGGCTGGAATATTTCTACACATTTTGTAGAAAATTCAATTTTATTGAAAATCACCTGAACTATAGCCCACAAAATCAGAGCTACAAAATCGAAAATCTGCAATTGTGCTCCGATTCCGATGATTGATACTTCTAACAATAGGCGTTGAGACCTGTAATTGTCATGGCAACGGGTATTTGGATCGCTGGAATATTTCTACACATTTTGTAGAAAATTCAATTTTATTGAAAATCACCTGAACTATAGCCCACAAAATCAGAGCTACAAAATCGAAAATCTGCAATTGTGCTCCGATTCCGATGATTGATACCTCTATCAATAGGCGTTGAGACCTGTAATTGTCAAGCCAACGGGCATTCGGATCGCTGGAATATTTCTACACATTTTGTAGAAAATTCAATTTTATTGAAAATCACCTGAACTATAGCCCACAAAATCAGAGCTACAAAATCGAAAATCTGCAATTGTGCTCCGATTCCGATGATTGATACTTCTAACAATAGGCGTTGAGACCTGTAATTGTCATGGCAACGGGTATTTGGATGGCTGGAATATTTCTACACATTTTGTAGAAAATTCAATTTTATTGAAAATCACCTGAACTATAGCCCACAAAATCAGAGCTACAAAATCGAAAATCTGCAATTGTGCACCGATTCCGATGATTGATACCTATATCAATAGGCGTTGAGGCCTGTAGTTGTCATGCCAACGGGTATTTGGATGGCTGGAATATTTCTACACATTTTGTAGAAAATCCAATTTTATTGAAAATCACCTGAACTATAGCCCACAAAATCAGAGCTACAAAATCGAAAATCTGCAATTGTGCTCCTATTCCGATGATTGATACCTCTATCAATTGGCGTTGAGACCTGTAGTTGTCATACCAACGGGTATTTGGATCGCTGGAATATTTCTACACATTTTGTAGAAAATTCAATTTTATTGAAAATCACCTGAACTATAGCCCACAAAATCAGAGCTACAAAATCGAAAACCTGTAATTGTGCACCGATTCCGATGATTGATACCTCTATCAATAGGCGTTGAGGCCTGTAATTGTCATGCCAACGGATATTTAGATCGCTGGAATATTTCTACACATTTTGTAGAAAATTCAATTTTATTGAAAATCACCTGAACTATAGCCCACAAAATCAGAGCTACAAAATCGAAAATCTGCAATTGTGCACCGATTCCGATGATTGATACCTCTATCAATTGGCGTTGAGACCTATAGTTGTCATGCCAACGGGTATTTGGATCGCTGGAATATTTCTACACATTTTGTAGAAAATTCAATTTTATTGAAAATCACCTGAACTGCCCACAAAATCAAAGCTTCAAAATCGAAAATAGTTGGGGTGACAATTTTGACAATATTGATTTCTATTTTAACCAAAATATATTTACTTATGCAACTACAACCAAACAGCTCAAAAGCTTCAGTAGCAGAGTCCAGGCATCCAATTTAACACGGAAAATCGTATTCTAGAACTTTATACAGAAAGCAGTATACAAAATTATACTGATATTTCTAACTGTGTAACTGATTATATTCCAGAACTTCATCCAAAAATCATTTTAGAACCCCATTTCCATTGCACATGTCGAATTTCAGCATAATCGGTTGAGAAATAGCCAAGTTACATCATGCTTGGCCATATTCCAGAACTTCATCCAAAAAAACATTTTAGAATCCCATTTCCAACACACAAGTGAAATTTCATAATAATAGGTTGAGAAATAAGAAAATTCCATCATACTTGGCCATATTCCAGAACTTCATCCGAAAAACATGTTAGAATCACATTTCCAACACGCATGTCAAATTTCAAATTAATCGGTTGAGAAATAGCCAAGTTCAATCATACTTGGTCATATTCCAGAACTTTATGCAGAAGTCCCAATCCGCACCAGTATTTGTTTTGTTAGCTTTTTTGAAGAACCTTTTGCATTTTTGGCCAGATCTTTGGAGTGATTTCGACCACCAAGGTGGCCGCGTTTTGCTCAAAGACCTACTCAGAGGAGACATCAATAAGTAATCAAGCTCCTATGTTTATACAGGGGATATGGAACCGGCACTGGTAATGAATTACTTAGAATAGTGACCCCAAATTGTTGATTTTGAACATCTAATAAAGCATCTCTAAGAATTTGTAGGTGGTATATCATCTTCTTCATATGCGAGACAGCCTGATATAAGCCAGAGATTTTGAATACCAATCTCAATGTTATAGCCATCAGAGTTACTGTATAGTTAAATAGCACGTTTAATTACATTCATAAGAATCTTACCCTTCCTTCCCTACTGTTCTATTTCTTTTCTAAGAAATCATGCATCTGCATCCCTACAGGTCAGAGCAGGTCTCGGTAAGCCATACTCACCTTACCCCAATTGACGGACGCTATACTTCCATCGTCATTTATTTATTATCATTAAAATTCTCTCCGGCTTTCCTACACACCCTATTTTGAGCAGGTGCTCATTCATAATAGAGTATGCAGAAAAGGGTTGACAACATATATAATTATCAAAATAGAAAGAAAATGTAGCCAGGCCTGCGGTCCCACCATTAATACTGCATATTTCTGTTTAGATCCTTTTTCTGGTTATTTCTTCAATTCCCCGTTTTAATAACTTTAGCTCGGTAATGACCCCATGGATTTTATTTTCAGCAGGTCCCGCTCAGCAACATATGTAATTAGCACTACCAGGCCTGGTTACCGTTTCCTGATCACTAACAGGCCTGGTTACCGCTTCCTGTAACCTCGGCGTTTTCGCATCCTTAGTTGATACCTACTGAGATCTCTGCCTTTTGGGCTGAAAGGCTGAAAGGCATCAACCTGCTTATTTCCGTAACCATCTTATCCCAAGCGAGCTTTTCATTTTTTCTTAACCGTCCTCTTTGCTAACGGTATATCTTTGAGCTTTGGGAGAGCTTACCAGGCCCTCCTTCAGTTCTGGTAATTTTGAATACAGTCACCAGTTAGTTTAAAGCTTTTATCTTTGCCCGTTATTTTAGAGGGCCCAGCTTTATTCGAGTTTATGTCCTTCTTAATCTCCGCTATTTGAAAACGAGACCTATCGGCCAAAGTTCTCTCAGCAGTAGTTCTGTAGGTTATATGAGACCGCTAGTTTTGAGACTGGGCCTCTCCCCAGTCAGGTTGTTTCTCAGCACGGCACAATTAGTACCTTAACTCAGCCCAGTTATTTAGCGCTGTGGTTTAGTCTAACCAATCCGATCAAAAACAATGATGATCAAGTTGCCCGGTGGTCACCGTGTGGAGGTAATATGAGCACGGATTATACAAAATGGTGGACATTTCTGTTAGCCAATTTAAATTGTTTTCTCTTGCAAGTTATATTTGTTCATGTAATCGATTTGGGTTTATATTATTGAATGATTGAACGCAAACGGGCACACATTGTTTTCTAAACCATTGAAACCATCACTTTGCATTTTCGGTGAAGTTAATGTAATTTGTGTTGAATTTGAAATAAGTTTTATAATAGGAAAAACCATTAAAAATTTAATTTTGCTTCAGACACCAATTATAGTCTTGCATAAAAAAACGTTTTTTCTAATTCAAAATATTTTCTTTTTTACTTTCAGGTACGAATGGTGTGCGATAATGGTAAAAAATATGTAAAACATGTACCCTTAATAAGAAAATGCGGATGTTCAAAGAAATGTTACTGACTGCAAGATGCGGCTACCCAAATACCATCATTTCTATATTTAGAAAATACAAATAATAATATTAATAAAAATAATGATAATAATAATAATAATAATAATGATAATATATTATTTAGTGAAAGTAGTGAAAATAATAATAATAATAATAATAATGATAATGAAGATGATGATGACGATGATAGCGATGATGATCATAATCTAAATATAAATTTTAATCCATTTGATGTGAAAATCAAATTAGATCATAATAAAACCAAAAATATTAATAGTGATAGTAATAGTAATAATGATAATAATAGTAACAGTAGTCAATCACATCATCATACAAATGATGATGATGAATATGATGACGATGATGATGAATCAAGTCATGAAAAGATACAGCATGAAAAAAATAAACTTAACTTGCTGTATTCGCTGAATCGGAGGCAACAATTAAATCGGTACCGAAAAACGGATGGTATCAAAACGATATCAACGCCACACGGTAAAGTTAGAATATTATATGAAACATCATCATCGTCGCAGACAGGGTCTTCGCTAGCTGCATCATCGAGTAATTCGATGTTGACACCAACGAATAACAATAACAATAATCATCATAATAATTATATAAAAACGGGCGACGTTCAAAAGGATATTACGTCGTTATCGTCGGCCGCCGATTTAAAACAAAAAATATCGCCTGTACTAATAAATGGTACGGTCGCGTTACTATATCGTGGCGAATCGTCTAATAATAATATAAATAATAGTAAATATATGCCAATTACATCAATAACAAATTTTATGTATAATAACAAAGACAATAATGATAATAGTGATAGTAATAATAATAAAGATAATAATAGTAATTTAAATGAAGAAACAACAATAACAACAACAAACGAACCAAATAAAAATCTAAAAAATATTCACGAAGATACGACTATTATCGTATTGCCACCGGCCGTGCCAGCAACCATATTTAATAATGGTAATGATAATTCAGTGTTGCCATCGATTGATCGACCGCTATCCGAAGTGTTGGGTATTAAAAAAAATCAATTTACACTGTTTCGGATCGCGGACACAACGACAACAACAAAAAAAACAACTATTGTGAGAAACCGTCCGAAGGCGGACGCCAATGGAAATCCAATTTCCAATTATGATTATGAAGATGGACTAGGCGGTAATATTGATGACGATGATAATAACGATGACGATAATGATGATGATGAGGATGACGATGATGAGGAGGATGATGATGATGAGGAGGAAGAAGATGCAAGCGATAATGAAACGATCGCAAATTATGATATACCAAAAACAACACATTCACATTCTTCGGAAACGACACATCAAATTAAAACCGAATTAGTAAATCTAGCCATAATACCATCGTTCGATCGTGAGCTCGAAGATCGTACACGCAAGTATTACGAAACGAATCACATAGATAGTAATCAAATGAGCAGCAATGCTAATAGTAATAAAAATGGCCGGTATCATAATATCAATGATCTGTCGACGATCCATTGTGCGATGCAAGCGATGGTTGCAATTGCTGCAATGGCCACCATATTTGGTGTTTTAGGTGCATATTTTAAATCACGTATTTTAGATCAGATTATGATTATGCATTGGTAGGATTTGTTTGGTATTCGATTTAGGATTTTAATATTACGATTATTTTGTAAATAAAATATACAAACGAATAAATAAAATCCAATCAGATTTATAAATAAATCGAATACCAATATAAAAATTAAAAAAATAAAACAAAACAAATAATTATATCAATATATAATATTCCCACCAAATACATAAACAAAATCTCCCTCTCTCTGTTTTTAATTTGTATTATTATATAATTATTAAAATTCGTATATTATTACTAATAATATAATCTGACTGAAGAATCAAAAATATATAAACAAACAATTAAATATTTAACAAAAAATATTTAAACACACAATCATTATTATTATTATTATTATTTAAATAATTTTCACTACTATACATAGAGTAATTCATAATATAAATTTGTTCAGATTAACGATCACGCAAATTAAAATTTTAAACAAACGAACAACACAATTTTCTAATATAACAAAAATGGGGTAGCCGCATGTAATTATTTATTTATTAATAAAAACAAATATAATAAATTACAATAAAGAAAAAAAATTAATAAACTAATTAAATAAAACATGAATCTGTAAATAAAAGAGCTTTATTAATTACAAAAAAATAAAAAATAAAATTAAAATTAATATCATAGTATTTTTTTTAAATATTATTTCAATATAAATATATTATATATTATTATTAATTTAAATTATTTAAAAAAGAAAAAAATTGTTTTTAATTATATTATATTATATATTATTATTATTATTATTAATTAAGTAAAAATATTTTTTTTATTTATATATCAATGATGATCTCTGTCACAAAAACCTAACCATCAATCAAAAAATGAACATAAACATTCATTTGAACAAGATGGCGGATTTTTAGTTTTATTTTTTTTTTCATACATTAAAAATTTTTGTTTATTCAAAATGTTACCGCCATTTTGTTTTTTATTTTTATTTTTGTATAATTTTTATTATTTCTAAAACAAAACAAAAACAAAATCATATTTATGTATAATCAGCACTATTTTTGGAGAAAAAAAAACATAAAAAACAAAATAAATATAAAAAAAATTTGTGTAATTTTATTTAATAAAAGAAAAAACAAAACAAAAAAAAAACTATTATAATTATATTATTATTATTATTAAATAATAAATTTAATGAAAAAAAAAATGGAAAAAAATAAAACTTTTTGTTTTTGAAAATTATATATAATAAATTTTGATAAAAAAAAAATTATTTAAATTAAAATGTATAATTCGTTTGTCTTTTTTTTTATTGCACACTGACGTTGAAGAACCAAATAGCTCTTAAGCAACCACACCATGAAAATATCTTTAGCGGCAGGAGTAAGTAAAAAATTGTATAGAAATCGGGTTACGGAAACAAAAGTGCCGAACAAAAAATATTGCATGTATGTATGTGTGAATATCGACAAGAACAAAAAATAAATAAAACGTAAAATCAATGCAAAATCTACGCATACACAAGCAATATACAACATCATCCGGCATTTCAAAAACATCGTGAGCCGAATACAAAAAAAAATCTAAAAAAACCGCCTACTTTAATTTATTTTGTTCTGAAAATGTCTGCTATATGTGGCCACTGTAATAATTATGACAATTAATTATTAAAATAAAACAAAATAATTTATAGTAATAATGTTTATTACTATTAATAATTATTTATTAGATTTTACAAGTTTTTATTAATTATAGTTAATCTCTTCAGTCTACTCTGTATCACAACTGCTATGAAGTTAATTATAGTTAATCTCTTCAGTCTACTCTGTATCACAACTGCTATGAAAGACCAGCTGTCAGTAGAAAGAGGTGATGGGTGCGTTCGAAATATATCACACAGGTGTGCGTTCTTATTACATGCCTTTTTTTAATTTTTTTATTAATACTATTACAATAACATAACTTACATCCTATATCTAACGGGCGGTCGAACTATCCGACCAGAGCGTGTGCTACGGTAATTGTCTTGTACCGGATTCTGAACCGGCAGTATGAGTTCCTGATGACTATCAACATCTGCTTCAGATGCATCACTACCGGCTGTTTCATAATCATCTGAAGACTCATGACTTGTATTAATATCCACCGGTAGTGAGGAATCTTCCGCCTCACAAGTTGTGTCATCATGATGCTGAACATCACTATGCCCAGTAATTGGTGATGGTATGATTTGTATCTCTGTTAGGTTACTATTGTCATTATACAACCCATTCTTAATATGCTCCTCAAATATAGCATGTCACTTGCATTAAATCCACTATTTTTCGTTTTTTGCTATGAATCGTCGATTTCGTCGGTAGTGATTATCAAAGCTATCCTTTACTATATATGATCTATCATTAACATTACCTACCACTGTACCATAGTTCCATTCATGACTGTTTTTCTTAAAGATTACAAGATCTCCGATTTTTAACAATGGCAATGCTTTTGCGTTTCGATCAAAGTAGTATTTTTGTTTCATTCTTTTTTGTTGAACCTGACTTTCATTCACATTGTTACGACATAATAGCGCCTTGGATACGGGCATTTTGGTTTTTAATAGACGACCGTAAAATAACTGACAAGGAGATAGCTGCATACTTGCCACAGGCGTAGTATTGTATTCCAGAATTCTATATTGATATTGAGCTGTTTCATTATTTTCGTAACATCGCTTGATTATATTCTTTGCGATTGCTACTCCCTTTTCTGCTAAGCCATTGCTCTGCGGATACCTAGGGCTCGAATATTGTACGATCATGTTACATTCATCTATGAATTTGTCAAATTCATCCGAGTTGAAGGGATTATTATCACACTTTATTTTTGTTGGATATCCACTGATGTTAAAGCGATTTCGCAACTTTCGAATAACATGACTTGCAGATTTATACTCAACATGTTCCACTATGAGAAAACCAGAGTATGCGTCAATGATTGATATGAAGTTCATTCCAGCGTACTCAAAGATATCCATTGCGGCGATGTGAAGGGGGTACTCAGGTGTTTCTTCCTGTACTAATGGTTCTTTCTGATTATTTCTTTTGAAAGTTTCGCATGTCTCACATGCCAATACAATATCCTTGATTTGTTTATTCATACCCGGCCACCAGTAATGCAGTCTAGCACGAGCAAGAGTTTTTTCGATTCCAAGATGTGGCGCATGCAACCACTTAGCGATTTTTTGCTGTAGCCCGGTGGGTATCACCAGCCGATGATTGCGAAAAAGCAACCCATTCTCAACATGTAATTCCGATTTGAACTTATAGAATTCCTGACTGAAGTTGTCAAGCTTATGATAAGTTGGCCAACCGTTGGTAATAAACATGCAGATACGCTTATACTGCTCCTCTCGTTCGATCGTAGAACGATATGTATTGTAATTTTCCTCTGATAGGCATGCAGCCTTTGTTACCATATGTATGACGCATGATAACTCCTTCATTTCTGTCACGTGCGGCAATTGTGCACGAGATAAACAGTCAGCCACAAGCATGTCCTTACCAGGTTTGTAAGTTACACTTAATTTAGGATATTTGAGCAGAAACATAAACATTCTTTGTAATCGCGCGGTGATATCATCCATATCTCGCTTAACCAATGTTTCCAATGGCTTGTGGTCGCTTTCCACAATAAATTCTCGACAATACAGGAAGTAATGAAATCGTTCACATGCAAATACTATCGCCAGAAGCTCTTTCTCGATTTGAGCCCATTTCTGTTCACTCTTGCTCAATGTTCTAGAGGCATACGCCACAGGTTGCCCCCTTGAGTAAGTACACATCCCAATCCATCCTTTGATGCGTCCGTTTGAATGATTACCGGCTTGTTTTTATCGTAAATTGCTAACACAGGGTCAGCGGTCACTACATTCAACAAATCACGAAATTCGCATTCATGTATTTCATTCCATTCAAATGCAACATTATTTTGCGTAAGGTTACGCAATGCCGCAGATGCCGCTTTGACAAATTCGGGATGAACTTTGCAAGATATTTGAAAAGTCCCAGGAGTCGCATGACATCCTGCTTGTTTTCCGGCTTTTTCATTCTACAAATTGCTTCAATGTACTTATTCTTTGGCTTGACCGAACCATATGACAAAACATGACCCATGAATTCGACCTGTGATTTTCGATATTGAATTTTTTCAGAGTTAAATTTAACGCCATTTTTTTTAGCGCGTTCAATGACCAACGACAAAGACCGATCGTGATCCCGTTCGGTTTGGCCCATAATCGCAATGTCATCAAAATATACCAAAACTCTTGGTATATCTCCAAATATCTGAATCATGTTTCGCTGAAACATCTCCGGTGCACAGTTCAGCCCAAAAGGTACACCATGAACGTAGTTAGATTTGAACTGGCTTGATCCAATTCCATTTGCCAGAATCCACTTGATAGGTCAAGAACCGTAAATACTGTCTGATTTGTCATATGGCTGGTAAAGTCATCTATGGTGGGGATGAGAAAATGTTTACGTTTAATGGCTCTGTTTAAAGGTTTAGGGTCCAAACAAATTCTCAATTTACCATTAGATTTTTCCACAATTTGCAAATTATTAACCCAGTCCGTTGGGTATCATACAGGTGAAATGATTCCCTCTAATACTAATTGCTTCAACTCCGACCTCAAAGGTTCCAGTAGGCTATGCGGTATTCGTTTTTTATAATGCAATGACGGCTCTGCATCTTCCTTCAGTATGATAGTTTGTTTTGATGGAAACTTGCCCAAACCATCAAAAATATCGAGAAATGTTTCCACAAACTGCTCACTTGTTGTTGGCAAGCAGGTAGCCGAGTTAATATCCACTCGTCTAATAAGATCAAATTTAATAGAGCTATCTAAACCAAGAATTGGTTCAAAATTGTTTTCTACAACAAGAAATCTAACCGTTAGGTTCTTTTTTGTTTTTAAATCGAAACAATCCAAGTTCACAGTACAGAATCGCACAAAATGACCCACTTTTCCACATCCCTTGCATGACACCTCTTTTGCTTTACATTCCACTATATTGCCCGGTCCGAACAATGCACCGCAATTGTAACATCTGCGTGCAATGGCATCAACCACATTTGATTGTTGTTCTTCAATACTATTAATTGTTTGAACGACACCCTTATCCAACAGTAATTTGTTATTATTCCCCTCTTCAAATGCCTTGCATTTGTCAATCACATCATTCACTGGCTGATCTTTCCCATATAGCAGCTTTAACTGTAATTTTTTATCATACACACCAATAATTATGCGATCACGAAGCATTCTTTCTTCATACGGTAGTCTGCATGTTGTACATTTATATTCACAGAACTGAATTTGCTTACGTAATTCAGTTTCAAACTCAACAAATGGTTGTTTTTCCTTTGGCACAATCGTGTTATATTTGAAAGATTCCATTGTTTCGTTTTTCTTTGGAATGCAATATCCATCAAATGCTTCGATCACCGCTTGCAACGTTCGGATTGCTTTGCGTTCGTTTGCGTCTGCCGCTGGTGCTAGTTTTCCAAGAATCCCGTTTGCCGATCCATCATACGGGAATAACGTGTTGTAAATGTCCATTGCACGTGCACCAATTAACCACAAAAATGTTGCAATCTTTTTTGATTCTGTATCCACGTCTTTTCTGGTAGCTATCATATACATCTGGAATGTTCTTTTCCATACTGGCCACTCACGTGCTAAATTTGAACAATCTAGCTCTGGTGGTAGGCGATCATTTGTTGCCATTTTTCTTCACAAAACTTTGATAACTTCACGAAATTATTTATTGTATTGTGTGTACCATACACTTGATTTCAAGAATAATATTATTTTTCGTTAGATGGCGTTTAATTTGGCCGATGATCACAGATTTCTATCAATTTTAAAATGCTCACGTACTTTACGTTTGTAGTATACACACAATTCTTTATTGATTATTTTTAACAATATCCCACTTCTGACACCATGTAATAATTATGACAATTAATTATTAAAATAAAACAAAATAATTTATAGTAATAATGTTTATTACTATTAATAATTATTTATTAGATTTTACAAGTTTTTATTAATTATAGTTAATCTCTTCAGTCTACTCTGTATCACAACTGCTATGAAGTTATTCTACCAGCTGTCAGTAGAAAGAGGTGATGGGTGCGTTCGAAATATATCACACAGGTGTGCGTTTTTATTACAGCCACAGCAGCACCCTGATTCTAGTCTAAAAAATAAGATAATGTGTTAACGTGTAAACCTGTGAAAAGCAAAGCTTTCTTTTATTAATTTGACATTTTCGATTTTATTTGAAGTAGTAGCCAAATCGAAAAATTGTGAACTCATTAAAGTAAGCTTCGCTTTTTACAAGTTTACACATTTACCCATCATCTTATTTTTTAGAGAATCAGGGCCCTGTTGTTTTTGAAAATGAAAATTACATACGAGCAAAAGCATGATAAACCAATTGAATAAGGTATGATTGACAGCTGTTTCAAATTCGTCTTTTCTTGCGGATATCGTCATTCGGTGCGAAAAAATCACAAGGCTTCGTTGTTTTCACAAAATTTTCACAAAAACTATCACCGCAAAACAATTCGATTTGTTTTTGTTTGCTATGAACTAGTGTTTATAAAAAAAAGGAAATATCAAGAAAAAAGCACCGAATGACAGAATTTTTTAGTGAAAGAGATAGCATTACATGCGCTTGATCATACCTCTTAAATTGGTTTATCATGAGCAAAAGGACCACAAATTATGCTTGTGTAGTGTAAAAATATTAAATGGAAATAGCGAGCTGTGAAAATTGCACATATATATTGATACATAATAAAATAATAATTTTAAAATTGTTTAATCGGTATGCTTTCTTATTAGTATTGCTCATGCTGTTGGTGAGTTTGGTTATGGGGGTTTCGCGCTACTGTCTTTCCAATTGCAATGATTTTACGGTCAACATTGCGCCCAAATAGAACCACTCTATTTAATTTATTTTAAACAGATCAATGATAAAGCGATGCGATTTTGCTTTGTTCAGCGAGTTTGCCGTGAACATTTACTACTATGGAATCTTGAACAAGATTGCTGTGTATGAGTATTGGTATATTTTAAAGCGTGCATGGCAGGTTTAGGTGATTAACTTAACAGAACTGTACTTTGCTCGTGCTCAATTAATGTCAGTAAGGTTCTTCCTCCAAATTCAAAATATAATTATGCTGACTTTTTGAACCAAAAATGTAACTTAGTTTAAATACTGAGCGAACAACATCCGTCTTTATGGAGAGGTTTCTGAGACTTATCGAAATGGCTTGAAATGATTCAATAGATATTTATACAGAAAAATTTCACATAAATCTTTTGCGAGTTGAGGGTGAACTCGCTCGTTGTTTTTTGTGATAAGAAGATAAAAGTTAGTAGTTGATTGTGTAGGAAGGCATAATAAGTGTACTTATACTTCGACAGTTAAGATTTGAAAACTAGTTTTACCCAAAATACTTAAAAGCATTTACCTTCAAAAATTGGTGACCTTGATGGTGACCCCGACGTGATTGGAACTGTTAGCGGCTTATTTAGAATTCAACACTTCAGGGGTCGTGATTGTGCACAGGGTAAAATCGTAGACCATAAGCCTCGAGTCGTGCCCTTGCTCAAAGTACTTAGTTGCAGTATTAAAGCGTTGAAGTTCATTGTTTTCCCGTTCAGTTCAATTTTGACAAAGAACACTAATCATTAAAAAACATATTACGACATAGCGAAAGGAAAGGTCAGCATCTAACCCGTTATAGCGCCAGTATTAGATACCGTTGAGAAAGATAATCCGATTCAATCGACTTTCCAGGAAATTAAAGAAGTTGCCCCACGACGGTGGTTTTTTGTTAATCGGTCACAAAACAATTCTGAAATTGATGAAGTTGTGGGCGTCAAAATCTCACGTAAAGAAGTAAACGGCCTGCTTTACGACTATGTATCATTTCGTGTGAGTTTACCGGCTGAACAATTTACAACTGCGTTATAATCAGCAATGTGGCCACCTGGACTATTAGTGCAAGAATTCGAGTGGAGACTGTAGTATATAAGATGTATTAAGATATAAATATATAATGTAAACCTAGCATGTAAACCTGGCAAAACCAATGAAGACTAACTTCATTAGAAACAGGTGAAGGTTCGATATAAATAAACGACACACCTTGGTGATCACATCAGAAGTACAAAGTAATAAAGTATGTATTTATGGGGTGGGTGTGTGAATATGTAGAGCAGCGCCGGGGCTGGCGTGATATCTCTACTTATCGTATATCCCCAATGTTTTTATTTTAGCGCTCCGCGTCTCCGAACGAAATTATGGGTCGATGTGATGGCGGACAGAAATTAAATTGCTTGGAAATAATTTTATGTTTTCAACTTTTATTTAATTCACTTGATATGCTATTCACTTCATTAGTTGAATTTATTTATAATGTAAGTATTCCACTGGAATGTTTTTTATTGCCACCAAATTTATATAAAAACTACTTTTAAATTGCTTGTACAAAATTACAAATTATTTTTTACTTTACGTTTTTATTACGACTTGTCGATCATGACGCTGGCTAAAAACTGTACTGTAGTATATGTGTATTGAAAAAACGTTTTTTTCCTTTGTTACTTTGTGGAAAAATTTTCGAGTGGCGATTGCTATAAGTTATTCCAAAATGACACGAGAGCCGTGCACCGGTTTTAGTTTACGTGAATTTTTAGAGCTGTGAACCGGTTTTAATTTCATTGCTCGTGCATGCTATGTTTTGTGTTTATTTATGCCGCCACATATTTATCTCATTAATCATACACATATGATAACACATGCGCATTTGAAGAAAACCTACATTAGAATACCAATCGTAAATTAATAAGAAAATTAATAATAATTCAAACATGTATATATCACTGTGGTGACAAACATAACCACACAGTTCACTGGAAACCACGTTGTATTTTATCGATAAGTTGGCGTATATAGTTGTGAAAATGGAGTTTTAAATAAACCAATGTCATTGATGATGAAAGGAAATTTATCAAATAACTGGAAAAAATAAAAGTCGCAATTTTTAAAAATTTAATTTTACGCGAAGCCATGGATGTCATGGAAATAAAAAACAATGATAAGCTGACTATAAAAGACTGCATGGACGCATTTGAAAAGTATTGTACTCCAATAATAAACGTGCTGTATATGAACGGCATTTATTTTATGGTCGTCATCAGATGGAGTATGATTCGTTCGATAATTTTATAAAGGATTTAGAGAAGATGGTACAGACCTGTGCATTTGAAGCAGCAAAGGATACAATGATAAGAGATCGAATAGTGTTTGGTTTAAGAGATCTGCGATTGCCAGAAAAATTCATTAAGGAAGGGAATCCAAAACTAGAGCATGTGATTGATAAATGCCGAATAGAGGAACGAACATCGAGATAGGCACAGGAGGTTTTACAACATGATTCAAAAGAAGTAGCTGTGGTGCGAGGTATGAATGCAAGTAATAGTAATCAATTTAATAATAAGGTTAGTAAAAATGATGCTCATTCATGAGAACCAATAAGAGGGCAGAATCGTGATAGTCAGGCGTCATCATCGCAAGTACGGCAGCGGACGGGAATTATATGTTTTAAATGTTCGGGAATACATGAGAGGGGCGCTTGTCCAGCATATAATAAAAAATGTTATAGATGCGAAGGCAGACATGATTATGCGAGTTGTTGTCGCAGTAAAAGTGTTAACGAGGTTGATATGGATTCGGGTCCTGTCTGTGATGATGACTGTGATGATCATATTGTGGAAAGTGGGGAGTTATATATATACAGTCAAACCTGTTTTTGTGCGGTCTTTTTTTATGCGAATTTTTTTTTATGCGTTTTTTTTGTGCGATTTTTTTTTGTATGCGATTTTTTTTGTGCGATTTTTTTTTATGCGGTATATGAATATTGAGATTCTGTTCAGCCATTTTCATACCTAATGCATCAGCCAAGTTCATTAATCATTAGACATGCTCAATATTCTTATATATTCCATATTCCAGCAAATTTCAATATGTAATTACATATTATCTTGCACACAAAGAATATAATTTTGTTAAAAGAAATGTTTATTTCACAACTAATGAAATGCGTAGTAATAGCCACACTGATTTTTAACCCTGAACATAAACTAAAAAAATATACAATATGTAAGAAAAAAGGAAATTTACCGTTTTATTTAAAAATGAGAAATTTAAATTTTTTAAAATGTTTCCACGTGTAATTTAATTATTTATTTTGTTTAGAAAGCATTTTCTCGCTATTTCGTAAAACTTTGACATATGTATTTTCTAAGGGAAACTTTTTTTATGCGGTCCCTATCCACCGCATAAAAAAAATTTTTTTGTAATTTTTGTACAAAATTATTTATTATAGCGATTTATCGAATTTGCGAATATTTTTTTTTTGTGCGATTTTTTTTGTACGGTCCCTATCTACCGCACAAAAACAGGTTTGACTGTATATAGATAGCGTGGATAGTGAATTATTACATAAGGATAGGGGTTGGTTTGAGAATTTTGGTGTAAATGGGTATAAAGTAAAATTTAAGATTGATACGGGGTCAGATGTTAATATCCTGCCTTTGTCAATTTACGAACGATTGAAGATCAAGCAAGAAATTCACAAAACAGAAATAGTATTAAGAGCGTTTGGCGATACCAGGATAACACCGTATGGCCTGGTAATAGTTAAATTCGAAAATGCGCGGTATGTAGAAACGTTTATAATTGTAAATTCGGACGTTAAACTTATAATTGGATTAGAGAACATTAGAAAGTTTAAATTAATGAAAAATATTTGTGATATTACTAAGGATAGTGTCAGTTTCATTAAGGCTAATGAACAAATTTTTAAAGGGTTAGGCAAATTTCCGGATAAACTCAAACTAGTTTTAAAAGAGAATGCACAACCAATTGCAAGACCGACGAGAAGAATCCCGATTGCTATTAAGCAAAAAGTTAAAGCATCATTAGATAAGCTAGAAGATAATGGTATTATGGAATGGCTGTTAGAACCAGCTGACTGGATTAGTAATATGGTGGTAGTATAGAAACCAAATGGGTTCAAAATACCAAAATTAGAGGATTTTACAGTACTAGACATTAAAGATGGTTTTTATCAAATTGAACTAGAGGATGAATCGAAAAAAATGTGTGCATTTAGTACTCCATATTGCTGGCACGTTCATATATGTACATAGATGATGTATGGATTGGGACGAAGTGAGAACGAACATGATTTCAATTTAGAACAAGTCATAAAAAGGGCTAAACAACTAAACATAACCTTTAATCCAGATAAGGTTCAATACAAAGTGAATGAGGTTAAATTTTTAGGACATGTGTTTGAGATCGATGGGATAAGATGTGACCCAAACAGAGTAAGGGCTATTACTGAAATGAGTAATCCTACATCTAAACAAGAACTGCAGAGGGTTTTGGGTATGGTTAATTAAATGCGAAGTTACATACCAAATATGGCCGAGATAACTGAACCTATCCGGCAATTATTAAAAAAAAATATAGAATTTTGTTGGCTCCAATCGCATGAAAACTGTATAAAGCAATTAAAGGAAGTTATTATTCAAGCACCGATTTTGCAATCATTTGATGTGACAAAAAATATAGTAATAAGTAATATAAACGAATGCAAGTAAGAATGGAGTGGGGTATGTCCTACTTCAGGAGAAAAAGCCTATAGCTTATGCGTCCAGAAGCTTAAATGACACTGAAAAAGTATTAAATATTATATATGCGCATGCGTGAAGCTTCATAATTATATATTTGAAAGGCGTGTTGAAACTCACACAGATCATAAACCACTCCTCAGTGTAATTAAAAACGAAATTCATGAACCAGCAAATGAATTTCAAGAATTTGAGGAGATCGTTCATACAATTAGTATTTCGGATGGGAAAAAAGAGAAAATGATTAGAGAGACGGCGAAAGATGAATCATTATCAAATTTATTAAACGTATACAAAGATGGTTGGTCTAACACAAAAGATAAACTTAACGATGTAACAAAGCCATTCTGAAAATTCAAGGATCTCATTTATTGTGAAGAAGGTCTTACTTTTTAGGCGAGAAGGTGATGGTGCCATGCAGTTTAAGATCGGAAATGCTGAATGCTCTACATGAATCACATATTGGTATAACGAAAACTAAGCAAAGAGCTAGACAAATAATTTATTGGCCCGGAATAGATACAGACATTATTATTATTATTATTACTTGAGGGCCATGTGGGCGTTCAAGCCACCCCGCACTGCGACCTAAAAGATCTTTTGTGCATGGACCCTACTTAATAAGCCGTCCAGTCAATATTCAGGCTCTTAATGAACCTGACAATACTGCCGGCCGGTATATGATGCATACTATCCGGGCTCATTACTCTTCCTCCTAGATGTTGTAACCTTTTGCAGAAAATGGCTGGGCAATGGCACAGAACATGTTCCGCTGATTCCGCTTCCAGGTCGCAGAAGCGACATAGAAAATTTTATTGGGAAATGTCGAATATGTGAAAAATTTCAAAACACGAATGTCAAAGAACCACTGAAATTCCAGAGTTACCGTTTAGCAAGATAGGGTGTGACATTATGCAAGTTGGAGGAAATGACTATTTGGTTGTAGTTAAGTGACTATTATTCAAAATGGATTGAGACACTACCATTGCAAAATAAACAAGCCTCAGAAGTTATTGTCAACCTGAAAAATGTGCTTGCAACTCATGGGATACCCAAAGTTATGATATGTGATAACATGCCATTTGCGTCGCATGAAATGGAGGATTTTAGCAAAAACGGGGAATTTGTAATAAAAACATAGAGCCCAATGTACTCAAGGTCAAATGGGCACGCCGAGAAAGCAGTCAATATAGCAAAGAACCTGATTAAGAAAGCAATAGAAGACAAGAAGGATATCCAATATGCGTTGTTGGATTACAGGAATCATCCAGTCGTCAATTTAGGTGCGTCACCAAGCCAATTAATGCTCAGTCGTCGAACTAGAACGAAAATTCCGATAAGGGAGAGTATGTTTAAACCCAGAGTAGAATTAAATATAACAGCAAAATTAAAAACGAATTAGGAAAAGTCAAAAAACTATTACGATGGACAAACAAAGCAAAAACCTGATTTTGCCGAGGGACAAACTGTAGTAATATGTACAATATATAGAAAAAATTATGTATGGGAACTTATTATGGAAAATCCCCTATATTAAAAATAACAAGCAAAAAAAAGGAAAGGTAGATAAAAGGAAAGGTAGTAAAAGGGAGAAGTAGTATATAAAATGTGGTCACGCACTAAATAATAAATTGAAATCCATTGTGGTACGCAGCCCATAATTTCTTTAGTTAATAGAATAATATTGTGAATATTATTGATTTGCATTTTTTATATACATACCTAGTTTGGTTATTTATCTATGTACCTGTAATCTTTATATAATATATTTGGTATCTTCTAGAAATTTAAAAATAAATGATTCTATTTGGTCAGTCTCATTTTACCTGTGCTAACAGTCATTTGAAAATTAATAATTAAAAATTATAAATTAAAATAATAAATATACAATAAAATTATTGTTAATTAAATTCCAAATTATATTAAATGGGTTTTATTTAATTTTTAACAAAATATAACTAACATCTTCAAAGTTAAAATATCTTATTAAACAACTACATTTATCTTCGAGTAGTTGTTTTAATTCGTCAAAGTTTCTTAATGGTGAATGCAAACTTTTAAATTCTTCGACTGCGTCACCATTATTTTGGTCCTTCGAGCCGGATAGTTGGCTAAATTACAATAAAATCACTACAGTGTGTCGGATAGTTGGCTATACTGGAGTTTAATCAATACATTGAGTCGGATAGTTGGCTAAATTATAATAAAATCACTACAGTGTGCCGGATAGTTGGCTATACTGCAAGTTAATAAAAATATTGAGCCGGTTAGTTGGCTATAAACAGTATAATAACTATAGTGAGCCGGATAGTTGGCTATAAACAGAAAAATAAACACAGTGTGTCGATTTAGTTGTCTATACTGCAGTTTAATAAATACAGTGCCGGATAGTTGGCATAATACAGTAATATAAATACAGTGTACCGGATTGTTGGTTATAGTACCGTATGATATATCGTGTGCCACACTCATTAACAAGTTGTTCGATAAACTTGTGAAGTTACGGTTTGTGCGCTTAAAATACGTGAAGTATCAAACGATTAACACGTGTGTAATATAAAGTGTAACAAGACAGTTTATTTTCATTCCGTTCAAATCTACTGATACAGACTGATATTGAATCAACGTTCAAGAGCATTACGGTATACACAGTTTTCATTATTGTGATTATATATGCTCAATTTCACGATAAAACCTATGGTGCATAAATACATCGGTTTAAATCAATATAAGATTAAGTAATATTGAGTATCATTGCGGGTTCCTGGTTGCTGATCATCGTGATAGGTCATGCAAGGTCGTACATGGTCATATACATAATTTAACAGTTTTTGCAATTTATCAAATTTAAAATTATATGGCATTATTTGGGCTGTTTGCGTAATCACTAATTGGAATATATGTATTGAAATTTAACCTGAATATTCAAATTGATCGTACTGGCTTCATCAGAATTCATCATTATCTTGATAAACGTACAAGGACGTGGAACATATTATATGCGGTCATACAGTTAACCAAATCGACTGTTATCTCATATTTATTTCGGTTGGAATGCGTATTACATAAAATACGTGTCCTCATTGTCGGTCATCTTCTTCACATACAACAGGATAATAAACCAAATTGAACAAGATTTGGTATTTATACATTGATGTCATTCATTAAAAACACCAGGGTTCATCAACATATATACGAATTAAAGTCTGTAAGTTAATCAACTTTTAATGATTTCATAAATTATTTTACATTCGTTCTATAATAATAAATTTAGATTGTTTCATAAGAATACATATTTAGATAAACTATTTGCTAAATTAAAAATCAATCTGAATTCAATTCATATTTAGTATACATTACGCAACATTTCAGTGAATTTTTATAATTTATTATTATAATTTATTATTATTATTGGTTTATGTAAGTTCAAGTGTTCTTGTGGAAATTATCTGTTCAGTTTATTAATTTTGTCGGTCGTAGTTATCAAGTGCCTCAGGATGTCTGATACTGAAACCGCTACCGGAGGTGAAACGTTACCAAAATCAAAACAAATGTTAGAATCACTTAAACGTCAACGGAGTGCATTCAAGGGTCAACTGACTCAATTCCGAAACAAACTTGCGTTACTTACTACTCAGCTTACCACTCAAGGGGCAATAGAATCAAATATTCGTAGATTGCAATTGATGTATGATAAATACCAAAACGTTCAATTGAAAATTGAGATCATTGATGAAACAGCATCAGTTGATCGAGTAACATTTGAAGAGGACTATCAGTATGTCGAAAGTGCTTTGCTGGATAAATTGAATGAAATTAAAAGATTGGAAAACCAAGCAAAGGAATCAATTAATTTTGAAACATCGACTAATAGTACTCAAATAGATCAAAACAATTCGTCGGTCAAATTAAAGTTGCCTGAGCTCAAACTCCCTACATTTAGTGGCTGTGAAAGTGACTGGTTGGCATTTAGGGATGTTTTTAAAAATCTTATACATAATAAATCAAACATCGATGCCACGGTTAAATTTGTTTATTTGACTTCGCATATTCGTGGTGGTAAAGCATATCATTTAATTGAAAACTTACCAGTAACGTCAGAAAATTACGAACTAGCATGGAAAACTCTTTGTGATAGATATGATAATGCTATTCTTATTCAGAAAACGCATATGAAACAAATATACGATATTAAATCTCCACAAGAAGGGTCTTCCACTTCACTTCAGAATTTTATAGATCAGGTGGTAAAAAATTATAATGCGTTGAAATCTTTGCATATTCAAATTGATACATGGGACTTGATGTTGATACATCATTTAACAGAAAAACTTGATACTTCGTCAAAGGTTAATGTTATTAAAAATTCAGATACGAACAAACTATTAAGTTTTGATAATTTTATAATTATTTTAAAAAATTGTGTTCGAATTTTAGAGGCGATTAAAATTACAACATCTTCAAAACAATCAAAGAGCTTTAATAAAAATACATTTTCGAGAAATAAGACTTCGTTAGTTTCAATTAGTGGTCAATGTATCTATTGTGGTGAAACACATTCCATATTAAATTGTCCATCATTTATTGACACTAAAATAAGTCCACAAATGCGTTGTCAATTCATTCGAAATAAGCAGATGTGTACCACCAACTGCCTAATTGACAAGCATAAAGCTGGTGAATGTGATAAGCCACCATGTACTCATTGTTCATTAAAGCATCACACTCTTTTACATTTTGGAGCAAAATCAAAGTTTTTGGGTAGCAAAAATACCTTCAAAGGTACCTTCAAAGCGTACCTTCAATTGAAAGATCAAACACTTCAACTGAGAAAAGTGTTGAATCAAATAATAATCACATTACTGGCGTTTCGTCATGTATATCAAATCAAAGTTATTCAAAGGCCAGTGTGTGATCAATCATATTCAAACCAGGTAAACCAAGTTCTAATCGGTACAGCTTTAATTAATGTGACTTCTGATTCCCACAAGAACTTGTTATGTAGAGCCTTGTTGGATAGCGGATCACAATTAAATTTTATTAGTGGAGGTCTTGTGAAACTGTTAAATCTCCGAAAATTAACAACGAATAAAACTATATCTGGTATAGGTGGCAAGGAAACAATGATAAAATCTAAAGTGAATTTAACAATATCATCCAGAATTTCCAATTTCTCAACTAATTTGGAATTTTTCATTATTCCAAAGATTACTACTTGTCTACCGTCAAGTCCAGTATCAGTATAGATTTAATTCCTGTCGAAATTAAACTGGCCGATCCGTATTTTCACATACCAGACAAAATTGATATTTTAATTGGTGCTGAAATTTATAATTCTTTATTCAACGGTAAATCTATTACTGTGTTCAAAGATCTACCACCATTCTACTCTAGCGTCTTTGGCTATGTTATTAGTGGTCGAGTAGTAACCAATCATATAGTTAAAGAAAGTTCCGCTACTACATTATGCACTTTCGAGAACTTGCAGAGCGATATTAAACGTTTCTGGGAGTTAGAAACTATTTTCGTAAAAAATACATATTCTCTAGATGAGAAATACTGTGAGGATCACTACGTACAGAATCATCGTCGTCTTTCTTCTGGTCGATATTGTGTGTCAATGCCTATCAATGATAATATTGATAAGCTCGGTTTTTCAAATTTTTCATCTCTCAATCAATTTTACGCCATTGAAAGAAAGTTACTAAGACGCCCTGAAATTTTTCGTCAATATCAGGAATTCATGGCAGAGTATTTATCATCAGGCCACATGGTTTTAGTACCTGATTCTAATATTAAAAGTTTGGACCATAAGACGTATTATTTACCTCACCACTACGTGATTAAGGAAAGCAGTACCACAACACAACTTCGAGTGGTGTTTAATGGATCGTCCAACTCATCTTCGAAAATATCCCTGAATGATTGTCTACTCAAGGGTCCCATAGTTCAACAAGATTTGTTGTCTATAATTCTGAGGTTTCGGAAGCATCTTGTTGCATTTACTGCAGATATTGCCAAAATGTATAGGCAAATCGTATTGGATGAAGATCATCAGGACCTGCAACGAATTTGGTGGAGAGACAAACCCTCGAAGAAAGTAAAATGTTTCAAGCTGAGCACAGTGACTTATGGAACTAAGAGTGCTCCATATTTAGCAACTCGCACATTGAAACAGCTAGCTTTAGACGAAACCACTTCATTTCCTGTAGCTTCCAAAATATTGATGCGCGACTTCTATGTAGATGATGTGTTGACAGGGACTGATACAATCGATAAAGCGTTAACCATGAAGGCAGATTTAGTCAAATTATTAGAAAAGGGTGGATTTCTACTTAGGAAATTTTCTTCGAATTACCCTTCAATCTCATCATCTTCTGAACCTGCTTCAAATATATCATTAGTACTTGGTCTGTCTTGGAATGTCTCCTCTGATGAATTTGAGGTGAATTTTTCTAAGTTCTCATTAGAAACAAGTTGCACTAAAAGAAATATTTTATCGGAAATTTGCCAGTTATTTGACCCTTTGGGGTTATGTGCCCCAATGATATTGGTTGCTAAAATCATTATGCAAACAATTTGGACTCTACACAACGTAGGCTGGGATGATATAATTACTCATCAAGTTCGTGACCAATGGATGGATTTTAAAAAACAGCTGCTGCAATTAAATCACATAACAGTTCCGCGATGCATTGTAGCTCCTCAATCTAAGCTGATACAGATTCACGGATTTTCAGACGCATCCGAAAAGGGTTTCGGTTGTGTCATATATATGAGAGTTACAACAGACGACATAAACAAAAGTTATATACGAATAATCTGTTCTAAATCGAGAGTGGCTCCTATTAAAAGGCAGACAATTCCTCGGCTAGAACTTTGTGCAGCCTTGCTGCTCGCACAAACTTTAAACAAAGTAGTTGAAAGTTTAGATATGCAATTTGATCACATTTACCTTTGGTCTGATTCTGAGATTACGTTGCTTCGAATTAAATCCGAGCCATCAAAGTACTCCTCGTTTGTAGCAAACAGGATTACCCAAATTCAAGAACTCTCATCTATTCAAAGTTTGTGCTACGTACCAACATCATTAAATCCTGCAGACTTCGTTTCTCGTGGCTTAATGCCTAATGAATTTTTAAACCAAGATTTATGGTGGTCTGGTCCCAGTTTTCTTCAAGAAAATGAATTAAATTGGCCGAAAAACTCAAATCATAAAATTAGTCCAGAGTTGTTAGATTTAGATATTCGGAAAACCTCATCAACAATTGCTTGGGTGCTTGTTGACAGCCTCCTCGTGGCGCATCCTGGGCAATGTGCTGTAGATCGAACGGTTGTGGTATCCAATCCCTACGTAGTAGAGAAACAGTATAGCAGATAGTCAACAAAAAGATGAAATGTCGGGTGTAAACAATAATGTACTCCAGGTGGGTCAGAACTTAGATTCTAAATCCCGCCCCGGTTTACCGGGCTGCTCCACGGATTCTGGAGGGAGCAACACGACATTGCAAGGGAAATTGTCGGTAGGCAACCAGGCTGACCCTTTTCCTAGTACTACTGGAAGCACGGAACAAAAAATAAATGTATGGCCCTTTGGTGGAAGAAGTACGGCACTTCAGAGAACACCGCCGTCAACTCCACCATCAGGGAGCACCACACTATTCAGTGAATCTAACAATGAGAAGGAAAATACCTCTCCTATGAAGCAATCAGTAGTCAATCAAACTTCTGAAGTCGTGCAAAGTGCACAAACTGATACAATAAACAACGCGGATTTAATAAGTAAATTTGAGCAAATGGAGAAGTTAATCGCGCAGCTAAACAATGAAGTTGTCGTGCTAAAGAAAGAAAACATTATGCTAAAGGAAACAGTAAATAGAAGTAACAACGCAGGAAACTCAGTATTAATGAACAACCAATTTCAAGTACTCAGAGAACAAGAAGAATACCACACTGATGAAGATGAGCTTGAAAGAGAAACAAGCTGGATACTACAGAGAGCCAGGAGAGCAAATAAGAAACCAAGAAAAGAATCCAATCCAATTAAGAGGAAAGCTGAATCATCACCAGAAGTTGAACCAATTCAAACTCACTCTAAAACTACCAATGCAATTACTGCACCTAAAGTGCATGAGCCAGAAAAGAAGAAACATGTCCCACCCCCGATCAATATTCTAGGAATATCAAATTACGGTAGTATTCAGAAATTGATGAAAGAAGTAGTACGAAATGACTACAAAGTAATATCGCTCAATAATAATATATGGAAAATTAATACAACAGAGCCTGACGACTATAAAGCTCTAGCTAACAAATTAAATGCTGATGGTCTCCAGTGGTACACCTACGAGGATAAAAATGATCGATCAATTAAAGTAATGGCACGAGGTCTACACCCAACTTGCTCAAAAGATGAAATCATTAAGGACCTGCAAAGCAAAGGCCTGAAAATAGTTGATGCAGTCAACATCATTAGAAAAGAGAGAAGAGATAACAGGGAGGGAAATCTTGAAATCAACAGAAGAGGTCTCCCACTTTTTATGCTAACCTTCGACAACCAAGAAAAAATAGAAAGTATCTATAATATTAGGGCTATCCTTAACCTCAGAGTTAAAATAGAAACACCGAGAAAGGTCACTCGACTAATACCACAATGCAAAAACTGTCAAGATTATAATCATACACAGAAGTACTGCCATCGAGAAGCAAGATGTGTTAAATGTGCAGGAAAACACGCAGGAAATGATTGCATAGTTCCCCGAAATACAACACCGAAGTGTATAAACTGTAATGGCCAGCATCCGGCAAATTACAGAGGATGTGAAGTTGCAGTAGAACTACAAAAAATGAGAGATAAATCACGCAAACCAGTTGCATCAAGAAATGTACAATCTATAAAAAAAAACACGGAGCCAAAATGGTTGACTCCTAATCCTAACGCACAAAGAGAGCCAGTAAATGAAAATGTTACTTATGCACAAGTAGTTCAGCAAACAGAGCAGAAACAGCTCAAAGTGGATCTTGTTTTACAGGACATACTGAGAAATCTAGAGAACCTCAACAAAAGACTTTCTTCACAGGAAATGAGCCTGCAGAACGCGCTAGAAGAAATGAAATCACAAACTAGTTTCAATAAAAAAATTGAAGGAAACTTTGATCGAGTGTATCAAAATATAAATTATATAAAATCGAATTATAAAATAAAGAAATGAATAAAACATTACGAATTGTAACCTGGAATGCAAATGGGCTATTGCATCACATTCAAGAACTAGATATGTATATTTTTAAACATGTATAATATAGATATATGTCTTATATCAGAAACACATTTCACTAAAACTTCATTCTGTAAAATAAAAGGATATTATTGCTATCATGCATTACATCCAGAGAACAAAGCTAGAGGTGGATCAGCTATTCTGATAAAAGATCATATACAGCATAACGAAGAACTTAAAATTGAGAAGCTTTCCATGCAAGTCACAACAATCAAAATACAATTGAACATTAATAAAACTTGTAGTATCTCAGCAATCTACTGCCCCCCAAGATACAATCTCAAACAAGGAGATTATACTAATCTTCTCAAAATACTAGGAAGTGTCTTTTTAATTGGAGGTGACTTTAATGCAAAAAATACCTATTGGGGATCACGGTTAACGACCACTAAAGGAAAAGAACTTTTCGCAGCAGGCAAACAACTAAAATGTGAATTTCACTCAGGCGGTACACCAACCTATTGGCCCTCGGATATCAGTAAGACTCCAGATCTTATAGACTTCTTTATTACAAGAGGAATTTCAGATAATTATACCCATATAGAGAACAGTGAAAGTCTATCATCAGATCATTCACCAGTTATTATGACACTTAGCCAAACAATTATTATGAAACAGAGCAACCCGAAATTAACGAGCTTCAAAACCAATTGGGATCTCTTCCAAGCACGGTTAACAGAAAGAATTAATCTGCAGAACCCAATTCAGGGATCAGTCCAATTAGAAGAAGAACTAGATAATCTCATCTATAATATCCAAAGTGCTGCGTGGGAAAGCACTCCTAATAACAATCATGAATTGAAGCGCAATGCTAGCTATCCGGAGGAAGTAAGGGAACTACTTAAAATCAAAAGAAAAGCACGGAAGAATTGGCAAAAACATCGAAACCCGGAAAATAAGAGGGTATTTAATCACTTGTGTAACAAATTAAAATATCTAATAAAAGATATTAAAAATCAATCAGTTAATAAATACCTCAGCACTCTAACTGGGCAAAAAGATACTGATTACTCATTATGGAAAGCAACTAAGAATCTTAAAAGACCCAAACTTCAGGTTCCTCCAATTAAAGATAAAGACAATTGGGCTCGAAATGCTAAACAAAAAGCTGATTTGTTTGCAAATCATCTTGAAGAAACATTTCAACCTTACCCAAAACAAACGGAAGAGGAAAATATTACCCCGATAAATAAACAGGATGAAATAAAAATTACACCAATAACATTGAAAGAACTAAAATGGGAAATCAAGAATAATCTGAATGCGTATAAGGCCCCAGGATATGATCTTATAACGGGTCAGATAATAAAAGTGTTACCGGAGAAAGCATTGAGGAAACTAATGCATATAATTAATGCAGCATTTCGACTAAGATATGTACCAAGACAATGGAAAGTTGCAGAAGTAATTATGATACTTAAGCCGAACAAACCTCCGAACGATAAAGCTTCATACAGGCCGATTTCTCTGCTACCAACATTATCGAAACTATTTGAAAAGGTTCTTCTTAAAAGACTAAAACCAATTATCGAAGAAAGGAATCTTATCCCCTCACATCAGTTTGGATTTAGGGAAAAACATTCTACTATAGAACAAGTACATCGAATTACTGATGTAATCGAGAAATCACTTGAAAGCAAACAAATATGTTCAACTATATTCCTTGATGTAGCGCAAGCATTTGACAAAGTATGGCACCAGGGGTTAGAATTCAAACTTCATCGAGATCTTCCAGAGCAATTTTTTCAAATTCTAAAATCCTACATATCAGAGAGGCACTTCCGAGTAAAGTATGAGAATGAATACTCCCAGCTAAAACGAATAACAGCAGGAGTTCCACAAGGGAATGTTCTTGGACCAATCCTTTATCTCCTATATACTAGAGATATACCAATTATAGAAGCAACAATGGCGACTTTTGCAGATGACACGGCAATACTTGCAACAGCAAAAAACATCAATGAATCCACTAGTAAACTTCAGAAGGCTACTAACCTGATATGTAAATGGACAGAGAAATGGCGAATTAAATTAAATGAAGCAAAATCAGTCCAAGTGAACTTTACCAATCTAAAAGTTAATCATATACCAATAATGATAAACTCTATAGTAGTACCGCATGCGAACACTGCTAAGTATCTTGGCATGACTTTAGATGCTAAACTTAGATGGAAAGAACACATAAAAAAGAAGCGAGAAGAACTAAACATAAAATTTAGAAAGATGCATTGGCTCTTAGGGAGACAATCTGAACTAGCGATCCATAACAAACTGCTGTTATACAAACAAATCCTTAAACCTGTATGGACGTACGGTAGCCAACTCTGGGGTTGTGCCAAGAGGACAAATATTAAAATCATACAAACAGTTCAAAATAAAATCCTGCGATGTATTGTTAATGCACCGTGGTACATTCGAAACGACAACCTCCATCGAGATCTAAAGATCGAGCTTGTCGTGGATGAAATTAAGCATCATGCAACAAAACACCTACAACGTCTGCACCAGCATGAAAATCTGGACATACGCTGTATGCTGACTACCACACCTACCAGAAGACTGCAAAGAATAAAACCATTGGACTTATCGCGACCAGGAGGTCAGTAGACTTGCTGTGGCGAAAATCCAGGGGATGAGTTACACGAAATGGGGGATAATCTTGTGATTGTGCCGACTAATCAAATACTTTATAATGCAATGTAAATTACTAAATGGGTGTAAGACTCAGTCGTAATATAAATAAATAAAAATAAAAAAAAAAAAAAAAAAAAAATAAAAACAATTGCTTGCACTTTTGAACTGCAGTTGGATTTGTTCAACAGATGTTCCTCATTCACAAAGCTTTGCCGTGTAACAGCTTATATTCGCCGATTCATATTTAATCTCAAACAAAAAAAAGAGTTAAGGAAAACCGGAGAACTGACTTCAAATGAATTAAAAGATGCCACAATCAGCCTTGTAAAAATTGTTCAGAAAACCGAATTTAGTAATGATATTCAACAAATTAAGAAACATACAACTAGTGATGTAAAATTACTGATATTTTTTAATTTAGTAACATTACCGGTAATATTACCGGTAACATGGGTAAAATAGGTAATACGATTTTTATTATATATGTATTTTGATTCCCTTTTCTACCAAGAAAGAGTTTTAAAATTTTGACATATGGACAAAAGAGGGACACTTACTTGATCTGCATTTAAACATATTTAAATATTTCAGTTCAAAAATAAAAATAAGGAATATTGTATTTCAGTGTAAAACATTAATCAGTAAATAATACATTTTCTATAATTATGAATTAACATTTTAGCAATCAATTAAACCATTATGTAAGTCATCGCCGCCGACGCGCTTATCATTCTCAGCATCAACCTCATCCATAATCGAAGTATTCATAGTTTCCTCTAGGTTACCTTCTCTTCTTCAAACGAATATGTATACAGCTTCATCAATTACTAACTGATCGGTATTTGATTCCGCAGGAAAAGCTTCATCTTTAGTATCCAAAGTCCCGGTGTCCGATTTTGATAGGTTGAATTTATTCAAAATATATGTTAGTTTTCCCGCTCGCTCTACAGTCAATCGATTGCGTTTTTGGCTGTGAATAAAATCGTAGGTACTAAACGTCCTTTCCGTTTTATGCGGTAATATTCAATATATCAACCGCCAATGCACTTAAAGGTGATGTACAACATACTCCGGCCCACCAAATATCACCAGAAAGCTGCTCACTTGCAGCTACAAACGGTCGTGAAAAAATTTCACTTCGAACATTGCAATGTGCCAACGACTCAATTATTTTGGTGCCTTCATTATATTTTGGGTGAACTGCGATATTAAAAATAAACTCAGTTGCTTCAAGTTTTTATGATTCCGAAAGATTATTTCCACGACTACCTCGCTCAAGCAAATTTGCCGCATAATGAGGCAGTTGCAAGCATTTATTGGCCCGTGAAGCAAGAATGCTTATAAGTTCTTCGTGATTGGCGCATTTAGTTTGTTCAAAAGATTGTTTTATATTAAAAAAACAGTCCACGACTTTGGACAGAACTGCTCTCTTGTCGTTTTCTAGAAAGAATGTCCATTTAGCAATCGAGGAAAGCAAACAATGAACAAACTTCGACTTTTTTTCCAAAACGTTTCGCTTAGGATGGAGGATATCGTAGATACTTCATTCATAACTGACTGCACTTTTCAGGGCATCAGGGCATATCTTGTTTCAATCAAACTTTAGAGAGAGATTATACAAAAGAGTTCCATCGCCTTTGTACAGGCAGCTTAAGTGCAATATACTGTGATCTTCATTCATACGGATGGTTTCGGAAATAAAAACTCACATATTTTGCATGTGAGTTTTTTATTTCCGAAAAAACCATCCGTATGACTGAAGATTTCAATCTGTTGATAGAGCGTATCTTGAATATATCGACAATGAGTAGGTTGAGTCCATGGCGCACTCAGTAATATGAAAATAATTTTTGTTAATCATTTTTCGGGCCGCTTTTATATTTGCTCCATTGTCAGTAATAATCCCAATCAATTTATAAACCACAACGTCTTTCAACACCGCTTCAATTTCCTCGAAAAAAATCTTAGCCGTATGACGATTCTCCTTAGTGTAGGTAGATTTGTGGAAAACGGGCTTGGGTGTACTGATGACATAATTTGTTATGGAGTCCCTGCGTATGTTCGACCAAGCATCCGTCTGCAACCTATAGTAGATTATTATACTGTATACAGCCAAGTAAAAGATGGTGTAGTAGATTAATATTGTACATAAAGAAGTATAATCCAGTGGTGTTACAACTCTTATTGCAATTAGATTAGTTGAGTTGCTTCGAAAGGAGGTTTTTAATTTGTGTTACCGATATTACCACGGTAACAACACTTTGGGTAATATTACCCAAATTACCTATTTTTCCGGTAATATTACCCATGAGAATATTACCATTTACATCACTACATACAACTGTTAACCATTCAAGCAATATAAAACTATTACATCCGTTTATTGATACGAATGGTATACTCTGCGTTGGAGGACGTCTTGGTAAACATCCTATTATTCTACCAAATAAACATATTTTGTCTACATTATTAGTGCGACATGAACATGTTCGGCTTCTACATTGTGGACCTCAAACTCTTTTATACAATGTGAGGTCTCAATATTGGATTTTAGGAGCTCGAAACTTATGTCGGCAAATTGTTAATAAATGTATCATTTGCTTTAAAAATAGGCCCAAGCTGCCGCATCAAATAATGGGCGATTTACCCGCCGATCGTGTTACGAAGTCAAGACCATTTTCAATAGTTGGAATCGATTTTTGTGGACCCTTTTATGCTAAACCAACCTTGAGATCAAAAATTAAAACTAAAATATACGTATGTCTATTTATATGCTTCGCAGTTAAGGCTATCCATTTAGAAATTGTGATGGATTTATCATCAGAAGCTTTCGTAGCTTGTCTTCGCAGATTTGTTTCAAGGCGTGGATATTGTTCAAAAATTTATTCAGACAATGCTACAAATTTTATTGGTGCTCGGTCTGAATTAAGGGAATTAAAAAATTTATTTCACTCACAAGGTTTTCAGAACGAAGCAAAATTATTTTGTGCGAATCATCACATAGAGTGGCATACAATCCCCCCAAGATCTCCTCACTTTGGTGGATTGTGGGAATCTGCAATCAAAAATGCCAAATGGCACATGAAAAGGGTAATAGGTCTACGATCATTTGACAATCGAAGAGTATTATACATTAACTTGTCAAATTGAAGCTTGCCTCAATTCACGGCCAATGACAGCACTTTCAAATGATCCATCTGACTTTACCGCGTTGTCTCCTGGTCATTTTTTGGTGGGCAGTCCACTATTAGCCCTTCCTGAACCATCGTTGCTCGAACTCAATGTTACAAAATTATCCAGATATCAAACCTTACAGTTGATGCTTCAAGATTTTTGGAAAAGATGGCATGTTGAGTACTTGAGTGAACTTCAGAAACGTTATAAGTGGCAAAAACCGTCAAATGATAATTATAAAATAGGTTCGTTAGTTATTTTGCATGACGACAACATTCCTCCGATAATTTGGCCACTGGGTAGAATAGTAGACATACATCCTGGTTCCGATAATCGTGTTCGTGTAGTAACTATAAAAACTTCGAAATCTACATTTAAAAGATCGGTCACTAGAATCAGTATTTTTCCACTTGAACAAGAATCTTGAACACAAATTCAGGAAAGAAATGTATTCACTTATGTAAACGAATAACTACTATGTTTTCAATAGTTAATTTGGTAATCATTCGTAATAACTGAGTTGTATTAAAATATGCAATATTTGTAAATTTTTGTAGTTATTAAATTTTGTATTTAATTATTAACAAATTATAATTATTATTTATTTGCGTAATAATAATTATAAACTATGAATTCAAAAAATATGTATTTAGTGTTAAGACATTATAGAAATTATATAAAGTATAAATATTTTGAACTAGTTACTTCAAGGGCTCAGGTATGGTCACGCACTAAATAATAAATTGAAATCCATTGTGGTACGCAGCCCATAATTTCTTTAGTTAATAGAAAAATATTGTGAATATTATTGATTTGCATTTTTTATATACATACCTAGTTTGGTTATTTATCTATGTACCTGTAATCTTTATATAATATATTTGGTATCTTCTAGAAATTTAAAAATAAATGATTCTATTTGGTCAGTCTCATTTTACCTGTGCTAACAGTCATTTGAAAATTAATAATTAAAAATTATAAATTAAAATAATAAATATACAATAAAATTATTGTTAATTAAATTCCAAATTATATTAAATGGGTTTTATTTAATTTTTAACAAAATATAACTAACATCTTCAAAGTTAAAATATCTTATTAAACAACTACATATATCTTCGAGTAGTTGTTTTAATTCGTCAAAGTTTCTTATAATGGTGAATGCAAACTTTTAAATTCTTCGACTGCGTCACCAAAATGTATTAAGATATAAATACATTATGTAAACCTAGCATAAGATACAATGTAAACCTGGCAAAACCAATGAAGACTAACTTCATTGGAAACAGTTGAAGGTACAAACCAACAATATCTGCATCATGAGAACTCTACACTAATGCCCGAACCAAAAAAAAAACAATAAACCACTCATTTTATCACCAAAATGTTAATAGATTATCTTCGAAAGCAGCTCACATTTCACAATTTTGTATTAAAAACGCGGTTTCCGGTTTATAACATCTGTGAAACATCATTCAACAGTCGGATCCTGAGTTCTGAATTCTTTCCCAGCCAATATGTGGTTTATAGTTGTGACTGTTCACCGCAAACAAGTACTAAAAAATCTGGTGGATGAGTATACTCATAGCGGTCGGTACATCATTATCGAGTGAGCTGGTTGAAATATCCAACCTGTCCATCGAACAATTATGTGTTAAAATTACAATCAACAAAAAGTAAATTTTAATATATGTCGCATATGTTCCGCCTGGTTCACCAATTTCAGCTTACACGGCCTGCTGCGACACAATACTGTAAATCAACAAAGCTGCTAATCCATGTGACACCATCTTAATCACGGGGGATTTTAATTTTCCAACTACATACCATTAGCTGGTCATATGACGAAGAAACGAACGAAATTTTATCTTTAAAGGTTTTTCGGTATAGACCGAATTTTAGACCTGATTTTTACAAATGACCGAAATCTATTTAAGGCATTGCCCCATGCACAGACAGCAAACCGGTATTTCAAAACGTCAAATTCAATTTTTGACCAAATTGTTTGGTTTTCAATATCAAAATTATTAAAAAATAGTTCGAATCTATAAGTTCCGCCTTATTTGTAGAAAATTTTATTAAAATAGATTTCATTTCATTCAAAAGACCCCAATTTTATATTTTGACGGACGGATTTTTGCTTGACGGACGGCAAAACATAAAATTTGGGATTTTTTGAATGAAATTAAATCAATTTTAATAAAATTTTCTTAGAATAAGGTGGAACTTATAGATTCGAACTTTTTTTTAAAAATTTTGATATTGAAAACCAAACAATTTGGTCAAAAATTGAATTTGACATTTTGAAATACCGGTTTGCTGTTTGTGCATGGGGCAATGCCTTTAAAGTAAATGAATAGCCACCACCATTAGTTAGTAATGATATTCACCACAAAGCCTTAGCAGTAATTTTTGAAAGCAACGGCAATATTGTTATTAATAATCAACAAAGCCGTATTACAACTTTAGAAAAGCGGACACAATGAATCTTAACTGAACAGCAGCAACATAGATGTTAACGTGAAGAAATTCTACAAAATTTTATTTACGGGCATAGAAATATTTGTTCCTACTGCTACAGCCAAACGAAACGAATATCCCCCATGGTATACGATAATAAACTTATCAATCTAAAGAACAAGAAAGACAAGGCTTAGAAACAAAATCTGAAATTATGTTCCGAGGAAAGCAAACATAAATTCACTGTGTGTAACCAAAATTTCGAAAACTATACTTTAAGATTAAGTATAAGAACTACATTAGTCAAATTAAGAAAAAAATACTCCAAAACATTTTTGGATATTTTTTAGAGAAAAACTTGAAGGTAATGGTTACCCAGTGTATAAGACATTCAAGGAACGTAAATCTTGTGACCCGCAGGGTCAAAATTGTAACCGTTACAATTTTATTAGCTAAAAGTTGGTGTATCCCCATGTATTGTATTGTGAATTTCTTTACTTGAGCTGTGATTGTAACTCGAGGGAAATTTTACAAGTTTCTTTGGACAACATAGCCAGATACGTCAACGGATTGAGAAAATATGATCATATCTCTGCCAAGTTTAGAGATATATTTGGTTGCACAATGACTCAATTTTTTTATTATAGGTCATTATTACTTCTCTTAGTTTTTAGTTATCATTAATCAAGTTCCTGTTTATTTATACAATAAAATAAAAATTGGTTCAGCTCGAAATAGCAACATAATACTGCCGGTTAACCATTCCAATGTTTACAACAACTCTCTATTATTTACTTTGTTCACAAGTTGGAATCAAATTCCGGTAGAGATAAGAAGTGTTAAAACTTTTGCTAGATTTAAAGTGTTATTATTCGAATTTGTTAAGAGTAAATTTTAATTTTGTGTAGATATTATGTATGTGTTTGGGATAGAAAAGCTCTGATTTATCCACGATTCATATATAAAATAAATAAATAAATGTAATGTGGTATCAACGATAGTAAAATGTGATCAGAAAAGTCCGATTGGAAAAGCTAACATGAAAGGGCCGAAAGAAATGGTAGAACAACTTATGCAGAATTGGACCGAAGATCTTACCGTGCCACAGAAGAATTCTGTACATCAGCTACCCAAACGGTACATGTCCATATGCTGCAGTACATCGGATAACAACGGAAGGACCTCAATGATAAAGCACTGAATTGATATAGGAACAGAGATGCCGATTCGTCAACCACCCAGGAGGTTACCATTGGCAAAACAAGAAGAAGTCGATCGAATGGTAACAGATAGGCACGCGGCAGGAGTAACCAAACCATCTAACAACCCATGGAGCTCACCGGTAGTATTCGTTGAGAAGGGCGGTAGTATGAAATTTTGCTTTGATTACCGAAAACTCATTGCTGTGACTGAAACAGTTACTCACTGCCAAGAATCTACGATACAATAGATACGTGCCCGAATATTTTCGAAATTAGATCTACAAAGCGGTTATTGGCAGGTGGAAGTCCATGAGAAAGACATACAGGCTGCCGGATTAAAGTTAAGCCCAAAGAAGTGTAAGCTGTTCAGAACGAAAGTAAAATATTTGGGTCATCTGGTAACGACCAAAGGAATTCACACCGACGAAGAAAATATCGCAGCGGTAAAGAACTGGCCAAGACCTAAAAATATACACGAATTATGAAGCTTTCTGGGATTGTGCACCTATTGTAGATGCTTCGTGCCAGGAAATAACCAGGAAGAATAATGCATTCGAATGGAAGAATGACCAGGAAGAAGCATTTGGGCACTAAGAAGACGATTATGTGTCGCGCCTCGCATACCCTTTACTCAATGTGAAATTTATTTTGGACACCGTTGAAAGTAATGACAGTATAGGAGGAGTGTTATCACAGGAAACTAATGGCCAAGAACAAGTTATTGCGTACTACTCGAAAACATTATCAAAACCGGGCGTAATTATTGCGTGATTCGGAAAGAATTGTTTGCTAAAGTACCTTTAGGTAGCATACTGGATCGAACGTCCTCAAAACGCACACGGAAATTTCAACGCATTATCAACACGACTATGTCCAGTAGAATGCAAGCACTGTGATCACGTTGAAACAAATGAAACCATCATCGATATTAGGCTTACGCAAGTGCTGCCTGAGGAGTGGGCTCACGAAATGGTCAGGAAAGAGCAATTAAATGACACGGATTTGTCCGTTATCATTGAATGGAAGGAAAAGGAACACCGGCCCACTTGGAATGAGATCGCGAACAAAACTCCCATTGTTAAGAGTTATTGGGCTCAATGGAATAGCCTCCAAATAGAGAATGGGTGCTTAAAATGAATGTGGGAAAGTATGGATGGCAAAATACCCCATACCCAATCAAGAGACAACAACAATAGGTGCTGGTGATGCCATAGTCAACAACTGGATTAGCAGATTTGGAGTACCGATAGAGATTCATACCGATCAAGGAAGGAATTTTGAATCGGCGGTATTTCAAGAAATATGCCAGACGCTCGGTATAAATAAAACGAGGAGAACGCCTTTGTATCCGCAGTCCGTGGAAAAACCAACGCAACTGGGATCGACATATACCGATTTCTTGATGGCCTATCGATTAGCAATACATGACACGACCGGAGTGACACCAGCTAAAACCACATTTGGAGGTAATCTTCGATTAACCGGAGATTTGAAGTTTGGGGCTGTTCCGTCAGCGGCTTTATGTGGACAGGTTACGTAGACCAGCTAAAAGAACTTAAAGATTTTCATCAATACGGGGGAAAATACAGATGTCAAGTGACCGGATGAAAGTTCGATATGACATACGAGCTAACAAACAAGGCTTCCAGGAAGGACAATTGTTATGGCTTCACAACTCGCAACGAAAGAAGGGATTATCACCGAAGTTGCAATCAGCATGGGAAGGACCTTACACTGTCATCACCTGCATGAACGACGTGGTTTATCGGATTCAAAAGGGATATCAAGGTAAACCAAAGATGGTGCATTTAGAGAGGCTGGCCCTTTACAGAGGAGGCGATTTGGCTCCTGTTCGGAGCGAACAGGCTTAGGTGAGAAATAATGTTACGATGACACCTAGGGGAGAATAGAATAAGTTATTAATGGCACAAATTTACTGTACTAAAATGGAATTTTCCATGATAAAACTGTTCTAAATGTTTCTAAACTATTGTTCCTGGAAAAGTCATGAAATTTCTAGAAGTTTTCGTTTGAGTTTGAGTATATAAGGAGCGAACGAGTTCGAATTGGAATATTAGTATTTGGTAAGCGATAGTGTGAAGTAAAATTATGAGAATATGTGATTTTGTGAATTATCGTTAATAAATTGTGTTGTAATAATTTGTGTGCTCAAGAAATGAATTCGTTTGTGATAAATTGAAGTGTTATGTTTTATTCATAATCCAGCGATACGAACCTTGATTGATAAGGCATAAAAGTAACAATACCCTAACTTCTAATTTAAATCTAATTGTAGAATTTAAACGGTTCACCACAAATAGCATTGTTATCATAACAATACTTCATTAGCTGATACCAACATTTATCCATCATTAGTACTTTGGGATCACCGATAATAACCAAAAATCCTTTCGCCCTCGTCAAAGCCACATTCAAACGTCGTTCACTATTCAAGAAGCCCATCGTATCGACATTCGATCGTACCGTGGACAAAATTATAACACTTTTCTCGCTACCCTGAAACGCTTCAACCGAAGCCACTTCAATATCTCTCCAGTTACGGTAATCGCATTCAGCCCGAATTTTCTGATTTTGCTTCCGGTAAGGTGATATTACTCCAATATCAGATTGTCGCACCATCTTACCATTAATATTTTTGTTCACCAATAACTTTAGTTGCGATATCACCACTTTGATCTCATGTTTGTTGTATAAACTATGCAAAAACAAACAAAAATTTCTTTAGTGAATAAATATGCTTTCTAAATTATGTATATCATTTTACCTCGGTGAATCATTTTCAGACAAAGATTCGCCAAAAACAGCCTCAAATTTAATTGGAAATTTAGGGTTTGGCAAATGTCTCCAGTTGATTATCCAATCGGTGACATCTGAAAAATAAGGATACCAGATAAAATTACACCGTCTCAAACTCGCACGTCTTTTTTACCTTTTGAGCCAATCGCCTTAAGCTCATTTTTATAGAAGAGCTGGTTTGAAATGTGAAGGATAGCCGTGTGCGATCGGTAATTTGCTCGCAATTTAGTAATGTATTTATTATTGTAATCTCCAATCTGCTCGTCCACCATATATAAAGGAAATTCCATCAGTCGTTCAATCATCGAAACTCCATATCCCAAATCTTCGGCATATTTCGAAAATATCACCGGTCTCAATTGCAATGGATCACCGGCCAACACAATATTAGCGTTAATCTTGTTTTGTGAAGAAATCAATCCAGCGATTGGTATTAACGATGAACCTTCTGTACAACTACCACATTCATCGATAAATAAATGCGTAAAAAAATTATTATCAAATCGATCTAGAATTAAACGGCCTGATGCGATTGGCGTGGCCACGATAATTCGATACGGATACAATTCCGATGGTTGTGGACTATAATATTTGCCTTTTAAATTCGATGCGGCCAAAACTTCGGCATCGATTTTTTTAACAAGCACCTCTTGTGTTTTTGAAAATAATCGAAAAATTTCGGTTTTCGGTAAAAACTGAAGTAAACGTTTTGAGATTACATTACACGCGAAATTCGATGTGGCCACGACTAAAATTTTCGAGTCGCATTTATTTTGCCATAGCTGTAGAATAGATTCGACCAGGGTTGTTGTTTTACCAGTGCCTGGTGGACCAAACACTATATACGGATATGGATATGACGTACCATGATAAATGCTTTCGATTATAGTTTTTTGTTCCGGATTCCGGGCCACCGATTCATTAAACCATGAAAATTGTTGTTGCTTGTTGTGGCGCACACTCGAACTATAATATTTTGCCTTTGGAAACATGAAGTGTACCAAATTTTTTTCTTTCATTAACTCAATCGCTAATTTTTCCATACGAAATATTGTTCGATTACTTAAAAAGTTCACTTCATACTGAAAGTTTGTATCGATTTTACCATAAAATTCAACCTCAATGTGATTGGGTGCAATTTCAGAAATAGTTCCATGCAGACGTTTAAAATTGTTAAACTGTTTTGTAGTAATCGTGAGCCGACTACACACTGAAATCGATGGACGACTATCAATTAAATTCGGAACTTTAATAATGAAAGTTTTGGATTTTGCAATCTGTACGAGTTTTTCAGATTTACGATTATACACTCGAATCGCCTCTTCACAATGTAAATCTTCAATATCGGCAAATATCAGTAAAGCGCCTAAGTAATTTTGTTCGGTCAAGTGATTTGGTTTGGATTTTAATTCGTTCGTAAGGCGGATTAGATGATAACCGTTAGAGTTGCACACATAAAAATTCTTGAAATTTTTTTTAAAAAAAATTCTGTGTTCTTTTACCGGCAAATATAGTTTCAAAATAAATTTCATTTGCAATTTATTATATTCATCATCATCATCATCATCATATTCATCATTATCATCATCATCATCAGAATTATTGGTTTGTGATACATATGTACTTCTGACAGAAGGCAAGACAACAGGAATTTTTACTGGTGGTGAATACACTGAATTTGCGCTGGGTGTTTGCACTGCCCGTTTAACTACGTCATGCACCATTCCATTTTCTTCAACACAAAGCGCCCTTGGTAAATGGGAATTGGTATTTGACTTTGATATCGAAGGTATTGCCTTAGGTGTTTGTAGCGCTGCTGTAATTTGTTCTCTAGGTAAACTAACCTCAATTGGAAAAAATTGTTTTGGAGCAGAAATTCTTACTGGTGGTGAATACACTGAATTTGCGCTAGGTGTATGCACTACCCATTCATTTCGACGACTTTGATGTGGTACGTCATGCATCAATTCATTTTTGTTCGTAGGTATTGTGTTAGGCGTTTGTAGCGCTGCTGTAATTTGTTCTCTAGGTAAACTAACCTCCTTTGGAGAAATTTGTTTTGGAGCAGAAATTCTTACTGATGGTGAATACACTGAATTTACGCTAGGTGTATGCACTACCGATTCATATCGACGACTTTGATATGGTACGTCATGCATCAATCCATTTTTGTTTGTAGGTATTGCGTTAGGTGTTTGTAGCGCTGCTGTAATTTGTTCTCTAGGTAAACTAACCTCCTTTGGAGAAATTTGTTTTGGAGCAGAAATTCTTACTGGTGGTGAATACACTGAATTTGCGCTAGGTATATGCCCTACCCATTCATATCGACGACTTTGATATGGTACGTCATGCACCATTTCATTCCGGTTCGTAGGTATTGACTTAAGTGTTAAGTGTAGTGCCGTTGTAATTTGTTCTCTAGATAGACTAACCTGCTTTGGAGAAATTTGCTTTGGAGCAGCTAAAGATGCGGCATTATTGTTTGGTGATATATACGTACTTCTGACAGAAGGCAAGACAGCAGAAATCCTTACTGGTGCAGAATATTCTGAATTTACGCTAGGTATCCGCACTGCCGGTTCATTTCGATGAATTTGATGTTCTATATCACGCACCAATCCACGTTGGCCGTTAGAAATTGGTAAATAAGGATTACTGTTTGACTTTAGTTTTGTTTTCTTTTTTCCACATACAAGTATATTACCCATTTCATATGCGACTTAGTTCTTATCTGTAAATTAATCGAGAAATATTTGTAATTATAAGAATTTGTAAAATATTTCAAATAATATCGGTAATCCCCTCAAATGTATGTAATTTGTACTGTTATCACTTTATCAGTTTCTTTATACACTAAACAAAAATTTTAAAATAAATTGTTAATTTGTTCACAATCATTTAATATTTTAATTCGATGCATTTTTACAAATGATAAGGAATATTTATATTGAAAGTAGATTTAGGTGCAACACGTCGATGAATATAATAATTGAATGGTACGCAATTAATCAAATATTTGGTAAAACCTTTAGCCCAAAAAATTATCGACCGATGTCGACTAGATAAATAAGAGGAGTTACAAAACGTAAGTAATTCGTTGAATTTTGCAGTACAATTTCATCACAAATTCTTTAATTATAGGGTTTCATAAAAATTTAATTTCTATAAACTTTTTATTGCATTTAGGGGCTTACCGAATTAAAGAGTTTTATAAATGTGCGATTTTTTTTTAACAAATTAACCGATCTTATTTATATTAACCTTCATTAATCTGTGATTCAAACCGAACGTAACACCAGTCTTTAATTTATGGAAACACGATCACTTGAATATTTACTTACATTTTTTAATTCCTTTGTACGATATTTTATTATAGCAAATCGCCACCAGTTTAATGTAGATACTTTCTAAGTACAATATAATTTTTTTTTTTCAAAAGTTAAGTTTAATGAATCTTTTTTTTTAAATGAGTTATCAATAGCAAATATTTCTGATTTATATAAAACACAGTTTTGCAATGGTGGTCACTGATCGTCTACAGACTTTTACACACAACGTTTTTTTATTTTATTTATTTGGTATAGTATGAGTACAAATAAATATTTAAGGTGGCATGATTATTTTAATCTTTTAGATTATTTTGCAGTGGAACGAAGTTAGCACTAATCAATTATTTTTTTAAAAATTGTCTACATAGATATTTACTTTTCCCACTAAAACGAAGTTATAATGGGTAAGTATTGCAACCTCGAAATAAATTTTGTATCAGATTTTCTCATTTCTGAACGAGTTAAGTTACTAAAGACCCCAAAACATCGATTTAAAAAATATCGTGTCCGTCCTAACGGCATACATTTTTTTATTTTCGTTTGTCCTCCCATTCTCCCTAATATTAATAGTTTAGGTCGAAATTATTGATTGATTGATTTGTACAATCAAGGCTAAGAAAGGTTCCCGGTATGACGCCGGGTCCACACTACACCCTTTTACATGTAACAAAACCGAAGGAAAGGAAATGTATGTTAGTAAGAAGGAAGCGATCCGGTTCCAGACACCTAAGTAGTCGATAGTTAGTATGTTTTGATAGTAATGTATATGTGGGTTTCAAATCCCTGAAAAAAAAATTGTGATCTACATCCCTTAGTTTTTGTAGTATGTAATGTTTAAAAACAAGAAGTAACTGAGTTACCTCAGCTTAACATTACTAAGAAATTGTTTCTCGACCGCTGTAGTCACCCCTGCGGCATTTACCTGTGCTCAAGGCCGGTAGAGGTAAAATTAGTCATGGGTTTGGGGTGACACAGTTGAGAAACCTAGTTATACCGCGGTTGGATGAAAATATTGGGTGATCATTGAGATCACAAAAGGATTGGGGATTAGAAACGTTGGACCTGTCTATAGTGACCAACAGAAAACTAAGTTATTTGTCCAGCATGAATGGACAGTTTTTGGCCTTAGCCACGCATTATTTGAAATTCACACAAAAAAAAATAATTAATTAGCAAGTCCCTGTATGAGGGTTTGATTAGTAATTAACTTGGTCAGTAAGTAGTTAGCCAAAAGAAAGGGTAAATGACGCGGTTGAAGCTGTACATTCACCTGCCTCTAATGAGGCTATTGGCTTCCTACTATACTGACTGGACCTCTCTTAGTTAGTATGGTTTTTTTTTTTTTTTTTTTTTATACTCACCGTTGTTTTCCTCGATTTAGACCGCAACAAAACAAAACACCAAAAAAAAATTTAATTTATAAATTGTAAAAAAAAAAATATTTATTTTCCAAAAAAATTTTTTTATTTATTTTTTTTTTTTTTTAAATAGAAAACTTCTAACCTGACGGTTAGCAAAAATCAACTAAAAAGAACCCCGAATAAAATTTTTGTGGAGTTTTTATACAATTTTTCTGCTGATCAAAAAAAAAAAAAACACATATTTTCTTTTTCTTTTTCTCTTCCAATCAACTTGAAAAATTCCATAATCACCCCACTGACATTTTATCCGAATTTCCGGACAATATGCACGAACTGAAAACATGAGGCACGTTTGGCTGCATGTGTAACCACATGAACTGCCCAAGTCGCAAAAAAAAAAATATATTTCCACGCTTATTTTTACCTTGAGAAATTCAATTACATTGACAATGACCCAGGTTGAATAAACGGAAACGAAAATTGAGACTTCAACAAAAACAAATGTGTCTCCACACTGATTAAAGAATGTGTGATAATAAAAAAAAATATTCTTATGTTTGTTTACCGAAACTTGAGCTTCCGCAAATAAACATAAATGAAAACCAAGTCATATGGGCACGCGCCATTGGAGATAATAGGATTTTACATTAATTTAGTTGTTGGTTATGAATCTTGCTTATGTGCATGTTTTAATATGTACAGACAAGATTATTCCAACACAATTAATGTAAATGTAATGTGAACTGTACCCGGATTTAGTCATGTAAATTGGTATTTATTAGAAGAAAAGAAAAATCTTCAAATGTGGGGTACAGTTTTATACGCGAATTTGATGGATAAGATTATTTTGTGACGGGGATGACAAGCACCCGTTACAGCGTGGGGAAAACCCAATCCCTGAGATGAAAAGAGATCTCATGCTCTGTTTGGCGGGGATAGGATGCTTCCGTCAGTTTTGTTTTCAATTTGTGTCAACCCAACGTGGGGACGCCCCACAACCTGAGATAGTCTCAAGCCGGGCCAATAATAGATTTACAAATTTTGGATTTTCTTAATACTAATTTCCTAATATTATGGATTGTATAATACTTTTTTTTTTTTTTTTTTTTTTTCATATTTTTATATAATATACTTTCTTAAAATATTCTACTGTTGATAAAAAAAAATTATAATTGAGCGAAAAATTATTACCTTTTTTTTTTTTTTTCAATAGTATATACCTTTATTTTTAAATGAAAATTTAACGCTCATTATTTACATAAAAACAAGTTATTTTCTAATCTAACTATATATCCTACTTAACGCTATATTAGTAAATAAGAACGGCGCTGTCTCAACTTTAACCTGCTTCTTGTGAGTGTTAATTGTTTCTTGTATCAGTTCTTACAAAAATAGGTTGATTGCTAAGAATAGTTTAAATTTGAGACAGCCTCGACTTTGAGCTATTCTAGTGTTATAAGTTAACTATTAATGTACTTAACCTAAGGCGAACAGTTTTCTTTCCTGACAATTATTGTGATTTTATGAAGCGAAATTGTATTCTAATTAATTATTTGTTTTATCATATGGCAAATTGCAAGGAGAAATTTATTATTGTTATCATTATTATTTTACTTTAAGTTTAGAAAATATAAACAGCTGATTTTGATTTTGATTTCAATTTCACTGTTGCCTTTTTAAACCTAATTATTATTATTCTACTCTGTCTAACTATTACCTAACGAAAATACGACTAACTTATGCTTCGGCGGCGATAGGCCGTTGTCATCGGTAAAATGTTGTTGTCCGTTGGTCGGCGCTGACTTATATGGAACAACATTTGAGCGAGTTGTCGTCTCCGGTACCATGCAACAAGTAGCAAAACAACTGGAATGAGTAGGGCCCCTGATATCGCATATTGAGGAAAATCATGGATATTCATTTGATACCATGACTCTTCACGGTGCAACATCTGGACGGCTGTTAACATCTTTTGTACCTCTGGTTCTAGGTTGACCGTTTCCAGATCTATCGTTGGTCCCATTTGTTGGCTGAGGTTAAAATGGGGTATAAATTGCGCAGGTTGTTCGGAAGTATGCGTTGATATGCTCCTCAATAAAAATTTGTTGTTTTTGAGGAAACATCCTGATTCCAGACTTAACAAACCCGTTCCACCTATAGTGATAGATTGTAGTGTCTCATTGCAGATTACATCCATTGTTTCTCTCTTGGCTAATGACACGAGCCATTTGTTGGATTGGTTTATAGCTCTTATGTATGTTTTGGTCGTAGTAGTTCTAATTTGACACCTAGCTGCTGCCTGATCGTCGTTTTGTAAGAGCCTTAATTCACAAGGTGCCGAGCTCTCCTGGTTGACGTACAGAGCTCCTTTTTGGAAACAGATTATCTGGGTCTGGTCCCATCGCTGGCACTCTTGCAGTTCGCTAGTAGACATCAGATAGTACCAGGTGCGCTTGATATTGACTAGCAGAATTTCGGATGTTGGCTGGATATACACCATCTGACCCTGGATCATAGTTGGTGCTGGGTAGTTTTTAAAAATCTGGTATGTTTCAATACCGAAAAGTGGTACCCTTAACTCGAAAATAAGGTAATTACCCACAAGCCGTGCTTTGACTTTTAGTAATTGGTACAACTGGACCCAATGTTGCTGGTAATCGGGTACCTGTACCTCGGGCGATGTCCATGCCTCCATTTGTTTAAGTTGGCCCCGGAGTTGGTCTGGGGTCAACAACTTGGTATTAAGATGTCCTTGGTGCAAGTCTACCATCACATCAATCATAGCTTCTTGCATTTCCTTGAAAAGAAGGATGTGAGTGGTTAACTGGAGAACCATATCGGTGAATTCAGCGTGTTCCACTAATGCTCTTATCTCCGCTTGCATCTGGGCATATTGGCGCTGAATCTGTTCTTGTTGCTTGCGAACCAGGTTAGTAGTTACTTCCAATACGTGGGTTTGTTGCCGCAGTAGTTGTTTCGCGCTTAATATTCCCGCCTGCAGATCCCGTATCTGTGCCTCATATTGAACTGCTGCCCTCTGGTCCAGTACCCCAAATGCCTCACTCAGGAAAGTTCCCACGAATTCCAGTGGTGCTCTTTTTACTCGTACTGGAACTTTCAGAAGAACATTACGGTCTTCTATTCCCTTCATCATAAATTGGATGGATTCTAGCATATGACTACAGGCTGATGAATGCCCCACAGGTGGTTTGTTGAGGGACTGATTGTTCTTTGACGTTTCTTTGATGTGACAAGCAGTCGTCATGCGATCCAGTATAAAAGATAGGGATTCCCACTCATGCCAGTAATTAGCTAAGTCGTAGTACAGTACCATCTTCCATTCCGTGTTAGTTAATAGTGCCTGCCCTATTTTCTTTTTTTTTTATATTATTTTGATCTACTCCCTATCTAACCCCTACTAATTACTAAACCTAACAAATTCTTAACACTAAATACTGGTGTTTCTTGGTTTATAGCGATAAACCAGAAACAACCCAGCCTTCACTTTACTTTTACACCACCGGTTTACAAACTCATAGGTGTTGTAAAGGTAAAGTGGTAACTGCGGAAAATTTATATTCTTGCGGAAACCAGTCGCCGATTAGACCTGGCTAACACCTCATCCTCTAAACGTAAATCCAAAACACCTGGTAGATGATCTACCGGTATTTTGCTTTGGGTTGCGCACACCCGAACCCATCTTCGAACGTACACCATTATGCAACTGGTGCTGCACGTTCTCTTCAACCAGCCTCGAGCCTTCGGTTTGCGCCGCAGTTGTGATTTGCGCGCGCGCCTACCTGACACCCCGCGGAACTTGCTTCTGATCTTGCGCCTTATCTTAGCTCTGAACTTGCCTCGGGTTTTAGTTCTGAACTTACCTTTGATCTCAATATGCAATTTGCATAACGCAACGCGGTTTTCTTCAGCAGAGGAGCATGTACACCCTGATGGCTCATATATCGAATGACCCTCTTGCGTCACAGCATCTTTGTCGGTACTTGGCAATGAAACGGAAACCATCATGGGCTCTATTTCAGTAAATTCCTCCTGGGTATCGGTAAAAATTTGCTCTTCTATCTGAATTTCTTTCACCTCCTGTGTCAGATCTTCCTCCTGAACCTCTCTTTCGTCTATGTACACGGATTCTACACTGATCGAATAAACTTCCTCGCTTACTACACATATTTCTGCCTTCTCTTCCTCTAGTTGTTGTTCGAGTGAAAAAGCTTGGGCTACATGCATTTGGACTTGCGCTTCATATTCAGTATCCCATTCGTGATATTGTACATTTACCTCTTGATCTTCTGCTCTTCTGTTCGCGGGTTCTACCTGAATTTCATTATACCCTTCTGCCTGAATTTCTTTCTGAACTTCTTGAATCAGTGCTGGTTCCCCCTGCTCCGTTTCGGCCCTGGGCTTGTAAATTTTAAAATTCAGTCTCATTAGCATTCTCTCGGCGTTATACAGCGAAATCAAACCTCTGTCCAACCGTTCCGCCACCGACCATAGTACCTTCATGGCCGTGTACATTTCGCAAGACCTATCTGAAAAGATATCACAATCCATCGAGCGATTCACTCTTCCTGCAATGTGCAATAGTTTGGTGTAAACTGGAGGTAACATCTCATCCAGCCTACTTCCCATCCTGATCTCTTCCCACAGGTCCCGTTGTACCTCTTCCAGCTTCTCTTGACACGTCGCTGCCTCTTCCGAAGGATCCTTCGCTGCATCTTTATGTTTGTGTAGGGGTGCCACGGAAGGAAACTTTCGTTCAGCCCTTAGCCTCTCAGCTAAGGTCGTCTTGAGAAAGTTGGTGATATCTCGTGAATATGAGGAATCGATCAGTCCCCGCACTTCCAGCTCCACCCTGAGCTCATCTTCGCTCAGTAACTCTACTTCCATTATTAAATCATAAAAACTTAAACTAAAAAAAAATAAAACTTTGAACTAACTAAACTAACCTAAAATATGAAATACGTTCCATTCATGCTGGAATAGTGATGTCGTATCACCGAGACAGGTCAAAAAAAGGAAAGGAATGAAGGATTGTAATTTCTAACAGTTAGAACTGTTGGCTGTATTCCCAATCGCGCAGTGGAATTCCAACTCTACACGAGTGAGTCTCACTGCTATGGCGAATACAGACCACACAGCCTATTTGGGTTTACCCGTGCGCTCCATCAAACACAAAACTACAACTCCTCGCAATCCGCATCCATTCCCATTGAGAAGAGCTAGACCGCGTGTGTAGAAAGTTAACTTGATGGATTGGTCTTGAACAAATTTCCATGCCTCTGGCAGAAATGTCTTGAGCAGTTTCACACGGGACAACAGCTAGCCCGCTGTTGTGTTCCGTTTCGTGTTTTTGTAGTATATCCACTGACTACCCGTACTACCACACCTGAATTCCATACCCGTCCATGGCAGATCAAAGGCGTGATAAGTAGTTAGAGATATACCCTGGACGATAACCTAAACTTAATACTAAATGTGCGGACCGACGACCCCATCCCGAAGGATGAAAAATTACGACTTTATACTGAAGTGAAAATATGACGCGAACCTAACTATAAAAATTTATACGAAACGAACTTTTCAATTTTGAATCTGAATTTTGATCAGATAATTATTAGATTGTAATGGGGTAAATATATTAGATTTATTTAAGGCTCAGCCTCACTGGGATTTATTTCGATTGAATATTTTTGGTAACACAGATTTACCAGATAATTCGGGCCTATTTGGTCCCTTTTTGGGCGCCACTTGTAATGTTAAAAAAAACATGAAGTAACTGAGTTACCTCAGCTTAACATTACTAAGAAATTGTTTCTCGACCGCTGTTGTCACCCCTGCGGCATTTACCTGTGCTCAAGGCCGGTAGAGGTAAAATTAGTCATGGGTTTGGGGTGACACAGTTGAGAAACCTAGTTATACCGCGGTTGGATGAAAATATTGGGTGATCATTGAGATCACAAAAGGATTGGGGATTAGAAACGTTGGACCTGTCTATAGTGACCAACAGAAAACTAAGTTATTTGTCCAGCATGAATGGACAGTTTTTGGCCTTAGCCACGCATTATTTGAAATTCACACAAAAAAAAATAATTAATTAGCAAGTCCCTGTATGAGGGTTTGATTAGTAATTAACTTGGTCAGTAAGTAGTTAGCCAAAAGAAAGGGTAAATGACGCGGTTGAAGCTGTACATTCACCTGCCTCTAATGAGGCTATTGGCTTCCTACTATACTGACTGGACCTCTCTTAGTTAGTATGGTTTTTTTTTTTTTTTTTTTTTTATACTCACCGTTGTTTTCCTCGATTTAGACCGCAACAAAACAAAACACCAAAAAAAAATTTAATTTATAAATTGTAAAAAAAAAAATATTTATTTTCCAAAAAATTTTTTTTATTTATTTTTTTTTTTTTTTAAATAGAAAACTTCTAACCTGACGGTTAGCAAAAATCAACTAAAAAGAACCCCGAATAAAATTTTTGTGGAGTTTTTATACAATTTTTCTGCTGATCAAAAAAAAAAAAAACACATATTTTCTTTTTCTTTTTCTCTTCCAATCAACTTGAAAAATTCCATAATCACCCCACTGACATTTTATCCGAATTTCCGGACAATATGCACGAACTGAAAACATGAGGCACGTTTGGCTGCATGTGTAACCACATGAACTGCCCAAGTCGCAAAAAAAAAATATATTTCCACGCTTATTTTTACCTTGAGAAATTCAATTACATTGACAATGACCCAGGTTGAATAAACGGAAACGAAAATTGAGACTTCAACAAAAACAAATGTGTCTCCACACTGATTAAAGAATGTGTGATAATAAAAAAAAATATTCTTATGTTTGTTTACCGAAACTTGAGCTTCCGCAAATAAACATAAATGAAAACCAAGTCATATGGGCACGCGCCATTGGAGATAATAGGATTTTACATTAATTTAGTTGTTGGTTATGAATCTTGCTTATGTGCATGTTTTAATATGTACAGACAAGATTATTCCAACACAATTAATGTAAATGTAATGTGAACTGTACCCGGATTTAGTCATGTAAATTGGTATTTATTAGAAGAAAAGAAAAATCTTCAAATGTGGGGTACAGTTTTATACGCGAATTTGATGGATAAGATTATTTTGTGACGGGGATGACAAGCACCCGTTACAAGTAGACAACCTATTTTGTTTTTTTTTAATATTATATAAGGAGCCGGTGATGTACGTTGAAAAATTAAAGTCGCCTATATAATTTTTATTAAATATTCTAATAAAAATTCCCACATTATGGGGGCTCAACCGGGATCTTAGTTGATAGACGTGACGGGAAATTGTTTTCCATAAAATTCTGATGGAATTTTAGACGGGAAAGCATTTATTAATTGAAATAAGTTTAATAAAAAAAAAAAAACGTACGTCTAACGTGATATAAAAAAGAAAAAAGGACATCTTGTTTTGTGCGCAGTTTCTTTGTTTAAGAAAAAAAGAAACGAAAACCAAAAAAAAAATTGGGGGTGTGGCTGTGTCGTAAATACAGCCGTGTATTTGACGTGAATACGTGTACGTTACGCCGCCATATTGCACAACTTTATCTAAAAATCATTTTAAAACTCCATTTTCATTGTACATACATGCTAAATTTCATCAAAATCGTATAAGAAATGGCCAAGTTCCTTCCTAGTTGGCAATATTACAGAACTTTATCTGAAATTAATTTTAGCATCACATTTTCATCGCGCATACCAAATCTCACTAAAATCTGTTCAGGAATATCCAAGTTTTATCCTAGTTGGCCATATTACAGAACTTTATCCAAAAATCATTTTAAAATCACATTTCCATAGTACGTGTTGTTTTTCATCAAAATCAGAAAAGTATTGACTAAGTTCCTTCCTAATTGGCCATATTCGAGAACTTTATCCAAAAATCATTTTAGAACCCCATTTCTATCGTACATGCTGAATTTCATCAAAATCGGATAAGAAATGGCCAAGTTCCGTCCTAATTGGCCAAATACCAGAACTTTATCTAAAAATCATTTTAGAATCCCATTTCTATCGTACATGCTGAATTTCATCAAAATCGGATAAGAAATGGCCAAATTCCTTCCTATATGCCATATTCAAGAACTTTATCCAAAAATAATTTTAGAATCACATTTCCATTCCGCATATCAAATTTCACTAAAATGGGTTAAGGAATAGCCAAGTTCCATCTTAGTTGCCCATATTCCAGAATTTTATTCCAAAGTAATTTTAGAATCCCATTCCCATTGTACATGCTGAATTTCATCAAAATCGGATAAGAAATGGCCAAGTTCCTTCCTAATTGGCCATATTCCAGAACTTTATCTAAAAATAATTTTAGAATCACATTTCCATTCCGCATACCAACTTTCACTAAATTAGGTTCAGGAATATCCAAGTTCCTTCCTAGTTGGCCATATTCCAGAACTTCACCCAAAAATCATTTTAGAATCCCATTTCCATCGTACATGCTGAATTTCATCAACATCGGATAAGAAATGGCCAAGTTCCGTCCTAATTGGTCCATCCACTCCCATTGTACATGCTGAATTTCATCAAAATCGGATAAGAAATGGCCAAGTTCCTTCCTAATTGGCCATATTCCAGAACTTTATCTAAAAATAATTTTAGAATCACATTTCCATTCCGCATACCAACTTTCACTAAATTAGGTTCAGGAATATCCAAGTTCCTTCCTAGTTGGCCATATTCCAGAACTTCACCCAAAAATCATTTTAGAATCCCATTTCCATCGTACATGCTGAATTTCATCAACATCGGATAAGAAATGGCCAAGTTCCGTCCTAATTGGCCAAATACCAGAACTTTATCTAAAAATCATTTTAGAATCCCATTTCTATCGTACATGCTGAATTTCATCAAAATCGGATAAGAAATGGCCAAATTCCTTCCTATATGCCATATTCAAGAACTTTATCCAAAAATAATTTTAGAATCACATTTCCATTCCGCATATCAAATTTCACTAAAATGGGTTAAGGAATAGCCAAGTTCCATCTTAGTTGCCCATATTCCAGAATTTTATTCCAAAGTAATTTTAGAATCCCATTCTTATTGTACATGCTGAATTTCATCAACATCGGATAAGAAATGGCCAAGTTCCGTCTTAATTGGCCAAATACCAGAACTTTATCTAAAAATCATTTTAGAATCCCATTTCCATCGTACATGCTGAATTTCATCAAAATCGGATAAGAAATGGCAAAGTTCCATCCTAATTTGCCAAATACCAGAACTTTATCTAAAAATCATTTTAGAATCCCATTTCCATCGTACATGCTGAATTTCATCAAAATCGGATAAGAAATGGCAAAGTTCCATCCTAATTTGCCAAATACCAGAACTTTATCTAAAAATCATTTTAGAATCCCATTTCCATCGTACATGCTGAATTTCATCAAAATCGGATAAGAAATGGCAAAGTTCCACCATAGACTAAATAAAATTTCACAAAGACTTCTCATGTCGAACAAAAAAAAATTCAAATTTTTTGGGTGTAGAAAATACCTATTTGGGTGTAGAAATTATATTTCGAACAATACAGTGAGGCCCTACGCAATATACTTAAAATCACAAAAATATAATTCTCCCTTTGAGTAAATTTACTCTCCAAATTTGCTTTGAGCAGGCATTTAAATAAAAAATATTTATTCAGAAAATTTTTCGTGTGTTTAAGTAGTATGCGATGGACGGATGGAACACCGGTGAGTATGGTTCAACAAATAAGGTTAGTTCGATCTTTTGAGTCACGTGTTCGTGACGTCATACAATTCGCCACGTGTTTATAAATAAAGATAGAAAAAACAATGAAACATTTTTGTTTCAAGTTATTGTTTTTTTATTTTTCATTTGTTTACTTGTACTTTATACGACTCTTTTAATATGTACTAGAATTGTGTGTCGTCATAAAAAAATGCTCATTTGTTTAAATATTTAGGGCTACGTGGTATTTATTGAATCATGACCGGTGGATAAAGGGAATATAATATGTATATTATATTATTTTAGCTGGATAAAAGCTGAATAAGTACAATTGCACCACCATGTTTATATGAAAATAAAACGAATTTATGAAACTAACAATAGGTTTTCATTGCGTTATGGGTTATTTATTGTGGAACGCCAGGAATATGCAGTTGAATATATACTGAATGAATACATTTGAATGGATTGTTGTGTGTTTTGTCAATATGACTAAAAGCGTATTCGATTGGACTGAAGAGTAGAACCCTTCACTTCAGTTAATTGAGTTACTATTCACTTAATTGAGTTACTGAAGAGAAGAAACTGTTCGATTGGTATTCTTCACTTCAGATAAATGTCAAAATAAAAATAAAACCATTTATTTCAGTTTGGCTTGTGTTTAGAAAAAATGTTTCAAAATGTTATTTTTTCATTAATTTCTATTAATTTATTATTAAAAATTATTTTTTTAGGTCGCAAATTCCCAACCAAACAGTCCTTCAAATCAACACACGAGAGTAAAAACAAACGAAAACAAAAAAATTCAAAAAAGAAAAACAAATAACTCATCCGAAGTAACTACATAAGCAAAATATCTCTTCAGTTAATTCAGTTGCTCAAAATTTAACTGAAGTGAAGAGTTGGCAATCGAACAGTCTCTTCACTTCTGTTACTTCAGATACAGCTACTACTTCAGTTAATTCAGTCCAATCGAACACGCTTTAAATGTGGGATTCTAAACTGATTTTTAGATGCGATTCTGGTATTTGACCACGTAGTATGGAATTTGGTTATTGCTTAACCGATCATGATGAAATTCGACATGTACGATAGAAGTGGGTGTTTTTAATGATTGCTAAATGAAGTTCTGTAACATGGCCAATTTAGACGCAACTCGGCTTAACCGATTATGATGAAATTCGACATGTACGGTGGAAATGGGATCCTAAAATGATATGATTTTTAGATGATGTTCTGGAATATGGCCAAGTAGGATGGAACTTGGCTATTTCTTAACCGATTTTGATGAAATTCGATACATGCGATATATATGGGATTCTAAAATGATATTTAGAAGGAGTTCTGAAATATGGCCAATTGGAAAGGAGCTCGGTTATTCCTTAACCGATTATGATAAATTCGACATGTACGATGGAAGTGGGGTTCTAAAATGATTGTTAGATGAAGTTCTGGAATATGGCCAATTAGGAAGGAACTCTGTTATTTCTTAACCGATTATGGTGAAATTCGATATATACGATCGAAATTGGATTCTTAGATGATTTTTAAGTGAAATTCTGGAATGTGCCCAAGTAGGCCAAAATTTGGCTATTTCTTAACCGATTTTAGTGGAATTTGATATTTGCGACGGAAACCTAAAATTATTTTTAGATACAGTTCTGTAATATGGCCAATTTGGAAGGAACTTGGTTATTTCTTAACCGATTGTTAGATGAAGTTGTGGAATATGGCCAAGTAGGACGCTCTTGTTTATTTCTTAACAGATTATGATGAAATTCTAAAATGATTTGGGCACGGCTAATTAGGAAGGAATTTGACCACTTTTTAACCGTTTATTTGATATTCAGCATGTACGATGAAAATGGGGTTCTTAATAGAATTTAAGATGAAGTTTTGTGATTCACCTACCAAACGGCTCAGTGGTCAAAGCTGTGGCGTTAGGATGCGATAGGGGCGGAATGCAAAAGGGATTTTTCATCATCTGGTTACGATCGGTGATGACGATAAATACAACTATGACCTCCTGTTGAGAGTGCAGGATCTATGGGCCGACCCACTTTGCATGTCAGGACTATAGGTTGGCATGAAGCAATGCAATAAGGTGGTTTATACGGGTATTTAGCCGTAAGTCCTCAATTTGGCAAATACTGCGTAAATTAGGAAAGTAAAAGTTAACTGCGACAGAGTTGGGAGTGCCTTGAGCCCCAGAAAAGATTGCATAGAATAAAACGAAAAAAAAATCTATGATTTGATCAGTTAGGGAGTAACTTGATAATTTTTGTACATATTATGATGAAGGTCAGCAAGTGCGATGGAAACGGGATTTTATATTGATTTTTCGAAGAAGTCCTTCAAGGCCTTAAAAAAATTATTTTAGAATCTTATATGCTGAATTTCATCATAATCGGTTAAGATGTGTCCAAATCCCTTACTAATTGGGTTTGTACATCATAATCGGCTGAGAAATAAACAAGGCCCTTTCGAATTAGCCGTATTTCAGAACTATTTATAAAAATATTTTTAATTCCATTTCCGTTGTACATGCTGAATTTCATCATACTCGATTATTAAATTGCCAAGTTCCTTCCTAATTGGCCTTACTCCAGAACTTCTTCCAAAAATTATCTTAGAATCTTGTTTCCATCGTATATGCTGAATTGCACTGAAATGTAAGCATGTATAGTAATCGGGTGATAAATTACGAAATTCCTTCCGAATTGATTATATTCCAGAACTCCTTCCAAAATTCATTTAAAACCCCATTTCCATCGGACGTGTCGAATTTTATCATAGGTGGTAAAGAAATAGCCAAGTAAATTTCTAATTCAACATATTCCAGAAAATTAATCTGTTTATTAACAAAAAGTCATAAGGGATATATCTTGACTTTCATAGATAGTCTGAAATATCAAATAATAAAAAAAAAATTGTATCCCTTAAATACAAATTGAGTCCATTAAATCGGGGGTCCCTTAAATCGAGTTACTGTAATTCTAATTTGAGAAATTCTATATTATGTACATTAAATTTTTATACTTGCTTAATAACGAACCGCGTCGATTTATTTTACCACGTTCATATCCTAACAATGTTGATTGCAAATTCGTAGATGCTTGATAAAGTTTGTTAATTGGGTGATTATGCAGTGCATACACAGAAAATTTGAGATCCAATGGTCCAATGCAACAGTCTGTAAATGGCCAGGGGCTATATTCCTGGAGAGACTTTAATCATTTGTGGTGATATTACCAGAAACTATGCAGTTTTTTTTAAATTATTAGATTTTCGTATAATTTGGTATGAACGAACTAATTGGAATAATTAGAAATTTTAGTAAATAAATAAAATAATATCCGTTTAATGGGCTAATTTGGATCTAGTGAAATTTTATTATTTTTCTTGTATTTCAAAATCAAATCTAATTGAATATAGTTAAACTTATGGGGAATTTTATTGATAAAATGTTGATTAAATATAAAACAGGCTAAACCCCCTTGATTTTCAATTTGACATGTAAATTTCATTCGCGGGGTAAAACTATTAATGGCCAAAATAATAATGTTTTCAACTTACCGATAAAAGAAGATGTAGGTTTGACGGAAAATGTTTTGGACACTTCGGTTTCTAGTTACGTTAGAAAAATATTCGTTATAAAAAAGTTTATTTCAAATTATTATATAAATCAGTGCGCCAACTTCTTTTTCTGCCCAAATTAATTTTATTTAAAAATAGACGGAAAATGACGGAATATAGGTACCAGCGAATCGTCAGGGTTTTTATTTAAAATACAATTTGCTAAGTAAAACATTTCTGTTCGCCTAAATTTATAGCAAATTTTGAATAGGATTCATGCCGCATACTCGAAAACTGTCGAATAATAAATCACGTCGAATCATTTTGAAGTAAGGAATGACGCTCCAGATTTATTTATCAAATCATAAATTGCAATGAAAATTATCATTAGCAAAAATCATGAAACATATCAAACAACTAATAAATAAAAGCACATAAACAGCACGGTTGTTGTACTATTACTATTTATATTCACCATATTTTTGCTGAATCGGTTTACTTCAATAGGTATTTATGCGTTAACTAAATATGGTATACATACTTATATGCGTTTTGCGAATTAATATTTTGGTTTTAATTAAATTTTTGATAAAATATTCGTTTTAAATGTTTAGTTTTTTAATTTTATTAATAAAATATAACATAACAACATAAAATATATAAAAACAACATAAAATCATAACTTTGCTATTTCTTAACCGATTATGATGAAATTCGATATGAACAATAGAAATGAGATTCTAAAATAATTTTTAGATGAAATTCTGGAATATGGCCAATTTTTGAACTTGGCTATTTTTAAAACAGATTTTAGTTAAATTTGACATATGCGTTTGAAATGCAATTCTTAGATGATTTTTAGGTGAAATTCTGCAATGTGCCTAAGTAGGAAAAAATTTGGCTTTTTCTTAACCGATTTTAGTGGAATTTGATATTTGCGATGGAAACAGGAACCTAAAATTATTTTTAGATAAAGTTCTGGAATATGGCTTACTAGGATAGAACTTGGCCTTTCCTTGAAATTCGACATGAACTACGGAAATGAGATTCTAAAATGGTTTTACCAATTCCTGGACGCTACACTATCGTTAGAAGTTACAATAATGCTGCGCGTGCCGTCACCCACTTTTTCTTATTTTCCTTTGATTGTGATTAAATTTTCCGGCAGATGTATAATAAATATGTCTGAAATATGCTGTTGGGATTATCTGCTTGGATGCAGATCAAAAATCGGATAAGAAATAGCCAAATTTCTTAACAATTGGCCGTATTCCAGAACTTCATAGAGAAATTATTTAAGAATTACATTTGCAACGCACAAGTCAGATATCAGATTTCACTAAAATCGGTTAAGGAATAATCAAATTCCATCTTACTTGGCCATATTCCAGAACTTTATTCAAAAATCATTTTAAAATCCCATTTCCTTCGTGCATGTCAAATTTCACTAAAATCGGTTAAGAAATAGCCAAATTCCATCCTACTTGGCCATATTCGAGAACTTCATCTAAAAATTAAATTAGAATCCCATTTCCACTGCTCAAATCAAATTTCACTAAATCGGTTTACACTTTATTCGAGGAAATAAATTTTCGATTAATCGATTTTAATACTCTACGAAGTGAATTATTACTGTATTAAGATTTAAAAAATTCTACTCATGACTAAAAATGACTTATGAATCGAGTAACAAAACTGAAACTTTTATCCCGAATTTTTTATAGCGATATATTTGTTACTTTAAAAAAATCCAAAACCAATAACATAATTAGGAAACTATCTATCCGAAAGTGACGTCACTAAAAGGAAAAATGGTGATATGTCGATTAGTTGGAACATACCTTGTATAGTTATTATATGGAAACTATCCAAGAAGCGCTTATTTTCTATTGTAGTACTCGTATAATGTTTTAAGTTTCCTATTTATTTGTTGCAAACAAGTGCACATTTTGTTTATATGTACTACTCACACATACAAATTGTAAATACATAAAATAAACACATAAAAATAGTGAAAAATATGAATTATGTTGGAATCATGATTCAATAAATACCAATAATCCCTAAATATGTAAACAAATGGTACCCTCTAAACATGGCGAAACGCTAACGTAATGCAAGCGAAGACATTTCTATATGAAACTCTTCGCAAGCGTAACGCTCAGGTGAAGCAAAAACGTAACCTTTTTATCGCATCTGTTATATGAAAATTAAAATGAAGGCGAAGTAATTTAAATGTCTGTATGTATGGGTAGTTCGCATTTATATTCGCATTCTCTTCAATACAGTATAGTGAAAATAATATCTCAGCGAAATTCTGACAGCTCTCGCGCATCAAAACAAATGGCGTAAACACAGCGATGTATTTAGGCTAAATTGTTTACATTTTGAGGTTAGAATTTATCTATTTTGAATTATGTTTTTCCTCAAATTTATTCACAATAATTAATGTAATTTTAATTTAGATAATACACTAGCACTAGAACTTTTGATAACATTTAAGATAATTTTAATTTTATTAGCTTACCTCGAACAAATTGAAATTTAAAATCGAGTTTTTTTATTGTTTTGCTTTAACATGAAAACTGATATTTTTTTCTAAATATGCCCAGTTCGTACCTTAAATGGGTATAACGTTACATATCCAGTGGTGTTGTTAATATTTTTTATATTTTTTAATTTCACATATTATTTTAGAATTTACCTATAAAATAATGAGAATTTTTAATATTTTCCAATATAAATTAGATTATGAAATGGAATCAAATTTCACATATCTTTATTTATAATTTTTTTTTGTTTTTAAAACTATTATTCAGGCGACCCTTCTCTGAATTTTTAATTTATTTTAACTACTTCACTGTTGGCTGCGCACAACGATGAAAAAATGAGTTTCGCTGAGATATTATTTTCACTATACGTTTGTGGCACAAAAGCAAAAGGTTTTTGTATAAATTTATTATAAAAATAATATAGAAACGAAGTGAAAGCGAAACACTGGGCGAAGTAATTTTATTACGTACTATATTCGTTTAAACGAATATTTTTAAAAATAGTTTTGAAATTAAAATAAAAATCATTAATGTTGTTACTAACATAAAAATTTTTATTAATTTGCTATAAATATTTATAAAAAATTTAAGAATTTATTTTGTTAAACCACCTCTGTGGTTTTGAAGAATCTCTTAACAAAATAAAATTATTTGTTTGTTTTCAGATATCTATCCTCCGCGTTTATGCTTGCAGCTGCAAAACGTTCTAATGTTGTTTCTGGAATAATTAAATAATTTCAAGGATAATCTTAAAATGATTTCAATATCATAATCATAATTACCGTTGAAAAGATTCATTATATAGTGTGTTGGCCTGAATATTAGAATTCTATCCAACTCTCGAAAAGCAACCAGGTATCATCAAATTACGGTGTCTTTTATTAAACCAAATTCCGAATAAAAAGAAAACAATTATCTATAATTGAAACAAACATCAAACATATGTTTAGAACAAAAAAAATAATTAAGAGATTTATATAAAACACCGCAACATAAATACTTACATTACACATATCAATTTAATAAAAAACGAAATTCAAAATGGCACCTCTACAAGATAAATATTTGAAGAATGAAAGTACATATCTTTACACAATGTAGTAGGAATGAAATGAAACGAAACTAGACTGTGAGATTGGAGTGGTGCATCAAAGAAAAACTTTGCGCTTACGCTTCGCTTTGGTAACGCCTAGGCGAGACTTCGCAAATTTATTTGAAGGGTAATTTCTTTTTTGTGACAACACACAATTCTAGTAACGTATAAATTACAACAACAAGTAAAAAAACGAAAAGTAAAAAAACAATAGCTAACTTGAAACAAAAATATTTCACTTGCCTTTTCCCTCTTCATTTATCGGAATTGCATCACATCACGAACACATGGCTCGAAATATCAAGCTAAACTATATTATTTATGTATGTATTTATCGAATAACAAAACAAATGAAAAACATATTTATGGTAGTGAGAAATTAACAACATACAGTCTGATTTGAAGAGAGTAAGAAAATAAAGTTATTACGGTTCTGCTGTATTTTCCATTTTTTGTTGTTGTTTTTTTATTTTTTGAAAATTAGGTTTCATGAGAAGTCTTTATGAAATTTTATTTAGTCTATGGTTCCACCCTAATTTGCCAAATACCAGAACTTAATCTAAAAATCATTTTAGAATCCCATTTCCATCGTACATGCTGAATTTCATCAAAATCGGATAAAAAATGGCAAAGTTCTACCCTAGTTGGCCATATTCCAGAACTTTATCCAAAAATCATTTTAGAATCCCATTTCCATAGTACGTGCTGTTTTTCATCAAAATCAGAAAAGTATTGACTAAGTTCCTTCCTAATTGGCCATATTCGAGAACTTTATCCAAAAATCATTTTAGAATCCCATTTCTATCGTACATGCTGAATTTCATCAACATCGGATAAGAAATGGCCAAGTTCCGTCCTAATTGGCCAAATACCAGAACTTTATCTAAAAATAATTTTAGAATCACATTTCCATCGCACATGCTGAATTTCATCAAAATCGAATAAGAAATGGCAAAGTTCCACCCTAGTTGGCCATATTCCAGAACTTTATCCAAAAATCATTTTAAAATCACATTTCAATAATACGTGTTGTTTTTCATCAAAATCAGAAAAGTATTGACTAAGTTCCTTCCTAATTGGCCATATTCGAGAACTTTATCCAAAAATCATTTTAGAATCCCATTTCCATCGTACTTGCTGAATTTCATCAAAATCGGATAAGAAATGGCCAAGTTCCACCCTAATTTGCCAAATACCAGAACTTTATCTAAAAATCATTTTAGAATCCCATTTCCATCGTACATGCTGAATTTCATCAAAATCGAATAAGAAATGGCAAAGTTCCACCCTAGTTGGCCATATTCCAGAACTTTATCCAAAAATCATTTTAGAATCCCATTTCCATAGTACGTGCTGTTTTTCATCAAAATCAGAAAAGTATTGACTAAGTTCCTTCCTAATTGGCCATATTCGAGAACTTTATCCAAAAATCATTTTAGAATCCCATTTATCGTACATGCTGAATTTCATCAAAATCGGATAAGAAATGGCCAAATTCCTTCCTAATATGCCATATTCAAGAACTTTATCTAAAAATAATTTTAGAATCACATTTCCATTCCGCATATCAAATTTCACTAAAATGGGTTAAGGAATAGCCAAGTTCCATCTTAGTTGCCCATATTCCAGAATTTTATCCCAAAATAATTTTAGAATCCCATTTCCATTGTACATGCTGAATTTCATCAAAATCGGATAAGAAATGGCCAAGTTCCTTCCTAATTGGCCATATTCCAGAACTTCATCCAAAAATCATTTTAGAATGCTATTTCCATCACGCATACCAAATTTCATTAAAATCGGTTAAGAAATAGCCAAGTTCCATAATAATTGGTCATATTGCAGAACATTTTTTTAAATTTTCTGTCGTTTCTTATGGACGAGTATTACAAAAAATGGCGGTGCTTCCCCCGCCTCCGCAAGCGATGCGTCACAGTCCTCACTCAACGTAACAAATTCTTTGATCCTTTATTTATCGAGTGGTGTAATTAAATTTTGGATGTAAATGGTAGATATTTGGCTGCAGCATAAAATCGTATACCCATTATTTTGTTATCATCAGTTTTTTGAATTACCCGAAAGACGTATTCACGTCAAAAAAAAAAAAAGGAAATAATAAGAATTGCGTTTTGTTGTTGGCAATTTTGTTGCGACGTTCAACGGTAAATTGGTTTTGTGAATTTGCATTTGTTAAAAATGGAAGAATTAAAAGCAAAAACAGTAAAAGCCATGAAAGAAGAGTTATCCAAGTTGGGGCTTAGTACGGATGGAAAGCGAAATGAATTGATTAAACGCTATGAACGAGCGACGACGCTAATCAAGGACAGTTTCACAAAAAACGTTTGCGGTTCCGAATTTGAAAGTAGAAGAGATGCGGGTAGGTATGCCGAGAAAAATAATTTCACATTTAAAGACGTAGAAGATTCGGTATCAAAATTTAGCGGCGATGACAACTATGCGAATAAAAAGTGGTTGATCGAGTTTTGTGAAACATCAGAACTATTAGGTTGGAGTAATTTACAGCGATTTGTGTATGCAAAGCGACTTTTGACGGGCACAGCCAAGATGCTATTACGTTCTACGAGCGCAAAGGATTGGGAATCATTGCAACAAGTGTTACTCGACGAATTTCATGTGAATGTTAGTAGCGCTACTGTTCACCAGGTGCTAATAAAGGCTAAAAAGAAAAAAGATGAAACTATACATCAGTACATTTTGCGTATGCGCGAAATTGGTGCATTGTCTGACATCGAGAACGAAGTAATTTTGGAATACATCATTGATGGTGTTTGTATTGAGGATTCAAATAAAATTTGGTTATTTGATGCCAAAGATTTTAAAGATCTTCGACTGAAGTATGAAGCATTTGAAAAGTTAAAAATTAAATCGATGAACAAGGCTACCTCAATTAATGTTAAACCTAATCAACAACTGGAGTAACCAGTGCCGAGTGGTAATAAATCAATAAATCCTCGACGTAATAAGATTAAGTGTTACAACTGTAATGAATACGGTCATCTATCGAAGGATTGTCAAAGGAAATCCGATGGCGTAAGGTGCTTCAAGTGTAATACGTTTAGACACAAAAGTTTCGAGTGTCCTACTGCATCGAAAACGAATGTTAGCTTGTGTACGAGAAAAGAAGATCGAATGAAAATTGACGTATTAATTGAAGATATGAAAGTGTGTGCTCTGATAGATACAGGAAGTTCCGTAAATTTGATCCGATCTGACGTATATTTGAATTTGAATACTATGGAACCTCTGAAATCCAGAGCAACGTTGACAGGACTTGCTGGTAAGAAGATTGAGATATTTGGAAAATTTGAAGCGAATATCGTTATTAACGGTGACCATTTCCATGTGCCGGTACATGTAGTGCCTAACGATGTTATCCCCGTAAAACTTTTGATTGGCTGTGATTTGCTTTGTGAAGCAAAAGTGATTATCGATGAATTTTGTGCGATACTATCGAAAGTTAAAGATGAAATTATTGATGTCACGCATATTATCGACCGAAGTGATTCTCAGGTCGTTAAGCAATTATATCAGCAGTATTCACCGACACCGACGAAAACTTCAGGTGTATACTGCAAAATAATTTTGAAGGATGAAACGCCAATTAGTCAGAGTCCAAGACGTTTGTCGATTTACGAGATGGAGCTGGTTGATAAAATAGTGGAAGATTGGCTGAAAAGCGGAATAATCGAACCTATAGTTCATCGGAGTTCTCTAGTCTAATTGTTTTGGTTTCAAAGAAAGACGGCTCAAAATGTTTGTGCGTGGATTACCGGAAGATTAACCGCCAAATTGTTAAAGATCGCTTCCCCCTTCCGCTGATAGAGGATCAGTTGGATCGGCTACAAGATGCTCGAGTATTTAGCTTGCTCGATTTAAGAAACGGATTTTTCCATGTTGCTGTTGAAGAACGAAGTCGCAAATATACATCGTTTATGACACCAACAGGGCAGTACCAATTTAGGAAAGTACCGTTTGGGCTATGTAACAGTCCTGGTGTATTCATGAGGCTCGTGAATAACATCTTTCGTGATTTAATACGTAAAGGGATAATGTCACTTTATCTCGACGACATCATTATTCTGGCAACTGATAATGAATCAGCGATTGAAAATTGTACTGAAATTGGCTTCTGAATATGGACTCGATATTAACTGGAAGAAGTGCAGATTTCTTGTTAGACGAGTGGAATATCTCGGGCATGTTATTCATGACGGCAAGATAAGTCCATCGGAAAGCAAGACGAGGGCCGTGAGGAATTTTCCGCAGCCCAAGACAAAGAAGCAGATTCAGCAATTTCTCGGTCTGACGGGATATTTTCGCAAATTTGTATACAATTATTCGGTGATCGCCAGGCCATTAAGCGATTTGTTGAGGGAGGGGGTGGATTTTGTGTTCGGAGAAAAAGTAATCTTGTGCTTCAATTATTTAGACACGGACTGCCCATACACTCCAACCAACTCCATACAGACACTTCAATGCACGGCTACGGTTCCATATTGATGCAGCAGCATGACGCTGGAAAGTTTTACCTAATTTATTACGCAAGCCGCAAGACGACAGACGCAGAGAAAAAGTATAGCAGTCATGAATTGGAAGTGTTGTCCATCATTTACGCACTTAAAAAATTTCACGTTTATTTGATTGGCACGCATTTTAAGATTATTACGGACTGTGCCGCTTTCGAGATACGATGAAAAAACCAAGTTTGACGCCTAGAGTGGCAAGATGGGCGCTGTCTCTCGAAGAATTCGACTACCAAATTAATCACCGCCCAGGTACCCGAATGAAACACGTTGATGCCCTCTCACGCAATCCAGTTCTAATTGTTGATGACGATATTGTTTCTCGTTTGAAGTGTGCCCAGCAAAGTGACGGGTTCATCGCTGAAGTGATAAAATTACTTGAGAATGGCCCATACAAAGATTTTATGGTAGAGAGCGATCTTTTGTACAAAATAAAAGATGGTAACCAACTGTTAGTCGTCCCGCGTAAAATGCAAGCAGAAGTGATAAAGCGTAATCACGATATTGGTCATTACGGTGTACGGAAGGTGCAAGAGCTGATCGAACGAGATTTCTGGGTTTGAAAAGATGTTTGACAAGATTACAACATGTGTCAAGAATTGCGTTCAGTGTATCTTGTGCAACCGAAAAGCGAGTAAACAAGAAGGATACTTACATCCAATCGAAAAGGGAAATCTACCTCTTCACACTATACATTTAGATCATCTCGGGCCAATGGCGACAACTAAGAAGCAATATAATCATGTGTTAGTAATGATAGACGGTTTTACGAAGTTTGTGTGGATATATGAGACGAAATCCACAACGTCGAAAGAAGTGTTGGAGAAACTCCAAAAGCATAGAGAAGTGTTTGGTAATCCAATGCGCATTGTGACTGACTAGGGAACCGAATTTACCAGCAACGAATTCAAGGAATATTGCGAAGTCGAAGGTATCGAACATGTTGCGATAACTACAGGCTTGCCAAGAGGTAACGGCCAAGTTGAGAGAATTCATCAATCAATAATATCTGTCCTCTCGAAGCTATCGATAGACGCTCCAGATTGATGGTTTAAATTCGTCGGAAGTGTGCAACAAAGTCTTAACAATACGCTGAATCGAAGCATTAGTGCTACTCCGTTTGAGTTATTAGTTGGCACTAAAATGCATCAGAAAACTGATACGAGAATTCAAGAAATTATTAATGAAGAAATTATTAAGATCAGAAACTCTCGAGATAGTTTAAGAGAAACTGCGAAGAAGCAAATAGAAAAGATACAAATTGAAAATCGACGATCATTTAGGAAAAACCGCAAAGCTCCTACGACCTACAAAGTCGGAGATTTAATAGCTATAAAGAGAACTCAATTTGGACCAGGTTTAAAATTGAAGCCAAGATTTTTCGGACCATACAAGGTGTGCAAAGCTAAAGAAAATGAACGCTACGATGTAGAAAGGGTAGGTGAACACGAGGGCCCTAAGAGAACGTCAACAGCAGCCGAGTTTATCAAGCATTGGTTGGATTCGTCGTTCGAATCATCCGGGTCGGATGAGGAGTAGGATGGACGAGTGTGGTTTCAAATCCCTGAAAAAAAAATTGTGATCTACATCCCTTAGTTTTTGTAGTAGACAACCTATTTAGTTTTTTTTAATATTATAAGGTGATGTACGTTGAAAAAATAAAGACGCCTATATAATTTTTATTAAATATTCTAATAATAAAATCCCACATATATGATAAACTTGACACAAGACAATACAATTTTTAACTGCTTGTTGTTCCTGGAGAGTTGAGTCCGGTTATAGCTTTCCTTTTAAAATTAAATTTAATCCCTTTAACAATTACACTACCCTGCAAAATTTTAAAAATTTGGTGCCACTTGACAATGAATAGTTGTTTCCGAAGTAATTTTTTACGCTGAATCCGAATCTGGGGTCAGAATTGCTCTACCACGTCAGGTTTATGAGATATTCTACCCTAAAAGTGCAAAAAAATACTGTTTTTTGACATATTTGAGGTTATATAGCACCACGATTTTCTTTTTCTTCAAAAGTTCATGTGTGGGATCTTATAGTACAAGTCTTCTTCTTTCAAATGCCTTTGAGTTTGCTCAAATATGTTTTTTTTCGCCGAGATATCGCATTTTCAAAATTGCTTGTTCGTGAATTTGTCGGTATACTGTATAATACACTACCTTTTATACCTGCGGTATATACGCACTTTTAGGTTAGAATATCTCATAAACCTGACGTGATAGAGCAAATCTTACATTGTATTGAGAAATATTCTTTTCTAAGTATTGCTAAGTAGGTCATAAATGGAATACTCTTATCTGGCAGCTCTTGTAAAATTTATCGTGTGATAAGATCATACCTGACGCCATTTTAGGATTTAACTCTCTCTGTTTTACTAGTTTTACTTTTAACATACAAAACTTCGTGATAGTAAGATTTATAATTCCAAGTGGTTTGGAAAGCTGTTATTCTCTTCGTCCGTAGTTCTGATGAATTTGGTTGCAATTCCCTTTCAAAGTGATCTGCAAATACTTAACCTTTTCTTCATTATTTCTCGCCCAGTGATCATCACTTTTAAGAATCGGTTCTTAGACGCTTTTCACCGTGAATAATCTGTTTTCTGTTGGTGAGAGTGGTGATAAATATTCTTCTATTGATTGGATTTTTGAATCAGAAGCAGTTCTTTTAACTATTTGACGGCTTTGTTTAACTTACTTTTATCTTCCGCTAGTCGATATCTTTACCGTCTTAACTTTCTTTTCTCGTTAATCATTTATTTGACAACATTTCGCCACCTCAGCATTATCTTTTGTCGTAAGTGCCATTGGTACCAATGGCGCTTACGACAAGACAATATTGAGCTGACGATTTAAACATTCCCCATTCTCTTCTTTATACTTTTCTAGGGGGAACTATATATCTGGGCGACATTTCTGTTAATTAGATTCCTTTGTGTTATTTGAAGCGAAATGCCCGATGGATTTCGTAGGGTTTTTGATGTTTTTAAAAATAAGTCGGACTCAGATATTACAAAGTATAATGACCTTACAACTCACACCTTACTTTATAATTCAAGTATAGTTTTGCTTATTGAAATTAATATTTCCAATTTGCACAAAATGTTTTATTGAAATTTTTGTTAACACTGCACTTTTTATTTTATTTTTTTTTTTGCACAATTTTTAATTGGGTGCAGAGCGGACTTATTAACGGTCTTAGCTCCTTGTAACTGTCAGACCTTCTGCACCCAATTCGCGATCCTACAAGTAAAGATTAATATCTACCTTAAATTTATTCATTTTGTATTCCTGCGGAAATTTGAAGTGTATTAGCGAATTCCACTTTTTTGATGTTCGATATAAAAATTCGCGCTTGATTTCTTCAGTTCGAGGTTTCGGGAGCTTCACCGTAAACCTATGTGCATTGGTTGTTCCTCTTTTGTTACTCTTGTTGTTGTGACGAATGGTGGTATTTTCTCCGATAGTTCTGCAGAACATTTACCATGTAAGAGTAAGCATCTGTAGAAGACGCAGAGTTCTGCAATATCTCTGCGATGCTGTAAGCTGTCTAGTTCTTGAGTAAGTATGGGATTCCGTATTATTCTGATAGCGCGGCGTTCAACCCTGTCCAATAAGTAGAGGGTAGTACCAAACGCACCTTCCCAAACTTGACAGCAATACTCTATACATGGTCGGATGAAGGTTTTATATATCTGGAGAACTTGAAGCGATTTAAAAAACCTTCTGCATCGATTCAGGAACCCGAGTTTTTTTTGAAGCTGATTTAGCCAATGCAACAATGTGTTCATTCCATTTGAGTTTGCTACTTATTTGAACACCAGCCAGTCGAATTGAGTCGCAACCCACAAGGATATGGCTTTTTATCACAAATGGATAGTCGTTGCGACTTTTTTTATGTGAAAATGTTCATATTTCTATCTTTTTTCGTTAAATTGTACTAAGTTGTTGTTACCCCACTCAAATATTGTACTTAAATCGGAATTAAGAGAAGTTACGATTTCTGCCCGTTTATTATTTAGATCTGTAATGCTAGGCTCCGCCTCGAATAAAAGAATGCAATGTGGCATCATCCGCAAAGCTATGGATAGAGTTTACAGTGCTATCCAGCAAATCGTTGATGTATAGCAAAAACAAAATCGGTGACAAAGGTGATCCCTGACGGACTCCGGCATTTGGGGAGTGCGTCGATGATGATCTCCCATTAAGCACGACGCTGATTTTTCGGTCATTGAGATAGCTTTTAATCCACCTGGTAGTCATCGAGTCCAGCCCGTATGCCACAAGTTTACAAATAAAATTCTCATGCCATACCTTATCAAAAGTGTTCTAGGGCGAGATTCCATTTGTTCGTGACATAGGTACGCCAGGAGATCGGTCGTGGATCGGCTTTCACGAAAGCCCGTATTGTCTATCCGAAATTAGTTTGCTAATTGCAAGATATTTAACTATATGTTGATTGATGCATTTCTCAAAGACTTTAGCGACGGCTGACATGATTGATATTGGCCGATAGCTTGAAGGGCCAGTTTTGTCACAACCCCGTTTCAGCATGGGTTGCACCATTGCATTCTTTCAGGCGTTCGGGTAGTCGCCTTGCTTATATCAAAGTAGCAAAATTTTAGATAATATTGGAGCTAATTCACTGTCAAACTCCTTGGGTGGGTAGGTCGATAGGCTCCGACAAACATTTTGGTACAAATACTCTGGTTTAGGAAAACAAGGTTTTACCGATACTAGTGGCACTGCTGGCGTTTACTTTAAATCTGTCGACAGTAATTTTTTTTGGTAATTTTGCAACAGAAGACCTTGACGGAATTAATTTATTCTCATCTTTTTTCAAAAATTACTTTAAAATTGTTCACCATCTAATTCTTCTGACAGTTTTGAAGTATGCGCCTTGAAAGCTATTCGGGAGACGACCATGTCAGTGTTAAAAAGGATATCATTAAGAATCGGACACTTTTTTCAAATATTTTTTGTCTACTAGGTTTTATTTTAAGTGTATCGGAGTTGGAATTAAGCATTTTAATTTATTTCAGGTTGAAACTTGGAATCAAATAAATAAATTTTTGTAAAAAAGTAATAATTTTTTGATAACAAGATTTAGGTATATTGCTTTAATTTTTGAAAATACGTCAAAAAACCTCCCAAAGCAACAAAGCTAGCATTATTCTGGTCATATTTAAAATCAAATTGTTTTTATTGAGTTATTAATTCAAAATTTAAGAAATTTAGACATTAGTTAAGCAACTAGATTCTGAAAATACTTTATTTCGGCAAAATTACCTTATTTTTGACTCCAGAATTTTTAGTAAGAAGTATTTTGCAATTTGCTTAAAATGAAAAGTCGGTTAGTTTTGGAAATAATGGCCTCAATATAAACTACCTAATTGAAATTTCTAGAAATTATTGTAATAGAATCTGTAAACTTTATTCGAATAAAATAACTCTACTAATAGATAAAATTTTTATATTTCTCAGAGGTCAGAGATTTAAGTTACTCGTGAAATTCTAAGTGGTATGTACGATTAGCACCTTAAATCACACAAATTATATTTATATAAAATAATAATTTTATTGTCTTTTATATGGTTAAATATAATCTATCGATTTGGTCATTATCATTAATATGCTAAATTCTAATTTAAACTTTATCATAGAACTCAAACGGTTCTCCACAAATAGCATTGTTATCATAACAATACTTCATTAGCTGATACCAACATTTATCCATCATCAGTACCTTAGGATCACCGATGATAACCAATAATCCTTTGGCTCTAGTTAGAGCCACATTCAAACGTCGTTCGTTGTTCAAGAAACCCATTGTGTCGACATTCGATCGTACCGTGGAAAAAATTATAACACTTTTCTCGCTACCTTGAAATGCTTCAACCGAGGCCACTTCAATATCTCTCCATTTGCGGTGATCGCATTCAGCCCGAATTTTTTGATTTTGCTTCCGGTAAGGTGATATTACCCCAATATCCGATTGTCGTACCACCTTACCATTAATATGTTTGTTCACCAATAAATTTAGATGTGACATCACCACTTCGATCTCATGTTTGTTGTATAAACTGTGCAAAACAAAAAAAAATTGTTTTTTTAAATTATGTATGTATATCATTCGATTTACCTGGGTGAATCATTTTCAGATAAACATTCCCCAAAAACAGCCTCAAATTTAATTGGAAATTTAGGATTTGGCAAATGTTTCCAGTTGATTATCCAATCGGTGACATCTGAAAAATAAGGCCTCCGATATAATTACTCGGTATCAAAATTAACGACACACGCTTCTTATTTACCTTTCGTGCCCATCGCCTTAAGCTCATTTTTATAGAAGAGCTGGTTTGAAATGTGAAGGATAGCCCCGTGCGATCGGTAATTTACTCGCAATTTAGTAATATATTTATTATTGTAATCTCCAATCTGCTCATCCTTCTTATATAGAGGAAATTTCATCAATCGTTCAATCATCGAAACTCCATATCCCAAATCTTCGGCATATTTCGAAAATATCACCGGTCTCAATTGCAGTGGATCACCGGCCAATATAATATCTGCGTTAATCTTATTTTGTGAAGAAATCAATCCAGCGATAGGTATTAATGATGAACCTTCTGTGGAACTCCCACATTCATCGATAAATAAATGCGTAAAAAAATTATTATCAAATCGGTCTTGAATTAAACGGCCGGATGCGGTTGGTGTGGCCACGATAATTCGATACGGATATAATTCCGATGGTTGTGGACTATAATATTTGCCTTTTAAATTCGATGCGGCCAAAACATCGGCATCGATTTTTTGAACAACCACCTCTTGTGTTTTTGAAAATAATCGAAAGATTTCTGTTTTCGGTAAAAACTGAAGTAAACATTTTGAGATTACATTACACGCGAAATTCGATGTGGCCACGACTAAAATTTTCGAGTCGCATTTATTTTTCCATAGCTGTAGAATGGATTCGACTAGTGTTGTTGTTTTACCAGTGCCCGGTGGGCCGAATACTATATAAGGATATGGATACGATGTACCGTTATATATGTTTTCGATTATAATTTTTTGTTCCGGATTATCGGCCACTGATTTATTAAACCATGAAAATTGCTGCTTGTTGGGGCACACACTCAAACTATAATATTTTGCCTTTGGAAACATGAAGTGTACCAAATTTTTTTGTTTCATCAACTCAATCGCTAATTTTTCCATACGAAATGTTGTTCGATTACTTAAAAAGTTCACTTCATACTGAATGCTCGTATCGATTTTATCATCAAATTCAACCTCAATGTAATTGGGTGCAATTTCAGAAATAGTTCCATGGATAGGTTTAAAATTTTCCAACTGCTTTGTATTAATCATGAGCCGGCTACACACTGAAATTGATGGGCTACTATCAATTAAATTTGGAACTTTGATTATATAAGTTCTGGATTTAATTGTAGACTGTTGAATTTTTTCCGATTTACGATTGTACACTCGGATCGCCTCTTCACAATGTAGATCTTCAATATCGGCAAAAATCACTAAGGCATCTAAATAATTTTGTTCGGTCAACTGGTTTGAATTGGATTTTAATTCGCTCGTAAGCCGAATTAGGTGGTAACCGTTCGAGTTGTACACATGGAAATTTTTAAAATTCTTTTTAAAAAAATTTTTTGTTTCTTTGCCCGGCCAGTATTGTTTCAAAATGAATTTCGGCTTTCTGTAATATTAAAACTGAATAGTAATTAACTATTTACTGCGGTAAACCGTAAGCTTACCGATTTTCTTCGTCAGCATTGGTTTGATATTTAGTATTTGTAAATGTAAGCACTCCAGACAACTATTAAGTAGGTACATAAAAAAGACAAGTTTCAAGATTAATTTAATATACATATGTTGATAATCAAAAAATACATACGCCTTGAAATTTATTATATTCATCATCTTCTTCACTTGAGCTAACCGAATTCAACAAAGCCGAGGCCAAAATCTTTGTGAAATATCCTGGGTGATCAATTGGACCAGTATATAATGTTGGAAGTGCTTGAGGTGCTGTGGTTATTGGTTTCGTTGATATACATGTATTTGCTGAAGATTGTGCACTTGGTGTTCGTAGCGTTACTTTAATTTGTTCTCTAGGTAAATTACCCACCTTTGAAGGAGTTTGCTTTGAAGACGCTACAGATGTATGGTTGGTGTTTGATAATCTAGATGTGTTTCTGACAGAAGGTAAGACCTTTACTGGTTGCTGCACTACCGCCTTTGTAGGGACTTGTTTTAGCAGTTCCCGAAATGCTTGGTTTTCGTTAGACGAAGAATTTACTCTGACAGAAGGCAAAACAGTAACCCTTACTGGTGGTGATGAATATGTTGAACGTGCGCTTGGTATCCGCACTATCGACTCGTTTCGAGGAATTTGATGTGGTAGATCACGCCAATAGGGATTAGTGTTGGGCTTTGATTTTTTTTTCTTTGTTCCACATCCGAGTATATTACCCATTTTAAAAACAAATTAGTTCTTATCTATAATTAAAAAATATTTGTAAAAATAACAATTTGCAAATTGTTTGAATTAATATCGGTAAACCCTTTAAATGTATGTGGGACCTCAAAAATTTCCGGTCAAATGAGAATTTCGTTTAACCGAGGAAGTTTTACTTGAGAAAGGTAAATTTGGAACTCGTTCAAGTGGTGTTCGGAGCCACTGTGGAACTTTCAAAAAACCAAAAAAAAATTCATTTTGTTGTACAGTTTAATATATTAAGAATCATATGCAATTAGTTTGGAAGCCAAATTCGACTTATTTAAAAAAAACATAATTTTCTGATTTTAATCTTTTATTATACAAATTTTTAGGGCTTAAAACTTTAAACGCGTTTTTCTCGAAATATCATTTTTCAACCTGGCGTTGCGAGGATCTCCAGATCTACTAGGTTAAATGAATTGAAATTTGGAGATAATGTTCACGACGCTTGATTCTTTGAAAGTACCTGTGCTTTTTTGTGATATTTTCAAAATTCGATTTTTTAGATCATTTAAGTCTCAAAATGTTTACCGAAAAACGAGACTCTTTTTTAAAATACGCGCCATTCGTTGTAAAATGTATATATCGATAAATCCCTAGGTACTTCCACAGTTTATGGGTAATAGAATAATATACTTTTTTTTTTGTTCCAGGATGCACCAGTTCTGAGATCAGCGCAACGCCGATTTTTTTTTTTCTTTTTTAATTTACTCATTTTTAACGATGGTCACGCCACTATTATGATAAAAAATAAAAAAAATACATTTTTTTTTTGTAATCTTGAACGATTAAATAAAAGTGTATAAACATTTTTTTTGTAAAATTCATTGTTTACCGGAAAAAATTCATGGAATCGACCTAGAATTTCGGGCTCCAGGGTGGCTTCCCCTCCCTTAAGAGAATGCTCGCTTGAGAGCGTGTTTGCTTAAGAGCGGGTCCGCTAAAGCGAGGTTTCACTGTAATTTGTAACATGTAGATCTTTATCCTCAACTGTCAAACGAAGTAAATTTACAACTGAAGGCGTAGGCCAACATAAATATTAATCTTTGTTTCCATGTTTTAGGCAAAAAAATTAGATTTTTGTAATTACTCAATCAATTATCATGATATTTTACTCAATCAATTATCATGATATTTTTTATCAAGTTTTGCCATAAAACGCACTCATTTATCACAAAATAAAATCAAGTTTTTTTTGGTTTAGCTTTCAAAATAAATATGTAGGTATATATGTATGTACAATTAAGAAGGGAACAAAACATTATTTTACATAATGCAACTAGGTTAGGTTAGGTTTTGGTGGCGGTCCACTAGGACCAGGCATAGACACAAAAAGGTCCGTAGCCGTACCAAAATTTAAACATTTTCCTCCAACTCATTGAAACCACTTTGAGCTTGCTACGAAGCGCTGGATACTCCTGACGTCCATCCTGTTGAGTTCCGTCAGGCCGTTGAAAAGGGGTGCCCCCAGAAAATTCAGTCTGTTTCGTGCCAGACGAGGACAGGTGCAAAGAAGATGAAGTACTGTCTCTTCCTCCTCGCAACTACGACAGTAGTCATGTGAGAAGAAACCAAGTCTACTCGCATGTCTGCCTATGAGACAGTGCCCAGTAATCACTCCAACAATCACACTGATCTGACTCCGCTGAAGTGAGATCAGCTGTTTGGATTTCGCCAAGTCCAACTTTGGCCAGGCCTGCCGAGTTATTACGCATGAGGTACTATTTGACCATCTGTCATTCGTCAACTTACTAGTTCCTCCTGAAGCAGCAGTTATAATGCAACTAAATAATTCAAAATAATTACAAATCTCTGTTTTTCCGTTACTAGCCGCACTCCTTTAATAAGCCGCGGCTTCTTAGAATTTTTTCCCTGCAAACATTTTTGTTAATCTTTATTAAACCGCAGTCTCGTGTAATACGGTAGACAGACACAAAGTTAATCTAGATTTTCATGTATCCCAATTATCAAAAATCACGTTGTGAATACGAAATAATCCAGTTTTTTGTGAATATTGTGTAATGACAGTCGTCTGTCATTACACGATTTTCACCTAAACCGGATTATTTTGTTTTCACAACGCGATTTTTGAAAAAAATGACAACTGAAAATCGCGATTAACTCTGTGTCTGTCTACGGTATAAGACGCCACTTTTAATAAGCCGCACACTTCTAATAAACCGCACACTTCTAATAAGCCGCATGCGTTTTAGTAGTCGCGATTTCCACCAACTGTAAAAAAACTTTTTTTGTCTATAAGCCGCGGCCTTTAATGGAAAAAAGGGTAAGTAATAACTAATTTGGTGTAAAATTTGGATTTTCATTCTAATTCTTAAAGCGAACGTTAAAAAACGAAAAGAAAAATCTGAGTTAGTTTTTTCGATATACATAATTCCAAAATTATTGTTTTGTTTTCATTAAAATCTTCTGGTTCTTCACCGAATTTTTCAATTTAAAAAATTCAAAAACATATTTAATTAGTGACTTTCCCAAATATAATTGCAACGTTTGCTGACTGGCGGCTAAAATATTTCGTATGTAGTTTTATATGGTCAAAATGTGTCTTGAATGTTTCATTAAATTATTAATTTCGACTAAATTAATTTTAAAATTTGATATTTATTTTATTATTAATCGCAACATACTCATCTTTATTTATCATAAAAAAAAAGTAGGGGGACATCCACTAATTTAGACAAGAAACTTGTATTTGTAAGCATGATTTTACTTGTTTTTGCATGTAAAAAAAAAAAAAGTAGTCAGCGTTGCCCAAGCGAGGGGACAAATGAACTAAAATCGATATTGGGCAAATCCCTCATATGTTACGTTTATACTCGGGGTCGAGTCAACTTATAGTTAACTTTGGATCAACTTCGAGTTATCTTTTTTACCGTTCATACTGCAGAGTTAAAACTGCAATTGAGTTAAAATGAGGTTGAAACCGAATTAACATTGTTTACTTCTGCCGCCATTATTTTTTAAAAAGCAAACAAAATATGAAAATTAAATTAAAAATTAGCAAAATTTAAATATGAAAAAAATCCAAAATGGAGATACGCTTGCTTCACATTCGAAAAAAATTAAAAATAATGTTCTTGTTTTCTTTGAATTAATTTTTGTTGTTGGTTTTTAACTCGACTCCGTTTTTATTGCATTTTGTTAGAGTTAAGTTAACTCGACTCCAGATTTTTTTAGGATCGAGTCGAGTTAACTATAAGATAACTCGACTTCGTTTATAGTTAGTACGTTTATACTTAGGGTTCAACCTAGGTTATCTTTCACTATAAACGGAGTCGAGTCATCTTATAGTTAACTCGACTCGATCCTAAAAAATTGTGGAGTCGAGTTAACTTAACTCTAACAAAATGCAATAAAAACGGAGTCGAGTTAAAAACCAACAACAAAAATTAATTCAAAGAAAACAAGAACATTAGCCCTCGTCACGAGCTTGCGTATTTGCGTATTTCGTAACTTCGTAAATTTGACGTTTCTTCTGATTGGTTGAAATTGTTTCCCCTTAATAAGCAAGAAACGTCAAAAATAAACACGCTCACAGGCTACTTTTCTTTAGCGTATTTTGACAATTGTGATTACTTGTGAATTTTAATAAGTGAAAATAAATAATATGGATCAAAGTAAAAATCACATAAATATTTACATATAAATGTAGGCACTACTAATGAAACAAACCACTATTTCTAAATTATTTTGAATTATTTTTTTAAAATACATAATTCAATATATTCATCTCTTCCTCTTCTCATTTTTGGGTAGACATTCTTGCCCGTTTTTTAATATTTTGATCTATTATTTATTAAAAATCAAAAGTAATCACAATTGTCAAAATACGCTGAAGAAAAGTAGCCTGAAAACGATGTGAAATTATTAAAGAGAATAAAGTGAAGGCATTATGTGCTAAGGCACGAGAGATTTTGGTGGAAGAAAGCAATGTGCAAAGAGTTGATTCACCTGTTACAGTTTGTGGCGATATTCATGGACAATTTTATGATTTGAAAGAGTTATTCAAGGTGGGCGGTGATGTTCCGAGACAAATTATTTATTTATGGGCGATTTTGTTGATCGCGGCTACTACAGTGTTGAAACATTCTTGCTGCTTTTGCGCTAATGCTCAAAGGTGAGTTTATTGATTCCGATTCAAACTTCTTACTAATATTTATAATTTTCTTGTTTAGGTACGTTATCCCGATCGAATATAACCCTGTTACGTGGTAATCATGAATCACGTCAAATAACACAGGCATATGGATTTTATGATGAATGTGTAAGAAAATACGGCTCGAACACGGTATGGCGTCATTGCACTGAGATTTTCGACTATCTTAGCCTATCGGCCATAATCGATGGCAAAATATTTTGTGTGCACGGTGGTTTAAGTCCATCAATACAGTATTTAGACCAAATCCGTTCCATCGATCGTAAACAGGAGGTGCCACATGACGGCCCAATGTGCGATTTGTTATGGAGTGATCCCGAAGACACTCAAGGTTGGGGTGTATCACCAAGGGGTGCCGGCTATTTATTTGGTTCCGATGTAATACTACAATTTAATACATCCAACGATATTGATATGATTCTGTCGGGCCCATCAATTAGTAATGGAAGGTTATAAATGGGATTTTAATGAGACTGTTTTGACTGTGTGGCCAGCACCAAATTATTGTTACTACTGTGGAAATGTAGCTGCAATACTTGAATTAAACGAACATTTGAATCGTGATTTTACAATATTCGAAGCGGCTGCTCAGGAAAGTCGTGGTATATCATCAAAAACACCGCAAGCAGATTATTTTTTATAATTATTAATTTAATGATAGAAATTTGTTTTTAATTTTAATTTAATTATTTTTTATAAATACATATATGTATAATAAATTAAAATTTTTCAATTCTGATTCAAGGATTCAGCAAACAACATGCGAACACTTCATATTCCTCCCACAAATGATTCATCGTCCGTTAATAATACCTTTATGCAACTTTGTTGATAATATAAAATACCGTCAGCGGTTATTTACCAAATTCAGTTGAAATTCCAGCGCCTGTTAATATCAAAACATTTGGACAATGGGCTAGGAAATCTTCGAGCAGTTTGATATCTGCCTGTGAGCGTGTTAATTTTTGACGTTTCTTGCTTATTAAGGGGAAACAATTTCAACCAATCAGAAGAAACGTCAAATTTACGAAGTTACGAAATACGCAAATACGCAAGCTCGTGACGAGGGCTATTATTTTTAATTTTTTTCGAATGCGAGGTAAGCGTATCTCCATTTTGGATTTTTTCGTATTTTACGTTTGCTAGATTTTTAATTAAATTTTCATATTTTGTTTGTTTTTTAAAACATAATAGTGGCAGAAATAAACAATGTTAACTCGGTTTCAACCTAGTTTCGACTCGACTACGAATTGACTCTGCAGTACGAACGCTGAAAAAGATAACCTGAAGTTGACCCAAAGTTAACTACAAGTTGACTCGACCCCGAGTATAAACGTAATGAGTGAAAGATAACCTAGGTTGAACCCTAAGTATAAACGTACTAATTGGCTGAGAAAATGAAAATTTAATTTATTTCGTTCGAAAAAAATTATTTAGAACCGAAATAAAATAATTATTAATTTTAAAAATTATTAAATATATCACCCTGGACACTGTAAAAGGGTAGTGCTGGTGCTGTTATAATTAGAAATAGTGTTAATCACTATGAATATGAAGAGGTAAAATGAGGTGTTTAATTCCAAAACTAGACATATGTCAATAGTACTGTTTCGAGTTATTTAACAATTAAGCTCAGAAGTTAATAAAACTGCCAATATTAATTGCTTAAAAGCTTAATATTAAAACAGTTAGATTTATTAATTACTGAATAACTCTGAATAATTTATATTAAACTATTCTAAAATAAATTAAGTTTAAAAAAATCAGATGTCCAGTTTTGCTACAAAAATTGTCTTTTGATTAGTTTTGGAATAAATAAAACAAAAATGTCTAGTTTTGAAAAGATGAAAGAAAAATATATTATGTATTTAAATTAAATTCATTGTAATTTGTACTTCATTGTTTGGATTAAAATAATGAACTTTAGATAGAAAAATCTTGTTCCAAGTGGCCTTCGCATTCTTCTTGATCTTCTGCGTCATTATTATCGTGATTTTCGGATATAAGACCTCGGTAATACGCTAGAGTTGGCATTTCCTTCCAATTATCCCCAAAATGTTTGGCCAACAATTTAGAGACGTCATTTAGTTTTTTCAGCTTGATACGGAAGTTCTGTAAGTTCCTTTCTTGCTTATGCATTCCTAGGAGTACCTTTCCTTTTTTGAGAATTCCACGATATTCTCCCAAATCACTTCGGTAAGATGTTTCTCCTTTGATGCTCACGCTGGACTTTGATTTTTTAATTGAAATCCTTTTGCTTGGATTTAATTTAAAATGCCATGATGCTGGAAGCTTCGAAGTCTCCTTCGACATAAGTTTCCAATCATATATTTTGCAGTCTAATCCTAACTTAATAACCGATCCGTATTTACCAAATATTTCCAAATATTCGTTGGGATGAATTATTGTAGAGCGTTTTTTTAACTCTTGTTCAATTCTACCAAAAACACGGTCCGGCGGAATGTAAGAATGCCCCACAATGGGAAATATTAATTCGACCTCTCGAATATTGTTTGGTGCATCGTTCCGTAGCCAGTAAGAAACCATGAAAATAACTATATGATTTTTATTCTGCCCCCCACAGCCATCGGCAAATAGTTTTATTTTTTCCACATTCGTTAGGTTCATTTCCTTAAGTTGGTTGTAAATTGCCGAGGCAATTTCATTTGATCCTTTTGGCCCTGCCGACTCCAACCATGAATATATATGAACATTTTCACTGGTCTGGGTAGATTTAGATGTTCCCTCACAAATTGTAAAGTTGTAAGTATACAATTGGCGTGAGAAGTAAGCAGCCTGATCAGCAACTTTCGGCAAAACTAGATTTTTCTGGCAATCATAGCTTAAGCTGATTTCTTTGTCTCGGTGGCTTTTCAATAAATCAAAAAAAGCTTTCGGTCGTAGTTTGTGAAGTCTTAATTCACACATTAAATTCGATTTTTCTATTGAGTCCGTGACAGTTTTCAATTTTTCCCGCTTCATTATACAAAATGAGCAAGCGTCGGTTGCCGCAGCTCCAAACCCTATATTATACGATGTATTGAATATCTTCCTAAAATATGAATGTGTTACTTTATGAGTGGGGTCGGTTGACTCGTTATACATTCGCCATAGCTTGCTGATATTTAATTCACTGGGTAAGTATTGCCTTTTCGAATTTTCACGGCAATAATGTGACTCAGTTATAGTTAAACTTTCAATGAATTGTTTTACTGATCTTTTTTTACCTTCGTATTTATTACTTCTGGTATCACCACCACGATTCTCAATTGCTGGTTCACCAGTATCCATATGACGCTTGCAAACCATATTTACTCGGAATTTTGAGACGTTGAGAATCCCTAAAAATGCTTTTCGACATACCGGGATAATAGATTTTTCACCTGGTTGTTTTAACCCTTTTTTAACGTAATACTTTATAGTAACCTTTTTCTCTCGTAATCCAGCTCCAATAAGATTTTTTCTTTTAGGATAGGAGGTCTTCGTATATTTCAAAATAAGGTTATCTTGGTTTATTTTATTAGCCGTTTTATAAAAAATGAAATTAAAATGTTGAATGTCCCTTCTAGTCAAGCTGGAGCAAGCAAATTTGTTTGTATTGTGTCCACACGTCGGAAGGAGTAAAGATTGTTCAGCCTTATGCCTACGCAAAATAAATCGATTATATTCTATAATATTATTCACTCTTGCATTATACATATTAAACATTCCAACAGAATACTAACCTATTTGCTTTTTCAATATTTTTCTTCCACATTTCTTTATCGGCAATTCTTTTTCAGCCCTTTCCCTTTGCAGCCGGAATAATAGACAAATCCATTTGGCACACAATTTAAATCACTTTCAATCACGAAAAAATAATGATCACTAATTTAACACGATAATCGATCCGACCTCTTCAAAAACTCAATTCACAATAAAAATCACATGCATTAACATGCATATTAAAACAAAGGAAGAAAAACCGTTAGATTTGTAGCGTTTTACAGTTTTGTATAATTAAAAAAAAGGAAAGTTATGGAACAACAATTAATCAAAAGAAACATTTTTGTTTAGCAGAAGACCAGTAATGGAAATGAAAAATTAAAGCTAGTTTTGGAATAAAACGGTATATCATTTTGGCGAGTTTTGGAATGAAATCGATTATTTCGATGAAATTTATACACCAATTCAACATAGTTTTGGAATATATGATACTTTAGGGTAAAGCTATTATAGTTTTCTTGTCGGTGGCGCATCAAACTAATTTTTTTTTGTAATGTCAGATGTCCAGTTTTGGAATTATGGTCCTCAAATATGAGACAGAAGAAATACAAGCAACTCCTGTTAATGTCAAAATTAAAAATAGTTCTATTTCTGTTGCTGATATTTACTGCCCACCGAAGCACTTATTGAAAGAAACAGATTATACCGAGTTAGGAAAACGGTTTGTACTTGGAGGAGGCTTTAATGCAAAAAATGTCAACAGGCGGGGCTCTAGGTTAACAACGACTAAAGGTAAAGAACTCTTAAAAGCTATCAGAAAATGCCCGAGTGAAGCCCTCAACTAGAAAACCAACCTACTACTACTCCCAAACAAATTACCAGATCTGCTTGATTTCTTCATAATAAAGAACATATCAGTAAATTATGTACTAGTACATGGAAGCCGGGACTTAAACACTGTTCATTCTCCGATACTCCTAACATTGAGTGAACAAATCTCTCAGAAAGAAAGAAACCTGTCCTTAGAAGAAAACGTTAACTTAATGGTGGTTTGATTATGGAACGATGAGAAATTAGACAAAGAAATTCAAAAATTTGTAAATAATCTACAGCAATCAGCTTGGGAAAATACCCTTGAAATTAAAAAGAAAATTAAGAGATACAACTACCCTATGAAAATTGGCGCTAAAAAATGAAAATCACACGCTAAAAAATCTGACTTTTCGACAATTTTGTCAAAAATAGGTCAAACACCTTAAATGAAGGTCAAAAACTGTCGAAAAGTGTTAAAACTGTCGGAAAGTGTTAAAAGCTGTGCGAGTGATTTTGGGAAGGAGAGGAAACAAAATATTCTTATTGTTTCGTGAGCAAGTTTTTGAAATATAATGATACATAATGGTAAATTTCGAAAATGTTCAAACTGTTGCAACAGTTCTGAAGACGCAAAGTTAATCGCGATGTTCATTTATTCCGATTGTCAAAAAACGCATTGTTGAAACGAAATAATCTGTTTTTTTGTGAAAATTGTGTAATGACAGTCGTCTGTCTACTATTACGATTTTATGTTCATAATATAATCGATTTTATACAAAAAAAAAACAATTAAAACCAAAAATATCCATACGTAAATTTTCCGTATCAAGAAATTATGGCAACATTGCTGTTGTCACCAGCGCAAGAATGAATACGAAATTTAAATCGCTATCCATCTTCCTCCACCGAAATTTAAATCGCTATCCACCTTCGCTATCTTCTTACAGTTAAGTTAAACTACCCTGGTTTTATACAAATGTTATTATTCCATTTAGGGGGTTTACCGGATTAAAGAGTAATATAATGTGCGATTTTAATTGACGAATTAATCGGTCTTATATTATTAATAGGGGCTCGAGTATCGGCATAACATTTGTCTTTAACATATGAAAATACGACCAATTTAAAATGTACTTACATTTAAGATTTAATACAGCTGAAGCCAATGCGTATTTTTTATTTTGCGCTGATATGCGATATTATTGTAATAAGACACTACCACTTTATTTAATGTAAAACCTTTTTATTACAATTCAGTTTTTCAAAATAAGCTTATTTTTTTTCTTTTTTAAAAGAATATTTCTGAATTTAAAACACAATTTTCGATGTTGCTCGCTTATCGTCTACTTTTCTGGTAATGGTAAATTGGTAAACAAAAACAGAAAGCCAAACAAATCAAAATGTTTTTTATTTATTTTATTTAGGTATAGTACGAGCACACTGATACGATACGACCGATTCACATGACTATTCGTATACGAGGAAGGAGTATACACTATAATCATGTATGTATAATGAAAAGAATAACCGTGTGAATTGCTTGATAAGCATATTTATTTAAAATGTACATACCACATGTTTCTTTCTTGTGTTTCAACGTAGAATTGAGCTCAAGTTGAATTTGAGTTAATTTACTCAGGGGTAAGGGGGGAGTATATTTCGTTAATTAAGTCTTGGTTTCGACCGCAAAGTTCGTTGTTATTTTAACAACGGGAAATATTATTTTTTTGCGGTTGTATCGATGTTTCTTTTGTAAATGGATTTGTAATGCAATTACAATTGTAATTGTATTAAACCTCAAAACTTATAAATACATATACAAATGAAATACCGACACAATCGTAAAAATAAAAAAATTTCCCGTTGTTAAAATAACAACGAACTTTGCGGTCGAAACCAAGACTTATTTAAAGACTCGACGAAATTAATTTTTACTGTGTTTCCCTGGCAAATCCAAAATAGATGTAAGAAAAGAAATGTTCAATCAACAATTAAGGCTGAGGTCCAATTCACGACTTATTGCAAATAAGTCGACTTATTTGACTTATTCAATATGGCGACGTGGAATAAGTCATTTAGTGGTCCAATTCAAACCTAGACTTATTTCAACTTACATAACAATACATTTTTTGGAATTTTGTCAGCTAAAATAAATATTAAAACGAAAATGCATCAGCGTTAGGTGTTTTTATTAGGTATTCTATTTGACAGAAATATAATAATGATAAAATGCGAAGTTTAATAATTTTTAATTTATTTTCTTGTTTAAATTACACCGCATACCCAATGCAAATTTTTTTCCTTACGAGTTATGAACTCTGTGGGTTTCCACTTGGGATGCCTTTGCGAATAATCGCAATCTATTTTAAATTTTTTCACACGGATAGATAACATTAAAAAAAATACATATCGGTATATAAATTTGTCTACGCAACCATAGACAAATTTACAATACGATTCGCAATCAAAAGTAGTCATGCCTACATCTTTTCCATTGCAAATTTTGCATTTACAAAAAAAAATAAAAATTTCCCTTATTTTGTTTAGGAACATTTTCAATCCTGCGACAAACAAAGCAAGCTGAAATATTTTTGCTATGTGAATACTTTATTGTTTTTATTATGATTTTTTATTGACGTCTAGAAATGTCAAAATTGACAAAATTATTTGGTAATACAAATACAAAATTTTTCTAACACAGTGACATGAAACAAAAAATTTCCCTTTGCGAATATTCGCAAAGGATCCAAGTGGAAACCATAGGTAAGACTTTTTACTTATGAAGAGCATACCCAATGAATAAGAAAAAATTAAAGCAAAACTAACTTCATTGTACAAAATAATTGTTTGTTTATTTGTCAAAATGTGAAACGTCAAAATTAAATGTTTGTGTTATTTTTTAAATTATTAATATTTAATAAAAAATAACTTTTATTTTTACATATTTTTATTTTGTCTGAATACGTTGTTCTGGAGGCAATTCAATAATTTTACTAATATCCTGCCAGGCATTTGCTGTTGCTAATTTGTTACGATATAATTTACATTTCTTGTCGTATAAATATACGTAGCCCCTTACCACGTCGATGACCTTGTCTTCCATTTTTAAAAAAGTATTAAATAAATTTATTTAACATTTTATAATGTAGCACCAACACAAAACATAAATCACTACACAGCTAAAACAAATTCGCATTGATCATTTTTTGTTTTGACAACTGAAAAAAAAACAACAACAACAACTATTTTACAAACGCGGTTTACTTCATTGCATTTCTCATAAGCAAAAAGTTAAAAGTTTGATAACTTTTTTCATAAGTTTTTCACCACCATAACGAGCTAAATTTTTTTTTTTCTCAAAATTTTTTTCATACTGTTCTGTAAGTCATAAGTCATAAGTTTTCTATTGGGTATGCGGTGTTACTTTGCCGCTCTATAAATACCACAACATAATCGATTGATTGGTTGTGAAATTTATTAAAATAACAGCAGCAACGTAATTTAAATCAGAAAATAATTTTTATATACCGCTGTCATTTTTGTAGAAATTCTCCCAAATAAGTCAAGAAAGTCTACAATAAGTCTCCTCGCGAGGTGACTAATTGTAGACTTTCAAATAAGTCAGTCTCCACAAAATAAGTCCGGAATTGGACTCCAGCCTAAGTTTATTAGTCATAAAAACCCTAAAGCATGGTTTCCACGATGGCGAGGCGAAAAAATTAGTCAAACTAAAAAGAGGAAGGAATAAAAAAAATAACATGAGAGTGAGTGAAACAGCAACAAGTCGTTACACCGAATTTTTATTCATTTATTTTTGACGTTTTGCGATTTCATCACCTATAACTTTGTTTGTGTTTGGATTGATATACATTTGGAGACATTTCATAATTTAATTTAAATTTTTTAACTTTATTAACATCCATTACTGGATTAATGCTTTCCAAATTAACGGTTCTATTTTGAAATTTATTTTATTCCGAAAATTTTCTTCAAGTTGACATATGAATTCCGAAAATCAGTGGCTAATCCGAAAAAAGATGATCCATTTCATCTTTTTTTCGGATTAGACGTCCAATTTCGGAGTGCTGAATTAAAATATTAAAAACTGGACGTCCCAATTTTTCTGTAAAAATGGTATTTTGTCTCTATCGTATTATTGGTGAATTTTTACTTTCTCTTTTTAGTTTGACTAATTTTTTCGCCTCGCCATCGTGGAAACCATGCTTAAACGAAAAACTCCCGCTGCTGACCTCGGTGTGACAGAACCTTAAAGTACTTTTCTTAGCAGCCACCCTCGGCTTTGAGCTTCAATAAGCATCTTCCATTGGCAAAAACAAACTACTCGCAAGTACTTGTATCTAGTATCTACTCACAACTACTTATTGTCTCATTTTCATAAGATGGTGTAGAACCGCCAATTTTTCTTAGAGGGATCCGGATATTTTCTGACAGAAAGCCATTGAGATAAAACTATAGAGGAGAAACAACGTTTTTTCCAGAGATAGGTAATACTGTGGACAGACACAAAGTGAATCGCGATTTTCATTTATCCCGATTGTCAAAAATCGCGTTGTGAAAACGAAATAATACGGTTTTTGTGAAAATCGTGTGATGACACACAGGCAAAAGTCGTTTAATAATCTAGAATTCGCGATAATTCGGTTTCAATCTGTCTTCGACATAAAACGCTAAAAAATCTGACGTTTTGACAATGTTTTCAAAACTAGGTCAAAAACCTTAAATTATTGTCAAAAACTATCGAAAATGTGTCAAAAACTGTTGAAAAATGTCAATAACTGTCTAAAAGTATCAAAAACTGTCGGAAAGTGTTAAAAGCTGTATGTTTGATATTGGGAAAAAGAGGAAACAAATTATTCGTATTGTTTCGAGTGCAAGTTTTTGAAATATGCTGGAAAATTTTGAAAATGTTCAAACTGTTGAAACAATTGTGAACGTAAATAAAGCTAAAATTTTACATGTTTTAATTTTTTTCGCTGCCAAAAAGTCATGTCAAAAAGCGTCGACAACTTAAGAGACTGTCAAGAACTTGTGGCAAAAAGTGTCGAAAACTGTGTCTTAAATACTAATTTTCGACACTAACCTTCTCTGGTTTTTTCCAGAGATGGGTTAAAAGGCTAAAAAATTTGGTTTTTCGACAATTTTGTCAAAAATAGGTCAACACCACTAAATTATGGTCAAAAACTGTCGAAAAGTGTCAAAAACTGTCTAAAAGTGTCAAAAACGATCGAAAAGTTTCAAAAACTGTCGGCAAGTGTTAAAAGCTGTGCGATTGGATTGATATTGAGAAAAAGAGAAACAAATTTTCTTATTGTTTCGTGAGCAAGTTTTTGAAATATACTGGTACATTTTGAAAATGTTTAAGATGTTGAAACAGTTCGAAACGTAATTAAAGTTAAAACTTTACATTTTTCCAAATTTTTTTCGCTGTCAAAAATTCATGTCAAAAAGTGCTGAAAACACAAGTTTTGAAAGACTATCAAGAACTCGTGTCAAAAAGTGTCGAAAACTGTGTCATTATACTAGTTTTCGACACTACCCATCTCTGGTTTTTTCCCATAGAAAATCTTCAATTTTAAGTTTAAGCAGTTGGAGAGATGCTTTCTTTACCTCGGAAGCATACGACACTATGTCCAATTTATTCCGAAAATGAACTCTACACCTGGTGTTTAACTAGGTTTAATTCTCTTTCTAATGCAATATAACACTATGAAAAGCTTAAAGCCATTACGAAGATACACATGTTTTAAATAACACCATGTGTTGGTTCCGTTAGGTGCAAAAGATGCTATATGGGCATAAGTTCATAAATCTTTGCAATTTTATTCTCATATAAAATTATTGAATTTTAAACAAGCACCTATACGGTAGCCAAAGTTTTATATTATAGTTAAAAAAAACTAGTATAAGGCTAATGTAAAAAAAAAATTGATGAAAAAATCTTGTTTCAGTTAATACAACGAATTTTGTATTTGTGACGTGTCCTATGTTTCCGAGGTACAGAATATATATCTTTTATGTTTTATGCTCCTTCTTTTATGTAACCAAACCATCTAATTTTTATTCTTGTTAATAACGTCCCTCTAGTAATGAAACAGCGTATAAGAAAAATAGTAGTTTTAAAATAATTCGCATTTAAATGTTTTTTGAATAAACTTTTTATAATAAAATCGTTTATTTCATAGAAAATTAAATTGTCTCTAGAAAAAAAGATTTTATTTCAAAAAGTTTTTTCAAAAAACATTTAAATGCGAATTATTTTAAAACTGATATTTTTCTTATACGCTGTTTCATTAGGGACAATAAATGGTTGTGCGTAGTTACGTGAAAATTCAAAATTATCAAATAAAACAAAACAATTAAAAAGAATAATTTATTTGTGAAAAACTATTAAAAACTATTGATGAATAACGAAGTGTTTAATCAGAAATTATCGTAACAACAAATTACCGGGAATTTCATTTCATCGGGAAGTTTTATTCTCGTTTACATAAAACGAAATTAAATTTGTGATGTAAATATTGTAATTTGTGATAAAATAAGTGCACTTTTAATTTAATTACATAATTATCAAAAAAAAAAACAAATTTTGTTGTTGTTGGGTGCTTAGGAATCTTACGATTTGTTTACTACTATTTTTACCAGGTCCTCACTAGAAGTGTAATATAATGACGCGATTTTAGAGAAGTTTGTTTTAATAATAAAATTAATTTTATTAAAAAATTGTACTAAATAATAATTATCCGTGTATTTTTAACTAAAATAAAAATATTTTTTAAAGAACAATGGGAAGCTCCCATACATAGTTTTATTTGAGATTAAATTTCTACGTCTTTAAATGAAAAATATCTTTTTTAACTCATTGTGATTTTCTGAGCTAGTTTGTGCAAGATTTTTTTGTTAGAGAAGGCCGAGATTAATAGATATTCAGTGTTGCACTTTTGAAGGTTATATTCTTAAGATGAGTTAAGTTGTCATTTTGTCAATTGACAAATCTCATGAAGCGAACTTTAAAACGAAATAGGCAAATAACTTTTGATTAAACATTATTTTTTTACTCGGCTTTAACTAGATAATATTATAGTATAAAAAAACGTAGATAATTAATTGATTGTCTTTCGGATATGTGTCACTTTTAGACTTTTAAGTTTATTTCAAATAATTTTTCGCCAATGTTCTTTAATTGTTTTATTTTAAGCTACCCACTCCATTTCAATGCATTAAATAAAATTCTAAATATGGCCCTAAACTATTTTAGTCTTTCTCTTTTTCGCACGGATTTTTGTACACTTGACGTTTGGTTATTTCTTCTCTATAGTTTTTAATTAATATCATTAAATTTATTTGTTTGCAGGGTTATGTTTTCTCTTTTCTCATCTCATCTGTCATTCCGAATTTCTCATTTCCAAGTTGTAAAAATGGGATTCAAAAGAATTTCTAGTAAAAATTATTAATAAAATATAAGTTCAAAATGAAAAATCATAAGCAGAAGTCCCGTAAAATATGGAACGACTCCGAAACCAATATTTTCATCGATGTTTGGGGTGAATTCTTCCCAAAGTTGCAAAAAGCTAAGCGAAACAGCCATATTATAGAAGAAATGGCGCTATGTTTGGAAGCAAGAAATTTATCCGTTAATGACACGGAAGTGTTAAACAAAAAAAATAATTTAACTAAACGATATCGGTACGAACAATAAGAATTATAAATGAACTTATAAGAATTATAATTATGTTAGGTAAATATTTTGTGTTTTGCAGTAGTGAAAAGGATATGGTTTTATCTAGCGGTTTACCATCGGATTGGCCGTTTTATCAGAAAATACACGAACTTTTTAGCTCATTTAAATCTAATCCAAATTCAAATCTAAGCGATTTGTCGGAAGAAAGTGTTGATGGCGAATTCGAAGATACAAAATTCTTACAGACATCGGAAATTTCAAATGACACTTTGGTAGGTAGATAAAAAAATTCATTCACTTTATTTAACATATACAACAAACATGGTAATCCAATATTTTTAGTTTTCTGATTTCAGTGATAATTTGTCGGCAGTGTCTTCTTCTCCAGTGTTGTCCTTTTCATCAGTACCACCTGTTCCCTCTGCTCCACGAGCTAAAAAGAGAAAAATTGATGATCTTGATGGAATCAAAGGAATAATGGATAGATGTTCACAAATTGTAGCACATGAAATGAAAAGGTCGAATGACCTCTTGGCAGAGGCTAATGAAATAGAGACGAAAAAATTGAAAATAGTTGATAATTTTGTAAATGCCAATATTTCATTTCAAAATTCCATCATTGAAATATTTCAACAAGAGAAAAAATGATGTTTGTTTAAGTTTTGTGATAAATATTTCTAATTAATTTACATAATGAGTTTGGATCTATTACCTAAATATGTTGCAATTGCATTTCGAATCATATATCCATTTGCCGCCAAGTTATCTCCAATCACATCCGCGTGCGGTTGAATTTTGGATGGTTCTGTAGCAAAGTCCTTGAACCATGCATTCTCGAAAGGGTCATTTTGTTGAATGCAAATATTGTGCAATATGCAGCAAGCCTTTATGACATGATTGGAATTATCAATGTTGACTACCAGACGCTTCCCAATTCTTCTAAATCTAGCCTTAATTTGTACGAAGGCGGTATCTACAACGCTTTTGCATTTCAACAGTTGATAGTTAAATATTCTTTCGGGGTTTGATTGGTGTATTGTACTTGGATAAGGCTTCATTAGCTTGTCTGATAGCCCGAATGCAGAGTCACCGATTAATAAAATCGGAACCTCGACACCTTCTATAACTTTGCTTTTATTTTTAAGTAAATTGTTAGGTTCAATTGTTTGGTGCGATGCTTCAAAAATGTTGGAATATGCCATACTTCCAGGCGAACCGACATTTAAGTAAGTAAATCGAAATCTGTGGTATAATATGTGATTTAGATCGAAATGTTAGTGTAACACAAATTGTTACCTGTAATCCACAATAGCTAATAGGATAACCGAGTTCCACCGTTGAATATTAGTATAAGTTGTTACTTGAAGTTTAGGTGGCTGTACTTCAATGTGACAGCCCCCTGGAAATTATATAATGTGCATAAATTCAAAGTTATTGTTTTTTTTTTTTGTAAAAAAAATTATTAGTTGTCTGAGAACTTCTCACCAATAGCACCGATACATTGTGGAAAACCGAGCATTTCGAAACCTCGAATTGTATCTTCGACTGTTTCACCAGTTGATGGAGGAATTAAGTATTCGCTTTCAAATATATTAAATATTTCTTGGCAAATTTCTAAAACAATTTCACCAACTGTAGTTCTCCCAACACCGAATATGGAAGCAATTTTTCGGTATTCTGTCGATGAACCTAATGCGTACAAAGCTATAGCCAATCTCTTATCTAGCCTTATTGGTGATCGCAATGTTGTGTTTTTTCTAATAAGATGCTTTAGGTGGTCTTTAATAAAATTAAAAGTGTCCCTTGATATTCTAAAAATATTTTTAAAGTCATAATCGTTAAATTTTTGGACCTCATCCTCCCAATATCGCGATAATTGAACCTGCACAAAATATATACGAATTATTCGGTTAATTTATTTTACTAAAATTTATACTGCCGACTTACAGTTGACCATAATCGTTTCTGTTTTGGCTTCTTGCAACGACCCCGTTTAATTAATAATGCAGCATACAGGGAACATTTATTTAAATAATAAATGGCTCTATTTTTCGCAATAACTGCTTCATTTTTTAACCGCGAAGACTCTTTATCCAATAAATTAATAAGCGTATAGTTTGACAGCTGTTGAGAATACATTTTCACTAAATTATTTATATCAGACATTTTTAAAAGAACTAATAATTAACAATAATCGAAAATAAGTTCTTTTCATTTATAGTGAATAATTGAACTGGCAAATAAAAAGATTTATTGTCACTTGACACATCTACAGTTCCAAAATTATAATAATAATTTCGATTTAACTATAATTTCAATCAAATGTGTCATGATTAACCAAGTTAGAAGCTGGGTTCATAACATTCTTTCGAAAGTTCAGATAAAGAAGATTTTTTTTATCATTTGAGTTATTTGATTGGTTAGTTTGGCAAAAGAAATTTTTTCTCATTTCATTGCATTTTACTGGTGATAGCGCCAAATTAAAGAATGGGAATTGCCGAGTACTACAATGTAATTTTTTATTTTTTATTATCTGTCATTTACGAAATTTCATTAACAACATCAACAATTTTTAATAAGAGCATCAACAAAATAAATCACAATTTTGTTTGTATTTTTCGTATTACCTACATAGTTTTTAGTTATAATGTCATCACAAAATTATGATTTAAATAATTGAATTGATTTAAATAGGCCATGGATTAAATTTTGTGTAGTGCAGGGTGCAGCTAGACGGTGGCTATAAGTTTTATTTACATTTGTGTTATATGTAGTTTTGTCAAAACCGATGAAAATACATTATTACAATGATTACGAGTGACAAAACTTATTTAAAAAATAGATAAACCTTTGATTTGCCAGGATCTGAAGTATATCGACCGGTATTCAAATTATGTGAGGTTATGTCTGGTATGTTGGCCGATGTAAAACAGAATTTCAGATTTTTTTATGCACTTTGCTAAGGTGCCCACTGTGGATCATTGCCGGGGAAGAGATAGTTATAAAAAGGTATTTATTTCCATTCAATAATATTCAAAAAATTAGATAAATAAAGTAAATTACATTCATTTTTTTAGATTTAGATTTTTTATTTATAAATAAAACGTAAACAAACCATATTCAAGTATGTCTATACATTCATTGGCTCAGTATAGCGGCGACAATTCGTCTGTGATCTCTTCGGATGTAAATAAGAACCTTTATGAGTCATGACAAATACGGGAAAGAACCTCAGTCCTCAGCAAGCTGTCATCAAACTTTTTGATATTCTGAAAATACATAGTAACTTCGTGATTTAAATTTTTTTTACCGTTAAAAACGTGAATCGCAAAATTAACGTTATTTCCTGTTCTGACCGAAGAAACACGTTCCCGTTCCCAACGTTAAAAATCCCAGTTTTTTTTTTGGTTGAGTTATACTGATGTACATATATCAATATTTAATTATTCCTGTTATATTTAAAATGAGCCAACCACATCAACCAGTTGCAAGTGTGATAAACAGAATTTTTGATTCAAACTCTGACGTTTCAACAGATTCGGACATAAGAAAACCAACGCGACCAGCCAGACCAATGCGGCCACGAAGAGCCACCACATACAAAAGAGTAAGACATGGATTCAAAAAAAATTTTAATTAAATTATACGAGGATGGGAAAAGTTCAGTTGAAGCAGCTGCAATTGCCTTGCCGGGATAAACACAAGTACTGCACATTCAATAATTCAGAGATTTATTAAAGACGGCGACGTTATTATTGAAAAAAAAATGTGGTGGACAGCGGCAAATAAAAATAACTCCTCAAATTTTATTAAAAATCGAAGAAATTCTAATTTGAGTACGACAGCCATAGGAAACGCACTAAAAACCTTAAAAATTACTCAAATTGAAGTGGATCGATTAAGCTGTGCTCGCACCATCGAGTTGAGAAAGGTATATGCAGTAAATTATTCAGAAAATGCTCCAATAGAACGGGAAAAAATTATTTTCCTGGATGAATCGGGGTTCAATTATCATTTGAGAAGGACGCAGGCTAGGTCAAAAATTAACACGCCAGCGCGTGTTACAGTATCTATCGTAAGAGAATATAACGTATCGTTCATCGCTGCTATCAATAACCAGGGAATAATTTGTCATAGTAGAACAGTAGCGAATTCTTTAGTCAACACAATAATATTTTGTCAATCTCTACGACAATTATTTGAATCGTTGGAAGCACGTGGTATTACTAATACTTGGCTCATGCTTGATAATGCAGCGATACACAAGACAGCAGAAGTTCGCAATTTAGTTGGTGGTACATCTCACCTTTTAAGTTATTTGTCCTCATATTCCCCTATGATTAATCCCATAGAAAATGTATTTTCTAAGATCAAATTGTCAGCAAGAAATTTGTTGACTGCGCCATTGTCAAATCTATCGTTGGTCAATGTAATTGACCAGTCAGTGTAATTGACCAGTCACTTTTTAAATATGTTAACAAAATTACCTATAGAGGTAGCAAGGCTTCCTTTACATTAATCATTTTAATATACTTATTAATTTGTATAATTTTACACACATTGAACTTTGTAAAACCATGAATATAAATAACGAATTTGAAATTATTTAATTTGAATTTTAATTTTATTTTTGCTAATTTGAACTTTATATGATTGAAATTATTTTGCGTTAGTATTATCTTGAACGGGAAAATTTTGAATTTCATAATAAATGAATAAATTGATTTTGATGTTGGTAATATATGGCAAGAAGTAAGTAGGTAAATAATTTAGCCAACAATTATATATTTTGTAATTAAAACCAATATAATTTAGTTTCCGTTAAGTTTTAGAATTTAATAATTAAATTGCTAGTAATTTTGTGAACAGACAAGAGAATAAGCGACAAGCAAACGCGATAAGCAAAGGGATAGAGAAAATGCTACGATGATTTGAAGTAGGTAACCAAATAATGTTGATGTTTTATTATCAAATATCTACCTATGTCTACCGTTTTGATTTCACTCTTACGAGTTGCTGGGAATGGAAAGTCTCCTGTAGGTCACTAAGCTTTACTACAGGAATGCTAAATAAAACTGGAGGATGCCTGGTATCCAGAGTCCGCATACTTTATACTGATTAACCTATCAGCCATTTATCCATCAATACATAATTATACCCATCACGCAGCTGCCTAATACATGACCAGAACAGCTCACGTGAAGCGCACACTACTGGAAAGTTACGGAGCTGGTAGCAAAAAAGAAATGTCGCGTTGTCCGTCATGTTTGCAGGTTCTAATTGACAAAAAAACACTAATTTGATTTTCTATTTACACAGATGTGTACTTACCCAAAATATTTTCCAATAATAAATTTTCTCAACTATTATTCATCATTCCTTTGTTTTTAAAGACCTTTGCTGACCTGTACCATTTCAATAATCTCGCTATATCGTCGCCTTTCTAGTTTTCGGAAAATATTACAAGTAAATCAAGTAACTCTCACTCGACTAGCATTCACTCCAATGACGCAGATAATGAGCTGAAAATGCGACAACCGGTCTTGGACTGCAGGTATAAAAAGGTGTCTTGGTGTTTCACTTTGATGAAAGGTTCGTCTATGAGATTATAGAGTTTCGGCGACAGAAAATCACTTTATGGAATATCGGAGTTTATTACGAAAATCTTATTACTCAGCATTAGCACTCAACAATGAGAGCATGTTTGCGCCACAGTGTTTCGAGTCTAGCAATAAGAATACGAACTGATCCAAAGAGAAGAAGTGGCTTACTCCAAGATACGTACGTAATTTGAGTTTTTTAGGACTGTGTTCATGCTATGGATGATTTGAGCTCAACTGGGCAAATATCGTTCGAAGTATACAATGTGCATATGGAAGCAGGTATATTAGCATACTTCAGCTGCACACTATCCAAACCTGCTGGTGATGGTGAATGGGGGCAAACACTAATTTGTACCAAGTATCTGATATGTGCAAGAATTTCTTCTTTGTACAGACCAAGCAGCTCTGAAATTTCTTATGCAGTTGGAAGAACCAGAGGGATAAGTTGCAAGATGGAACTACTACAAGCCTATTCGATTAAAATGGAACTAGGAGAACGTTAGGTTAGATTAGGTGTAGGTGGCTGTCCATTAGGACCAGGCATAAACACAAAATGGTCCGTAGCCATACCACAATTTATTGTTTATCCTCCAACTTATTAAAACAATTCTGAACTGTTAACGAACTGGCCTCCATCTTGTTGAGGTCAACCAGGTCATTGAAGAGGGGTGCCCCTAAAAACTTTAGCCTGTTTCGTGCTAGACGAGGGTAGGTGCAAAGAAGATGAAGTATTGCCTTTTCCTCTTCTTCGTCCTCGCAGCTATGACAGTAGTCATGTAAGAAGAAACCAAGTCTACTCGCATGCCTGCCTATGAGACAGTCCAACTTTAGCCAGACTTGCCGAATTATTACGCATGAGGTGCTACTTGACCATCTGCCATGTAGCACCTCATGCGTAATGACTCGGAAGAATGTTAAGTTGGGTAACAATTCAGATGGGACATCTACGCCTTCGGCTCTTCATTATAAGCAATTTTTACAAGAAGAAAGGAATTGCACTAACCAACGCTCGAACGATAAAGTCAGTGGCGAAAGGTATAAGATACCCACGAGCGATTTGAAGGGTTGGTTATCTCGCGCGATGGCGACGTGAACTGGCCACCGATATCATGCGATTTAACGCCTTTAGACGACTCAAAGTCAACACAACGATGGCCATCCACTAAATTCAGCCAGGTTTATGTGACAGTCATTAAAAATTGGACCTTCCGAATTCGTACCAGCAAGCAAAGCCACGGCGGACATTTGAACGACGGTATATTCCATACTTAATGCCATAAAATATTATTTCAAAAAAAAAAAAAATTGAGTGGATCACTCACAACTAGTTTTATTTACATTTAAAAATCGAGTGTCCTGGTTGAAAGACCCTTTTTTAGATTGACAACCGACCAATCTTTTATTTCTGAGGATGGTGTGAGAGATGCAAATAAGATTCCTGTGTAAGGCCAGCAGGTGTTCGACAGCATTATGAGGAACACGTTATCTGGAACCCATTTTTTATTTGACCTATAGTTTCGGATTATCACTTCGTCTTTCTCGTTGAACATTCGACTTCTTTCATTCAAATCATTGTCCCAAATATTATCCTTTCTAGGTTTAGGCAACAGCAAATCTAACCTTATTTTAGGCTTAAAATTCGGCACGTTGGAGCAACCTTTCTTACAATGAGCTACGTTTCTATAATAGGAAAGAAAATTGTATAACATGTTGTCTACATTTCCCGGACTTCTATCAAACCTCGCGGTGATTCGTTGTCACTTATAATCTGTTCCGGTAAACCAAATCGTGTAAATATATATTCGACAAACAACGAATCGTGAATTCTGTGGTTGGACTTGTACTGTAAAATACTTCAATCCACTTACTAAAAGCATCTAGTATAACTATGAAATACCTATTACACATAGGTCCCGCAAAATCAATATGAATCGGACGTGCCCAAGGAATAACTGATGCTTTCGGCGGAACAGACAATACATTTAAGCAATTCTCATATTTCTTTATTAAGGCACCTACTTATCAATTTTGGGCCACCATACATATGTCCACAATATTGAGTTTATCTTAACCATACCTAAGTGAGTTTGATGCACTTGATGCAATAGCTGCTGTCTGAGAGTATCTGAAATAACCAGCCGATGTCCCCACATTAACATTTCCTCTTCCATAGCTAACTCATAACTCTTTACTAAATACAATGCAAAATTCCTATCTAAATGATCACTGCCTTTATCATCTTCATTACCTCATTGTTTTATCAGTTTTCAGCCTTATCATGTCTCAAGGTAAACTTTCATTTGCACACACATATTTGAAATAGTTAACTTCTTCAGGACTTGACGGTTGAACCTTAGTTAGATGGAAACCGAGAAAGAGCATCCGCACAGTTATGGCTTGATCTTACTTATTCAATTGTGTAATTAAAAGTAAAAAGATGAAACACCATCGCTGCTACAAAATGTCTTCCTATCAAATATTTGAAACACTTTTTGGTCATCACAAATAAGTACTAATTCCTGCTCTGGACTGTACTTGACCAACGCTCTATCCAACATAATTTCGTCCTTAACCTCCTTAAATGCCTTTTCACAATTCCTCACTCATCCAAAACCTTCGCCCTGTTTCAAGAAGTCGTAAATTTGGTACTTTTTTGTGGAAAAACTTGTATAAATTTACCAAAATATGTAGTTCACTAGACCAAAAACGATCTACCGTAATGGTTTTTGGAATTGGAAAGTCTCTAACTTTTTATGTACTTACTACCTGCCCTGTGTATACTTTTATTCGAAAAGATATATCCTAAATAACCATATTTAAACTTCTTTTATGGGTTCCCATATAATTCGCTTATATTAAAACATCATCCAAAAAGCAAATTACGCCCTTTATTATTTCAAATTTCGATCTCCTGCTGGAAAATTCCAGGCGCCGGTAGGTATCAGTTTTATTTAGAAGTGTATGCACTTATTTAGGAGTGGCAGACGTAGTGTAATTGTATTAATTAAAATATGAAATAAAGATGTCACTAGAGAAAATTGCCGGCACGGCTACGCTTGCAGCACCATATCCTTTTCATGAAATTTTCCATGACCAATTCGCACATTTGCGGCTGTATGTCCTCGATAACTTCACGAATTCCGTCTTTAAGGTCTTGAATCGATTGTGGAGCATTGGCATAGACCTTATCTTTCACGTGGCCCCAAAGAAAATGTCTAAAGTTGTTAAATCACAAGATCTCGGTGGCCAATTGTGATCACCTCTTCGAGAAATAACACGGTCAGGAAACTTTTCTTGCAAAATTGCGATTGTTTCGTTGCTTGTGTCGTGTGGCACGTATAGCGCCGCGCCGTCTTGCTGAAAATAAACGTTGTCTACATCAATATCTTCCAATTCCGGCCATCAAAAATCATTAATCATAGCTCGGTAGCGCAATCCATTCACCGTAACAGTTGCACCAGCCTCATTTTCGAAAAAGTAAGGTCCAATCACATCGCCAGCCCAAAAACCTCACCAAACAGTGATACGTTGAGGATCGAGAGGCTTTTCCACAATCATTCTTGGATTTTCTGAGCCCCAAATGCGACAATTCTGCTTAATAACGTAACCTCCTCCGAGGTGAAAATGGGCCTCAATACTGAAGATGATTTTTCGATGAAAATCCGGATCATTTTGATGCATTTGAAGGACCCAATCAGCGAAGATACGACGTTTATGGTGATCGACCGGCTTGAGTTCTTGTGTTAACTGAATTTTAAAAGCCTTAAGACCTAAATCTTTATGCAAAAACGGTGTAATGTCGTTTGTGGAATGTCTAATTTCAAAGATCGATGAGGAATCGACAAACCTGGGTTTTCTTCAACACTACGGGCTACAGCAGTAATATTCTCAGTTGTTCTTGAGCGACGCACACGGTTTCGATTCTTCACATCACATGTGTGTGCTTCACAGCACAAGGTGCGGTCACGACGACCAAAAAGTTCTTTAGTTTTGCGAACTGTGACTGCAAAATTTTCACTATTTTTGTAGTGAATTTTAATAATTTCAATGCGTTGTTGAAGCGTGTATCGTACCATTTTTAGTAATGGCGTAGTTTTTACTTGTCAAATGTCAAAAGATGACAGCTGCCCAAATATCAGGCTATTCAAAATGAAACCTCTTATTGGAAAACCCTGTATATTAAGAAAGCCTGGAGATAGAAAAGACATGATAGAGTGTGGTACAGTTGTCATTATATAAAAATAAATAATTAAATAAATTTAACGTGTTTTAATTAAAAAAAAATGAATTATCATCAAGCGTTAAATATGTACGCAACAATTTTACATCAATATCAAAATATTTAAGCAGTCTCATAAGTATATCGCGCATTATAAAGTTATGCATCCACAAATCGCTGATAAGACCAGTTATCTCCTTTGGTTGCTACTTAGTCCTGGATAATAATAATAATAACTAACATAATAAGACACTCAAAAACTTACTGTAACTGAGCGTAAGATTATTCGAATAATTCTCGGTCCCATCGAAAAACGTTCTTGATTCGTTTCTCGCTCCCGTCTCTTCAACTTCTCGTCTTTTACTGTTGGTTGGTAAAGAACGCAGAAAGCAAGTTAAGAGAAAGGAAGTTAAAATCCTATAATTTGGTCAATTTGTGCACCAATTCAAGTGGATACCATTGGTAGTCTTCTCCCATTGTGAGTTGTGGTATTTATACATTTCTCTGATGAAAAATACATAAAAATGAGCAAAACGATTATGTTGTATGCAACTTACTCTAGCGATTAATTGGTTGGTTTGACTTCCTTATTGTGGTGGGCGATCTGATTGTCTTTATGTTTAGATAGATTTTCTTCCTGTTTCTTTTAAATTTCTGCTTGTCTTTGGGTTGACATGTTGTTAGCGTAATGATGTTTCGACAAAAGCCATGACTTTTCCCACACATGCCATTTGTTTAGTTTTACATAATTTCTCGGATTGTTTTGTTTGATGTATTAGACCCGGGCGAATTTTTTTTTTAGTATTGGGTTTTCTCTTTGTGTTAAACGAATAAGTTTGTCCGCATATTACAAAGAACATTAATCAGAATCAAATTTTTGGGTGGTTGACCCGAAATAAAAATAATTCTATGTACAAATACATATTGAACCATGATAAAAGTAAAATTTATTGACTTTTAATATTTTAAATTAATTATTTATTTTTTTAAATTATTTTTGTATAATATTTTGATTTACAGTCATACTAACAATTAAGCGTACAAAGTCGGAATTTTCTCGAGAAATGAACAACTAATAAAATATTTATTTATTTTTTTTTTTTTCAGGGTGGAGGGCTGGTTTTATTTCTCTAATAGTTATTAACAAAATTAATAAATACATTTATTATATAAAAAAACTAAAACATTAACTAAAATCTCAACAAACAATTATTCGTACAACAATCACCAATTTGAAATTATATCCAGGTGTATATACTATATTTTAGCTCCGTGAAATGGTATCAGATTTTAGCAACTTTCCAATAAATTAAGTCGTCATTTAGCCAGTTCTACATTTTTAAAATTTTAACATCGCAGTTCCATTCCAACGCACACTTATTACAGGGAGACACGTATTACATTAAAATTTGTTTAACATTACATATATGTATGGTTAGCGATAAATTGATAGATGATGATTCCCTTTATTCAAATATGTACGAATAATTATTTGTATGACTGTAAATACATAGTATATGTTATACATATATTTAATATCAATATACAGTAAACGGTGGATTTAAAAAAAAAATCAATTGTATAAATTAGTTGTACCAATAAATAAGTAGAAAATGTATATCCTAGTGATGATAATGATGCTGACACAGCTGATAAACGCCATAATTATATGTAGTTGTTTACTAAAAATGAAAATTACAAAATTAAATTAGTTTTTTAATCAATTTAAAACTGTATTATTAAATATTTAAAATTTATTGTTTAGTAATCCTTGTATAACATGTCGTAGCACTATCAAAATACATTGTGATTAGTTGGCCAAATAGCTCAGAGTTGCAGTCATTTTTTAAATGACCCATAATGTATCGGGCTGCGATTTTTTACTTATTCTCATAACAAGTTAGTACTTTAAATTTTTCTGTTGGAAAAATTCGAAATTGATAAGTATGTGAGTTGCTCGATTAATTCTCGTGCGTCTTTAATTCTGAGTCAAAAAATAAGAGTAGCATTCTAAAATTTAAAACAATAATCCCAAATTCATAAATTCCTTAGGCCATAGTTTAACAAAACTCTTTAATTTAAAAATTAAATTAAAATTTGAATTTACCAAACGTTTTTTTAATTATCTAAATTGTAAATACTTGTTAAGTTTAAATTAAACTCAAGTACAGGTTAATCGAAAAATTCTCTTAATTTCCTAAATTGAAACATTCCAAATATCGCATCTAATTTTAAGTTTTAATCTGATTCAAGCTTGAAAGTACTGTAATTAACCAGATTTTGTAGGCTGAAAGAAAATTGTTATGTTCAGCACAAATCAGCCTTCCAACTATCCGAGTGGAAACGCTGGCGTCCTTGACAGAGCTTGATAATAAAGCTGGAATTGGATTGCAGCTTGATCGTGAAATCGAACAATCCTTTCTTCATGGTCCATTAACAAACGTTCGAGCAAGGAAAATCGCACCATCATAATAAAAATAGTATCCGGGTGAATTGAGATATGCGTATAACGTAAAAATGGTGTGCAATACAGTACTTCAAAGGTCCAAGACAAAATTCAGCCCGTTCTAGAGGATATAATTTTGTTGTAAATTTTTCGTCACAGTGTTTTGCTCCATACCATGTTATACAAGGTTTACATCTTATCGTTTTGTTATCTTACATCATTTTGTTTTTCTATTGATGAACTACATTTAGTGTTAATATCATTATCCTTTTGTGACAAACGCGAGTGAACAAGAACAATATATAATAATAGTTGGTTAATAATTTATGAATTTATATGAAAAATTAGAGCCATGCATTAAATTATAAAATTACATAAAAATAAAAAAAAACTTACCACAAATCTATTAACTTTAATTCGATCACGCTTTTCTTTCATGTCCGGCGAATCGCGCATAGTCTCAAATTTAGCCCGAATACTTTTGGCACTTTCAACCTGTGATTCCTCATTATTTTGATCGTACAAATTAACTGCGCTACTATTTTTTTCTCGCTTCATTTCATTTGATTCCCATTTCTCAAATTTAGCGCGCAACTGTTTGGCCCGTTCAGCCGATTGAGCTTGTTTTAAAAATTCATCTTCGAATTTATCCGTTGATTTTACATAGCTAGGATTATGTTCATTTTCTGATTCCTCCTCTTCTGATTCTTCTTCATCATCTTCCGAATCGGATTCTGAATAATTTTCATCTGATTCACTATCATTCTTATACATGCGACGTCCTTCATCCGGTGGCGGAGTAAATCTTTTCAATGGTTTTAATCCTTCATAATGTGGTTTCTGCGTTTCCTTTTCTTCCATTTGTCGGAATATGGACAGCATTTTTTTGGCCGTTTGACTTTTTTCTGCAATTACTGGATCATCAAGACTTGGATCATCACCACGAATTACATCTGGGTCACGATAAATTTCACGGTCCGGTGACGCATCTTTAACGACACCATCGCGAGGTGGTGTTATACGAAATTCTCTCTTTTTCTTGTCTTCGGGTTGATAAGTTTCGAAAAATTTAAATTTCGACGAAATTTCAGCTGTCTCAATTTTAACATCATCAACTTTATCCTCGCACTTAACAACATCATCGGCTGACAAATTGAATGACTGTTGAATGCTACGATATTTGGCATCGGGCGTTCGGGGTGTCGGTGTCAATGGACTAGGGGTAATGGGACCTGATTTGGCTGCAGTTGCATCCATTTCTAAAAATATAGACCGTGATTTTTTGCTGATACCTTGTTCGAATTCGTCCCCGTTTATGCGAGATGATGGTCGTTGATCATCTTCACCTTCTTCATTTTTTTTAACGTACGCCTCACCTTTCTCAAATCGTTCTTTAATCGATTTCGCTTTGTCGCCGATTTCGATGTCTGGCTTACGATTAGTCGATACAATACCTTGTTCGCTATCGGCCACCGCTTGTTGGTACATTTCCTTGATTCTTGCTTGTTTTCCCATAAACAAACGTGATCGAATATTTTGAAGTTCCTGCTTTCGTTCCTCGCGCCGTTCTTCCTTTGTCATTGAATGGCCGTGCTCAAATTTTGTTTTCATCTCATTCATACTGGCAAAGCTCATTGGTTTTTCGCGCTTAATTTTTTTCGATCTAATTAAATCCGTATCACCATTATTTTCATCATCATCCTCCGATTCTTCTTCATTCTCTTCGCCCTCATCGTCTGAGTTTTCCACTGGTACGCCATTCAATGTGTCATCGCCAATATTCATTCCTTTCGATTGAAATTTGGCTAGTTTCGATAAAATCGATGTACTCCGCTTAACGCTGCGATCAGCCGTTGTTCCACCAGTTTCACCGGTTTGTGTTGCATTTGGATTTTCGAACATTTGAAAACGTTCTTTGACGTTGAGCGATTGTATTTCGTCTAGGCCAAGGTCGGCTTTATCGGATGAACGAATAACATCGGGTGGTAATTCGACCGGTTGATTTTCACGAATTATCATTTCGTGTTTACGTGGTTTTACTGCAGAAATTAAATACAAAATAATTATTTAAAATTTTGAAAGGCTGTTGTAAATTTAAATTTCAAAAATACCATCAAATTCCAATTCTTCGGCTTCGTCATTCGAAGCCGCCGCTTGAGGAATGATAAATATGTTTAGGTTATTTTATAAAATAAGATTGTTAGGTAATAAATTTATACGAGGGTGAAGGGAGTTTTAATCGAAATCTATCATATTTATCATAGAATTTGGACCAAGCCGTTCGTTTGCGTTAAATTAGAAATTATTGTATATCTTTAATAAAAAACGTGACGAGCGAGTCCCAATTTTCCATATTTCAGAACTTTATCTAAAAATTATTTTATGATCCCATTTTGACTGTGCATGTTAAATTTCATTAAAATCGTTTAAGAAATAGCCAAGTTCCATCTTAATTGGCCATATTCCAGAAGCGTTTCTAAAAATCATTTTAGAATTCCATTTCCAACGTACAAGACGAATTTTATCAAAATCATAGTTAATTGGCCATATTTCATAACTTCATTCAAAAAAAGTGCACGCGCAGACACAGTGAATTTTTTAATGATAGTGCTTAGGGTCCTAGAATTAGGAAAACCAGCTTATAGAATTCCATTTCCAACGTAGCTGTCGAATTCCATCATAGTTGGTTAAGAAATGGCCAAGTTCCACCCTAATTGGTATATTACCAAGAATTTCATCAAAAACTCATTTTAGGTTCCCATTTCCAGCGTACATGTCGAATTTCATAATAAACGGTTTAGAAATAGCCAAATTTCATCCTATTTGGCCATATTCCAGAACATCATCTGAAATCCATTTTAGAATCTCATATCCATGCACATAACGAATTGTTATACATAATTTTAAATTTTCCAATCGAGAATACCATCGACATTTGAAATCGTCACGAAACGTTGGAAAAAGTGTTGTGACGCGGCCTTGTACCTTGTTACTGTTAACGCTGCCAAAGAAGTTTCTTTTAAAAAACCACATCCCACTAAACTAAAATCGCCTCTTACCAGGTGTGAAGTTAGCTCCTGGCGCTTTTCAGCAAAGTACAGACACCATGCTAGTAAGATTCGGCGGAGTTGGAGCATACATCCATGGAAGTCATCACCAGACGTGGCAAAGACTATTCAACATACAAAACTAATCTCCTCAATTTTTTGCGGCTCTGAAGCATGATTGATCCTTTCTCTGACGGATCAGTTAAAGCATTTCAACATACTTCAAAGGTACTTCAGCAAAGAAATCCTATAGCCAGATCGATAAGGAAGCACTGGAGCATTAACATTTTGTTCACATCACAGGTTCACACTAATGATAAACCATTGATTGATGTATTCAGTTTAAGGAAATAACTACCTGAATACAAATTAAATATGACTCAACATCTAATGCGACCAAGAAGGTTATTCCATATGCTGTGTATCGCATGCGTTCAAGATAGACCTTAAAACGACCATGGCGTATAAGAATTGCAACAGGATCCTCCCAAGATACGGCGTTCTTAGTTAGCCTTATGTTTGGATATATAAAAACCTTAACTGCCCTCTTACCCAAACGACAATAACAAATAAGGGAGTCGTTGGTTCAGGTAGGCCCAATTCATTTTAGACGTATCCCAGTTTTGGCCAACGAATCAACAATCTCGTATTGCAATGAGCAGGAACCCACATAATCGGAAATCTATTCCTGAAATGATTGATGAAGTATCGACAATCTTTGACCAGTTTAGAAACAGTTAAAAGATTCTTAAGCAGATTGAATGCATAGAATAATATTTTTAATTTAACAGCAAATTTCTTAGCCTCGATCACCTATGAGTGAGAGTAATCAATTCAGCTTGAGTACTGTGCGGTGCTGACGCAAACTACCAGATAATTTAAGCTCCAGCGAAAGACAATATGTTCCAAAACGAGCACCGGAATCAGAGAGAGAACTATCTGAGAAGAAGATTAGCTCATACACTCAGGAAAGAAAGTGCTGTGAGACCCTAAGCCTCTAGATGGACAAACCACCGAGCAGGAATCATCGAAATTATATGCAGGTAGCAATTTATCTCTAACACTGTCAATTACTGGTATAAATGAGTTTTAATTGTTGAAAATTTATCTATGCCCCACAATTGACCCTACAGAATTTTTCATCCCAGTGCCCTAGAACGAATAACTGCAACTGAGGCACTCACAAAATGATATTCTTGGTAAGAAGTGAAGGTGAAGACATAGCTCCCGTAAAAACCCTATATACAAGCGATCATTTGTAAACTAATAAGTTTGACTATTGAAGACTTCAAATTAACTACAGGACACCAAGCATCACAAGCGTAAGAAAGCATATGTAAGACGAGTGATTTGTAAACAAACATTAACACCTTGGGGTTCAATCTCCGTGATTTCCTAAATGCCCTTCCACATTGCCAAAATAGTCCAGTCAGGGACGGTTTTTCGCTCTGAATTCTTACGGACAATACCGATTTTCGTAAAATTTTGACAGTAAGCAGGGAATAGCTCAAGGAACAAAAGTTATATAGTGCCGATGTGCGCTTTTACCTTGGAGGCAGATGCCACCCCTTCTAGAGGGTGGAAATTAGTACACTCAAAAAACCACAGAAATCGATAGAGGGATGAATTCTAAGCAAAAAATATGGTATGAAGTTTTTTCGATAAATCAATATTTTTCGAGTTATTCGCGATTGAAAATGTTGATTTTTCATCTAAAAAATGCATGTTTTAGAGCGATTTTTCACGAATAACTCGAAAACCTTGCGTTGCATCAAAAAATATTTTAGGACCAAAATAAAGCTTATAAAATATCAAATTGATTGGTTTATTTTTATTTTTTTAAATGCAATAACAACCGAGTTCTGGCTCGTTGAAAGTGGCTGTTTGTTCGTCGAAAACTGAATTCAAGCCTTTCAATATTAAATAACGGAAAAACGACAAATTTTTGAAAAAAACCAGTTAGATGATTTTTCAAGTACTTCAAAAGACCTTTAAAATTAGCTTTAGTAGAAGTCATTAGCATAACAACTTACAGAGTTATGATAAAAATAAAATGGTGATCTCGTTTTTCGGAGAAAAAATCAGCAATGATACAAATGGGTTAACCGCAAGAATTGAAATTAAACGTAATCCATTTACGTTGTACTTTATTTAGGTACTAACAATAGGTTCTAGAAGTTTGAGTGGTTTAGAATGTCTAGATTTGAAAAACAATTTGATTCAATTTTGAAATGATTTTTCAAATTTTTGAAAAAAAAAATTCTTTTTGTCACAATAACTCAAAAACTAAAGAAGATACGTACACAATGCGAAAGCACAAAAATTGTGGGGTTTCTTGCAGAAAATTTTGTTATTTTTTAATTTCTCTAGGATGAAAATGAATTGAGATATCATCGTTTTAAGTTCGCATTTGAGTGCGAGGACCACCTTTCCAGAACACTTTAAACTCAAAATTCTTAAAAATGAAAGCTTCACGGAAGTTCAACCTTACAAACCTTGTAGACCTTGAAATTCCCTACAAAATGGATTTTAGAACATTTAGATATCTTTGAAATTAAGAAAGTTATCGTTAAAAACACAACCGCGTTTTCGGTGAAATTTTCAGATTGCTCTCAAACATGCATTTTTTATATGGAAAATCAACATTTTCAATCGCGAGTAACTCGAAAAATATTGATTTATCGAAAAACTTCATACGATATTTTTTGCTTAGAATTCATCCCTATATCGATTTCTGTGATTATTTTGAGTGTGCTAATTTTTACCCCTTAGAAGGGGTTGCATCCACCCCCTTTGTTCCTAGTGTTATTCCCTGCCTACTGTCAAAATTTCACGATAATAATCTATTTTCGCCGTCAATGACTGGACTAAAATAAGGCAGTGGCTTTTTGAAGCTTGTTTTTAAGGTCATATTTCCAGAAAAGTTTACTGTCTAAGATAAAACTCAGGTCCTTTACGCTTTTCTCTCAAGGCACCACCTCTCTACAATAAGCAAAGCGCATTACCTATAATAAATCGGTTAATTAGAAGCTTACGTGAAATGGTTAAAACCAGGTTATCAGCATAGCTTTGAGCAATAAAGGCAGAATTTTGTAATTTGACAGGAAACTCATCAGTAAACAAGAGCCACAGCCGAAGTGATAATTGTAGTGTCTAAACGTCACTCACCATTGTAAACTCAACTACCCATATAAACGAGGTTAGAAGTAGGGACGGAAAAAGAACATTCTGAAATGAGCAGAGTGATTTTATGATACATACATGACGAATTGAAATAAAGATATAAAGTGAAATAAATAAATAAATAAATAAATTCAGTAAAAAGGAATTTTATTTCTTAAAGAAAGTGAACACCACAAACTGGCGACGAGGATAAAAAATACTTATTATAATAATATTAATCGATGTCGAAAATAAAAGGCGATTATTAAAAATGTAAAACATCACATAAGTTTGCACGTGTTGTACACATTAAAAAAAAATTTAATGGAAAATTTTCCTATACACGTAAATGTGGAGCAATTCACTCCAAAAGACAGTTGGGATATTTTTAAAGAAAAATTGGATTTTTTCTTCAGCGCAAATAAAATAGTCGACGCGACGAGAAAAAGGGACGTGTTAATAAATTATATAGACACAAGTGTATATAAATTGGTTCGAGATTTGTGCAGTCCAGCCTTGCCGAGTGAAAAAAGTTACGAGGAAATTTGTAGCATATTACAGAAGCATTATGCACCGAATTTCTCAGTGTTCAAGGAGAGACAAAATTTTTTTGATATCATACAGAACAACGATGAATCAATAAATGAATTTTGTGCTCGATTTCGGGGTGCAGCAGTAAATTGCAAATTTGGCACTCATTTAGAGCATAATCTGTTAAATAAACTGGTAACAGCAGCGTTACCTATATATAAAAAAAAACTGTTCGAGGAAGACGAAAACTTAAGCTTCGAAGATGCATTAAAGAAAGCGAATGCCGTAGAAATCAAGCAGGAAGACAGGGGAGAAGTAAATTATGTTAACAGTCGTGATGTAATTAGAAGCAACAACAACAACAATTAAGGTAAAAATATTAAACATAAAAATACTAGTGGTAGTGTTCTTAAATACAATAAATGTAGTAGATGTAGTAAATCGAATCACGAAGAAAAAGATTGTATTTTTAAGAATTTAAAATGTTTTAAATGTAAAAAATTAGGGCACAGTTCGAAAGTATGTAAAATGTTGCAAAGTTATTTTGTATCAAACAATGGAAATAGTAATGAGGAAAATGACGAAGTATATTCGGAGATTAATAGTTTATATAATTTGAGTTGTAAAAATGATAAGCCTATATGGTTAAGCATTAAAGTAAATAGTATTAAGTTAGATATGCAATTAGACACAGGTGCAGCAACGTCGGTAATTTCAAAAAAATATTTTAATGAAAAGTTTGTGAGTTTGAGTCTCATTCGTGATGATACCATATTACAAAGCTATTCGGGTGAAAACTTAAAGGTTCTTGGAGCAATTCAAACGGTGGTAGAATACGATCATCGAAGAAGTGAAATGAAATTTGTAGTGCAAATTTGTAGTTCCGTTTGCATTGAAAGGAAGTGTTGAAAAATAGATAAAGGATTTAGTTAAAAAAGGAGTTCTTGAGAAAATTGAAACTTCGGATTATGGTACACCTTTAGTACCTGTGTTAAAGGAGGATGGTTCCATTCGTATTTGCGGCGATTATAAGGTAACTGTAAATAAGTTTATAAAAAGTTTCAATCACCCGCTTCCGCGAATTGAAGATTTAATGTATATGCTTGGGAATGGGGAAAAATTTACAAAGCTTGATTTATCCTGTGCATATAATCAGCTGGAGCTCGACGACGAAAGCAAAAAGTATGTATGTTGGAGCACGCATATGGGAATATATCAAATGAATCGTTTACCATATGGAGTGAAACCGGCAAGCGGTATTTTCCAGTTAACTATGGAGAAATTGTTTCAAGGCATACCGAATGTGGTAGTTTTTATTGATGACATCGTCGTTACGGGTGCAAATGACCAAGAGCATTTAAATAATTTGAATTTAGTTTTCAAAAGAATTCAAAATGCGGGATTGAAATTAAATAAAAGAAAATGTCAATTTTTTAAAGACGAAATTTCGTATTTGGGATTTAAAGTCACAAAGGATGGATTATGCAAAACCAAAGAACGGGTTGAAGCAATAATGAACATCAGACCACCACGTGACATAACGGAATCTCGATCATTATGCGGTCTAATCAATTATTACGGGAAATTCATTAAGAATTTATCAATGGTAATGAATCCGATTTATCAATTATTAAAGAATGCCTTCGAATTCAAATGGAATGACAAATGTCAAAAAGCATTGGATATAATAAAAAAAGAAATGACATCAGATATGGTTTTGGCTCATTTTGATCCAAATCTTCCAATAATTTTAACGTGTGATGCTTCACAGTATGGAATTGGAGCTGTGCTAGCACACAAATATCCAAATGATGATGAACGTCCAATAGCGTTCGTATCCCGCACACTGTCGGATGCTGAGAAAAATTATTCTATGAATCACAAGGAAGCTTTAGCTATTATATATGCTTTGAATAAATTATACCAATACCTAATAGGAAATAAATTTGTAATTCGTACGGACCACAAATCTCTAATATCATCGTTGGGAGAACTAAAAGGGTTACCACAAATTGCAGCTGCCCGTTTACAGAGATGGGCACATTTCCTATCGGGATTTGATTATACAATCCAATATGTGAAAAGTAATGAAAATACAGCGGATATATTATCTCGACTCCCATTAGAAGCAGATGTGGACACTCTTAGAGAATATGAAGATAAGGCGAGTTATTTAAATTATGTTAGTAACAACAAAAATTTTGTATTGGATTATAATTTAGTAAAACGGGAAACAAAAAAAGACCCAATATTATCGAAAGTACTGGATATGGTAAAAAAAGGCTATATATACAGTGATATAAATCTAGAATACAAGGCATTTGTAAAAATAAAGAATGAGTTAGCTGTCGAACAAGTAATTGTATTGAGAGGTTATAAAGTAGTTATTACTCAAAGTCTTAGAAAGGCTGTACTTCAAGAGTTGCATAAGCCACATTTCGGAATAGTTAAGACGAAGTCAATGAGTAGATCATATGCATGGTGGCCGAAGATAGACGAAGATATAGAGAGGATGGTACAAAATTGTCGATCATGTCTACAAGTTCAACCAAACCCACCAAAAGCGGAATTGATTCCATGGGAAATTCCAGAGAAACCATGGTCAAGAATACATATGGATTACGCTGGTCCATTATATAATACAAATTTTTTAATAATAATTGATGCGTATACAAAATGGGTGGAGATTTTCAAACTAAATACACCAACTGCAGAAATAACAAAAAAAACGTTGAATCATGTATTTTCACGTTTCGGATTACCAGATGTTATCGTAACAGACAATGGCAGTCAATTTTGTTCGGAAGTGATGGAAGATTATTTCACGAAAATTGGAGTACGACATATATTAACCGCTCCGGGACATCCAGCTACTAATGGTGCTGCTGAAAACATGGTAAAGACACTAAAAAAAATCTATTAAAGCTGTTTTTGATGATTGTAAAAGGAATGAAAGGAATTTTGATATAGATTTAACACTTCAGACATTTTTGCTTAGTTACAGGACAACAAAACATTTAACGAGATAAGGTTAAAAAAGAAACAGGAACTGGCCATACAAAATTATAAAGGCAAAAGGAATAAGATTTACGAGCCGGGGGAAGATGTATTGATCAAAGATTATTCTAATCCTAATAAACCGCAATGGATGGATGCTAAAATACTGCATAGAATTGGCCCAAGAACTTATTTGTGCAAATTAAATAATAATCGTCGTATAAAGAGACATTTAAATCAAAATCGGGGTGGTATCAAAACGAATGAGTCAGTTGTTCAAACCTCAAATGATAGTAATAATAGTAATAATAATAATCAACCGAATGAAAATAATAAGAGAAACGTTGTCAATCCTTATTTATACGTCGTAGGAAAGAACAATAATGAAAATAGAAATACAAATATCCAAAGCAATGAAGTAATAATAAATAATAATGTAAATGATTTCGTTGCTGTAAATAGACCGAGAAGAGAAATTAGAGTACCAGCTAGGTATCAGAATTAATTTTAAGATATTGCATTATATAAGTAAAATAGTACATAAATACATTGAAAATTGAAATCAAAATTGTTGTCATGTATAAGTTAAGAAAAAAAAAATAAAAATATATATATTCTAATTTTATGTAAGTGGGGGGGTATTGTAGTGTCTAAACGTCACTCACCATTGTAAACTCAACTACCCATATAAACGAGGTTAGAAGTAGGGACGGAAAAAGAACATTCTGAAATGAGCAGAGTTATTTTATGATATATACATGACGAATTGAAATAAAGATATAAAGTGAAATAAATAAATAAATTCAGTAAAAAGGAATTTTATTTCTTAAAGAAAGTGAACACCACAATAATACCCCACCCTAGGGACAACCTTTTGCAACTTCAACAAATACAACCCATCAAGTTCAGCCTCAACAATATGAGATCTAAGAATCGATTCGATCCAAACGACAATATTTTCTTCAATGCCAAACCTTAAGCAGGCTTTTTAGTTATAGAAAAGGTAGTGCTGTTATAAAGGCAGCTAGTACAGCATTTTCTTAGAATCTATGAACTCTTTGAGCATGCTGCAAGTTAGTGAGTGGAGTGATAGATAAATAACGATCTCTAATAAATCTGTCGACATTTCTTTCCAATGCTTTAAGAAGAGTAGACGATACTCTAATAGTAGTTGCGGATTAAGGAAAATGGAAAATCCGGGCCCTAGGCAAGGTTTCATTTCCGGGTACCTCAAAATAATTGGAAAATCTTGACCTAAGCAAGCGTTCGTTTCCCGCAGCAAAATTTTCTTTTCCTACAAAATGCGTGAAATGCAGGCTTTTCCTCGGTTTTCCTTGCCCAATACATTTGTTTTCTTCAATCCCCCCCCCCCCCCCCAAAAAAAAAAATTAAGTAATTATCTATGGGAAAAGTAAACTGTGTAACATATGTAAAGTACTTTGTCGCGCTTGAAATGACACTGACAAAAGCGCCACTTTGCGTGGCATTCAGCGAAGTGAGCCATTACTAAAAAAGTAGGACCAGAGGCGTTCAGTTTTTCAATACAAAATAAAAGCGCAAAAATATGTTTGTTTAATACCAATTTGTGTTATTCTTTTCTACTCATAATTCAATATTCCCATATCTATCATTACGTTTGACATTCTATAATAACCACCAACATTTTGGGCCACTTAAAATTTTCATTTTAATTTCAAATATCACACTACCCAGTGTAAAAACTTAAATTGGCTGTTTAAATAGATGAAAACAATTTCCATTGGGCATGCAATTGAGTATATGTTTGCGGAAAATGCTTTCGGCTCTGTTTTGCCAAACTAAAAGTTCAAAAACCAATTTTTTTTTTAAATTTGATTGTATTACAAAACTTTGCTTTAGAAAGAGAAGTTTGTCTGTATTAAAATCAATAAAATTCTCTCGGCTTTTTAAACAAAATATTAACAATAATGGCAATCACAACATTTTTCGACTTGTTAATCAGAAAAAATGAAGAGACCAATCAGTTATAATAGATCTACCAAAAAAATAAAAATACCAAAATCCCCCCGTACTTTAACCCAAGAGTCATACAAAGTGTATCGACTCTGAATAACACAAAATGAGAACCCTCCTTGAGTTCTCTATGTGGTACTACAAATACAATTCTAACTTCATACAATAAGTATGAGGCAAGAACGTACTGACCTAGCGAATTATATTCACTACATCAAAAACTCAAGGAAAACCCTCATTTCTTTATGTTTTATGCCTACACAAATAATAGAAAGACGGGGGGGGGGGGGGGGTGGGGGATTTTGATATTTCTACTTTTTTGGTAGATATATCATAAATGATTGGCCTCTTTATTATCTCTGATTAACAAGTCGAAAAATGTTGTGAATGCCATTATTGTTAATATATTTTGTCTATATATAGCCGAAAGAATCTTACTGATTTTAATATTTAACACTGGCTAAAGTACGGCGCTAAAGGATAAATCCTTGACAAAAAACGCTAATCTAAGGTGGAAGAGCATAATGCTGATGGATAAACGGCTGATAGGTTGATCAGTCCAAATATGCGGACTCTGGATACCAGACACCCTCCAGTTTTATTTAACCTTCCTGTAATAAAGCTGGGTAACCTACAAGCGACTTTGCATTCCCAGCAACTCGTACGAGTAGGGAAGGGGTATAAGGGAGTGGGACTGCCCTCTCGAAGCTCTTGGGTCTCAATAGAAGTTAATGCTATAGTAAACATCTAGGAGGAAGAGCAATGCGCCCAGATAGTATGTATCGCGTACCGGCCAGCAGTATTATTAGTATTATTAGGCTCATTAAGAGCCTAACTATTGACTGGACGAATAATTAAGCAGGGTCCAAGCACAAAAGATCTTTTAAGTCGCAATGCGAAATGGCTGAACGCCCTTCAGCAATAATAATAATAATTCTAGAATTTGCAACTTGATACCCGATGAGTACAGTTTTAGAAGTCTGTCACAGTATTTAGAGAAAGCTAAATAAATTCGAAATTAGGTAATTATTTTGAAGATTCATCATCAATTGATTAAGACAATATTAGGGGGAAGAAATAATACGGATCAGTGTAGGACATTTATGCGTGTGTACATAGGTAATATACAGAATATACAGTACCTATGATGCAACTGAACTTAAACAGTAACTCAACAAGTTAACACCAATACACTATCAAGTAACTTCGACCAATTTTCAATATTATAAATCTTGTATATTTGAAATACTCTCAAAGAATCCAGAAACATTTTCAACACTTTTGAATAATCTGTAACATCAAGCGAGTAACATCAACGAATCATCTTCAACAATAATCTTGAAAGTATTGAATAATCTCGAAACGAAAAAGCCAAATGCCATTCGAATTGCAATTGTATATCAATATTCAAAATTATTTCAAGTATATCGGAAATTCTAAAATATCATAGCAAATCTATGTAACTTAATATCCAACAAATGTATGCTAACTGTATCTGCATAATGTAACACAACTTCTCGGTAAACCATTAATTCTGTAACAAGATACAACGAAGCCCCTTGCAAATTTCAAGGAATATCGAGTGACCTCCAGAAGTTTGTATAATCTTTGGAAAAACTCGGATAAACATAAAATCATAGAATAATCTTGCAAAAACCAAGAAATCACTAAGAATTTCGAATAATCTGAAAAATGCCTTGCAGTCTTTACAAAACATTGAATAATCTTGAAAATATGACAATAGCGATAATTTCGAATAACTTCAATGTTAACCTACAGCTATACCCAATGCTATTTAAATATGGAAATCTAGATAAATCAACAAATTTTAAAATTCGAGAATATCTTCTCTGTAAGATAATTTAGCATAGTAACCAACTATGTTTACTCGTAATTCAACTCCAACCCTCCCAAAATCACTATTCTGTAACTTCCCGCAACTCATGTCTAGCAAATTTCGAGTACATATAGTATAAGCGAGAAACTCTAATACACCCAAATAATTTCGAATTCGAATAATCTAGAGTTTTAGAGTTCTAGAAAAATTTTGAAAAATATCAATGCAAAGCCTCAAAAATGTTGGCTATTGTTGATAATTTCGAATTACTTAGTAGTTACCAAGCAACTCAATCGTATTCAAACCCTGATATCTAGATGGGTCATCTTGAAACCTCCCCAACTAAAATGTCGAATTAGACAAAATATGGATGAAAAAAATTGTCTTGAATTTAAAATATAGAATTTTGAAATATTGTCTTCGGGAATATCGACCGCTTAAATCTCGAAACTTATTAATGAAGAGAATTCTAATTTAAAATTACGCATTTTTCCTAATTTTTAACTCCATAATCTTTAATTAAAAGTATTTTATGTATAATTAGATTTTTATTTAATTATTTATCAGGAACTTTTTCAATTGCTAAAACACAAACTTCGGAGCTAGACGAAATCCGTAAAGTAACATTTAATTAAAATCCGATAATATTTTTTTCTTAGGATAAACCATAATGTGTTTGTGTTGCTTACATAACCGTGTTTCCCCGCAATTGCAACACTGAAATTTGAAGTATGAAAGACACATAATCGCAAGCAGAGGTAACCCCTATTAGGTGAAATTGAAATTTGAATAGATTTTAATTAAATGCAACTTGCCTTGCAGTATAACAGAAGTGCAGTAGGCTGACTTTTCTGCTTGCGGATCCTAATTCTTTGTGATTTTTTTACAAAATTTAATAAATAGTTCAGTATATCGGAATAATTCGCAAAAAGATTAAATTAAGCGATTAACCTTAATCTGCTTTAATATGTTACTGGTAAAGAACTACCAGTAATGTTTCCAAGAGCTATGCGGTGGAGTCGTATTTTGTTTTCAATTTTATTTTATTAAATTTTTGTTGACCCAATGTTTTACATTTCTGAATATTGGGATAAACAAAAATTATTAGATGTTGATTGGTAATAGATTAGAAACAGAGCAATAAATAAAACTTCATATTTTAAATTTAAATGTTGATTTCGATAGTTCAGAGGTATTATATTTAGTCGAAAAAAGGGGTTAGCCCCTTAATATTGCATTACAAAATCTTGCATTACAAAATCTTGCAAGTACAAAATCTTGCATAACAATTTCCCGTACATTTACGGGAAAATGTACGGGAAAATGTTACGCAAAATAACAAATCGCATTGACAAAATTCTACAGTATAATGATAATTATACCAAAAATCAAATGTCCAGGATTTAATATTCTTAACCAGAATATTATGTTGAGATATTCTGCAAAATGGAGATTTTCATTTTAATTTTAATATTAAATCTTCATTAATCAGAAACGAAAATTTAAATTCTGGAAAATGAAGATTAAATCATCTTTATCCAGAATATTTTGTTGAAATATTTTGAAAAATGGAGATTTTCATTCTAATTCTAATATTAGCCGTATTTCTTGACGCATAGTTATCCGGATCGCTATCTGCACATTTTTTTTATTTTTATTTTTTAAATTATATTGAACTTTTATGAATACGCAATAAATATTATGTTAGATACTAAAGACAGGTACAGATACTAAAACTGCAAAATTTTTTAAATGCACGATATTGTATTTGCAAGATTTTGTATTTGCAAGATTTTGTACTTGCAAGATTATGTACTTGGAAGATTTTGTAACTGCAAGATTTTGGGTTGGCAAGATTTTGATTTGCATGATTTTAAAAAAATGCAAGATTTTGTACTTGCAAGATTTTGTAATGCAAGATTTCGCGGCGCTCCCCGAAAAAAGGGCAAAAATAAAAGCTTTCCACCAGAATTGGGCTAGCTGATAGTTTGGAAATATTGCAAACAAAATGCAACGAATAGAGCAATTGCAGCGGATTCGGGGTGCTCAAAGAAATTGGCTTATCGTGTCATTAAAAGCTATGAACGAGCTCGAAAAACAACGAAAAGGAGAGATAAAGCCAGGAAAATAAATCAAGCCGAAATACCTCAAATTACACAGAGAAAGATAAATTGCGCGAAATTACACTTGCCCAAGTCACAGGCGTTTTGAAAAAATACCCTGGAATGATGAATTGAGGTATAATTTGCTTGGATCGAACGGCAAGGTTTACGGAGATGGGAAGTTATGGTTTGGGAAGCGCACGGATTTTCACCAGTATTTACAATTAATAAGCGAACGAACCAACACGTGTACAAATATCTAATATAGGATAACGATCCTAAACACATTGCAAAGTTAGTGAAGCGTTAGTTTACGGATCAAAGAATAAATCTTTTGGACTGGCCACCGCAAAGGCCTGATCTTAATCCAAACGAGAAAACTTATGGGCCGAAGTAGGCCGAGGATTAAAAAAGAAAAGTTCCAGGAGTTCAGATGTGTTCCAAAATATTGAGGAAACCGCTTTGTGGATAGTAACGTATCTTCCGAAACATAGTTCGGTGGTCCTGAAAAGCAACGGCTATTCCAATAATTGAGCACGAAATTTACGGGACCTAGGCACGTGCCTAGTGTGCCTAGGCATTAATCCGTCCCTGACTAATAGACCGAAATGAATTGGGGTTTCTGTAATTAGACTTAGAAGATTTGGAGCAAATTGTTCCGAATAAGAAAAAAACGTATGGTGCCATTCAGCAGGCAGGAGAAATCTCATCAGGACCACGAGCTTATAAGGAGCAAATGAGAACAGACTCAAACGAAGAATATCGAGAGTGATTTATTTCCTTTTTGGAATAGGTTAACCTTCATCAGGAAGGCGTACACCAGAGATGCTATTAATTTCCTCGCAAAAGTTTATCAATGAAGTTCTGTGAGCAGATCTGAAAGTCTTTTTAATATGTGTTTTGTGCCAGAAGGTAACTACAGCCTAATCTGCTTTAAGATTAATTTCTTTAGCCTTGTTCTTCAGATTCCTAGCGATCTTCCTTAATTTTTTTAGCCCAGAACACCATAAAGGTTTGTTCCGAGATTTTTGTTTGGTAATAAGGTAACAAGAATTTTCGAAAGTAATTTGATGAAACTGCTTCCGACAGCGAAGTTGCTTGTAACTCTATATCCTCAACCGAATGAATTACTGTAGCGAAAAGTTAGGAAGCCGAAAATCAGTTTATGATTGAATCAATGATAGGCATAGAGACTTAAAGAATTACCAAAAGTTGCCTCAGAGCCTTAGTTAAGATTTTCGAGCTAAGAAGACCTCAAGTGTTTGAACAATGAAGATCCTCTGTGGTTTGTATTCGAACTGCTCCACACAGAGTGATGTGAATTAACTCTTCTTATTCGGTATTGCTAAATTTGTAAGTTCTTCCGAAGGATATCATTGATTTTGCCTACCTCATCACAAAACCAGACATCTGTAGATTTACATAAAATGACACCATCCATCAGGTAGCAACCCAATATTTGTGGCATAAACCTGGATTGAGCCGTTTCAAGAATAAGACGACCAAGTACTACCCTGAAGAGCTGCAATGCATGGACGTTACATACTCTAAATCTTTTTAAAAATTAAGACTTCTGTGCGAATTTGGGTATTTCTTAACTTCTGTCTTCTCAAAATACGATATTTTTGAAAATCTCTAAATTCGGTTATTTGTCTGACATATTATTTTTGCCTAAAATAGCTGATTCCGATATCAGTTCATTTTTCGATTTTTCCAGAAGTTTTGTCAAGCAAATGAAATTCAGCAAATGAGTTCAACATCATACCGCAGTCGAAATTTGCTAGATGCATTTTAGTTCAAAAGATCCCGTAAAGTTGCCGTAAAAATCGAGTCGGCTTGGATCAGCTATCTTTAAGGTCACAATATTACCGGTAAATACTATTACGTTAGTTAAAAGGAATCTACTCATCTCAACGAACACCTGATCAGCGAAAGCGATATGCTTAAACATCTAATTTTATTGCAGTCACCAGAATTCACGAACAAACTTCATAACCTCATTCATTCAAAGTTAAAAGCCAAATCTCTCAACCAGGCCAAAATAAGGAATTTTATTGTACGTTATCCAGAAACTTAAACCTAGAACCGTACATGGGGTACTCAATGCCCCAAACGATTTTCAAACTAACAATAAACTAAACATTTATTCTATAACACACTAATAATTGTTATTTATTGGAAAGGGACTGTTATATAGAATGCATAAAATATTTGTGGTGCCTGGCATGAGAAGGCCAAGAATAAAACATGCCATTTCCGTATATTGGGTTACACAGTGCTCCGTACAATGATTAATGATTTTATATCATATATTGTATAAAACGGCTTAATTCTTCATATTTTCTCAGTTTTTTCAACCGTTCAATGCTAATCAGAAACATTTATTTGTAAAAGAATATGTATGGATCATTTATTGAGGTTGCTAAAAACCTCAGAAATCAGAGATTTAACTGCAAGCAAGCAATTAGAATTAGAGAACGAAATCGACAAGAGTCCGATTCAGAAGGTGAAGAAAATTACAGCAATATTGGAATCGGTGGCTCTAGTTATCTTGCGAGAGTTCATGAAGAAGAAGCTGATACACATTACGGTACCGCAGTATATACTGACCGAAATTATTATGTGTCAGACAGTGCTGATTCAACGGAAGAAGCCGAACCTTTGCCAGACCTCCAACTTCAGGAAATTATTGAAGATTTACGTTAAGCTGTTAATCAAACAAGCTCTGCCAAATATCAACCAGAAATGCAACAAAACGCAGCTCCGGCGGTTGAACGCAATCAAGGAATGCCATGCCGCACAGAATAAGAAATTTCAGCAAATTTGATGGTCACTTTCCTCTTCACAATAAAGTAGACACATTCAAACGGCTTATACCAATATCAATTGATGAAGCTATTGTTTTAGATATACAAATAAAAAATTGGGTCTATCCGACTCCTCGGACGACACTTTTCCCAAAAAGTTCCGTTAAAGATCACCAATCCAACCATTTATATTTTACAAATATTTTCCGTTATTTTGGGCAGGCAAGGGTCCTTAAAATTTGTCACGGCTTTTTTTAAATTTGGAGACCTCTGCGTTAATATCACAATTGGTCACGTCAATATAAATCTTCTATTCTGGTACCAACAAATCACAGACTCACAAATAATGTTAGATTATTTAGAACAAACACGTGTTGAGCAGCAAAGTCACATTCGCCATTTCTTTAGATCGAGTTATACTTCTCTAGTATACCGTTGAAAATCCTTAAGAATTTAATTTACTCCATTCAAAGAGGATCCATAATGTTCAAAAATTTATTTTCTGAAAATTTGTACCGTTTGTTCAGATCACAACATTATGTGAGCAACGTGAGAATTGGCCGATATAATTCTTAACTCAGTACTTCAGTCTGGATGGGGGCATCGCTGTGGACTATTCGAAAATACAAAATTAGAGTTAAGGTTAATTATCATTTGTTACGGAATCCCATCTCCACCCTAATGGCGTGATATTATTTTAAAGCCTCCCATACTAATTTGCTATCAAGAATTACTTTATACGACTTTGAGTACCAAGATAATTTATTACTCAGAAATAATACCTTAGGCGATTTTAATGAATGTCGTTGAAATTTAAATCATTAAAATGTCATAAAATGTCAACGAAACGTCACAGAAATGTCAATGTCATAGAAACGGGAATGTCTTGCTATATTTAAAAACTCACTAGATATAATTATTTTTAAATGTTGACGATATTATTTGCCACCAGCAAATTATTTTACGTAAATTTAGAAATTTCATTTTATCTTCAAGGCACCTAGGGAACAATTGTTGAAATTTGCAAAGTGTATTAACTGTAGAAAAATATTTCTTCGAAAAGTTCGACATTACCTCGGTACACAGATAAGCAAATTAATATTACTCCCTTTTGTTAAAATGACCCCCACGCAATACTTCAATCGACTTAACATTTTGTGAACAAGTAGATGATGAATTGTCAAATTTATCATCAACATAACAAAAAAATCGTCGGTCCCATTTTTGAGAAAATCTGTTGGACAGTTTTCTTTTCCGCTACAACTCCCTCTATTCTATACTCGAATGGACCTAAAAGTTAACACAAACTGCTTATTACTAAAATCTATCTTTGTACATCTGTGAGAATGGGAGGCAAAACAAAAATAATCAAAATGTGCGACTGGAAGGACGGAAGGACGGACACGACAATTTTCTGATCAGTGTTTCGGGGTCCTGGTAAGAAAGAAAAGTGAGAATCTGGAACAAATTTTTTTTCGCGATTACAATACTTACCCAATATTACTTCGTTATAGTGGGAAAAGTAAAAAGATAAACGAACTTACGAAAGTAATCGACATTTGAACGATCCTAAGAAGAAATGATATTGGAAATGTATGCCTATATACCAATTTTATTATATGCCGGAGCTGAAAAATCTTGTTCGGTGCAGACAAAGGATTTCTTCCATGAGTCGCACATGCTTCCTACAGAGCTGTGATATGTCTAGCCAGATTTGAACAAACAACACGCTTTATTAGGTTCGATGATACAAGTACTAGACCAGCTCGCTTACAGTCGGACAAATTAGCTGATTTCCGCCATGTGTGGAGTTTATTTGAAAGAAACCTTGCAGAGCACTTTATCCCGCCCAAAGAGATAACTATCCCGTTAGCAAAAAATATATATTTGGGCACACAGCCAGAAGAACAGAGAGCTCAAAATATTACTTTCGACCTTGTGCTTCGGCTCAGTGACATCACCATAGATCATTTTTTCACATGTATCCCTTTGGCAAAGGAGTTAATCACAAGAAAAGCAACTATGATTGGCACAATACGATCGAATAACTTGGAATTGCCGAAACAGTTCACGGATTCGAATGAGATAAAACGTAAAGAAGCATATTCTCTGAGAACATGTGTTTCGCAAGTTACGTAAGCAACAAAAAAAACGTTTTCCTTCTCTCTACAGCACACGCTGACCAAACTATAGATGCTGATACCCGAAAACCGCAAGTTATTATGGACTACAATGATACAAAAGATGGTATTGATCAAATGAATCGAAATGCAAACGGAAAAATAAACGTTGGCCCTTTACAATGTTTTATATTATGTTGGATGTAGCTACCCTTTGTGCCTATCGATTATTTGAACTTAGTAATCTAAGCTGGTGTTGGTGTACCTTATCGATAAAGGGAAAATTTCTTCTTTCTTGCCGCATACATTCAAAACAGAATTGCAAAAAGTTCACCACACAAGTTAGTCAAACCAGCTAATTGGTTACGAGATTATGAACATTACAATATTTCCAGAAATTCTGAGTAATAAAATACTTAAAACAAAGATGTGAAGTCTGCAAGCGAAACCGAAAAGGACATTGGCGTGATACAAAAACTACTGCAGTACGATAAACCGAAGAAAGTAAGATATACGGCTCTAGGGTTAAAAGATGGTCTCTTTAAAGCCGAAATAAACAATTTAGGAGGTTAGTTACAGTTGTTCTAAATATATTTATTGAAATACAAATTTATCAACTTACCAGGTTCATTATCTTCAACCGCCTTTGGCGCAAAAAGTGCTTTAAAATGTGGTTTACAAAATAATATTCCATCATGACTTTGGTATGTATCAACACTAAAAATAAATAAAAAATATCATTTTAGTATTCGACTTTATCTAAAAATATACAATAAAATTATTTAAATTATTTACTTTAGCTGTTTACTACATTCGGCTAAACTACAGCGGAAACAATTCTTGTGATAAATTGATTTTTCTGCTTTGATTTGTTCCATTTGGAAAACAACTTTGCCACACGAACGACAATCTTTATCCAACTCTGTCATACCCTGTGTATTATGTACATACATAAATATGAATAGAATAATGCAAAAAACAATAAATTAGTACTGCTATCTCATAATTTCGTTCCGGATCGAACTTACATTAAATTTTTCTTGTGCTTTAGCGGGATCGGTTGAACGAACATGCAAAATATTTTTTTTTTGTAATGCATCAAATTTATTAAAACTAGATCTCTGTAACCCAAAATAAATTTAAAAAAAAAAATGAAATAATAACAGGTAAAATTATAAAAATAAATAAATAATAGTAAACTTAGTACAGTGCACACAAGACTATTACAAAAAAAAAAAAAAAAAAAATTACTAAATACATATAGAGTTTACTTACCATATCAAGTGTTTTGATACCAAATCCGACTCGGTCTGATTTTATTTTATTTTTTTTACTTAAACCAAAATTACAACTGTTATTACTATTTATTTGTGTATCAATCAAACCAACCAGATTGCAGTAACTATCACGCTACAAAAAAATCATCGTTTACAAAAATCAAACAAAATTCGCAAAATACTACTAATACACTTAAAAAAAAAAGTACTACATATCTATTTTAGTTTAAGTAATTACTATAAATATCTAAACTTACTATAAAGTGCATAACAAATAGATAATAAATATTAATGCGCTAAAACTAAAAGACACTTACCAAAGCTTTTACCGATACTCCCGTATGAATAGGCTCTAATTTTCTTAAATCAGCAATCGATTTAGCACGCTTAATTATACAATAAAGAATTATTAATTAGCAACAACAAAAAAATTATCGAAACAAAATACTACAAAACTTACATTTAAGTAGAAATTAGTACGTGTTACCTCTTTGGGCGGGCATTCAGCCTCACATAATGTTGTTAGATCACCAAAGCTACGGCACTTTTTTGATTTTTTTTTGTTTTGTTTAGTAGTATTAGGAGGGAGGTTGTTAGATATATTGTATTAGCCAAAAATAAATAAATAAATAAAAGCATAAGAGCATATTCCCTTCAAAAAACATAAACTACTGATGTTTCACACTTCCAAGTACTTACCAAATGTTTAACGCTTACATCTTTATTAATAATTATTAGATTTTCCTTGTGAATTTTTCTTTCTAAAGTTTGCGAATCAATTAAATAATTTTTCTTCTATAAAAACATAAAAAAAAATATCAAACAAAAATTCAACCGTTACCTTATAGGAGCCATTGATTTTAAACTACATATACTAGATACTATAAACTCTATTATGAATAAAAAAAGAAGCGGGGCGGGTACAGGTGACCTTTGTGTAACACAGTTCTACACAATCAAACCGATTAATAGCTGATTTACATTCAATCTTTTCGTTCTATTCTAAAACATAAGAAAAATAGATAGGGGAGGGGGTACCTTCTCGAATTCCACATTTATTCCACATCTGCCAAAATTCCCTTAATATTTCCCTTGCTACATGCAATCAAATACCTTACTAAATACTCTCACCACTTTGAAATTGTGTACAATTTCGTAGTTTGTTGTATTTATTTTTGATAATTGGTAATGTTTTAGTTTGTGAGCGAGCTATAAAATTTACAAAATTTTGTTTGTTTTGATTATGATGTGTTATATTGCTTTGGTAAAACAAGTTTATGTTGCTTTAGCTGTTTGAGAATTGTCCAAATCAATAGTTAGCATTTTATTTATTTGTTCTATCTTGAGTGTGTTCATAAACTTTACAGTGTAACGATATTGTAACAATGATGCCAGAAAGGAAGCCAGCATTTAGTAGAGTAGAAAATTACAATGTAAGTATATGAACGCTTTGTGGTTACAACATTGTTACAAAGTACCTACAGTGTATGAACATACTCCTGTTGTACTTTATTGGTTTTGTTTTATGTGTCGGTTCAAGATGTAACGTTTAGTTGTACAAATAAGACTGTGCAACTTATCGTTTAAGTATTACAGACTATTGTTGCAATTTTAGCGCAGTTTTGTGAGTATGCCATTGGTGAAACATGACATCTGAAGATGTATATGTTTATACGCTGACAGCTAAAATGTAAAGCTGAATTAAAATTTATAACAAAAAGCTGCACAAACTTCTCAGGGTCGTTTAACGCATAGACAAACTAGGCACGTCAACAAAAAGACACAAATTTTATAGCGGGTTCATAAACAACAAATTTCTAATTATAAATTGAATATACCCGTCCATCTATTTCCAGGGTTCTCGATTAACATTTTTTTTTTTGATTTTACACAGTGGCAAAATGCGCCACTGTTTTTATTTACTTGGCCAAGTATTGGTTTAACTCGTATTTTTAACACACACCGTATTATTCCTTCAGTAGACTTTTGAAAGTGTTCGTATTCTACCACTTCAGATTCCTAGAAAAGATTTAATGGGTTTGCATAAAAACAAATATCAAGATTTAATCACAATTCTTTCAATTCTTAGTCAAATTTAGGAACATTACTTTAAAACAAAAGACAGAATTTGGAACCGACGAATAAACGGAAACATTTGCCGCTCGAAGGCAAATTATGGATTAAAAAAAAAAAAGTTACAGGTTGACTTCATCCTGCCCCTAAACTCTTTCCAAAATTCAACTTTACTGTTTCCAACAATTTCGCAGCATACTTCAAGTTTCACAGAAATTAATTTTTAAGCATTTTTATAAATTGTTTTCGGCTTTTTATAGACAACATACTATTTGTAATGACATACTCATTATTTTCGATTTGGCAAATCAGAAAAATCATGAAGTCATACTCCTAATCCTAATATATCTACCAGCAAAAGTAGAAAATATTCATCCCCTCCCCCTTTTCTTTCCCGCAGAGTCAATACAAAGTGTATCAACTCTCAAAAATGAGAAATCTCTTTGAGATTTTGTGTTGGTAATTCGGTTTCGTACAGAAAAGTAAGGTCTACTCATCAGGTAGCTACGACCGAACTACAAAAATTCAACTCTCGAAAAATACATTAAGTATTTAACTAGAGGGTATTGAGTTAGCGAATTATATTCACTAACTCGAACTCAAAATTCCAAGCAGAAATCTCATTTGTGTGCGTATAATGCCCGCACTAATATTTACGATGTTAAAATTGTCTGATTTAATATAAATTGTTTTCGGCTTTTTGTAGACAACATACTATTTGTAATGACATACTCATTATTTTCGATTTGGCAAATCAGAAAAATCATGGAGTCATACTCCTAATATATCTACCAGCAAAAGTAGAAAATATTCATCCCCTCCCCCTTTTCTTTCCCGCAGAGTCAATACAAAGTGTATCAACTCTCAAAAATGAGAAATCTCTTTTTCTGATTTGCCAAATCGAAAATAATGAGTATGTCATTACAAATAGTATGTTGTCTATAAAAAGCCGAAAACAATTTATATTAAATCAGACAATTTTAACATCGTAAATATTAGTGCGGGCATTATACGCACACAAATGAGATTTCTGCTTGGAATTTTGAGTTCGAGTTAGTGAATATAATTCGCTAACTCAATACCCTCTAGTTAAATACTTAATGTATTTTTCGAGAGTTGAATTTTTGTAGTTCGGTCGTAGCTACCTGATGACTGATGAGTAGACCTTATTTTTCTGTACGAAACCGAATTACCAACACAAAATCTCAAAGAGATTTCTCATTTTTGAGAGTTGATACACTTTGTATTGACTCTGCGGGAAAGAAAAGGGGGAGGGGATGAATATTTTCTACTTTTGCTGGTAGATATATTAGGAGTATGACTCCATGATTTTTCTGATTTGCCAAATCGAAAATAATGAGTATGTCATTACAAATAGTATGTTGTCCAGCGCTGTCGAAAAAGGCACTTTGGTGCCTCCCGGACCCGGGCACTTATAGAGAAAGTGAGGCACCCAAAAAATTAGAGGCACTTAGAGGCACCTAAAATAAATTTTAAAATTTGGTTCCAAATTTCATAATTTATAACATAATTTATTTTTTTTCTGCTACAAAGCACGATTTCGCAAAGAGTGCGAGAAATTAGCAAGGAATATTTATTATTTTTTTTTCTCACAGCCCTAAACGGCAAAATGAGTATAAAAGTTTTCAAACAACTTTGAATGTTCCGATTCATACGATTTTGAAAATTTCTACTACTAACATGGCTAGCATTAGATGGCGTAATATTTAGAATATTATAACAATGGCAACCTCTTCAACACTATTCTTGAGTCGAGAAATCCTATAAAAGATTTAGCTTGTGTCATTTCGCAAAATTTATGCAACAAAATTTATTTTCACTTTATGACCTATATTCTCAAATTAACTAACAATTAAAATAAACAGTTTCAAAGCGAGAATCCTAAAATTTATAAATTACTTCCAGCAGTTAAAAGTTTCTTAATAATGGTGATACATAATTTCATTAAAGTACACAATAATATATCGATGAAAATAATTTAAATGAAATGGATTTTAAAGAAACCGTTTGTTTTGTAGAAATGGATAGAGTGTATATAGGTGCTAAAGCTGAGTTGGAAATTACACAATCTAACTTAAATCTTCAATGTATATTTCTAACCATCAAGAAACGATGTAAAAACTCTTATATAAAACCATGCCAACAGATTGTTAATCGATTTGATTTTAAAGATGAAACATTAAATACAATTCAAAGCATAGATCCACAAAACCTAGGACAAACTCTCATACCATTGATAAATTCTGTGGCAATAAGTTGAAGTAGCTTATGTCACTTTTAGAAATTTTTCAGGAGAGGAAAAGCCAGTCTGTTTTGAAAATTTTTCTATGATCCACTTCAAATTAAGCCGTGAATTTTTTCAGAAATGGTAAATGTTGTATCCTGCATCTGTATTTCTATATTTTAAAAACAAAAGGAAACATTAAAGCTAATTTGAATAAAAAAGTTTTTAAGCTACTTTAACAAAATGGTTCCTGGATTTAAACACTTATGTACACTTTTAAGCTAGTTTATATATGAAGCTGTAAGATAAATAGGCATATGCCTACATAAGCTACTATAAAAAATTATAAATCAGTATTTCTCCCGTCATTAAATGTACATAAAGCTACTCTAAATATTTGATTTGTATATAAGCATATTTTGTAGAATAGCTTATTTGTAGATTGCCGAAAATTTTCGGCTTGTACGCGCTATATAGAGGTCTGAGTTTGAGCAAAATAGTAATTTGTACTTTTTTGTTTATATCTCAAAAAATTCATTTTTCTCTTAAGTCGACGTAAGTTACTTCAACTTACTGCCACAGAATTTATTTCCGCAAAAAGTGACCGAAAAATAAAGGAGATAGAAGAAGAATATCGAGAAGTTTTTTTCAGAGATCTATTGTGGTAACTTCTAATTTGGAGAATTTCTGGGGTAAAATTTTTGAACTGCGAAATGGAGTCAATGAATTTAGATTCCTAAACTTAAAAAATATTTATTACTGGTCTTCAAGCCTTCCTCATAGTAGTGCTGCACCCTGCACCACTATAAATCGGTGCTTTAGTGCAAGTTTACGTAAATATTCCGCTGAAAAACTTTGACCGGGCAATCATTCGACGTAGTTTATTTCGTAAACAATTTTCCCCTTCCGAATAAAATATTTTTAAATTGCATGAGATCTTGCTGAAAACTTTTCAGCTGAATACCCACGTAAACTTGCACTGTGAGGGTATATCTATACACTGTATGTGTAACTTTTCATTTAATTAAAATAATATTTGTAAAACTGTGTAGTTTTCGCTTTTTTTTTGTGAGGCACCCGGACGGAGGCACCCAAATTAATTTTTTGAGGTACTCAATTTTTTTTATTGCGACAGCGCTGATGTTGTCTATAAAAAGCCGAAAACAATTTATATTAAATCAGACAATTTTAACATCGTTAAGCATTTTTGTAAAAAAAAAAAATTCTGAATCGTTTCGATTTGCCGTCCGTCGTTCTGTACTCTGTCCGCTCGTGTTTACAATAACTTAAGAACGAATGGATATTTCAACTAAATTTTTGTTGTTTTTTGTCTTGACTTAAATCTCCTTGTGGCCAAAAACCCGTTCTAGTAATCTCTAGTGGCAGTCTATTCATATTGAATCGAAACAAAACAGTTTTACAGATAATATACAAGATTTAGCATACATTACTTTATATAGAAAGTAAGGTAATAAAACGTTTTGACTAATTTGGTGTGCTTCCAGCTTAAACGTTTGAGCAATCCAAGGAGAAGAATTCTGTTGATTTGGACGCTTCTCTGTCTGGGATGCAGGGCCGGATTAAGCCTTTGAGGTGCCCTAAACACTTAAAAAAATTTGGTGCCCCTTATATATGTATATGTATTGTATATTTGTTCTATCACGGTGAGTGAGATAAGTTTTTCAATAAAGAATATTGTAAATATAACATTATATGGAGAGGAGAAATTGTTAATAGTTTTGCAATTCAGTTTGGATCTGCGAGCATTGTGAAAAATTAATCATTTTTCAGTCATGTCTTCAGGGTATAACGACTGAACTGCTAAACTTAGTGCCCTGATTTATTCATATATATTACAGGAATCGACCATGTACTTGTAGTATTAGCGAATTTTATAATTCCCTTTAAAAACTTTTAACAATTTCAATTTCATTTCCCATAGTCTACCTTGTTGCATGGTCGTTCGATACGAATTTTTAAAGTTTTTCAACTCCGAAAATGAACGCTCAGCTGAACAATTTGTGACCATCAATGTCAGAAATATCTGAAAGCAAATATCTACATTTGGAAAAGCCGACTCAATATTGTCTTCCACAATTATTTTATAAAATTCAGCATGACTAATTTTTGTTTTCCCTTTAGTTGATTGACTAAACTTATGGCGCATGAAACTGGTGAAGCTCAGTTGCGAAGTTAGCATTAAAGTCCTCTGGGTAGGCATTATTAATCTGTTGACAATGTTGAAAATAACTTGTAAGCTCATTGGAAGGTGCAGTGTTGGCGATATCTAAGAAATCACTTAGAAAACTAAAACGACGTGCTATTACTTTATAAATAAATCCTCTGCTTTTCGTCTCAGCTTGGAGTTTATTTACAATTATGTAGAAAGCGTTTATTCGAAATCGATCTCGGGCATTAGTTTTGTTTCTAGTGGATCTCCATCGTTGGGTACATTCTTTCTAATATATTTGCGCGTTTGATCTGCCTTGTATTTAGTATTTGTTAGAATTTGCTTTGAAATGGCTTCTTATTTGACAAATCCATCTCGTAAAGTACAAAGTTGATCAGTATTTTTTAAATTTTACAATTAGATAACTAAATAAACGTAAATACTCTCTAAATCATTTTGGTGCCCTCTTCTTCTTGATGCCCTAAGCATGTGCTTATATTGCTTAATGGCTAATCCATGCCTGCTGGGACGTTAGGAAATATGAAGTTAACACAAAGCGTATTTCCTGGACAAATTTACGAAAACAATTAATTGCATTGAATAAACCCGCACAGGAACTAAACAAATCAAAGAAAACATTTAATTTATTTCCAGCGAATCAGTAACCTTAAAGAATTTGACGAAATTATTTCCTTACAGAGTAATTGACATATCGGCCACCGAATCCGTAGCAACTGACAAATACAATAGTCAAATTGTATGGCAGTGTTTCAATCGGGTAAAAAGGTAAATTTTTCAACTGTGGTAAAAAATATTAAATTTTCCTCACTTTTTAATCGTTCTGGTGTTTCAAATGAAACTGGTTTAAATTGTGACGTTTACGTTTTTTATTTTTTTTTGCGTAGAGAAAAGCAAAAAACAAGCTACACATTTTTAACCGGTCCGTGACCGTGAATAAAATGCCAAAAATTTAACTTTTTACCTATGCGTTTTCTTATTCGTTTGAAACACAGCCTAAGTGAATAACAAAATTGATTATTTTTAGGAAAAGTGTGCTTTGAAAATTTTGATGTATCTGACATATCCCGCAGTTTGCGCGTTAATTTTCGCTCTGTTAAGCTCAGTATGCAGCTCGCGCTAAGAGAAATTTTCCATACAAATTTGACGCAAAATTTAGCTAGCTAAATAAAATAATTTTTTTTAGCTGACAATTTCGCTGAGCGGTATGCACCTTTGCGTGAAAAATTTGAAAAAATATCAGTTGTTTCATTCAAATCTAGATTGCGCCACTATAAATTCTCCAACCATTTTAGCCGCAATTTATCTCACAAGGACAATAATTTGAAGATAAATTTTGACGGTTTTGAATTTTGATTCATTTTACAATCGTAGTAGCCACTAAGTAAAATTAATTTATTTTTATATAAAACAGACAGAAGACAAAATGGCCGATCAACATTATAAAGTCGAGCATTTAATGGATTATTTGGACAGAAACTTCATTCAAAAACAAACGAATAAAAGTCAAACAAAATCAACAAAATTTTAGCTTGACGATTTATCTGTAATTAAATGGAGACTTGTGGAGACCGCGCTAAAATTTATCTTAGCTCGAACTGCATACTGAGCTTTAAGTGATAGTTGAACTGAACGAAAAGATTTTAAAGGTTCGCTGGTCAGTAACATGCACTTTCTGTATTTCACGCTCTTAATTAAAGTGTGTAGATGTTTTGCCATACAAAATGTAATTCAAATGATTTTTCAAAATGAATTAAATCTAACTTGGTTGTTTCCTTGAAAAATAATAAAATCCAAAATAATTCAAATTCAATTTTTCACAAGAAAATACACTTATTGTCATTTTATTGGCCCCGGTCGAAATGATATATTTCAAAGTGACATGAGGTACCAAGGTAATAACCGATTTTGATGAAATTCAACGTGTGCAATGGAAATGGTATTCTAAAGTTACAGATATTTTTAAATAAAATATCTTCTTTACGTAAAAAATTTCGAACACCTCGAACCAGGTAAACAGCTCTAGTTTGTAACTGTAAAAAAGAGAGCAAAAACATAAAATTCATATATCGCAAATCTGAAGTCCTCCCATCTTTTTGCGCGTTAAGTGAGGAAATTTTGCTGTGTTTTAGTAAAACCTTATTATACAAACCATGTTAATCGAAATTTTCGGCATATTTTGTGGACAGTGTTTTTAGCGAAACCATAAATGTGCCGTGTTTTTCGAGGGTTACCGGGGGGTCTATTATGAAATTTTTACGATTTCGTAAAATCCGATCCGCCGCGGATATTCCTATTATGAATTTTTTTTTGTTTCGTAAAATACGAAAATCGTAAAATCCGCCTTATTATAAACCAAAAAAAAAAAAACGAAATCGAATTTTTCGAAAAGCAAACGTCAAAATCCGACTGCTTTATATGTGACGAATATCGTATTTACGAAGGTAATGAAGAAAAGACGCATATTAAAAATTAAAATATGTATAATAAAACACATACATATTAAAATTAAACATTAATTACTTTTAAAAATGTAAATTACACAATTATTTTATACAAATTGATTTACAATTTAATTAAAACTTATTTAATTGTGAAAATTTGTAGGTGTTAATGGCAAACTTTATTATCGTAAATTTTACGAACAAAACAAAAGTTTCATAATAGGAATATCCGCCGCGGATCGAATTTTTCGATTTCGTATTTTACGAAATCGAAAAAATTTCATAATAGCCCCCCTGTATTTATTTTAAATCTAACAAACAAAACAAAATTCAAGCGTGTTCGGCTTCGTTTTATTTTACTACGAAATTTTTGCCTAACCTGATAGGATGCAAGCCTTGCATTGCAAGGTGAAGTCGACCAGGAACATTTTTTTTAATTTCAATATTCTGAATCAGACTGAAAAATTGAGTTTGAAAATCAGACTGGAAGATTGAACATCTCTCTACCATAATTTAACATAATTTACAAAAATGTCAAAATGTTTTGTCTTGTACAAGTCACTTGCATAAGTAGACTTGCAACGATTGACTTGTACAGTTAAATTTGTGCAATTAAACGTTACGTATAAGGCTGGCCTAAGGCTGGCGACATACCAAATTAGTCAAAACTTTAGAAAATGGTACCTACCCATTTTTCCGGTGCTAAACCAGAATATCAATCAATTAGACCGGTCAATTAGCTGCCCTATTTGTAGTGTTTTAAGGTTTTGCGAACAAAAAGTGGCAATTGCGAAGATAAAGTTCCAACATATAAGAATAAAGAAGAAGGATCAACGCTTCCAAAGATTATTGTGCCGAATATACCCTGTGGTCCATTTTCAACAATCATTACGTTGACGAAGTTGACGGGGCGGGTTTCCCCATCAGAAATTGGATCTCTAATTCATCAGATGTTATTAAAGAATTGGGCGAGAACAACCTTGAAAGTAAACAGGGTTTGAGTATTTCTAATAAAGTTAAAGCAGAAAAGGTACTCGCCTACAATAAATCGAACAAGGAATATGTGTCAGGAAATCGTCGCCCTACAAAGCGCCAAGTACTGGGTATAATGATCATCATTTTTGGTCCGCTTGGAATGATGGCTTACTTTATAATTTACGTCAAAATCCTATTGCATGATATCTGAAGGTCTTCGATTGGATGGGACGACCAGCTAATTGACAAATAACATGGGAAGCGGCTAATATGGAATCAACTTCTTCCAAAGTTGAAAAACTTAAAATTCCCAGGTGTTACTTGCGAAATATTGCAATCTATGAGAACGCTGTGACAGAACTTAGTATCAGAACAGTATCTGCGTACTGTTAGCTACGGTGAAGTACAATGCTTATTGTTGGGAGTTAAAACGAGAGTAGCACCAATTAAGTCTTATCCATTTAGAGACTCGAGCGACCAGACTCGCTAAACATATGTAATTCACTTACCATACCGATCACTCATCGCTATTTCAGGATTGATTCTAACGTTATCAAGTGCTGGTTCAACTCATATCAGCGTTCCGCAGAATTGGTTGCCTTCAAAAATGAACGTAGCAGATGATGCTACTAAATGGTAAAAAACTCCGGATTTTAGTCCCACGAGTAGATGGTTCAATGGCACAAGCTTCTTGTATGAGCCTGAAGATACGTGGTTGCGAATGGTGAAATTCGGCCACAATATATTTTTGATCACACAAAGCACAATTTTAATTGACATTACGCGATTTTCAAATTGGCGATGGTTGCTTATAGAACTATAGCATATGTTTATCGATATGTTGGAAATCTACAAATGAAAATGAAGGGCTATGCCTTAAGAACTGGATCTATTATGCAAGACGAATATAGAAAGGCTGAAAACATGATATACGGACATTCACAAGCAGATTCCTATCAGACGGAATGGCGCTCCTTCAGAAAAGTTCAAACAAAAACACATGCGTATTGGATAAGTCGAGTTCTTTGTACACAAACTGCTCACAATTGGATAAAGAAGTTGAAATTCGCTCTTATGGACTAATTAATTCTACCATCGGCATTAGATGTTGCTCGCTCCCTGTCTAAAGATAGCTGCATTTTATGTCTCTACAACTTTATGGCTAAAAGAGGAACGCCAGTAGAGATTTAACCGAAATTGATATTTAATCCACCAACACAAAATTCGACGGAATAAATCCTTCAAAGTATGGTTCTGGAAATGGCAAATATCGTTAACAGCGACTTCTAACATAAACACCAATCGATGATGAAAATGATAAAGCGTTCATGCCCAACATACATGCGATTAAACAGCTACATACAAATTGGCATTCACCACCGAAACCAAACGCACAGTGCGAAGGAAAATAATTTCTCACTTCGTCTGTACCAGCCACGAAAGATTCGCAGAAACACATACGGACTCCATCGACATCATGTTGGGTCAGTAGTGGAGTTCATTGTTCGTTACCATTGTCAGTTTTGCACGCAAAAATGTATGCAATGTCAAGCAATCGGACATAAGGAAGGTTTCAGTAATTTTTCCCATAAAACTCGACGGTCGGAAGGAACACATTGGGCAATTCAGGACAAACGTGATCCGGAAATTGAATGACAGGGGCGATCGATTTGACACAAACAGTGATCGAAAATTCATCAGTGTGAAAATAAATGGTTATGAAGCCATATTACAAATTGTCACTGCCGGAGATTTCAGTTATATCGAAATTCTGAAAAGATGTGGTAAGCCATCAAGTCCACTCCAATCACATAGAGTTGCAAGAAAGTAAACTCAGCGTCACTGCACCCTGTCCCCATTATTGCAGGATTTGACTGTGAAATGGCGATACCAACTATCGGGCAAGTATTATTTGGTAAATGTTATGTGACCAGTTTAAAAGGACTCAATATTTTAGGCATTGATTGGATTAAACCCTTCAGAATTTGGGATCTATCTGCACCGGCAAAGCCTGATACACATCCGATGTATCGTCTGAAAAGACCAATCAGTCATTCACTTCACTTGAAAGTGTCGAACGCAAATTGGAGCGTCTACAGGAATGCAAAATAATAACGCCAGTCGATTTTTCAATTAGGCAGCCCATTTTTTTCCAAAAGATAATGGATGCCTTGATTGTGGGTCTCGAAGGTTCGGTGGCATACTTCGATGGTATCTTCGTGCAAGCAAGGGAAAGGAACTAGCATAAAGAAAACGTTAAACGTATTCCAACGTTTGGAGGAGTATGGGCTCCAGGTAAAACTGGAGAAATGTGACCTGCTCACGCACCAAGTCAAATATATGGGCATGATTGTTAATGCCAATGGTATCACAATAGACCCATCGAAAATCGTTGCAGTAACTTCGATGCCGGTCCCTCAGAACATAAATCAACTCCGTTCATTTTTCGGAGCAATAAATTACTACGGGAAATTCGTTAAACAGATGCACAGTTAACGTGCACTATTGGATGGTCTCTTGAGAGCAGATGCCGAGTGGGATTGGTCTCCAGAATGCCAACAAGCATCTAAAAAATTTAAAAGATCCTAACCTTCGAATTGCTCCTCACATCCATTAATTATATTTACGACAACGGAACGGAAAAGCCATTGCACACTTATTTCGGCCACTCACAAAAGCCGAGCAGAATTACAGTCAAGTCGATAAAGAGGGTTTAGCTCATATTTATACGGCAAAGAAATTTCACCGCTTCGTTTGTGGTAAACGTTTTACGCTGGTCACATACCGCAATCCCCTTCTTGCATCTTCGGCAAGAAGGCCAATAGACTACAGCGTTGGGCTTTATTACTAATGTCATATGGCTTAAGCATCCAATACAAATCAACCAGCACTATTCGGAACTTCGCCATATCAACCAATGTTGAATGGGCAGAAAGATTCGTCGATACATTAAAACAGACACTCAAGAAATCAAAGAGGGAACAATTAAACAATGAAAACGTAACCAGATTCCTCAACGTCTACCGTTCTACTCCTAATCGACGAACTCAACAATCTATGTATAGCATCATGGGTTCAAGGCGAAATCATCAAGCAAATTGTGATGTATCTTATTGGCCTGACCAAAACAAATCGCTTGGTTCGTTCATCTGATAATCATCTGATTTGTCGATATACTAATGATAAGGTCGTGAACAATGATGAGCAGCTTCCAGTCGATATAATGATAACACTAACCAGTGACATCTCAGCAGTTGGTTAAGCATCAACAACATCCGTTTATCCAGGCCATCAACAGTCTCAGATGCTGCACCTGTAAGTCGTCCACAACGATGTCGGCAAGCTCCTACCCGTCTGCTAGACTTCGACTAGCAATTCCGGCAACGCGGGCGGTTGAGTGTGACAACACAAACAAAAAAAGATAGGAGTTTAGAATGTACATTGAGTGAATAAGGTTATAGCTTAGATATTTTGCAAGAATAATTAAACACACGTGTAGTTACCAGGAATACTATTGTTGTGTATTTATTTATCATATCGGTCACCTTAAGTAGTAACATATATAAAATTGGTTTGGTGGCACTGATTATCTACATAGGTTATAAAACAGACATGTGGTGAAATCACTTCCAGAAAAATTTCAAACTCGCTACCTTAATTCCTCATTTGGATGTTCTGCAACAAATTCATTAGTCGTTAAATATGTTGGTTAAGTCAGATACCAAATTTCAAAGGAATTGGTGCACAATCGCTCAAGTTCCAATTGGAGCTGAGATGGAATTTCTTAAATAAAGCTTTGGCCAGAATTCAAGAAATGTCGCGGGATCCTACTAACAATACTTAAATACAAATCATAATTCAAAAAATTAGATTTGCCTAAAAAAAAATTAGGTTTTTACGTACATAACCAATCCAGGAGTTTACTACTTTCCCAACACCAAATGGAACACGTTCATTTGTTAATGAATTTTAGTGAAATTTTATTTCTGGGTTATTAAGCTAATTCTGTAATTAGTTCCTAATATAAAACCAAATGTTTCATGTTCTGAAGAATTCCTCGGGTAAATAAAATAGCATCAAAATTCAAGCAATATTGCTAACCACCAGCCATAAAATCTGGGATCGGATTTCTTAACTAAAAATCCAGACTGCCACAGACAGTCGTTCTAAATATACATCAGTTCCTTGACACATACAAATAATAGTTAATGATGCGAAGCTGACCTGAGAAAACTAAATGAGCTAAAACTATCATACCTAATAGCGTTGCCAGACTGCGGTTTAATAAATCTGATTTAGCTAAACTGGATCAGGTACTCTATGAAACAAAACACGATTAGCATTAATTAGGGTTGACCCACTACGGCTAAACTCGAAAAATTCATTAAATTCGATTTATTAAATCGTAGTGTGTCAATGGTTTAAACTAGACCTACTGAACTTAAAACAGAATATGGTTTATCTGTTAAATTAGGTTCAGATCTAATAACAATTTGTGACTTAAGTCTTAATTTTAGTTGAAGAGTAAACAGTTTTTATATTGAGTTACCACTGGATTGCCTACCAAATAACTGTGTAACTTTAAGCTTCGTCTAACCCTAAAATCACATACTTCTAATACTTCGGAGGGTTATAAAATATAAATACATTTTTAATTTAAATATTCTATAGTTTAAGTTAAATAATTTAATATTTAATAGCTAATTTAAAATTTGACTTAAGCTAATCAGCGATATGTGCCTTAAGCCAATCTTACCAAGTAACAGTTCTAAAACCAAATATACCGACTTAATATCTTAATTATATAAGTTACTGTGACATGTTATGCACACGGATTCCGGTTCTATGACAAATGAGAATGAGAGATGACTTGATTTTTTATTTCGCCTGCTCTAAATAAAGTAATTTCTTGTTATCAGATGTCATCGAATAAGAATTCGGGATGCTGGTTACCCGTAGGTTGCTTATAATTAAAGGGCATAGCACAAATTAGTTAAAATTAAAAATGTTACACTGCCACACGACATAAAAGCTTTAAAATTGGTTGCAAGAATTATTTAGACCAAGCTTCACATGAAACATTCGCGATTCCAGAAAAAACAAAACGTAAGTGTTTTTTTGTGAAATTTGCTCTAAATATTTTAAACTCAATGACTCTTAAGGTACAAAATCTAAATTGAAGAAAATCATAAACATACCAAACTCTTAACATCAATATTTAATAAACTACCTTCATAGTATGATGCCGTGGGACCATTGTGGGTTGATTGTGTTATACATTCCGTTTTATTATTACAGTCGCTAAGTGATTCTAAAATTGTTTTCTGTTTTTTTTTTTTTTTTGCATTGTTGTACATACATATACATACATTAAGACAAATAACACACAATATTATGTATATGACGAGAGGAGATCAAAAGCAAAATCAAAACACATAAAAATTTTGTATAAAATAATAAATGAAACAGGAAACATTAAAAAAAAAAAAATCATAATATACTGAGTCACTTACAACTGAGATGTTTTCTTTTTCCGGGTCAGACGATTTTTTCGATTTTTTTGATTTTTTACGTTTCTCTTTGACCGCCGTCCCATTACCAGCGCCATCACCGGGTTCCGTATTTGAGTCATCAACTACTTTTGATTTTTTTTTCTTTTTCGATTTTTTTACTTGCACCTCATCATCGATGTTATCGGTGGCCGTCGATTCATCTAATATTTGATTGTTTACATCTTCGGCCGTTGATTGCTTATTCGATTGTATCAATATGTCTGTATTGTTTCCGGTTACTATTTTTGATTTTATTGCTTTTTTTACAGTACTACCGGCACCACTATCATTAACAATTTGACGCGTCTCAGCAACACCATTCGTACCACTCGATTTTATTTCACGCATTTCTTTCGTTGTCATCGCTGATGATGAGGTTGTTTTGGTTGTAATTTTTTTCGTCGTTGTAACACTTTTTTGTTCGACTGCCGTTGTTGAAGTTTGTTCCACATGATGCTGCTGCTCCGAAATAGCTGACTGATTTGATAATAGATTACTTCCAAAATCGGCCTCATATAAAAGCTTTTTTAATTCATAATTTAGGTATATATAGGTATATATTTTAAGAAAATAAGCATGAAATAAAAAAAAAGCGCACAGAAGAGTAAATGGTATAAGTAAATATATTTAAGAAATAAGAATATTCTAACAAAAGCACAAGGATTTGACGAGTATTTAACATAGAACATTTTATGTATTTGTAAATATATGTAAATTAAATGAGACACACTTACATGCAGCTTATCATAAATGTTAGTTTTGATTTGCGTATTAGTATATTCGTTATTATCATCGATCGTTGCCGAATTTGCAGCACACTCCTCATTAGGCTCCATTTGTTCAACGTCATCGGTTGTCGTGCCATCCGAATCGTCATCCGTGTCTGTATCATTTTTAATGCACACCTTTTCGTTTATATCGATGAGGCAACCATTTTTATGTAACGATTGATTATCATTCGAAATACTCTTGTATATCTCAATGTCGGTCAATTCAATTTCATTTTCAATAATATCATCGTAATTGATGTTATTATTACCACTAGCAGAACTATCATTTTGCTCGTCTTTCGTTTCGCTGCTCACATGGCTTATTGGCTCCTCATCGAAGTAAGATTTAATTTGCTTCGGTGTTATTGGTTCAACGTAGCACGGTTCATTTAAATCATCTGCATCATCATAACAATCAATAAAAATGCTTGGTCGCGATTTAATTCCACCCAATTTAATATTTACCACCTTCTCTTCATGATCGATTGCAGTTACGGCCGGTATTTCATCAGCAATATTCAATAAAAGTATACTGCTATTGTCATCCTCGATATAGTGATCGATATTTTCCGTTATCGACGTGGTCGTCGATGGTTGATTACTATTTGATATCGAATTGTATAAATTCGTTACAATTCCAGTCTTATCATGATTACTACTTATATTATCAAAACCACCGCCACTAATCAAATCCGTTTCGGAATTTAAATTTTCGAATGCAAAATGTTCATATTCATCGGTCGGTGTAACACCAGCCGATGAGGTAATCGTTTGTGAAAATATTTGATTTATAATCGTGTCATCGGACTCGAGAAATTTTTTACGATTTTTCAAAATAATTTGATCATCGCCGCCACCATCATCGGTACTATTATTTAGGTCTAGTGTCAATTTAAAATTTATACCTTTATTCCCGCCGCTACTAAATTGAAATTGTTCCCTATCTTGTGTACCATCTACTAAATCTTGACCATCACCGTTGTTCGCCACATCATCTACATTATTTTTATTTGTATTAGGTGATGAAGGATCACATGTCACGCCGCCGTATTCATCGATCGATTTAAACATGTCATCGTAAAAGTTCATATCGGTTTCTGTTAATACTTTAATATTATCATCACACGGTTCGGTTAGTACCGGCTCACTTATTTTATTGTTATCATCATCGCTACAATTATCATCACTATTTTGGTTACTATTACTTACTTTAATTATTTTCTTTTTTGTAGTTGCGGCGGCGGTCGAAACCGATGAAGTTGCATGGCTTGACGACGACATCCTTGTATACCCGAATTTGACCTAATCCGCACCAACAAAGAAAGATAAAAATACAAAAAAAAATTTTTTTTTTAATATTTCGGAATTTCAAAAATTTTTACGCGAAACTTGCACTATCACTCTCAACACAGGAGAACGCGTGCAATAACAATAAATACTGTACTTTAAATGAGGTATGCTCTTTTATAAAAAACAACACACGATTTTTTTTCCGTTTTATATACTGTGTGAAACGCGAGAAATCATTTAAAGAAACATACATACATTCATACATATATAAACCGCGCGGACTAAAAATAACTCAAAAATGTGGATCATATTTTCATTTCAACCAACGAGAGGAGATTTTTTTCTAAAAATAAAATTGGAAAAAATTTTAATTTTTTTTTTATGGTGTAAGAGTAATTTATTTATTTGCTTTTATTCTGACTCATCTCATTAAAGTTTTTGGCACTGCCATTTATTGGATTGATTCATGAAATGAGAAAAAAAATGTTAAATTCATACGGAATTATACAGATTTAAATTGATCGAGAAAATTCAAGGGAAAAATTGGATTATTAAATTCCTATGGTATTGCTCAGGTTAAATTCCGTACGTTTACACAAAAAAAAAAACAAAAATATGAGGTTGGGAAATTTTATTTCACTCAAAATCTATATTAACAATTCGTCTTGCATCCTCATTATAATCGAGGTAGAGAACCCGGAAGGAATTTAATTAAGTTGCTAAATTTATTTATACCGCGGTATTTCAGTATTTCCTCACCGGACTTTATACTTATATTCTGGTTTTATACCGGAATTATTGTTTGGCCTTCTATTAATTATAAATTATTATTTTTTTCATTTTGTTATTGATTACAGGAATTGCAGAATTTGTGTGTTATTTATAACCATAACTGACGATATTTCAAAATTTGCGCTTTTTTTGTTATAAGTACATACATCCTATTCTCTGATAATTCCATGTAGTTTTCCAAATTAGTTCTAAGATTTTGAAATAGTAGGTGAAATTGAGTTTGATTCTAACTGAAGGTTAAAGTTTAGTCAGAGATACAGCAATCACGCATTCGACTGTTCGACCAAAAATGGCCACCAAATGCTAGAACGGCCGGAATAGAGTTTAACAGTTTGAACAAAAAAATACAAATATAGTTGTACAATAGTTGTGTTGTTAGTGTAGGATTTTAATAATAAATTTAGTATATTAAACGCCACCGAAAATATTCAGAATATTTGATGGAGAAACAACGAATATTTTTGACTCAATTCTCTCTGAATCGTTGCCAATACATGTGCTATTTGCCGTGTTACGAAGATTTTACAATTTACATAAAAAATCTCTAACGATTTGACTCATTTTATTATTGTAGGATTTAGAGAATCAAATTTGGTTTTTGATAACATAAAATATGTGAACAAATTCACTTCGATTTGGTAAATAAAATACCATTAAGAAAAAATTTCGATTTATTTTTATGCAATATGGGTATACAAAATAGTGGATACAGCCCGTTCTAGGACGGATACAATCTATATAATTACCTGTTAAGGACCGCCAAAATTGCGTCCAAACATTATTTAGATAAAAGACAGATTTGTAAGTTGTATCTTAACGTTATCTCGGTTAGGCGCAGCTTGTAAATCTAGAATTGACTCCTTGAAGTGTCGCATGAATCTGTTTGGCACAAACAACTATCATATTTTGCAGTCAACCCTATCAGCCATTAGTTGTAAAACACAATTACAGAAATTTCAATGCTAAGCTTAATACGAAAGTAGAAAATAATTTAAAAAATTTAATGAAAGAGAATGACAGAATTATTTCTATACTAAAGGCTGATTTACAATACATTCAATCTTTCCGTTCTTTTCCAAAAGATAAAAGATTTACAGTAAAATATGCGTTTTAGTATGATTTCCTTGTACATATTAAAATCAGCAGGAATACTCAAAAAGTATTATTCAATACTATTTATTGCAACACTCAACTTTTTTTGGTGAAAAAGAACGGAAACCCTGAAAAAGATGAACTGGTTGATCTTTTTTCGTAAAATTGGCTCAACATTTATAAAATAAGGAAAAAATTGAATTTTGAATATGCCCGTCCCATTTTTATATATGGGTAAAATGTATTTGCTCTTTTCTTCGTAATTCTATTGTTTTGAAAAAGAACGGAAAGATTGAATGTAATTCAGCATTTAGTCGTTCGAAGAAAAAGTTTTCTACAATTCAAAAAAGGGAGCAGCCCATATTTCAGACTTTCAATATCCCGACAGGACAAAATCTCGACTTTTCTAAAAAATGCTGACTCGATAATTTCCAGACAGGATTAAATACGGTCATCACAAAGTTCAGAGAAAACGAAATACCGACAAGATGAAATCTCGACAGGGCAAAACCCAGATATACAAATATTTATGAATCATGTAGGAGCGTATCGAAATCTCAAAATCTTATTTTTTGAAGAATCTTACTTTCTTGAAATCATGATTCTTTAATTCCTCATTTTCCAGAATTTATTAGTTTTTGATATTTTCGGGATATCACGAAACCCCGCATTTCCCATTTCCGATGTACCCACTGTTATACTAATAAATATTTACGTTCATCACTGACCGACTCTCTGATTGACTCGGGAACGCTCGCTTTCCGCAACATTTGATTACAGTTTTTGAAGGGTGTACCACTAAATCCAGAAAGACAGAATCTCGATTGACAAAATCTCGAAAGTCTTAATCCAGGCACGATAAAATCTAGACAAGACAAAATCCAGCCATAAGGCAAATTCCAGACAAAATCAAAATCCAGACTAAAGAAAATCCAGACAAAAAATTCAGACAAACCTTTGACGCACGCGTCTTGTCTTTCAGGATTTCGTGATACACCCTAGTAAATCTTACTTTTTATAAATTCTAGAAAATGGGGATTTTCCATTTTAAAACGAAAATAACGGAAAATTATAAATTCTGGTGAAGGAGAATTTAATTTTAAAATGAAAATATCAAAAAATAATAAATTCTGGAAAATGCGGAATTCAAGAATCATGATTTCTAGAAAATAAGATTCGCCAAAAAGTAAGATTTTGATAAAAGAAACATTTTTACTTTTACCGTAAAGTTCTTAATATTCATGATAATGGAAATTGCTTCGTCAACTTTTCAGACACAGATCAAAGGAATCGTATCGCTCACATCGCTTCTACTTATAGTTCTACCACAAATGTTTCAAGTTATTTTGTGGTTGGCTTAATTCGTTGGGTTAGTATGGCATCGACGAATGTATTGGAGCGAATTGCGGATTTAATGCTTCGTAAATGCTTCGTCAACCTTGCAGATACAGATCAAAGGAATTGTATCGCTCGTATATCGCTTCTACTGATAGATATACCACAAATGTTTCAAGTGATGTCAAAGGTCTAATGCTGTGTGCCTGACACCGATTTTTTTGACTAAATTGTTGACTTTTCTAAATTGTCGACTAGTACGTACCAGTCGTTCATAGATGGCATAAGGGTCAATAAGACAGGCTGTGCCTGACTTTTCATTATTCTAAATTACGACTTTTGGAATGTCAACCGAATGTTATTACTGTTTGACTGAAATAACTAGGAATACTGCTTGAATGTTCGTTCCTTTACATTTTGGCTCGCGCGCAAGTTGAATGCCTATAAAATTAATTTTTTTCATTTATTTTAAACAAAATATTTAATCTGGATGGCTTTTCCGGTAATTTCTAGATTTTTTTTGGGATTTTATTTTTCTGGATTTTTACTTTTTAACTATTCTGGATTTTTTTTTCAGGCAAATGTAGTGATCCCTTTAATTTTAATTTAGTCCGCAATTTGATAATTGCGTTTCTGTATTTTTGTTTTTCTGAATTTTTTTGTTTTTCTGGATTTTTTTTTTGGATTTTTTTTTTTGGGATTTTCAGTTTCTGTATTATTTTTTTCTAGATAAGGTAGCCATCTCCAAATATTTGGCTGGATTTTCTGTCTGGATTTTTTGTCTGGATTTTGTCTAGTCTGAATTTTGTCTTGTCTAGATTTTATCATGTCTGGATTATGACTTTCGGGATTTTGTTAATTCTAATTGAGATTCTGTCTTGCTGAATTTCGTGGTTCACCCTTCAAAAAAAATGTAATCAAATGTTCCGGAAAGTGAGCGTTCCCGCGTCAATCAGGGAGTCAGCCAGTGATGAGCATAATTAGTATAACAGTGGGTGCGTTGAAAATGAAAAATGCGCATTTAGCGAAGCTTCATTTTAAAAACTGCATATGGATGTCGGGCGAACTCAGTACATACATCAATCTTTTTTTGAGAATTCAATTCTCGATTTTATTTCAGCCAAGACAATAAAGTCAGACAACTAAAGAATTTATTGAGCAATAAGTATGCAGTTCTTTAAAATTGTTGGTTTGCAAACATTATTTGATCTGAATCGGGCCACACGTGAAGAAATACCAGATACCTACACCTAATATTCGGAATTATATTAAAAACATTTGTTGACGACAAGAACATCGAAAAAAAAGATAAATTGAACAATATTCTATTCTAATGTCGAATTCTTTCAGTCTAAAAAAAACTGATCTTGAACAAAAAAAACAGAACTCGCCATAGTAGAAAATGATTAAGTTCAGTTTTTTTTTGCTCGAGATCAGTTTTTTAGTTGAAACAACTCGACGTCGTCTCAGGACTAGAGTACGCTAAGCGACAAAATCACTATTATGAGAAAAATCAAAATTAAAGTTTGCGAGGTCATTACGGCATAGTGGATAGCGGAAAAAACAAAACCAGTTCCCTCAGGAATGGGTAGCCTGATTAAAACGTAAATACGCGCAGACGAAAGGGGATGGTTTAGAACCTCAGAAACCATCAAAACCCGAAAAATTGTAATTTGGTGGTTAGCGTACTCTAGTCCTGAGACGACGCTTTTGGGTTTCAACTTACGATTTTCTACATCAATCAAAATTTTTTTTAATTAGTGGCTAATTATAATCATACACCAATATATGTTTTATTAAATTTTATTTAATAAATATTTCTGTGGTCAAAAGCTAAAACATCTTATTTCAAGTTTCAAAATTTTTTTAGAGAGTTAGAAAAGATTGAATATTATATTCATTTTTCACTTATATCGACTAAATTTGCTATGGCTTTGCGACCAAAGCCTTTGGCCACAAGGTGTTACCACTTAAGTTAAACTAAGTGAGGTTAGAGGAGAGCTAGAGCTCGTTGAATTTTAAGAAAGGTGAAACAGCTTAAGTCGACTTAAGATAGTTTACCTTTTGAGCACAGATTTATAAAAATGTGCCAAATTTTCGTTTTTTAAAACATTTCCAAGGCAAAAATTTTACTAAATTTCTCGTCACAACAAAAGTTTGTTATTATGAGACGAGAGAAGTTTAGTGAAATTTTTGCCTTGAAAATGTTTTTAAAAAAAATTCGGGGTATGCTGTGTCTTCTACACGGCCGTAGGTGTTTTCCGTGATAGTGTTTATAAGAGGTGCGAGAAATGGCACAATGTATGGGTTTGTTAAAATAAATTTCTTTATTATTAGCATCAAGTACGATATGAAGCGCAGGGTCTCAGCGGAAATGTGCCTGATGGATGTGAGTTCCGCAGACTAAGTAGTGCCTCCCAAAGTCGCCGAAGCTAGTATGATGAATACGCAGCCTAGGTCAAATATATTTTATATCAGAGTTCACACTGACATTTGACCTATCAGATCAGGCATTCCCCCTTTATAGTGCTCTCTAGCATTGTAAATCGCCACTTTGTAAATCTAAATTTTAATTAAAATTTATGTGAAAATTAATTATTTTAATTTACAATAAAGTATCTGCCACAGTTTCTTTACGCACAAATTAGCACTAGGATTGCTCCGATCAGGTGAGGCATGAGGGGTTGTCCCGCTACAGTGATCTCAAGCATTGTAAATCGCTATTTTGTAGTTTGTAATTTTAATAAAAAATTTATGTGGAAATTAATTATTTTAATTAACAATAAGTTATCTGCCACAGTTTCTTTACGCACAAATTGACACCAGAATTACTCCGGTCAGATAAGTGATTTTCATGGTTGGTTGTAAATCGCTGTTTTGTACTTTGTAATTTTAATTAAAATTAATGTGGAGATTAATTATTTTAATTTAAAATAAATTATCTGCCACAGTATTATTAAGCACAAATTAATAACCGAATTGCTCCGATCTGATGAGGCATTCTCTTGCTATAGCGCCCTCAATCTCTATAAATCCCTATTTTGTAGTTTAAATTTTTAATTAAAATTTATGTGAAGATTAATTAATTTAATTTAAAATTAATTAGCTACCACTGGTTTTTTACGCAAAAATTGACACCATCGGATCTTCGATCTGATGAGCCGTTCTCTCGTTTCGTTACACTGGTTGAAGCATTTAAATCAGCCGAAATCAAAGGTTTGCGGCGCGGATTCCTGTGCCGCCCGATGACGTAATTGCGATAATATTATGCGTGACACATAAACCCGAAGGACCAATCTAAGCAATTTTAAATTAAAGGTAATGCTTATAGTTGATGAGTAATTGCCCCCGACCAAGGGCTAAATTTCGGGTAAGTTTTCTGAACATGCGGTTTAAAACGTTATCACGTCAAAACGAAAATTCGACACATTTTTATAAATATTTATTAAATAAAATTTAATAAAACATAATATATTGGTCTATAATTAGCCACATGTTCCGTCGCAGTTCTAAGCTCAAGTTTTCAAATATGTTGGCAGTTCATTTTCTAAAATATCTCGGTACATTTGACCATTCAAGTTGCCTTCAATAATGTGGGGGCCGACGAGTTTGTTACCAATTATTCCACACCACACATTGACAGTCCAAGGACGCTGATGTTCAACTTGGCGAAGCCAGTGCGGATTTTCAACACTCCAGTAATGCATGTTGTGGCGATTAACCGTTCCATGGTTTGTAAAAGAAGACTCGTCGGAGAACAATACGTATTGAAAAAAAATTTGGGTTTTGCTGTATTTGTTCACGTGCCCACTGACAAAAAGTTACCCGATTTTGGAAATCAACGCCATGAAGATCTTGGTGTAAAGACGCATGATACGGATGATACTTATGCTGTTTTAAAATTGTCTAAACACTGACCTGGGACAATCCGGAATCGCTAGCTATTTCTCGTGTACTAATATGAGGATTACGAGCTACTGCAGCCAATACATCAATTGCATTATTTTCTTCGGTGACTGTTGCTGGACGAGTCCTTTTTTTGGTTGAACACTTCTATCAGTAATAAATTGTTTGACAGTACGCTGAAATGATGCATGTGACCGAATACTATCCGGAAAACGCCAAGCGTAGAGAGTGACAGCATTATCAAGACTCCGGCCAGCTTCTCCAAAAACAGAATTATTCCAATTTTCTCTTGTACAGTTAGATACACCATTCTGAAATAGTATTGATAGCTTGACACAGGTATTGTTGTTTTCGAAATAATCTTCGGACTGAATCGGTATTTTAAAACAAAATACAAACAATTTCATTAATTTGAGAGCTGATTTAATCGCATGTTCCTGGGTTACGATAATGACAAGCCATTTTTCAGTAATTGAAAATTTAAGAAATACAAATTGTTTAAGGCTAACTTCGCGTATTTATAACGAAACCATGGTATTTTTATTGCAGACGTATTGCAGAATCGATTGCGTTGGTTCTCAGTAGGAGAAATAAAATAAAAATTGAATATCGTCAATTACAGCGCCATCTATCATGAATCGAAAAAATGTTTTAGTCAAATCCTACGTATTTTTAGACGTAGAATCCGAATCTGAAATAAAAAATAGGGGTTCCTATCTTAGTTTCAAAGTTACCCCCCGCCACACCTACAAGGAGGGGGGAGGGGGTTCTAATTTTAACACTAATGTATTTCCCCCGAGGAATAATTAAATTTTGATCTCTACCTTTTTTTTTTGTAGAGTGCTTATTTTCCGAGATATTTGAGTGTATCAGGTTAAAAAAATCACCCGGTATTTTGGCATAGGGAAAACAAAAACTTTCAAATTTATGAAGTACTAGATAGCCCTAAAATTAAAAACAACAAGTATTTGTATTCTGTTGTAATAATGAAAAACTAAAACGTAAACAATTAAAACAATAGTCGAACAGCAAAATAAACAGTAGTGTTGTTTAGGGTGCTGTGTGTATGCAGTGGATAATAACGCAAGACTCGTTTCATGTGCCGTAGCTGCATACAAATTCAGCAAGTCCTCACACCGCCTCTTCGTAACGGCCGCTGGAAACTACTCTGTTAAAGGAGTAGCCTAAAGTGTCAGGGCTGTAATCCTCCTACAGAAGGTTAGCATTGGCTTGATAGCCCAACCTGTAAAACCTTAATGTTACGAAACCTCAACATGAGTGTCGTATATTTTTCGATTCACCACAACGACCTCGGACACGATACAAGGATGCCAATTTTAAATTTTGAACATAAACTCGACTTAATATAGCTCAAACTCTCTTCAACATTTCATAGGAGTGACGTCATCTCCCTGAAAGAGGTCGCTGAAATTCCGTTCCTATGGATATTTCATCGAGGATCGCAGTAGGCTACCGACCATTTACTGCTTACATCAAAATATTCGTCTCAACATATAAAGCCCAAAATAAAACTGGACATCTACAAAGCTCTGATAAGACCAGTTATCACCTTTGGTGCAAGTCTTGGATACTGACAACACAAAACATTCAGAAAATTGCTGTAACTGAGCGTAAGACGATCAGAATAATTCTCGGTCCCATTAAAGAGAATCACCGGATCAGAAATGATCTCAATAAAATTGACATTATCGGACTTGGGCAGGTACTTCGTTTACAAAATCGGACCACTAAACATGCCTTGGAGTTGCCACCAACGATGGATGGATGATGTTGAAAGGGACCTAAACGCACTCTGTCACCGCGTCTAGCGTTCTTTGGCAGCGGATCCAACTATTTGTAGCGTCAGCGGAAAAACAAGAAGTTGGTACAAAGTATAAATATAGAAAAGATTTGCTTACCAAAAGGTTTGCTTACCGAATCAGTAAATCAAAACGAAAGTGAAACTCGTTCGGCCTTTGAATTCAATGCTCAACAACAAAACAGCATGGCGATTTAATCAACGAATTAAAATGCAATAATATCGAGTTTTTCAAAACGCCTACGCTTTTTAAAGTTTGTTCTATCGGGTTAATTTTCAATAAATCCAGATGAACTAAGAAAGCAATTAATCGTCCTAGGACTGAAAACCATCAGGGAAATTAATCTAAATGAGAATTCGAACCAAACGTTATGATGACCAATGTGGGAATTTGGTAAAATCATTGTGCCCTGGTCTTTACAACCATAGAGATAAGAACCCGCGACCCCGTGCCAATTATGGTAGAGCTTCGTTAAATCTAAATAAATTGAATGAATCTTGTTCGTTTGAATTATATTTTATTACTGCCTGTTTCCTTGAATGGGATTGGAAATAGGTTGACTTAAAATTCAATTTTCGTTACCTAATTTCAAAATGACGGCCATCGTTTTCATGAAATATAATTAAGTGGTGTTGTAATTTTGGTGCCGTTATCAAATTATTACCAAAATATGAAAACGAAATAACAAATTTTGATTTTTTCAATCTCTTTTTTATATCGAAATATTTTTTGTTCCTGTAACTCTGTTCATGGAAACGATTAGATTCTTCCAACTTTGTTTTGGAAGCTTATTTTGTAAAAATGCAGTCCCACTCCCGTAGTTTCCTACCCCTGCCCAGTCTACCTGCCAAGTCGCCTGTATTCCACTGAATTATATTTGTATTTTTTTTTCTAATCTGGGAAAAACTAAAGCTTTAAATAATTTTGGAAATGGTAACATTGACGCTTTCCAAGAACAAGAGCTTCCAAGTCGGTTTATAAAGGCAAGCACATGAAATCCTTGGAAAGGATTAACTTATCTTGAAATGCTCTGTTTCCGTATTAAATCCACTAATTCTTCACTATTTGCTCGTCCTATTAAGTTAAAAGCCGATGTTAATGCATGACAGAAGACGAAAAAAGGCGAACTTGGATAGGACCCACCAATCAGAATCGAATTGCTTAACTGGCTTCCTTGCTGTTGCTGCACGATTTAAACATTATGGAAAACGATTGGGATTGGATTTCTGGTAAAGTGTAAGAAGGGGTAAGCAATATAATGATAAAGGGCCGCTTACCGAATTCATTAAAGAGGCTTTGCCCAACTTTACTATCTGAAGTTGGTTTTTCAATAATCAGCAGTTTATTTGAGACTATCTTACAACTTGTTCCATAGGGAGGTATCTTACAACTTGTTCTATAGGGAGGTATTTTACTATTCGCCATAAGATGAATTACGAGTCCAGTCCATGACTCTTTCATGAAGTGTACATTTTTATATCGATATAATATGTATACAATTTTTTTGATTTTATACGGTCTGAAACGGATGGAAAGAGTTTGAGAGTTCACATTTTTCTAAGAAATTAGTAACTCAATTTAAAAACTAGTTGACTAATGCCCGATTTCAGAACAAAACAGCAATTCGTCAGTTAAATAATATTTTTTCTCTTTCGTCTTTTATGAAATTGCAATTTGTTTCATAATTCCAAATCAATGCTATCTGGATCATAATTCCTTTTTACCTGAACATTTTAAAGGGAGAATTAATTTTTATTTGAGCGATATTGAAAAGTCAAATATTTAATTCTCCCTTTAAAATTCTCATATAAAAAAGAATTATGATCCAGATAGCATTGATTTTGAATTATGAAACAAATTGCAATTTCATAAAAGACGAAAGAGAAAAATATTATTTGTCCACGACTAACGTATAATATGTTCATTATACGTTTGTTTCATCACTTATAATGATATCCATTATTCACTGCTAGTTTATCTAGTAGTCTCTGCTTTCATTATTCAATATTTCCAAGTAAATTATTTGATTTTTGAAATTTTATCTAGTAGTCTCTTGCCATTTTCATTATTATTAAACTGTGACGTCAAAATGTCGTCGAAAATTATTTGAAGAGTATTTAAAGGATTTGATAATAATATTTGTCAGTCGTGGACAAAGTATCGTATTCTACTCGCATACAATGGCTGTTATTCACTCAGATGATTTACGACACTCGCCTATCGGCTCGTGTCGGCAAACTTCATCTTCGTGAATAACAGCTATCATTATATGCTCGTTGAATAATATACTATTAACTGACGAATTGCTATTTTGTTCTGAAATCGGGCATAAGCGAAATAGTCTATTCTAACTGTTGATAAAGAGGCATCTAATAAAGAGATCTCTATCTGTCATTAAGGACCAGTGAGAGGCAGATATAACAACAGCAATACAAACAACAATATGCCTTGACCACAGAGATCTGTGTCAAATAGGGTATCGAAACCATTCTTCGGGTATAAAACCCAATCAAAAGCTTATGCATTTGTACCTATTTCTAGTTTATTTCTTGAAGCTATCCCGATCATCGACTATAGCATAACATGGCTTTCGTCTCGTTAATAACTTTTATCCACCGTTGTGGTTTGTTAATTTTTGTTGAAGTCTTAAAAATGATTGTTAAGAAATTTATAGATTTTATAGAGCATTATAAAGCCATTATTAATTAATCTGCCTCTCCACTTGATATCAACTTAGTTAGAGATTTGTTTTAGTAAGCTTTTAGAAATGGCTTTAATGCGTCTTTGAAAGTACATATATTGTTTATAACTCTCATTGTTGCGGCCGAGTGGAATTCATGTCCCTATTCATTTTAATAATGTTCAATTTACACCGAAATATCACATGACATCTAATATTGTATCACTGTGGTATGTCAATTCGAAAATCAATGTTATGTCTTCAACATTGAGCTTTCCCCAAACAATCATTTCAGCCATGATTCTTCCGACAACAAAACGATGCTCTTTGCATTACCTACTCAAAGTTGTGGGCGAATTTTAACCGAATATTTTTTTTTTTGTTTCTGAGTATATCGTTAGACAATGGCGATGAAAGTATTTCGGTTTGATGCCCTTTTGGAGAAGTTGGGTAAAATAAATTCAGGATATACAGAAAAAAAAAATTGTCGAATCAATAACAAATCCTCTTAAATTGATCATCAGACATAATTTCGAACAAAATTGTATTGCATATATTTTGAAACTGTTTTCATAATTTAAAGATTGATGTACCATTTTCCTGTTTTTGATTATATTTATTATTTGTTGCTACTATTTAGTAATTTATTTTTTAATAAGGAATACTATGAATTTTTAAAAATAAACTTAGGTTTCTTAGAAAATTTTACCAAAAAAATATTTATTCAACGGTGGGCCGGGTATGCGTACTAAAATAGAAATCCATTTCAATATTCTCTCACAATGTCGAGAAAATTTGATTATTTCTAGTATAACGAATTTGATTAAAATTAGAACGTAATTTGCTTAAATTATAAATATTCTGAAACATTTTTAAATTATAATTTAATTTAATTGAAATCAATTTCCTTCAAATTAGTCTGATCAATTTGTATTTTGAATTTAGAAGGATTTACTTACTTAGGATTAGGACCGCATATGCATCATTTACATAATATTGAAATAACTACAGTTCTGTCAGGAATGGAGAAAAGTTCCTTTTGGGACGATTTTCAGAATATTAAGAGCGCATGTTGGATGTTTCAAAAGATTGTTACTTTTTATATACCTCGTATTTTTTGCTTTATGCATTCCTTGCATAATCCCATGGTTTCTAGAATATGTTTTGTAACTGGATTTGGACTTACGTGCCATGCACAGACCACCAGTGATTAGGAAGTAAATTACTTTTATTTGAAAGACATACTCTAGTAAACATGAATAAAAAGCCTGAATTGACAGAGATTTTGTAAATCGTTTTATTTAAACCTTGCCGATTGTATTTTCAGAAATTTGATACCAGCACAAAGGTTTCTCTAAATTTTTAATCATAATTTATTAAATTTATAATATACCTTCCTAATTAGAGCCCTTCTGAAATTTTAAATTAAGTCATAATCCCAACAATATCAGAATTCAAACCGTCTTTATGGCCTGGAGAGGCCCGGCACAAGTTGATAAAGCTCCGCCGACCACTGGCCATAAAAATATTTGTACAACACAAATACATAAAGCTTCCATATTCCGCCTGTGGGAAAGAGAATCTAAGCAAGACACCTGGTTGCACCTATACCGCTGCCTTATTTGCTTGTTCAGTCCAACAGGTAGAACAGATGGCAATGCAGGATTTACAGTTATCAACCTTTTGAACTTCAAGTTTAATCTTTTACATTTCAAATGCAACCTTTACAATTTAAATTCAACCTTTTGAAAATTATATTTAGTGGATTTCAGTTTCAAATTAAACCAATTAAAGTTTAATCGAAAATTGTTCCAATACCAAATAAAACTTTTTCAAAACCATTCAAAACATTTTCAAATTCAAAAGAATCTAAAAAAATTGGTTTTGTTTCAATATGTAACGGTTTTCTATCAACTGATAACGTGAATAGTGTTTTGGCTTATAAGGTCGAAAAGTCACAGAAGGTTTAATGTTTATTTTAATTTAATTTATAATTTAAATCTAAATATTACCGAGGATTTGGTAAGGATCAAGGAATCGAACGTAATATTCGAGGAGGTAGAATCGATTTAACCTCACCAATACTTGGGTGGTTTAGCTTTAGAAATCGATCAGAATTTTGATGATGAGGAAATTGAAGTCTAATGTGAGTATAATACTACGATATGAAGTTGAAATTGCGTGTGTCTTCAAAATTCTGCCAACTGCTCAAATGCAGCCATAAAGCAAATTTTGCCATGGGCGATTTAAATGGGATTCTAGAGTTAAATTTAGATGAAGTCCTATAGAACAGGGCCAAGGACCAAAAATATATTTTCTATAAAAATTTCAGTTCAATAAAAAGCTGTCTTACTTTATATTACATAACATCAACTGAGCAATTTAATTCAAGGAAGCAAAATCATCAACGAGTTCTACGCCAATGTTAACTATCAATTATCACTAATAATCAACAAAGTTAAAATCGAAAACTACAATACGGATGCAATGAATGTACTAAGCGAAACTTATAGAAATCGTGCACTAGATGTTTTCATAAGAGACTTAACGGTTGACATATCCAAAATGCTTACCATACAAAGTCCTCCAACCCTACCGGAATCCTATTTATTATGTCGGGAGATCTAAAATCTGAAGTTCAGAAACTTCAATAACTCGGTTACCGCTCTAGTTAATCAAATAACTAGCTAATCAAATCCATAGTTATCTCTACAATAGAGGAATATGGGATATAACATTCAGCAATGACAAGATCATATACTACCATCGAGGCCATTCCAACCCAAGCCACCAATACCATGGAAGTAGACGAGCCAATGAAAACAAAAAAATTAGATTTTATGAATCGACCTAATTACTTCAATTCAAACCTTAGATGGGATTTAAACTAAGATGTAAACCTAAATCCGAATAAACAACAAAGAGTATTCCATTGGAAGAGCAGAAGGGAGGAGACTCATTTGAAGAATATATCGAGAATTATTATGAGATATAGAAGACGAGTCGGAGGCATAAGACAATTTCAAGGTAAATTTTACGAAAGATGCCTCTCAAGCATACCGTATAACTAGACCGCAAATGCCAAAACAAAAATTTTATTAAACGAGAACTGATCGGAAGCAGACCCAAAAAAGGTATTTGCGATTCAAAAACTCAAACCACCAGAAAAATACGTTTTTACTGGTCAAATGAACCTGACGTACTCACAATCCTATTGCTGATAGTATTGAGCTTAATTCAAACTATAACAAAAACAATAAGTTGAATAAATTATGCCCAGTAATAAGTACATTGAATGATAATTTTCAAGAGTATGGAGGAACAAATGATAAAATTTCAATAGATGAAAGCACGATGACAGTGGGAAAACAACAAAGTCGTTATCGGAGATCGATTGCAGGCACCGAATACGAATGAGTAGGAGAAAGTTGTGGTGGCCAATATTCGGGTGTATCTGTTCGATGTTTCTTTAATTTGATCCAAGCAAACCTTTAATTTGATCCAAGATGCTGTTTGTTTTTGCCTGCTCCAGTAAAATGGTGCAAATGCAAAAAATTATACAGAAACTCCAGGTCGAAATACAAAAAATAATTCAATGGATTTCGTTAAGCTTGGGTCGATGTTTTACTAAATTCAAGGAATATAAAATAGGATGTTTAACTGGACATAAACCTGAATGGCCAGAAGAACAATTAATGAATCTATGGACCAAGAAGGTTACAAAATGCTGCCTATTTCGCACGTTACTCGATTAACACTGTTAAACACAGAGGAATCAATGTTATTGTTTGAGCATGATCCAATGTTTTGAAGATATTATCATAGTTTAGATATAATGGAAAATACCATTTTACTATTTGTGGAGAAAGAAAGATAATATGAATTCTGATGCTGCGCCTAATGATCTCAATGCCATGATGAAGCACTCATCTATCTTATCAAATATATATTATCGAAACGTAATTATATACCTATAAACTTAACAATTGAAGGCTCTTGATGTGGCTCGCAGCCGGTACTCTTTGCTCGAACTTACACATGCTATTGCTATGCTGTGCAAGTTCCAAACTATACCTTTATACACAAGTGGACAATTGTCAAACCAAAATGTTGTTTTTTAAGCGTGCCGACAGGTACGCAACTGCATAAATGTTGCACATGTTAAATTCGGTTTAGCATTAAAAAGTCACTCGTTACAATTACCAACCGACCACAATGTCATGTGACAGATTTCAAACATTGCAGCAAAATTTTCAATAAGGTTTTCGTCTTACTGTGTATAGGATTGCCATTAGTCATTTCATTACTCATTACTTTTAGCTGTCACAACAATTCGACATACATATTTCCCAATTTTTTGTGTTAATAGTCATATGAAAAATATTTGTTATCAGTGTCGCGTTAATCAAACATGACTCAGGAAAAGTTTCATAAATCACGTAATTATTCGTTAGCATCAAAAATTTACCGATGGAAAAAATTACATTCAAACTATCACATAGCCATGTAATTTTGAATGTAACATGTGCGTTCAGGTGCCACAGTTGGCTTACCTGATGTTCCTTCAACTTTGCTTAAGTAAAAGTCAAAGAGATGGTTAATTTTAATAAATCATGTTTACTGGTTCATTGTCACCTTAGTTTGTTCTATGTTTCCACAGATGAAGGAACTCCTGACTTCTTAAATTTCTACTCGGTGCTTTTATTTTAATTGATTCCAGTGTAGACAGTGCATTGATTTGATCTATTAAAATATATTCCAACAAACCAACACTTTAAAAGTTCTCGTCTAGGATTTTCATCCAGTAAGATATGGTGGCAATCGCTTTAGGTTAACGTGGTACGGTACATTTTCATTCACTTTTCAACGTTATATAGAGTATAAGCTTTTTTTGGATACTCTCAATATTTTGGATATGTTCATCGTGAAAAGGACACCAGACATTGACAGCGTATTCAAGTTGAGATCTGACGTAGGCATAATACAGGATCTTAATTGTCTCGAGTTCATAAATATCTCTCATCCAACGCTTAATGATATTTTGAGTAGGAATTTAAGTAGAACTAATATCAAAAGAATTTTGTCTATTAACTCAGATATACTGTCTGACGCTGAATCAATTGCTAACGATTTTGGTTTTTATTTCTCTAACATCGTTAATGATTTGAGTTGTTCTAACTTTTCTGCCCAAAGTATGAGTCCTAATGATTATTCTTACTCTACTGAAATGTTGGAAACATTTTTTATTAATCCAGTCGAGGAATCAGAGATTATTTGTATTATTAATGGACTTAAATCAAGTAATGCACTTGACATTCTTGGTATTAACTCGAATATGCTAAAAGTAGTGGCTCTAGCAATTGCGCCAGTTTTATTACAATTTATTAACCAATGTTTTGTAAATGGTGTTATGCCTAATGTATTAAAAACTTCAATTGTTATCCCTTAGTTTAAAAAGGGAGATATCATTATTAAGGACAATTATCGGCCCATTGCATTGCAACCCACAATTTTGAAGATCATTGAAAAATCAATGTATTGAGAAGTTTCTTGACAAATTTGAGTTTCTTAGTCCTCATCAACACGGCTTTAGATATGACAAAAGTACTGAATCCGCGCTAATTAATTTCTTAAATGGAATTCATATAAATCTTAATGAGAAGAAGTGTGTTGGTGCAGTCTTCATTAATATAAAGAGAGCCTTTGATATGGTGGATCATAATCTGCTTCTGCGTAAGCTCCAGTCTATTGGTTTTAGAGGTGTATCACAGAATTGGTTCAAGTCATATCTCAATAATCGAACATTTATGGTTAGGATTGATAAATCGCAAAGCATTCCATTTAATATTGAACATGGTGTTCCTCAGGGTTCTGTTCTTGGTCATATCTTGTTTTTAATTTACATAAATTCAATTTTTAACCTAAACTTAAACGGTAAAATTGTTGCTTTTGCTGATGATATTGCATTAAGCTATTTTGATTTGACTGCGAATGACCTAACGAAGCAAATAAATTCTGACATGAAAATTCTTCGCAAATGGTTTGATAATCACGCCTTGCTCTTAAGTGAAAAAACTAAGGTAATGTTCTTCAAATTGATTGGTGATCCTTATCGAAGTTTCATCCCGGAGATTTTTTATCATGTACAATTGTGACTTATGCAATTGTAGCAGCCTGTGCATTAAAATTGAAAATGTTCATTTATTTAAATATTTGGGATTGAACGTTGATGCAAATTTAAACTGGAAATCACATGTTCAAACTGTCAAAAATCAAGTTAATTCTGCATTACGTGCAATTTATTTGATACGTAAATTTTGTCCATCCAATGTTTTACTCAATTTTTATTTTGCTTGCGTGGACTCTCGCATCAGTTATAGTTTATCATGTTGGGGTGAAGTTTATTTTGATACCATTGAACCGCTATTAATTTTACAAAAGTATATTATTCGGGTTATGTTTTTCAAGTGCCGATACGATCATTCTTGGCCTATTTTCATTGCTTGCAAAATTTTGCCTTTACAGCACCTATATATTTTTAAAGTCTTGAGATTGTTTTTTTTTGCAAAGTAGTCATCGGTTACCGCGAATTGTTTCCATATATCAAGTTCGGAATAATTATCGAAATTTGTACTCTGTTCCGCCGTTTTCATCTGAATTATTTCGTAAATATTATATAGTTTCTGCGCCCACTTTTTTTAATCGGTTGCCGCCTCATATAAGGACGATGATTTATGATAGGAAATTTTTGCGTTTGGTCAAAGATTGGATATTTGAAACTAAAGATGTAGGGTTTATGTTTGCTAAATACGTTTTGTTTTATATAATTTAATTTTTCATTTTTAATCTACTGTGGTTCTTTTCTTGTGTAATTATTATACTATTTTTGTAAATTTAATTTTTAACACTTGGGTGAATCGAAACTGTCTTTTTGACAAAGATTATCCAATCTTCTTAACCACATTTCTTGTAGGGGTTTATAAAAGAAATTGTATATTTGAATGTTTTTGTTTTGTATGGTTAAGAGAAATAAATAAATAATAAAACCAAGCTTGGGATTAGCTCTATTGACTCATTGCTCAATGTGCTTAGTAAAGCACATGTTTTCAACGAAATTAACCCCTAGGTCTTTAATCTCGAATAATTTTTGTAAAAATATGCCGTTAATTTGATACTGTTGTATAACAGGGTTACTTTCCGATGGAACGATAAAATCTTACACTTATTAATGTTGACACTGAGAAGGTTCGACTCACACCATTTCGCTAGATTGTCGATTTCTTCTTATAGCTTATGGGTATCGCCAATGTTTTCTACTGTTTTAATGATTTTGAGATCATCTGGAAACATTAATACCTTAGAATACTGTATTACTTCAGTAATGTCGTTGATGAAGATTATAAAGATCCAAGGACCAACAAGAGAGCCTTGTGGTACTCCTGAGGTAGCATGAATTAATCGTCATCCACCTAAACAATGATATTGCTTAAGATGCTAGCACCTTCATTCGTTGGTAATGCTGCATGTTTTTGTAACTCCATTGAGGCGTGATCCTCAGCAATGTCCTGCTTAATTCAGAGCTTGCAAAGCTTTCTTAATTCGAAATGCCTGGTTTCATCACAAAACATTTGACTACTTCCGGTGCTCCAAATTTTTTGTTTACTATGAAGTCCAGAATTATTCGCTGTGGTTGGAAATTGCCATGAAAAGCTGCTATTCGATTACCTTGTATAAAATTATAGGCACTTGGGATCCGCGAGTCCCAAGTATAATTTTTTAAAATTAAAAGGAGCTCCTGTGTCAAGGCCTGCATCCATTCATCTTGACTAAGTACTAGCAAACACTGATTTTATTGGAATCTCGGCCACATGCGAGCGAGTTTTTCATCCTCACTGTTATTTTTAACGATAATTTTATACTCCTTCGGTCTACCCAGGTGACCTGTACGAATCTTCCACATCCATAAATTATTTGTTCTTGGTTAGGAACGGCATCTTATTTTAAAGCAAATTATATTTATTCCAAATCAGTGCGAATATACACCGGAAAGATACCTGGCACTATTAACGTACGGTTTTTTCGTTCTGCTGCTCGGTTTCGCTTCGTTGTCGGGACTCGTTAAGCTACGCTGGATCCCAGTATCTTGTTAAGAAAAAAGTTTTGAATTTGTGGATAATGCCCATTGGCATTTTGTGACTGATCCCAAACAAGTTTACATAAAATTATTTCCTTCTGTAAGGGCAATTGATTCAAGATTTCTTCTTTGGCCACTAAATTTAAAGGTAATTGACTTTGATTAGTTTTTATAGAACGTTTCTCTTTAATGAATTCAGTGAGGTTGTTGAAATTTATAAATTTATTACCTTATAACGCCCTTGTGGTTCTCTTAAACTTATGGCACATGTTCAATTATAGCCTTTTGTTCCACCAGACCTGCCCACAAAGTCTATTGGAGTGCTTTTCTGCAGACCGCATAGTTATGTCCCGACTTTGAGAGTGCTTCTAAGTTTTACCCACTCCACTTCATTACATTGAACACTACAATACAATTTTAGGCACTTGAAATCTAAACGTGTTAATAAAAGTGAGGAATTTCTCTTTATTAGTTATTCCTATTTACCAAATCACCACTTAAATTAGATAAACTCTTAGACTTAGAGCACTCGCGAAGGGTAAACTAAAACCTAAAGCGGCATGTTGCACAGGTCTGCTAGCATTCAGGAGAAATTTCGCGACAACACTTTTAAAGTCATTTGGAATAAAATCATTACGAGGCAAGGTTTCGGTTCAACCGACCTCTTCCACGAAATAAAATTGGATTGTTTAACACACAATGAACATAACACGTAGAACATGGCCGGTTATATTCAGGCCTGTCTGTTCGACTATTAGGTTAGCAAATTTATTGAGCTTCATGGCCGACTTTCGATATACATACATAGGCAGATCTGGAGTATATAATTCAAAGTCTTCTTATATTCCTTGATGTCTGGTCGGATCTGAATCAACTCATGTTTCATCAAATGACATAGAAATGCAAACAATTACTCGGATCAAAATTTTTATTCAAAAACAAAAGTTAGTTCAATTTTTGTTGTTGGTTTTAATGAAAACCTTAATGTCAACTTGAAGGTTTGTCAAGAAATACCTGTTTTCGGTTTTTTGTAACGTTCAGTTTATTAAGGCTACAGCACGCGTTTGCGAAATATGATAGAATCCTGGATATGCAATATGGATCGTTTGCCGTCTATGTTTACTGTAGATTCCAACCTTGTTCGTAAAAGAAAATCGTGTGGTGGCCACACCTCCATTTAACAAAAATATAATGTTAGTAAAATCTCTCACCGGCAAGGTGGTAATTATTTAAACAATTTAAATCTAGTGCTAATTTTCATTCACAAATCAAATAAATGAAATTAGAATAAGATTGGACATTTAGATCTTCAATTTTCAAATTGAAAACAGCTTTATAATTTTCTTTAGCTTTATAATTTCTAAATTTGTAACGAAAAATTCTTGAATAACAATTTTCTAAATTCTAAATTTATTGACATTCCCTTACATTTACCAAACGAAGAATTACAATTTTTTCAAACTTTTGCTTAAGTAACACATGTCTGCATTAAAGAAAAGGGCGTATTGCCATATTCCAATCTAATATTTAAGAAAATCGCCCAAACTTTGAAATGTTTTAATATAACCCACAGGGGTCGTTATCAAATAATAATGTAGTAGAAAATGGCCAGGCCTTAAGTAAATTTCATATACATACGTAAATTCATAGACCGTGTCTTGGACACAAATAACTAAGGTACTGGTGTATAACAATATTTTTAACACGCATAAATTGTCTTAATGTTTCTTGTTTCCGGTCGTTGGGTGCATGTTGTTGATCTTTTTATAGACACATTTCACCGGGCCAAATACATGTATGCATATACGCAATTTTATGAAAACACGATTTCACTGGAATATACTCGAAAAAAAAAACTGAAAAATTTGTATACGTAAATTGTGAACGGTTAAAATAAAATATTTGCATAATTAATGTTTAGAAGCTTTCATTTGGCATCATTCAGAGCAGAACCATTTTATTCAAATATGATGAACATCACCACATACACATATGTATATACATAAAAACATATATGTATATTTCTTTTTATTTTTATCAATGAAATCAAAAGTGAATATGGGGTCCATTTCTACTCCGCGCGGTATACACATCACCGTTTCAGGTAAGATGTAAAAAAAAAAAAAAACATAGAATTAACAGTAAACAAAATACAAAAAAAACTAAAATACGAAATGAAATACCGTAAAGAAATAATTATTTAGCGATAAAGAAAAGAACATCAACAGAAACAAAAATAAAACAATAAAATATCGCGAGATTTGAGATCAGAGATGTATTGTGTGTGTGTGTGTGTGTGTTGGGAATTAATACGCGGTTTAAAAATAGATTTTTTTTTTGTATTTTCCGAATCTCGCTAAACTCTGCGACCTAATCCACAAAACTATTTTGTTAATTTTATATTTAAGACAAAGTCCTGCTGGCGACCAAAATAAAAATGTCACATTATGTAATTCACAAAATTTTCACGTTTTCCACGTAGATATTTTATCGTCTGTCTGGGACAGGCAAATTTAGCCGCGAAGCAACTAGTACAATATCGGTCTATATTATATTTATTATAAACAAAATATGAAAACTTACGATTTATTGTTATTATTTTCCTTTAGTTTCCTGCTTTTCCGCGTATACTCTTTTTTTTCTATTAAAATTTTCTTTTATATATATATATATTTATAGAAATATATAAAAAAAAAAAAAAATCGTGAAAAACACACCAACAAAAACACACTCCACACAGTTTTTTTTTATATATAAAAAATTTTCTTTTTGGTTTAATTTATTAAAACATTTCCATTTTATTTATTTTTTAATTAAATTTTCACACAAAATATTTAATAATTTAATTTTCACAAAAGAAAATTATTTTTCTATATTTATAAAGATAATAAAGTTGCTATGCGATGATTGAAAATAAAATGCTGGTACCAAAGATGCACACACAATAAATGAAACACAATCGATGAAAGTCTTCTTTTGCTGTGCTGCGTTCAGCTCATATCACACATACGAGAGATGAGCGAGATTTTACTTTGTTTTTTTTTATTTGTGAAATGGAGAATGCCCGATTTTCTGTATGCGCGCACTCCATGGGAAATATCGTGTGTACATTATGTTTGTATGTACAAAGTATATTATGTAAAGAGAGAGGGAGCGCTATAAAATTTATATGAAATTTTATAACTCAATTCCCATAAACATACTGTTAATACATACATATATACAATATTTAAGAAAGTAGAGAATAAGATTTGAATAAGTGTGTATATAGTCTGTTCGTTAAAACATACATTATTGGAGTCACAAAACAAACCCCTTCGAAATCAGAATAAATCCCTTTAGTGCCATAATACACGGATTATTAATAAATTCGCTGCAATTTCCAAAACCGTAAATCGAGCGAAGATTCATCTTCCAATAATAAAGTAATCCTAGCGCACAAACATTTGAACGCAACATAGCCAACATAGACTACACCCTGATTTTCTTAAAACTAAGATATTATGTAAACGTGAAAATAAGCTTTGCTTTATACAAGTTTTCACGTTTTCACTTTATCTTAGTTTTTTGCGAATTAGGGTGCGGTACACTAAATAATATTTGTAATGATTTTTTTGAGTTTCTATACCGTACAGATTCAGCGTAGGTATGGAATCAGCAATCTCCAATTAATTTAACCCTTAACGGTCGAGAGTTTTTTTTTAATACTCGTCCATAAGAAAACAGAAAATTACATAAAAGAATGGAATAGAGAAGTTCTGGAATATGGCCAACTAGGATGGAACTTTGACTATTCCTTAACCGGAAACGGGATTCTAAAATGATTTTTAGATGAAGTTCTTAGCCATAAGTAGCATGTAACTTGATATTTCCTTAACCAATGAGGGACTTTCCCAATATCGATTTTAGTTCATTTGTCTCCAGTCTCCACGCTTGGGCAGCGCTGACTACTTTTTTTTTACATGCAAAAACAAGTAAAATCATGTTTACAAATATGTACAAGTTTCTTGTCTAAATTAGTCGATGTCCCCCTACTTTTTTTTTATGATTACTAAAGATGAGTATGTTGCGATTAATAATAAATATCAAATTTTAAAATTAATTTAGTCGAAATTAATAATTTAATGAAACATTCAAGACACATTTTGACCATATAAAACTACATACGAAATATTTTAGCCGCCAGTCAGCAAGCGTTGGAATTATATTTGGGAAAATCACTAATTTTAGTGAAACTTACGACATATGCGACATGGAAAACTAAAATTATTTTTAGATGAAGTCCTGAAATACAATCTATTAGGATTGAACCTATGTCTTTTTTAACCAATTTGAGTGAAATTTGACATTTGCGATGGAAATGGAACCCTAAAATTATTTTTTAGATAAAGTTGTGGAATGTAGCCGGTTAGGTTAGAGCTAGGCTATTCCTTAACTGTTCATGATTAAATTCGACATGCACTACGGTAATGAGATTCTAAAATGATTTTTCTAGTTCCGGGACCCAGATAAATATGAATTTACATAAGACACAAAATTTGTTACCATTAAACCAGTCTTCAATACATCTCTGTTCGTAACACATGCGGTTCATTCTAACCTCATTACATGGCGTCATTAGTGTTTCTCAAAATAAAAAACAAACAAAAGTAATTTAATCTAAACTAAGACTAACAAAAAATGTAATAAATAAAAATTAAATTATTTAAATGTGCTAAAATAAAAATTAGACGCCCATGGTCATTAATTTAATAGATAATCGAAGATTAATAACAATATTTTCGCAGATCACGCGCACACATTCCTTACAAAACGACTACCAGAAAACAAAATATAAAGGGCTGAAACCTCTTTAGGTGATCAGAACTTCGGTCTTCAAAATTAAGTGTACTCCCAAATCAATACCAAACTGAATCTCTTAAGTTATAGTCTTCAGCTCAATCTCCAAAAAAAATATTTGTGTAAAGTTTGGTTCAAATTGGTCAAGGCGTGTGGATTTGTTTAAATATCTTGCACATATACAGGTTTTACAATGGCCAATTAGGATAAAACTTATCTATTTCATAACGGATTTTAGTGAAATTTGACATCCGCGATAGAAATGGGATCCTAAACTGATTTTTGGATAAACTTAATATGGCCAAGTCGGATGAAACTTGCCTATTTCCCAACCGATTATTATGATATTTGGCATGTGCGTTGGAAATGGGATTCTAAAATTATTTTTGGGTGAAATTCTGGGATATGGTCAATTAAGATAGAACTTGGCTATTCCTTAATCGATTATGATGAAATTTAAGATTTGCGATGGAAAGGTGATTATAAAATGATACTGATAATTCCGAGAGCCTACACTACCGTTAGAAGTTTTAATTCTTCAGCACGTATCCGCCACACACTTCATTTTTTTAAGCATGGCCAAACTTACAGCTGACAGTAATTACTAAGGAAACATACCCCAATGTTTAAAGCGGTGGATTGGCGAGAAAAGTTTCTAGGCGAACTTGAATACATATTATTTCGAAGATAATCTCGATCGTTAAGGAATTGAAATAGACGTATACGCTGACTCAAGGAAACTTCAATAGCTACATTATTTACAGCAACCTCGTCAGATACCAATTTAAAAGCCATATTGACATATCCCTCACAACCTCATCCAAAAATAATTTGTGTGTCACATTTCCTTCTATTAGTTGGAAATGTCAAAATTCATCATAATCGATAAAAATAGCTAAGGTATATCCTAATTCCCCATATTCCAGAATTTAATCTTAAAAACATTTAATAATGCTGTTTATTTGTGGAATTTCCTCCAAATCGGTTAAGAAATAGGGAATAGTTCCATCATACTTGGCCATATTCCAGAATTGTATCACATTTCCAAGGCATATATCAAATTTCATAATAATCGGTTAAGGAATAGCCAAATTCCATTAAACTTGGCCATATCCCAGAACTTTATCCAAAAATCCTTTTAGAATTCCATTTCCTACACACATGTCGAATTCATCATAATCGGTTGAAAAATAGGCAAGTTCCATCATAACATTGGCCATATTCCAGAACTTCATTCAACAATCATATGTTAGAATCCCAATTCCAACGCACATGTCGAATTTCATAATAATCAGTTGAGGAATAGGCAATTTTCATCTTACTTGGCCATATTCCAGAACTTTATCCAAAAATCAATTTAGAATCCCATTTCCAACACACATGTTCAATTTTTCGGCTGGAAGACATTGATAAGTATGAAAATCCAAATAATGGTGAAAACAACGTGACCATACTAATACCAAGGATTGAAACCGAGGATATTCATCGAGCTCTAGAAGTATTCGGAGATGGATGTGGTCCTGATGGTATTCCAGCTTCATTATTGAAAGATTTCACATCGTTGGTAACTCCTCTGTGTCTTCTATTTAATCAATCATTACAACTAGCCGTATTTCCAAAGAAATGGAAAGTAACAAGAGTAACACCAATTTTCAAAACAGGAGCAAGAAATGATGTCTCTTGTTACAGAGGAATTACATCAATATCTTCAATACCCAAATTATTTGAACTGGTTGTATGCAACTCATTCAGATCTTTGGTTCCTCGATTCATCTCACAGTGTCAGCATGATTTTATACCCAAGAGATCAACATCAACAAATCTTATTGAATTTACCAGCAACACCATTAAAGAAATTGAAATGCATAAGCAAGTTGATGTGGTGTATACTGACTTTGCCAAAGCCTTTGACTCTATCAGTCATTGTAAAACGTTGCAACAGTTATACAGATTCGGTTTTTCTAAACAGTTTGTTGCGTGAGATAGAAGATCAGAATCAATTCAAGCTACTTCAGGAGTATCACAAGGCTCTCATGTTGGTCCTTGGATCTTCATAATTTTCATCAATGACGTTACTGAAGTAATACAACATTCTAAGGTATTAATGTTTGCAGATGATCTCAAAATCTTTAAAACAGTAGAAAACATCGGCGATAGCCATAACCTACAAGAGGACACCGACAATCTAGCGAAATGGTGTGAGTCTAACTTCCTCAGTCTCAACATCAACAAGTGTAAGAGTTTATCGTTCCATCGGAAAGTTAACCCTGTTACACAACAATATCAAATAAATGGCGTACTTTTACAAAAAGAATTCGAGATTAAAGACCTGGGGGTTACTTTCGTTGAAAACATGTGCTTTACTAAGCATATTGAGCAATGCGTTGCTAGAGCCAATTCCATGCTTGGTTTTATTAAGCGTTGGACTGGGGATATTCATGACCTCGAGACAATCAAGATCCTGTATTATGCCTACGTCAGATCTCAACTTGAATACGCTGTCAACATCTGGTGTCCTTTTTACGACGAACCTATCAGAAAAATCGAGAGTGTCCAAAAAAAGTTTATACGGTATATAACGTGTAAAGACGGATGGGATTACGACCATGACTTACCGCACCACGTTAACCTGAAGCGATTACCATCATATGCTACTGGATGCAAAACCTATCAAATGACAACATTGGCAAATAGATGAGAGCTTTTAAAGTGTTCAATTATTGGAAATATTTTACTTGATCAAATCGATGCACCATCCATACTGGAATCAATTAAAATAAAGGCACCGAGTAGGAATTTAAGAGATCATGAGTTCCTTCATCTGAATAAACACAGAACAAACTATGGTGACAATGAACCGGTAAACATGATGTCGAAGAGTTTTAATAAAATCGACCATTTGTTCGACTTTTACTTAAGTAAAGACAGCTTTAAACGTAGGTTGAAGCAACATTTTGCTCCAACCTAAAAATATTTTTATGTCAATTTTTATTCTTTTTTTGTTTAATTTAATTTTTATTCTACCCTGTTCTATATGTTATAAATTCAAGTCAAATTTGTCGACTTTTCTCAGTATAAATAAATAAATTTATCATAATCGGTTGAAAAATAGGCAAGTTCCATCATACTTGGCCACATTCCAGAACTACATCTAAAGAACATATTAGAATCCCAATTCCAACGAACATGTCGAATTTCATCATAATCGGTAGAAAAATAGGTAAGTTCCATAATACTTGGCCATATTCCAGAATTTTACCCAAAAATCATTTTAGAATCCTATTTTCAACGCACATGCCGAACTTCATCATAATCGGTTGAGAAATAGGCAAGTTCCATCAGCCATATTCCAGAACTTCATCCAAAAAACATTTTTGGAATCCCATTTTCAACGCACATGTCGAACTTCATCATAATCGGTTGAGAAATATAGGCAAGTTCCATCATACTTGGCCATATTCCAGAACTTCATCCAAAAAACATTTTAGAATACCATTTCCAACACACATGTCAAATTTCATAATAATCAGTTTAGAAATAGGCAAGTTCCATCATACTGCGCCTTATTCCAGAACTTTACCCAAAAATCATTTTAGAATTCTATTTTCATTATACCTGCCGAGTTTCATCATAACCGGCTAAGACACAGCCAAGTTTCATCCTACTTGGTCATGTTTCAGAATTTTGTCTGAATATTATTTTAGAATCCCAATTCCAACGAACATGTCGAATTTCATCATAATCGGTTGAGAAATAGGCAAGTTCCATCATACTTGGCCATATACCAGAACGTCTTCAAAAAACATTTTAGAATCTCATTTCCAACGCACATGTCAAATTTCATAATAATCGGTTGAGAAATAGGCAAGTTACATCATACTTGGCCATATTCCAGAACTTTACCCAAAAATCATTTTCGAATCCCATTTTCAACGCACATGTCGAACTTCATCATAATCGGTTGAGAAATAGGCAAGTTCCATCATACTTGGCCATATTCCAGAAATTCATCCAAAAAACATTTTAGAATCCCATTTCCAACACACATGTCAAATTTCATAATAATTGGTTAAGAAATAGGCAAGTTCCATCATACTGCGCCATATTCCAGAACTTTACCCAAAAATCATTTTAAAATCCTATTTCCATTGAACCTGCGTCAAGTTTCATCGTAAACGGTTGAGAAATACCAAAGTTCCATCATCATAATTGACCATATTCCAAAAATTCACCTAAACATCTTTTCAGGATACCTTTTCCAAGACGAATGCCAAATTGCATGTCCGTTTTCACATGTCCCCGTATTGCGGCCTTTTGTTTTCTATGGCATACGTGCCTTCATAGCGAGGCCTTTCGACTGTTAAGTGTTAATATAAAATTTAAAGATTTTACTGAATCAAACCTATAGCAGTGAAATGTTTTCTAAACTTCAGATTTCCAGTTATTTGAATTAAACTGCAGATCCAGAAACGCGTTATCTTTAATAAACGTCATTCCCTAATTTACGCACTTACTTGATGGACAGATGCATCGCTTAGCCATTGTCTTCTTTTGATGCCGTCTGTTTTGGGTCGACAGTAGTCCCAGTACTCTGTTTAGAAATTATTTCAGGAACAAACTTGCGAGATTTAATCTAATGAACGAGCTTAGCACAAATTAATTAATCGAATATACTCAAATTAATCACATTTACGAGTGAATCAACAAAAAACAAAATGCGAAATTTTAACTGTCATTTGTGTAATTTCCCAGTATGCAAATTTTCCACACTGTGGAAAAATTATTCGAATTCCATACGAAATTCCATACAATAAAATATCAAAGACACATCAAATTCGTTTGAAGTGCATCGGGTTTTGTCTTTCTCTTTCTCTCACAAAAAAAATATTCACATATATAAGTATCGACGCACACGCCATTTTCTACCCTCAGCTGAGTTTGTCAATTTGTTGTGATTTGTGTTTTGATTGAGCCAGACGTGTGTCGTGTGTGTGAATTAAAGTGTTTTTTCTTTATTATCTATCAATTTATTATTTAAATTTATTTTATACTTCGTTGTAATCTTAAGAATCTTAATTATCTAATTATGTTTTACACATTAAACGCAATTATTATAATATAAGTTTATTTATTTATTATATACATACATATGTAGATACATTCTATACATATGTAGATACATATGATTTATTATATACATATGTAGATTATTATATACATATGTAGTATAACATTTATTATTTAAGTACATACATATACAAAATTATTGAATTTGTAATTGAAATAATTAAAACACTATTTTGAAATGTAAATTTTATTTTGAGTTATTATTCGCATGGAAATATTGGTTGATTCCATCAGGAAAAGACCAAAAATCTACTATGGAAATAATATTTTGTTTCCGACGGAAAACTTTTTTATAATTGCCAGAAATTAGTACGGAAAAGGATATGAAAATATGTAAATTTCCAACAAAATTCCATCTACTTTCCAAATCTGATTTTGTCTCGTTTTAGTTAGGGCACACACCCACACCGGAATTTTTGAGACACTTTTCTTTGGCGAGTAGTACACTATTCCGTGTACTTTTGATGTTTCTTTCCATAGAAACAGTATGTTTTTCGCACGAAAATTCACACGGATTTCCGTTGGGCGTGCATATTGGGAATTCATACGATAATTCTAATAAGAATCTAATTTTTAACGACTGATTTGAATAGTTGTGTGCCAGCGGTTCAAATAGCTTTATGAAGATGTCGCTCTCATCATTAAAATGGTTTAATCATTTTGACATTTGTCATAAGTTTATATTTTGTTATGATTTTGAACAAAAAAATTTTCCTCAATTAGTGTTTCAATGAAAAACTCAATTAAATTGATTTAATTTAATACCAAGTGTTAAGTACTGTAATTGAAAATTGTGCAAACAAATATGTCACAAGGTGAAATGACACCCGTTCAGCCAATGAACTATCAAATCAATTACAACACGGATAAGTATCCGTTCTGCATAGTATGGACACCAATTCCTGTTCTTACGTGGTTTTTTCCATTTATCGGCCATATGGGGATTGCTCTATCAAATGGAGTGATTCGTGATTTTGCCGGGCCTTATTTTGTGTCCGAGGATAATATGGCATTTGGGCGGCCTACCAGGTACTTAGTTTTGGATCAGTATAAAGTGTCAGGCGGTGCAGTTGAATGGGATGAGGCAATATCAAAAGCGTCTGTGGTTTACGGTACACGGATGCATAATTTATTTTGTGATAATTGTCATTCACATGTTGGCATGGCGCTCAGCTTGATGCGATACAACAACCGGACAAAATGGAATATGGTGATTCTTGCATTTTGGATGTTTTTTATGGGCGAGTACGTTGGTTTCGTCGGCTTCATAAAAACTTGGCTACCAGTTACTATAGTAGTGATCTTTTGCGCCCTCGTTGGGTTCTATTTATAATTTAGGGAGCGTCGTTTGCTCATTTATATATTTATTTGTTGTTGCGAAGCGCTTAGTGTATGTTAAGGAATAAATTAAGGAAAATATAAAACCGATGGCTTATTTTATTTCAAATGCGGTAGTCGAGAAAATACAAGTGGTTTAAATTAATTAGATTTATTTAAAAATGCAAGAAAATTAAAAATAACAAATTTTCACATGTTAATTGTTCTTCATGAACACACAAAAAAATTTTACATTCTGGCGAGACCCAGAATCTGGATAGGTTGTTTTGATTAATCCAGGTTCTTGTTTATCTCGTCCATAAACGAGCATAGTTTCTTCCATTGCGGTAGCGACAAGGAAATCCCCTTTTTTCCTGGACGAATTTCACCGTTTGCCTCGTAGTGCTCACGAATATCAACCATCTGACGTCCACGGAAATCTGATATCTTAACCATTCTCATTCTCTCCAATATCCAAGTCTTTCCATCACCGCTATCATCAGTTGTGGATGACGACGATTTTGGTTTAGAGTCTGACGTTTTGGATGATGGTGGTGGCTCTGTTTTGGATTTCTTTGCTGGGGTTCTCTGCAAGTAACACATGGTTAGCACATACAAAATCGCTAGGTAGCATACAATTTAAATACTTACATCTTCTGGTCCTGAATCACTATCAGCACTGGATGAATCTTGTTTCTTCTTATTCTTTGGCATTTTAACGAACTGCGGAATCAATAATGTCAGGTTATGTATTCAAAAATTATAGAAGATAGAACTGATATCAATATAATCGATTTGCATGCTGTAAAACACAAAATTATAACGAAAAGTACTTACAATATGTTGATTTATAAATAGTTTTAAAATACTTTTACTTATTTACAAATAAAACGTAGCTAACCAGCTACTGAGCGGTAAATTTTACAAAATGAAAATACAATGGAATAATGGAATAATGGATGAATATTTTTAACCAATGAATTGTCACTAAATTATTATCTAATGGAACAGCAAATTGTACATAAAATCAGGGGTGGGGTGTTGTAACATCACCATATATTATAGAGTATTCGCCTTTAAAGCACCGCAAGAGGTGCCACGGTCACCATTGGTTAAAGGTGAACAGCAATTCAGCGTTTATTTTTATGTGAGTTATTTTTGAATTTTTTTGCCGCTGAATAAAGAAATATATCTTTCATGTGCAATAAAAGATTGTTTTGAACCAAAATCAATAACAAAATTGCCCAAATATATGTTTTTTTGATTGCTGTTCACCTTTAACTCTAGTTTCAATATCGTTCACTAGATGTCAGCCACTTTGCGTTAAAAAGGAATATATATACGCCATTACGTGGACTAAACGATTTTTTTTCCTCCCGTATTTTTTGACATGATGAAGTTAGCCACACAACAATTAACTATGTAGCTTCGCCATTTTGTACACTGTCATGTTTCAAACCACTATAAAACCTCCCGTATTTTCAAATGAAGGTCACAAAAATTAGTCCAAATTTTTTCATAGTAAAAGTAGGTTATGGCGTATATATATACTCTATTCGCCTTTAAAGCACCGCAAGAGGTGCCACGATCGCCACTAGTTAAAGGTGAACAGCAGAAATATATCTTTCATGTGCAATAAAAGATTGTTTTGAACCGAAATCAACAACAAAATTGTCCAAATATATATTTTTTTGATTGCTTTTCACCTTTAACTCTAGTTTCAATATCGTCCACCAGATGTCAGCCACTTTGCGTTAAAAAGCGAATAATATATGACATCACTATCGATTCGATTTCGATAGATTTTTGTCGAATTCTATTTACTTTTTTTGAAAAATCCAGATTTTATGGTTCTATTAGAACACAAAACCATATGATCAATTTTTGTAGTTGTGTTGTTAAATATATCTATTTAAAATAAAATTGTTTATAATACAACATTCATTCTATTCAATTCTAACTGACTAATTTCCCTTATAGATATTATAATTTATTTGGCTTTGCTATGAGAAATATGACCAATTTCCCTTATATGTATTATTGATGATTGGAGCATCACGGATTCCACCTAGTGGAAAATTTTTAAACAGAGCTACCTTATAATTTGACGTCCGAAATTATTGCAAACAATTCCAATTTTGAACTGTAAACACAATTGTTAATTACCGGATTGCTAATAATTGTAAATAATTCCAATTTTAGACTATAAAAACAATTTTTAATTACCGCATTGCTAAATTTTCTTTCGTCGAATTTGTGACATGTCATTTTATCAGGTGCATCATTTTAACTTTTTTCCTCGAGAGGCGCTTTCTCTACTTTTACAATCGTCAATAGGCACTTGGCGAAACACACTTAATACACACATTTTTAAATTTTTTTTAAAAACACTTGTTAAATATTTCGCAAAATTAGGAGTATCTACTAACCTGTCCTAGACAGTTTCTGTCCTGATGATGACCTAACAAGTCGAAATCGATCGAGTGATTTTTTAAACTTTTTGTAATTTTGCGAAATATTTAACAAATGTTTTTAAAAAAATTTAAAAATGTGTGTAAAAAGGTGTGTAGAAGAATTTAAGTGAATTGGGTAGATTACTAATCGTTTAACTATTATACTTTTTCAAATAATAAATAAGAATATTAAAATTCCTACTAATGAAATTTTCCCGATTCGAAAATTTTAACATATCAATTGACGATTGGAACATCACGGATTCCACCTAGTGGAAACATTTTAAACTAACGTACCTGATAATTTGACGTTCGAAATTATTGTAAATAGTCCAAAATTGGAATTATTTACAATTATTAGCAATCCGATAAGTAAAAATTGTGTTTACAGATCAAAATTGGAATTATTTACAACAATTTCAAACGTCAAATTATCAGGTAGCTCAGTTTAAAAAAGTTCCACTAGGTGGAATCCGTGATGCTCCAATCATTAATAATACATATAAGGGAAATTGGTCATATTTCTCATAGTAAAGCCAAATAAATTATAATTGCTGTGTTCCATTGGCCTGAGTAAACTACTCACAAATACTTGTATCTACTCGCAACTACTCATGCTCAAACGATGGTGTAGTTGAGAAGTAGTTACGCACAAAATTTACGGCAGATGGATTTTAGTTTACAAAATTCTAATAGATGACTCTATACCCATTTTGCTTGCGGGGAATGTCATTTCTTTTAACCCTAATCAACCAAGGTGTGCCTATTGGCTCATTTGATAAATGCATTGATTTTCAAAATAATGTTAATTTAGTTATAAACTTGTATGTATTTTATTTTGAATCATTTGCATACAACGTACTTGGCATTCTTTGCAAAAATTTATTAAGTTATTTGATTAAAATTTGAATTTACTGAAAACAAAAATATGCTGGTTGGATTAGGGTTAAAAAAAAAATTTTGTTTATGTTTGTGATACGTCACGGCAATTTTTAAATAGCAAAAATATTTGAATTATTTTGTTGTTTAATGTTTTATTACTTATTATTATTAATTATTATTAATGGAACAACGTGTTTTTTTATCAAAATCTACCAATTTTATTTAAATTGAGGTTATGTTTTACTACTATCACGAAAATTTGCGTTCCATTGGACATCTACTCACAAGTACTTGCAAGTAGCAAATTGTTTCCAATGGAACACTACAAATATCTATAAGGGAAATTAGTCATAATTCTCATAAAGCAAACATCTGCTTGTTGGGTGCGTTAAAATGCTAGTACCTGTGCCTTGGGTAGAGATGGCACCACTAACCGTTGAACAAAGAAAATGAAAAAAAAAGTCAAAAAAATTGTATTTGCACATAAAATTGTTCCCTACCTTTCAACCGAGATTTAATTTTTTTATTTCGTTTAATATTAATATTATATTCGTTTTAATATTTAATTGAGTTATTTATTGGGGTTTAATGCCATCTCTACCTAAGACTCATGTTGTCTTCAAAATTTGATAACGATTTCCCTTATTAACGATTGGAGCATCACGGATTCCACCTAGTGGACAATTTTTAAACTGAGCTACCTGATAATTTGACGTTCGAAATTATTGTAAACAATTCCAATTTTGAGCTGTAAACACAATTTTTACTTACCGGATTGCTAATAATTGTAAATTATTCCAATTTCGGACTATAAAAACATTTTTTAATTACCGCATTGCTAAATTTTCTTTCGTTGCATTTGTGACAAATGTCATTTTATCAGGTGCATAATTTTAACTTTTTTCCTCTAGAGGCGCTTTCTCTACTTTTACAATCGTGAATAGTTATTACATATACAAGTTATTTGTACGCGATACGAAACACAACTAAAGTAGATGTCTCTACTGGACTTCTTGGGCTAGAAAGTCAAAATATGAAAAATTTGTATGGAAAATATTGAACTTCTGAATTAAAAATATAATTATAGTATGTATTCCATTGGAAACAATTTGCTACATGCTGCTTTCAAGTACTTGTGAGTAGATGTCCAATGGAACGCGAATTTTCGTGACAGTAGTAAAACATAACCTCAAATTAAATAAAACTAGTAGATTTGGTCAAAAAATACGTTGTTCCATTAATAATAATTAATAATAAGAAGTAATAAAACATTAAACAACAAAATAATTAAAATATTTTTACGATTTAAAAGTTGCCGTGACGTATCACAAACATAAACAAAAATTTTTTTTTTTAACCCTAATCCAACCAGCATATTTTTGTTATGTCAGTAAATTGAAATTCTAATCAAATAACTTACTAAATTGTTGCAAAGAATGCCAAGTACGTTGTATGGAATGTATGGAAATGTTTCAAAATAAAATACATACAAGTTTATAACTAAATTAATATTATTTTGAAAATCGATGCATTTATCAAATGAGCCAAAAGTCACAACTTGGTTGGATTAGGGTTAAACAAATGACATTACACACAAACAAAATTGGTATAGAGCCATCTATTAGACATTTTAAAACTAAAATCCCTCTGCAGTAAATTTTGTGCGTAACTACTTCTCAACTATACCATCGTTTGAGCATGAGTAGTTGCGAGTAGATACAAGTACTTGTGAGTAGTTTACTCAGGTCAATAGAACACAGCAAATATTAAACCGTACACATAATTTAAAAAAATTGTACAATTTGATACCTCATTAAATTTTTGTTAACTACAATATGAAAACAAAAAGAATCTACTTTACTCTAGTTTTTTATTTTAGTATGTGAAATACAAACGTAAATATTGTTACAAAGGTAAACAATTTTGAAAATTTTCTGACATTTTCCTGTCATCCTGCCCAAAGGGTCTAATGGTAAGCGGCTTTGGGGAGTCCTCTATTTTAGTATGTGAATAAATATTAAAAAAGAATTTAAAAAAATCGTCAAAACGGGGTTTGGGTCGATATCCCCCATCATCGAAGGTATAAAACGAAATAAAATATGATAATATTTCAAAATTTTGTTATATTTAAAAAACTTGTCTTTTTTTTGGGATTTTTAATTTGTTTGAAATTATTTTTATTCTGGATAACGATACCAACCCCAAATTAACATTATAATTGTCCGATCAGATGAGGCGTTCCTCGATATACTGCTCTCAAGTAATGTAAATCGCCATTTAGTAGTTTGTAATTTTAATTAAAATTTATGTGGAGATTAATTATTTTAATTTACAATAAATTATCTGCCACAGATTCTCTTAACTAATCAACATCTGTTGGCAATTGTTGAAATGTCAATTTTTAATCAATTGTTTAAAGGTTTTGACCTTTAAAAATCAATTTAATTCTTGAATTTCAGAATTTTTTTTTTCAGAGTATCGAAGAATGAGAATTTTTAAAAGTTCAAACTTTTATTGGAATTTTTAAAATTTGTCAAAATTCTTTAAATTAGTTTATTTTTTTAAATCCTGTTATTATAAGTTCCTTAAATTTCTTGAATTTGTTCAACTCTTTAAATATTTATTATTTATACAAATTAAAAATTTATAAACTTAATGAAATTTTAAATATTTTCCAATTCATAGAATTATACAATTTTATAAAATATCCTTTATATTTTATGTCCTTTAATTTCTTGAAATTTATGGTCTTATCCATAATATTATCATCAGGTTCTTCAACGTCTTGAAACTATACATTTTAAAAAGTTTAAGCGTTTGTTGAAATTTCTAAAATTTTTGAAAATTTTTTAAATTACAATTTTTGAATTTATTCATCTGTGAGTGAGGTTCTTGAAGCTTTTGAAATTAATTAAATTCTTAATTTCAGAAATTATTTAGTTTTTTTGAAATTCTTAAATTTCTTATCATATTCTTATATTATAGTTATTATCTGCAGGATTTAAAATTGAAGTGTTTGCTGAAGTTTTTAAAATTTGGTAAAATCCTTTAAATTTAATTTTCTTAATATTTGAAATTATAACACTGTTAAAATGTAATCCGTTTAATTTTTTGAATTTGAACAATTCCTAAAATATTTAGACTAATGAAGCTCCTAAAAATTTTGAAATTCTTAAAAAAATTCAAAATTTATAAGCTTAATGAATTTCTAAATACATATCTCCTAATTCTTAGGATAATAAAACTAATTGAATCCAACAATTTCTTCAACAGATTGTTGAATCTCTTGAAATTAATTAAATTTTCAAACTTCTAAAAATTCTTAATTTTTTTTTTCTGAAATTCTTAAATGATCGAGTCATGGTTATATAGGACTTTAAATATTTAAAATTCAAGCAGTTGTTCAAATTTTATAAATTTGGCAATTTTTTTGAAATTTTTGATTTTTAAAATTTTTAAATATTTTTAAATTTTTCCACTCTTTCAGAGGTTTTGAACTGTTTGAAATTAATTTAATTCTTAAAAATCTAAAAATTCCTAAATTTCTTTGATTTTGTTATGTTATCGATATTTAGGTTATAGGCATTGTGCCACATAGAGACAGGAAAAACTCGCAAACGCAACATGAACAAAAGAGAATCGAACGATGATTGCGTCATGCAAAAAAAGGAAATTGGTTTTCTTTATAAAATTATAGCGACTTGCGTCATTCCGGAAAAAACAAAATAACTAAACATAAAATAAGACGGCTACCATTAAAGAAAAAATAAAACCAAACAACACCAAGTGAGGTTAAAAAAGAACGCGGAATTTGTTGAAACGAAGAAGTTGTTCGATAGCGAATACAATCATATCATCTACTCAGGACGTATATTTTTCAATTAATTGATGTTACTTTGTACCGTTTCTATACAATTTTAGTATTAAAAATTCTCCCAAAAAGTAAAGCTTTAAGATGTTAACCGATTGTGCTTATCGTCAAAGGTTTTTGATCATCCCTGATTTGAAATTTTTTACAGTTTCTACTTGCAAACAGTTTTCGATAATTGTTGTTCAATTCTGTCACTGTTTCCGATTTTTTAAAATAGAAATAAACATGACATAGTTTAATCAGTCGCGTTACCATATTTGGGCGGGTCACTTGGACACTGATGAAATGTTAGCTGAGTAAAGAAATTCGAGAGACTATAGTCATGAGTATGAAATTCGGCCTTAAACTAGTGGATCCTGTTCCCGGATGTTTTGCTAATCCCGGGAATCGGGATCAAATTTTACAAAATCTCGGGATTTTCCGGGGTTTCCCGGACTCTTTAGGTACAATATATAAATATACAATATACAAATATTTTTACGTACCACAAAAAAAAAAATCCATACCACAAGCCTTACTTAAAATAGTTTTTACATTTGAACAAAATTACGATATATTAGACAAAAACAATTTGGATGAAAAATCATAAGAGCACAAGGACAATTTTCAACAAAATTGATTGAACCTGTACCCGATCCAATCTCTAGCCAAAATTGGTCCCTTCCAAAATTTCCTTGTTTATCGAGAACTTATATTCTATCTAGACCAACTTGGTGGCCTACATCCTTGAAACGTTGGACAAGTGCTCCAAATTTGATTGTTTCTTTAAAGTGCAGCCATATGTTTAAACAACAAATTGTTTTCCAAAATTAAACCTATCCTTTGAAGAAATAGTCAAATTCTGTTTACCAAGTCCAAGGTGTAAACGCAACAGAAGTGATGTCAATGAAGATTATAAGATTAAATGCAAACATCAGTGCACAATACAGAAAGACACAAACCACCAGACTACATCAAAACTCTTGATAAGCAAAAAAACTTCGGAAAAACATCGACGTTGGAAAAACTACAGATCAAATCAAGTACAAATTGAATCAATGCTTTTATCGAAGCCTAAATGATTTGTAGTTCCGAACCATTTCCGTCTCAAAAAGCCCCTGTGGAATAGGAATAGGGTGAAAGTGCCCTAGTAAAGACATCTTTCGAAAAACTACAAAGGTTTCAATAGAAAATCGCTTTTAAATCCTAGTGATTGCTGCTTCCTCTCTTTAATTTGTGTATAAAGGAACAACCTTCGAAAATTGCTCAAAAACAAAAAATAAATTCCAATATTTGTTACAAAATATTTGCATATGTTTGTTGGTATATAATTGTCCAAGGCCAAGTGTTCCGTAAAGTAAATCTAAGAGAAATTGAATAATTCCCTCTGACATAAGTAGTATACAGTAGCGTTCCTTTACTCAAAGTTTTAACTGATTTTCCCAATTTTGTTAAAATTTGGAGCAATTTATTAGAAGTCTATTTTGACCAGTATTATTCAATACCGTTTTTATAGAGGTGTTTATTTACAAATATCCAGCGATGGTTTTTAATTATTAGTTAATTATTAGAGTCCCAATGCTACCGCTTTTCTAGCAGAAGTAAATGTTATTACATCTAGGAGGGAGAGCAATGAGCCCAGATAGTATGTAACGCGTGTAGAAGTACTTCCTACAGTAAACATCTAGAAGGGAGAGTAATGAGCCCAGATAGTATGTATCGCGTGTAGAAGTACTTCCAACAGTAAACATCTAGGAGGGAGAGCAATGAGCCCAGATGGTATGTCCCAGCAACTCGCAAGAGTAAAATCAAAACGGTAGACGAGGCACGGATAGGAATATACGGGAGTGGGTCTGCCCTCTCGAGGTCCTTGAGTCCCAATGCTACCGCTCTTCTAGCAGAAGTAAATGTTATTACATCTAGGAGGGAGAGCAATGAGCCCAGATAGTATGTATCACGTACCGGTCGGCAGTATTATCAGGTTCATTAAGAGCCTGAATATTGGCTGGACGGATAATTAAAACATCTAGGAGGGAGAGCAATGAGCCCAGATAGTTTGTATCACGTACCGTTAGGCAGTATTATCAGGTTCATTAAGAGCCTGAATATTGACTGGACGGATAATTAAGTAGGGCTTGATGCACAAAAGATCTTTTAGGTCGCAGTGCGGGGTGGCTTGAGCCCCCACATGGCCCTCAAGTAATAATAATAATAATAATTATTAGTTTTTAATGGGTATCTGCAAAACAGGATTATAGCTAAATCCCGGGATTTTAATCATAATTCCCGGGAATCGGAATTTCGTTCCCGGGAAGGATCCACTACCCTAAACTTGATGACAATATATAATATAATAATTTTATAAAATCGCAGGGACATGAAAGATAACCCTGACCCTCTTTAGTATCTGTAGATATGGCTATCGACGATGGTGGCTCCTCTTCCATTGGGCTAACAAAACTTGTGAAAACCTTTTTATTATTGATATCAATGATATAAAATCAAGACTACACTTATATAGGAAGGCATATAAAAATCGTAATATTTTTGAAAAATTCAATTCTTCAAGATTATAACTCAATTAATTAATATTCTAAAAACTGTGTAAAAAAAGAAACTTGCTCCGTAATAAGCGTAATATTTTCATATACATATATGTATACTTGAATTGCGCTAAAAATAATTTTCAATAATAACGTTAGCCAATAAAGTTTTACTGTACAAAGCGATAATCAAACCCATATGGACATATGGTATTCAGTTATGGGGATCCACCAGCGCTTCAAACAGAGAGCTCCTGCAACGAACTCAAGCGAAAATACTTCGAAGTATTACTAATGCTCCGTGGTACATTCGAAATAGTAATATACATGATGACCTTGGGATTAAAACCATTAAAGAGACAATTAAAGAATTCAGTTCTAAATATTTTTCAAAACTAGAAGCGCATCCCAACGAATTGGCCAGGGATATATTAAAACAGCCACGATTTAGGCGACTGAAAAGAACAGATCCACTCGGACTGATGAACCTGTGAACCTTTTAATTTATTAAATGTTGATGTTATACATATGTATGTATAAGTATAATCTAAATTAATTAAATTGTGAGCACCAACAATAAGTATTAACATTGGTTAAGACTTAAAATGTGTAATAATTTTAGCTTAAGATTTGATTACTTCTTGTTAGTTTCTTATGTAGAAAGATTCAAGAATAAAGCCATTGGCAGCATTAAAAAAAAAAAATAATAATAACGTTGGAGGAACTGGATTCATCACCTACTCATTATCCTTAGCGAAACTCAATCTAAAAATGACAACTAAACTGAAAAGTAACCTCGCAAGGAAACTTTTCGTTAACTGTCTGGTGGTGAATAGCGTAATGTACATAGTTTTGAAGTGAAAATTTAGCCGTAAAAAACAACCTGAGGGCACAAAGCATTAATATGGTTTTTAATTAAACTCGATTAAGTTTGTTCTGTTCTCTGCTATGGACACGTATTTGTCATCCGGAGCTAGGAAAACTGAAAAACAGCTATTAACCGCTGCTTTATATAAATTCTAAACCAGAAACAGATGTTTTTTTTTTTTTTTTTATAAACCCTACCCGGAGTATCTTGAATGTTTTATTAAAGCAACATGAATAATGGTGCGGTTGATAATGAAACACACGTGTCTCAATTCCAAATGGCCTAAAATCCAATGCACCATAAGAAAATACTATCGATTTAAAAAAGTTCCTAGATATGTTTTTTATGCATTGGGTTGTCTAAAGTACATGTCTAACGTTCAGGAATCACTCAGAGGAGATTACATTTCCTTCTACCTGCTCTGGAATAATTGTCACAATGCTACCTTTGCTACCCAACGCGCTTATTAAAAATAATACAGAAAATCGAAAGCACAACCAATTCTTATCGGACAAAATGGAATCAACTTCTGAAAGTAAGTAAAACATGGAAATAAATTGTAATTTTGAAAGTATCAAATATCAAAAAAGCAGTATTTGTAAGTATTTGTAAGCCGCCCCGGTGGCACAGTGGTTAGCATACTTGCTTTACGCTCCGGAGGTCCCGGGTTCGATTCCCGGCGGGTGATGAAAAAATCACGGCTGGTTTAATAAGGGTAGGATCAATGAATTAATCACTCATTATCCGTAACAAAATGATTACGAAACTTCAAAAATGAAGCGGCCAAATCCCTCTATGGGATGTAGCGCCAGCGGAAAAAAAAATAGAAAAAAAAAGTATTTGTAGTCGATTTTAATCTCTTGTCAATCTTTAATATACGATATGTTATTATCAAAAGGTTGTATTAAGGGGGGAACCTCCTCCAGACAACTGGTTTTCCAATAATTTTTTACAAAAAATTGAGAGCATTAATTGCAATGAAACAAATTGCATAATAATATTGACGTTCAAATGAATACAAAAAAATTTTTTTATGAGTAAAAAAAACAAAATGGCGGCGCTAGAGGTGCTCGAACTACTTAGGCTACTAGAGTTTGCGCCGTGGAACGCCCAGGTCCTTGTAGTTAACTAAAATTAACGAAACAAATTTTTTTTATTAAAATAATTCATTCCGCTTTGCATGAACCTAAAAGTTGCAAAAAAAAATTAAAATTGAAAATTTGAGGACAAAAAGAAAAAAAAATCACGTGTTTCTTTATAAACAATTCGTTAAAACCAATACTTGTTTAAACAATTTATACGAAATTTTAGGTTTGTGCAAAGGCCGATAAGTTAAAGAATATGTGTACAAAATTTCAAGTTAATCGGTCCATTACTTTTTGAGTTACATTCCACGGCGCGCAAAAAAACACGTTTTGAGAAATACTCGATTGTAGTTTATAGTCCTATTCAGATCTTAAAAAAAAAAAAATTTTAATTGTTCTGCGCAGCTTCCAGTGATGTAGAAAAAAAATGTATAAAAATTTTGATGAGTCTCATTTATCTCAAATAATAAACCTAAATAAAATAATAAATAATCATTCAAATGTATTATATTTCAGTTTTAATACACAAAATATTCAAAACGTTTATGATTTTATGTTATTACAATCATATTCCATGTGAAAATTAATAGGTGTAAAAAAATATTGCACGCCTATGGAAACAACGTCAACATTTAATTTTCGGACGGACTAAGGAAAATAAATCACCAAATGCCAGTCATACCGATCAAAACCACAACAACATAAAAAAATTGTTAACTTGCATTAATTCTTAGATTATCGATTTCAAAAGTGTAAGTGATTCTTTTAAAATAAAATTATAAAAACATTTTGTGATTCAAAACGTTATAAATAACATATAAATAATAAAACAAACTGATATAAATAAAAACCTAACCTAAAAACTGAAGTACAAATACAACATAAAAATGTAAACAATTAACCCGAAATAGTACATCACTGTGTATCCGCCATATTTTTTCTGCGCGAGAACTCAGAATTCCAGCGAGATTTGAATACTACTATACGTTCTTGAAGAGAACGCATTACTTCGCATCACTTCAGTGACTTCCTAGGGACCTTTAGGACTTTCTGTTGGGCTTGAAACTTTGGTAATATATTCTCCAGATACTAAACGAATTTTTAAAGCAAAAAAAAAAAATGAAAAAAAAATAATATCTGGAGGAGGTTCCCCCCTTAAAATAAAATTGGCTGCTATAAGCTGTTTATTTGGATTTTAGGTATGATATCAAAGGGCCGAATGGGTCGAAGGGCCGAATGGGTCGAAGGGCCGAATGTCGAAGGGCCGAATGGGTCGAAGGGCCGAATGGGTCGAAGGGCCGAATGTCGAAGGGCCGAATGTCGAAGGGCCGAATGGGTCGAAGGGCCGAATCGGTCGAAGGGCCGAATGGGTCAAAGGGCCGATTTTTTTTGTTTATTTTTTTTTGTTTTTAGAAATATAATATTTTAAATTTCTTGTTTTAAGGAATATTTTGTAAATTTTTGTATCAAATATGTATAAATAAACTTCTTATGAATTTATGTATTTTATTATGTTTAATCTTTAGATGTTCAACAAAATCGATTGCCCGACAAAAAAGTACTGCGCTTGTATATAATAACAAAAGGAATAATAAGATTAAGATATCTAAGAAAAACAAAATGAATGTACCATGCACCTATCTATATACATACGCCTATTATCAAAAAGCTGCTATAGAGCCGAATGCCTCAGGTAGCGTATGATAAAATTTTCCTTCACCAAAATGCACCACTGCTGGATACGTGAAAGACAAATTATAAACAACCAAAATAAATGCAATAGTTTTGTCGATAGAATATCCAAAGATTAAACATAATAAAATACATAAATTCATAAGAAATTTATTTATACATATTTGATACAAACATTTACAAAATATTCCTTAAAACAACAAATTTAAAAAATTATATTTTTAAAAACAAAAAAAAAAATCGGCCCTTCGACCCATTCGGCCCTTTGACCCATTCGGTCCTTCGACCCATTCGGCCCTTCGACCCATTCGGCCCTTCGATCCATTCGGCCATTCGGCCCTTCGACATTCGGCCCTTCGACTCATTCGGCCCTTCGACATTCGGCCCTTCGACATTCGGCCCTTCAACATTCGGCCCTTTGAAATTCGGCCCTTCGTCCCCATTCCGGATTTTATTGAAGTTTTTGAAAAACAGGTTGGGGAAAAATACTGAGAGATTTTTTGTCATTTTTTGATTAAATTTTTCTTATATTCAAAATAAGTTTTATTAGATATTATTGTCTATGACCTTTTGCCCTTTTTCGGGAAGTTTCATAATTTTATCGGTGTAGAACTTCTAGGGTTTATTGGCGAAAAACTTGGCCAAGTGATTTTCACAGTCCTTTTTGAAGCTAACTTTAGACGATCAAGGGTGGTTTGCAGAGATCGAAACAAATAGTAGTCACAGGGTAAAAGGTCCAGGCTATACGGTGAATGTGTCAAAACTTCCCAGCCGAGCTCTCTCAATTTTTGCCGAGTCAACAAGCTTTCTATTGATCAATTCTAACCGTTTTTTTATTTGCTTGCTGCAGCCTGGTTAATTGGTGACAGTAGGGATTACAATCAATAGTTTGACCAGATTCTAGAACCTCATAATGTACGATCCACTTCTAATCTCACCATACACACAGTCGTTTGTGGTGGTTCACCTTTCTTTGACCATGATCCTTTTCATACGACCCAAACATCAAGCTTTTTTGCGTATCCAGCTATACGCAAATGGTTTAAGACTGATTTGTGATCGATATTTAATTCCTTAGCAATGTCATGGCTGCTTATGTATCGGTCTTTTTCGATTTTTTGTAAGATTTCATCGACTTTTTCAGTGATTGGTCGACCAGAGCGATAAACATTTTTGACATCGAAATTTTCAGAATTTTTTGAATTTCAAATGTGCGTCACCTTTCATAAGTGGTTTTTTGTTGAGAAAAATGTAAATAAATTTAGATTTGTTTAATTTTTCCCCTTTTCTTTGATATCTGCTATATACTTTGATTATAATAAAGACAGTTTTTTGTGCAATTGTTGTTGTAACTTTGTCCAAAAAATACGGTTATTATTGCGATTTGCGCATAATTCGTTTTTCTTATTTAATTTTACAACTACATTTATGACTTCAGATTCGTAATCAATGACCCAAGCAAGCATGAAAATGATATGCATCTTGATAGTGATATGATATACAGACTGTTTCACGAATAGGGGTTGTTAATAGGGGATGCATGGGGCTAAATTTTGCAACTCTGACTTCAAATTCGTAATCAGCGACCCCAACAACAATGAAAATGATATGCATCTTGATTATAATATGGCATACAGGCTGTTTCATGAATAGGGGTTGTCAATAGGGGATGAAAGGGGTTATATTTTGCAACTCTGACTTCAGATTCGTAATCAGCGACCAAAAAAAACCCTGGGTGCAGATTTTCGAATACTTTACTTAAGTTTTTCACTTTTGGCCAACTTTTTTGGAATCCGCCGCACTGCTCATTCAAAGGCTTTCAAATTCTTAGGTTAGGTTATGAACGAGGAGCAATTTACATCTAAATAAATTAACGATAATTAGCAATTATATACCGTTGTGAAAATTGAAACAATGTTCCGATGAAAAACTATAACTAAGTATATGTACTAGTACATGTAATACACTTTATAAAAATACTAACATGCACACGATTTTCCACGTTTTTCAAATTTTTCAATGCATGCACAGAGAGAGAGAAATCAATAAGTTTTTGTTGACTTGTAACTCTCTCGTTAGTTTATTTAGCTTTTACATAATACATTTATAGTAGTAGATAAATGAGTACTTGTCTTTCGTCTCGCGTTGATTGCGGTCGCTCCATTGCCGCGCGCGTATAATTAACATTGTACATGTAAATTTATGGTATAAAACATAAAAATTATGTTGATGTCGGTATATATGGCGAAGTCGTGCCAAACAAAAAAATAAAATCAGTATTTTTATGTGTATAAGTGTATATACATAAAAGTTTTCCCGGAAAATTTAAATCACTAACATATGATATTTTGTAACACCTGCGCCTTGATAACATTTTGCACTTTTGTTTCATTTTTTTGTTTTTTTTTTGCTTTTTTTCTATGCTGTTGTTTTTCATTACTATTTGATATTATTACAATTTTATGTTTATTTTACTTTTCGCTTTTCTCTTTTCTACTATACACACAGTACAATTTTAATTTTGGAATTTTCATTTTGACAGGAAACGTCGACACAGAGTCGTCGTTCTAGTTGTCGTTTTGCCTCGTTATCTGTGCATTTTATTATAAATAATTATATTTAAATAAAATCATTATTTGTTTAAAAAAAAAAACAAAAAGCTTTTTTAATTTTTAATTTTTCCAATTTGGTTGTGATTTTTCTTAAATTCGTGATATTATCCTATTTTACCAAAAAAAAAATTCAATCTTTTATTTATGTTTTAATGTGTTAAATTTTAAGAGTAGAAAAGAAAATTGAAAGATCCAAAGTGTTTGTTTTTCTTGAAAAATCATATTATATTCATTAGTGTTATCTGGCAAAGTGGTGATTTTAGTGTTTAAGTGAAATTATTTTATAAATAAATAAATAAAAATATGTAACAAAAAAAAAAAAAAATCTGTGATTGTTGTTATATAATATAAAACAAAATAACAAAAAAAAAAAAGTTCGAGGAAAAATCAAGAAATAAAATAAACTTCAAGAAATGAAAAATGTGGTTTTTGTGCTTTTTTCGGGAAAATTTATTTTTATTTAATATAATTAAAGTATAGAGAAGAATTTTCCAGCAATTAAGAAAATTTTTACAGAATATAACCGAAAAGAAAAGTTATAAACAAGTAAGTAAAAATCTATCTATATACAGATTTTTTTTTTGTATGAAACATTTTCAAGGATTTTTTTATTGTGTATGCTGCTTGTAAAGCAATATGAAAATTCCCCTTTTCCCACACACAAACCAAAGTGAAAAAAAAAAAAAATATAAAATCAAGGCAACAATATTTTTTTATCGTCGTTTTGTTCGTAACAATAATTAAATTAAATATTTTTTAATTTTTGCCAAATATAGCAGGTACCTGACCTATCTCACGTTTTAATAAAATGTATACGTACAATATAGTATGATATGACGTTGCGCTATAAAGATATGTATACACGAAAAAAATGCCGTAAAAAAAAAAACAATTTAAAAATTCATATGATTGTGGAATGAACAAGCAATATGTTGTAAGAATTTGGGCGCGAGGGGTGGAACACTTTTTATACAGAGACATGTTTTTTTTTTGACAAGTAAAATTGTAGTAAAAACTTAATAGTGTGCTTATATAGTAAAAAGGTTTTTAACGTATTATATTTGTAGTAATAAGAACACTGCAGCGTTATATAAAGAAGTATAAAAAAAATTATGTAATTCTGAAACTAACTTTGAATTTTAAAATTTACATATTTAAATTTAAACACACAATGTTTAAATGACAAACATAATTACATCTTTTATCTACTATTGCTTCTAATCAATCTACTATGTTCAGTAAACAATTTTGAGGTTTCCGGCATATTTAATTCCTTTTTCTCCATTTGTAGAACAGTTTCGTTTTGTAAAAAAATATATGCTTGAATTCACGGTATGATCTAAGCACGTTTGCAGTAGGTAGCCTGTTGTAATTTATGTAGAACGAAGTGATTTAAAAGTATTGATTATATGTCAACATGTTTGATACTGTACTATATTAAATTAAAAAAATAATAACATGTATTACAATTACTTAGAAACAAAACCAGCAACTTGTTTTCCTTGTGGTTTTTTGGACGTTTGTTTCACAATAATTAAGGATTATCTTTGTACATACAATTTTTTTTACACCAGAACATAACGTATTCGCCCGTTTCAATTATTTTTGTTACATAATTTTCATCTGCTTTAGGACGCAGCAATTTAACGTTTGTGATGTGAATTTTGTGATTTTATTGATAATTTAAATATTTTGTGTGGCATTTCAGTCATAATATAGGGTTTTGAGAAATGCACATTTTTGAAACTTGGCACACATTATTAATCCTCAAATCTATAGAACATAAAAAACATTTAGCTGTCAATTTTTGTGCACAACTCCCTTTCCAGTATTTTTAAAAATAACTAAAATTCTGAAATAGATATCAACAAAGTCGTCAAACATTAATTGCAGCTAACCAAATTATAAACATTTTATTTTATTATTTTTTATTATTTGTTTTACGATTAAACTTATCAGAGTTATGAATTTTTGTGGAAATTTGTGGTGCGCACTCATATATATGTAAGTTCACAGAGAGCAAAAATATTTGAAATTTGAAAAATATTTGCCGAATGTTTTTTAAATTTTTCCATTACAACTTTTATTTGGAAATTGATATTTGTGTCTATTAGAAGCAAAACATGCTCATGTCCATTACATGCTGTTCTAAGAAAAATCAAAAATACTTCTCATTCCTTACAAAAAGACAAATTTACATTTTTCGCAATTTTTATTGATTAAATGCGAATAATTGTTGTGAAAAATATTTACCACCAACATTTTAAAATATTATTTTGCAAAATATGAATAATTGAAAATTGAATAAGGACGTTTTTGCTATATCAGATTGGATAAGGAACGTTTTGTTATGAATCACCTAGGATAAGGTGTATTTTGGTTTGATTTAAAGAAAAAGCTGTTTTTTATTTCAATTTATTTAATTTAAAAATAAAAACTATCAGGTATCACATTTTGATTCAGTACAAATAAAAAAATAACATAGTGACTTTCATTGCACTTTTTGAACTTTTAAAAATAAAATTTATGCTTTTCTATAACTAAACTCTTAAGTCACTTTCATCTTCAGCCATTCCACAAATTTCTGGTTCTGGGATATCCTCAACAGTTTGATGAGCTGCATCCAGAATATTTTTATAAAATTGCAGGTTTTCATTAATACGATAGTTTGGGCCAAAGTGCTTATTAAGTAGCTGATTGAGATCTTTGAGTTTCTCCGATTTCACCGAAACGCTACTTGGGAGAACTTAAAGAGTCATATTTTGCAGTTTTTGCCCCTTTTTGAGGACTGATTTGTATTCTCCTACATCCGACTTATACGCTACTTCGCCGCGAATATTAACTGACCTGTTTTGCCTAATTAGGATAAACCTTTTGGCAGCATTAAATTTAAAATGCCACTGGTCAGGTGGCTTAAATGTAGCAGTTGAAGCTTTTTTAAAGTCTATAACTCGACAATCTGGACTTCCTAAATAAATAATACTACTGTGGCCCGCATACATTTCACAATTGTTTCAACCCTCTTAACTTTTTCTCTAGTTGCGCAAAGACGCGATCCGGAGGAATAAATGAGTGACCCGGCACAGGGAAAATTATTTCAATTTGTTCGATTTGCTTAGGAGCTTTTATTACCATCATTGAGCTATTTTTATTTTGCGTTCCACAACCGTCGCGCATAAGCCTAACTTTACGAAGTTCATTGCTAAATTCCGTATTTTGCAATCGATGATAAACAGCAGATGAGATCTCATTTTATCCCTTTGGGCGGCAATTCTCCGTCCATAGATATAGGAAAACGTTTCCTTTTTCTAATTTTGAATTTGCCGTACCGCGAACTATTCCTAGATTATAGAAATTAAATTGCCTGCTGTAATATGCTGCTTGGTCAGCCAATTTAGGCAGGAGCATATTTTTTGGCAATCAAACGAAAATGTTGCAATTCTTTCATTTTCTTCCCTTGCGAATGCGTAAAAAGCTTTGGCTCGTAGCTTGTGAACTCTATTCATTGTTATTAAAACTGACCGCTTTTGCAAGTCCATTTCCAGTTTTATTTGTTCTTTTAGAGCCTGACACGTACTGCATACGTCACAAGGTGGTGAGTTGAACCCGATATAAAAATTGTTGTTAAAAATATTTCGGAAGTAACTTAGTTTAACACTTAATTCAGGGAAATCGATCATTCTATACATTTTGTTAATAGAAAATTCCCCTGCCAAATACTGTCTTTCAGCGATACGTGATCGGCAATTAAAGAAACGCAAACCTCATAATAATTAAAATTGTATTAAAAACAAAGAAGTAACTGAAAACATACCGGACATTTTTTTACAAAATTGATTATAGCATCTCGTTTATACACAAACTTTTGAGACACGCGATCACCTCCTCGAGCTTCGACAGGCAATGTCTTCTTTTCAAAATGCCTTTTAATAACTCCTTTAACTCCCAAAATATTGGTAATTTAAGCAAATTCGAACTAATTTAGAATTTTTTGCGCATCAAATACTGAACGCTAAAATTTTTTGGTGGCCCTCCCTGGGCCCTCGGTTACGCTTAGGTGCATTTATTTTGATATAAAGTAAGATCAGTGAATCTTGTTCGATTTTAGTCTTACAGCTGTAAAATAAGTTCGAGAAATGCAATGCGTCCACAGTTCCACACCTTTTATAAATTTGCATCTGAAGGTTTTCCCTTTGTCTCTCTTCCAATTTGATTTTTTACAGTTACTTTTCTACATCTTTCACCGTTAGATTTATTTTTCGCAAAATCGACATTCATTTTTTAAACCTTAATCGCTCTATATGATTTGGTTTTTTTCACTTTATTCTTTATTTTATTTAACCCCTCTGCACTTTACAAAACAGATTAATCTTACTTTTTCACTAAATTTATACGTTAAATACGTCTTAAACTAACACAAACTGATCAGATCACTATGAAACTTGTATAAGAGAGTTATTTGATGAGTTCAAACGTTAAATTAGGTGTTTTTTTTTGTTAAGCAGTATGCACGAGTTTGGATGTAAATCTTAGGATTTTAAACAATTTTATCAATTGAATGAGTTGATTGGTTAAAATGAGAAGATGGAAAATATTAGGATATAAATCCAAATTCGTGCATACTCCTTTAGAGTATTGATGAAATTTTGTATGGGATAACATACCTTTTGCTTGTACAATGTTTTTTATGGATAAGGTATCATTTGCATTAAACTGTCTGTTGGATAAGGTATGGTTTTGTTTCTAGTAGCAGTTTCTATTAATTTTTAAAAAGGGATACGATAAGAATTGGAGCAATATATTTAAATTATTTATATATGTAGAATTCAACATTGCAAATCAAATGCCATCTTTAACTGAAAAAATTTTTTTTTGGTGGAAGAGTATGTTTTGCTTCTAATAGACACATAAAATTACAAAACAAAATCTGAAAGTTGCACATTATTATAGTGAGTAACTATTGAGTAATTGAGCGAAATCAACTTGGAAGCATTTATGTTTCATTATTAATAGTTGAGCTTGTATTTTGGATCAAAATAAAAATACATTATTTTTCAAAAAAATGCTTTGATTTTTTTAGTAAGTTAAAATGTTAGTTCTTCTTGGATAACCCTGAATTTGAATATTTTTCAGTTACTAAATACGATAAATTTTTACTATTTACGTTTTACCATCTAAAGATGATTTGGTATTGTATCCATCAGTTTTCTTAGATATGATTTCTTAAATTAAACCTTACTTTGCGAATCTCATTTCATTCGTTTGTTTCGATTTTTTCAAATATTTTCTATAATCAAATTTGGATTTTGTAGCGTGGATTGGTACGTTATCGTGCTATAATGAGGGATGTGGTATCGAAACGAAAGAACGATACTTTACTCATTACTAGTATCGTAATAAAAGTATCGATACCAATATTTGTATCGTAATAAAAGTATCGATACTCTTAAGTATCGAGTACAATTTAAAAACACGATTTATATACCCGATTTTTGTAAATTTGTTATAATGCAATGTTAATATATTTGTGTAGCTCATATTTATTTATTGCACAAAATAAACCCAAAACAAATAAAAATTAGTCACTTTATTTTTGAAAGCCCCAAACTTCAACATTACAATCAAACAAAAAGAGCCGTTCGTCCACCCTGTTACCCATAAGTCTATTTCGGATTTGTATTAAAATCACTCCTCTTTATAAAAATATCTTTCTGATGGTACGGAGGCACCGGGTATTATCAGGTACTTCTTGGCGACGTGGTACAAGTGAGGGAAAGCGTTTTTTATTTCTTCCCACTGAATTATAGGGTTCGATTTTAGTGGGCAAACTGAATTCGCCAAATACAAACTCAGCTCATCTTTGACTCCGTCTTTGCCAGAACGCCTTTTACGACGGTAGTGAGCTAATTTTTTGTTATACCTCCAAAAATCGATGAAGTTAAGGGATTTTCTGGCCGATCTCCTTCATCATTTGATCTAGAGGACGATGATGTGGTATCAGAAGCGTTCATTATTTCTCTGACGGATGAAATAGCACGGGCACCAATTAAGGTATCTTTAATCGAGAATCGTTTCAATCAATTTAGATTTAAGAGAATTAATATAGGAATATAAAAATGATGTTTTTTGTGTTTCCCTAGTTTATAGGAACTTCCTCGGAAATAAACAATCATAACATAAATAGTAGCATGTATGATTCCTTATTAAAAAGTATCGATATTTCGAATAAGAAAGTATCGATACCAGTTGGGTATCGTTACAAAAGTATCGAGTACAAAAGTACTTGGTATCGTAATCAAAGTATCGATACTATAAAGTATCGATACTTTTTGCGGATCCCTTGCGGTATGTTGAGATTTTTGACATATGCCCATATATGAATATAGGCGAAAATGAATATTTCTGATAATTTTTCATTTGATATTTTAATTAATGCCACTTAGGAACATTGAATGCCAGTAAATGTCTCGTATGATTTAAACTCGACAAGATATCCACTTACTGTTGTGCATTTGAAGACCAGCCGTATATTGAGATTTGGGCTATAGGCCGTTATATTTATCTAGAGGAATTTCTTGACCCGTCAAATTTATGATCCTTTGCTTGTCTGAAATAGCACCCACAAATCTTTCTACTACTCCGTTGGTAGTTTTTCACCTCGCGTTGAAATCACGAACTGCTAACGTAATCGCAAGATTGGCCATACTTAATAAAAGTCTTTCAAGTCAATCTAGATGCGACATCGGAAACTATAGAAGTAGTCATTCATATTACATTGTATTCAATCTTACCTTGAATTTAGAACACAATTTGTGAAGATTGGCCAATTTCTTTCTAGAATGATTAATGCTACTTCAGTCACTTGGGTTCGCGCGCTTTTATCATTTTATTTATTAATGATTTTGTAAACTGTTTAAAGAAATCCGAGATTTTCATTTATGCCGATAATATCAAAATAATTAAAATAATTTCATTTCTAAAGATGCAGTCGTTTTTCAATCTGATTTATCCAACTTCTCTTAGTAAATTATCTCTTCATAAATTATCTTTAAATATAGCGAATTGTAAAGCCTAGTGAAATGATTTTCGAAAGAATTTCATGATACGTATGTAATTAAAATACTATTTAAATCGTTTGTACGTTCACAACTAGAAAATGATAACCCAATCAACACATATTATTCTGACTATATGGTTCAAAAGCGTTTTCTTAGGGTTGCTCTTCAAAGACTTCCTAGGGACAGTAATGTGCCATTTTTTATTCTCCCATCTTATCATGGAAGGTGTAAGTTACTACGAATAATGCCACTAAGTATTCGTAGGCTTGAATTATTCAGAACATTTTACTTTCTAAAATTGACATTGATGATTGTTTAATATACCAATACTCCTTCTCGCGAGTTACGTAACAGGGGCTTTCAGCTCAATTTACCATTTCACAGTAGACGATCTGAATTGCGTTTACATTTTTTGGTACTGTGTATATTTTTAAAATTAATTCTCTGTGCCAGATTTTTTAACGTAGGACTACATCTTTGTTTTCATTATATGGGGGTAAATCAAAATTTCAATGTGATGACACGCGTATTTACGCAATTTATTTGATTAAAGCAATATGGCTCTGGATAAATATAAATGTATAATGTTTTAAATACTGTAAAAATCAAACCAAGTTAAATAAAAATTTGTGGATTGAAAAAAAAATTAAAACAACAAATTATTAATATGTATTTTAATTTGAGTTAAACAGTGATGAACTTGATAAAACATGGCGCACGCCATATTGATTTAAAGCTATAAAATAAAACTAAAAAAGTTCAAAAATGTTTTATTTTCATTAAGGCCGGTATTCACGTACAATTAAATTGCGCAATATAATTGTGTGACGTCAGAACATTGCACAATATTCTCAAATTTTATTCAAGATTTTGGAATTTTATTGTGCAATATTGACGTCACACAATTATATTGCGTAATTTAATTGTACGTGAATACCGGCCTTTATGTAAAATATTGCGCAAATTTTTGGAATGTATATGCTGTATAACCTATGCAATCATAGAAAAATGTATAGTCGAAAAGATCAGCAGCCTGATCAAACATTTTCAGTAAATATTTTTAGGTTTGCGAGTTATGGGACAAGTTTCCAAGTGACCGGAAACGAATTTGATTTAATACATCATTTGAATCGTCAATATTTAAAAATTAATTATATCTAGTAAGCGTTTATTAATAGCCAGTGCTGAGATGTTCTAACATCACTTTTTCGATGTTCGATAGTGTTCATGTCTCTTTTTCCAGAATAAAATTGTATACTATTTCGACTTTTGAATTAAGCTTTTTATATTGCGATCTCAGCATGCTCGCATAAAACATCATTCTATTTCTACTTTCATTCATCACTCTTTACGACAAAAAATTTTGTTTGCGATATTTTATCGATGTGAAGAAAAGAAAAAGTATACAGAAGGCTGAGATCGCATTAGAAAAATTGTAATGAAAGAAGAAAATAGCGTACAATTTTGTTCTTGTTACAAGAGACAAAATACTATCGAAAATGAATCGAAAGTGATGTTAGAACATCTCAGCACGGACTGAGATATTGGGTGTATTCACGGCAAATTTTTTTTTCAGTGTGATGTAGTGCTACCAAACGTCAGACATTAGTGCCTGTCACAAAAATATGAGAATGCTTTAAAACGTAGTGAATGCTATATTGTTATTTGGTGTTAATCAAAGTTTTGTAGTTGAATTGTTTTTTTTTGACATATTGTAATTAATTACATAAAATGAGTGGAGTAAAAATGAAAATTATTGTTTCTATTGTTATGGACCATAGAAACAGATTAATAAACAATAACGCAAATATCAATAAATTAAAGTGTGATTTGTCGAACTCCGAAAATGATCAGCTTATATTGATAATTTGTAAAAAAGAGACCCCATGACGTATTCATTTGTATATAGAAAGAATTGTATCTAATTACCAATAAAACTTTCGAATGCCCAGAGAGGCCTTTGAGAAACTCCTAGGTATTTTCATTACAAATTTACACTTAGTGTGTGGTGGGGAGAACTCAAAAATATTGCCGAAAAAGCAACTGCTTGCTGTTATATGGATTCTAGCTACACCCGATTCATAAAGATCCATTGGTGAAAAGTTTGATTTAGCTAAATCAATTTTATCTAAAATATTTTTCCGTATTGTTGATTTTTTAAATCATATTATGGCTTTAAATGAGTACGTATATACGTTTTCCAGATAGTGCATATAAAACGGAGATAAAGAATTATTTTGAATTAAATAATCGCTTAAAAGGATTGGTAGGAGTAGTCGACGGTACATATATTCCATGCAGAGTACCCGCGAATCAAAAAATAGCTTATATAAATAGAAAATGTTTACAGCAGTAACATTACAAGCTATTTGTGACCACAAAATACGTCACATTGATTGTTTTGTGGGTTATCCCAGTTCAGTTCACGATAATCGAATATTTAGAAATTCCGATTTTTTATTAAAATGTACAACAAAACATACGGTTTGTATTTTGAAAAAATGTTGGGCAATAAGGCTTACTCAATAGAATCGTGGTGTATTCCTCCATTTATTAATCGTGGAACACATGCTTCGTGCACGTAAACAATTGTTATTTATATCTTATAAATTTTTATGTACAATATATTATAACTTTCTTAATTCTTTCTAATTATATAGGCAAGTTATCGAGCGAAGTTTTGCCCTATTGTTTGGCCGTTTTCGAAGGCTATCTTTTCTGGATATCAGAAAAATCGAATGTATACCATCAACCATTGTGGCGTCATGTGTTTTGCATAACATATGTATAGACATTCCAGATGTTAATGTGGCAGATTATCTAACCGAAAGTTAAGAACATGTGTAACGGAATAACCCCTTGACATTGTAGTACCCCAGACAATCACTATAGAAGTGGAAATTCCGTAAGAAATGCAATGATATGGAAAACATTAGACATTAACATTTCAATATTCAATTTTTATTTAAATCTTTATAAGTATAGCACATTATTTATATTAATACTAAACTAAAATATTAAAAAAAATTATACTCTAAATTTTTTCAATTAATTTTATCGTTAATTGTTTGTGGTCCTCTAATGCCCGCTCCTGTAGTTCTATAATTGCCGCTCCGTAACTGCATTTCCAATATCAATTTTTTCCATTTTTTCTTATTGCTGTTTCGCACTCTACAAAAATCACGAATTGCTTCAGCCACGGTTATTCGGCGGCGTTTTTTTGCTGTTAGTTAAACCACTATTGGAATTTGTTCATCAATAAATCGTCGTCCTGTAGCGGTATTGGAACATACCATGAAGATGAAGCTGAAACCGATATCCCAATACTGTGGCTTTTTTTAAAAAAATATCATCCATTTCAGATGAAAGTTCGAATATACTGGTACACCACCAGAATTTCTCGGTTTCTGGGCAACTTTGCAGAACTTACGATATTTTTGTTTTAGCGGCGCAAATTTCCATTTACATTGCTGTGACACTATTCTGGTTTTCCCGGGGAATTGGGAAATGATTTATTGTAACTTGTTTTAGTGTATTTTGGTATCATTTTTTTCAAAGCATACTGTGGCGATTGGTATTTTGTTCAAATTTTGGGAAAAAATAATCCTATTTACAGACTACAGCCTACTGTGTAATTCCCAACAAAATTTTTTGGGAAAATAAACAACAAAATTGCTTTGAAATGAAATCATTTTTTCCCAAAATTGGAATAATATGCCAATCACCACAGTATGCTTTGAAAAAAAAATGATACCAAAATACACTAAAACAAGTTACAATAAATCATTTCCCAATTGCTAATTTCTCGGGAAAACTAGAATAGTGCCACTGGTGGCTAAAATAAAATTGTTGATAAAATTTCGTCGTTGATTTTTACTATTTCTAATATCCCATCCAAACAAAATATTTTAAATATGTTTTACACAAACGATTACAAAATAAAACTTAAAATAATTCACTTACCATTATTCAAAATGCAAACAAAATCCTGTTCTTGAATAAAATATTTTTTATCCACCGCAAATTGATATAAATTTGCCATTTGTTTTCAAAACATTCTATAACTTATCGGCATCGGCTTACTATACTATTAACTACAATTAGGGATTTTCCCAAATCGAATTCCAACGCTTGCTGACTGGCGGCTAAATTTTTCATATGTAGTTTTATATGGTCAAACCACTAATTTATAACTCATGGATACAGCATACACAAAAAACTATGGTATAAAAAAGAAAACTAAAAATCGTTCTTAGTGTGCGACAGAGCAAGTAAATATGTATCTTCCTTGTCTTGAATTTAGGCCCGAATCGATAGACACAACTACAACTTTTAGTTGCAGTCACTCTTTTTTCGAAATTGATGTTCGAAAACGGTATTTTTAAACTAGAATAAAACAGCAAATTTATTCAGAAATCTAGTACAATTTTCAAATAATAAATTTTTCCAAATAAATTCTAACTTTTCAACGCCAAAATCACAATAAAAATAATATTAATTGATTAATTATTGATAAATAAAGGTATTTTGTTTATTATTATTTATTATGACCTAAAATAAATAAATTTACATCGAAATTAGAAATGATAAATTCGATTTTAAACGTCAATTATATTCACTGATTGTAGTCGCCGATATCCACGACTACAACTTCAATCTACACTTTAATCTGTGATTTTATTGCGGTTTAAAAATACCAAAAGAGACAATTTAGTCGCAGTTGCGAATTAATTGTGGTTTGTCGATTTGGCCCTTAGATTTTTCGGAAATCAAATTCAAATTTATTTAAAAACGTAGGCGAGCAATTGTTGAGCAATGCAATTGTTTTTGAAATTTTGTCAACAAAATACACTTTCAGCGTTAAATAAAATGTGGTGCGATAATTTAGGTGTAACAAGCCATTGGATTCAACAAGCAAAGTACGACAAATTACGTGTTTGTTCTTTGCATTTCCGACACGAATGATTTAAAATTAATTGATATAATGTAGCTATTATGTGCAGAATAAATATTTGTATTAAACACTTTCAAATAAACAATAAATTTTGAAATAATCAACGTTGTTTATTTACGTTTGGCTGACATTGTAATTCGAATTTTTCATTTGTTGTGGGTTTTTTAGTTCATAGCTCAGATATTATGTACTTAATATTTCAAGGCAGCAAATTGTTTCATTTATTAAATTATGATTTAAAAAATTTAAGATTTTGAATATCTTTCTGTGTATCTTAAGTTTATTAGAAAAAAAAAGATTTTGAATAATTTTCGGAAATAAACTTGTTCTAGTGCGGATCTTACTTTACATTTTCGGAAATCCGATTTTAGAGTAAGAGGTATATACAATTCAATGTGTTTGAATGTTTCATTAAATTATTAATTTCGACTAAATTAATTTTAAAATTTGATATTTATTATTAATCACAACATACTTAATTTTATTAATCATAAAAAAAAGTAAGGGGACATCCACTAATTTAGCCAAGAAACTTGTATTTGTAAACATGATTTTACTTATTTTTGCATGTAAAAAAAAAATGTAATCAGCGCTGCCCAAGCGTGGGGACAAATGAACTAAAATCGATTTTGGGAAAGTCCCTCATTAAAAAATGTAACTTGGTGTATATATAACAACCACTGAAATAAGTACATATATGGATACGGCATAGACAAAAATTCATGTTACAAGAAAAAAACGAAGAAGAAGAAAAAAAGCTTGCGTCTGTGTGACAGAGAACGTATTTATTTTCCTTGTCTTGAATTGGTTTCGAATTTTCGAATTTTATTTTTTTAGTAGGCTATGACCTTCGAGTCAATAAATGCGTTGTTTTTTTTTTCAATATACTAAATTGTTCTTTCTCATTTTTGTTTTTACAAATGTTTAGTAAACAAGTTTGTTTATGTTCGAAAGTTTGTTAGACGTTTCACAAAAATTTTTGTTTTGTTTTTATTTATTTTCCAGGTGTGTATTGAAAATTTCAAGGAAAAATAGTGAGAAATAATTTAAATATTTTCCGAAGATAAGTAGTGAAATGTGTGAATAGTTGAAATAATGCTTCAATTATGTAGCTAATCAGTCTCAAAATCTTTGTATGTTTAATGAGTTTAATATTAACAAATTTCCAGTACGGTCTTTTTTCGGAATTAGCTTTTTAGAGTGTGAGGCATATATAAAATGAGCGGTACAACTAAAAAAAAACTTGTACCATTCGTTTCTGCTGTTTATATCTCAGTGATAACAACGTATGCGGTGAACACAACGTTATTGTTAAAACCTGCATACAGTGCACGACAAATTGTCAAAAATAGTATCTGTTTGTAAAATTTTGTTGCGCAGTGAACACATCCGCGTGCGCGGGGTACTTTAGTAAATTTTCAATGCCAACATGTTGTGGGAACTGAAAGCGCCCATTTCCATTTCTGTGACATTCACATTTCTGTGACGTTTTATTGACTTTTTATGACATTTTAATGATTGAAATTTCAACGATAAATAGCATTTAGAGGTATTATTTCTGAGTAATAAATTCTCTTGGTACAAGGTCGTATATAAAACTTAATAGCAAATTTTTATGGGGCGCATTTAAAATAATATCAAAAACACAGCTTCTTATAGACAGTATTAATTATAATTTATTTTTTATTTTTATGACATACGTTTCGACTTTTTAGTTTCAATGTCTAATAATAAGACAAATATAAAAAATATAATAACGATACACAACTTCAACAAAATACCCCACAAAAAACATACCTATTGCAGATAAAAATTAAAACAAATCTCAAAAAAAAAAAAAAAAAAAAAAAAAAGATGGTTAACGACTTGGAAAAATATTTTCCAAAAAATTACAAATAAAATTGAACGCGAATGAAAACTAAAACAACGCAATCATGACCATATTGAGTTTTTTTATCGACAACGATATTGTCTAAAAAGTTTTTTGTGAGATGAACAATATATAAACATATTCTCCACATAGACAGACAACCCCGAAAAAAGAAGTATGATGCGATTATAACATAAATGGTCACACTATCGTCTATGTATGTGGGGAAAGTATTGTATACATCGGAACATAAGGTTAGCATTTTAGCAATGAATACAATCTAAGATAACCAACAAGGGCGTGTGCGATTGCTCATGATAGAATAAATTACATTAAAATATATATATGACAGAATACTTGTACCTCGATCTCATTACCCATTCGATGGAAAATGTGCATGAGTAGGCACAACAACGATGATGACGATCCATGTAAGTGTTATACAAAAATATACATAGAAAAATATATAAATAAATTAAACATGTATCAATCATACGAACAGTCAACAACATGATAAAATGAGACAGACAGTATCAACGAAGCACAGATTTACAGTAGTAAGTTGTCTTGTAAAAGCATACAAGACCATCATTACTATGATCCGGTTTGGTAGTGTTTTGTGTACGTATAAACTGTTAATTTCTTGCTCAATTAGGGATAGTATAGACTGAAACAAGTACCGTGAAGATATTATGTTGGTGTATTATTAATTATGCTGGGATAATTATCTTGCAGGCCCCTGCAATCTGTTTTATAGTTTAATTAGGAAATGTCTTTACAATCCTAACTATATTAATAAAGTGGGCACACGGGTGGATAATACTTTGGGCAAAACATTTGGAAAAATTAAGGATAAAATACCGAAAGAAAAACGAGCGGGAGTTATATACAAAATCCCGTGCAATTGTGGTAAATCATACATAGGGGAAACGTCGAAGACTATGGCCATGAGGATTAACCAACACAAATGTGACGTGAAATTCACCGTAAAAAATAAAAACAATATAACGCTTCATCGATCAGCACTATGCAAACATATAATAGATTGTGCTGAAGACTTCGCTTTTGAAAACGCCTTAATACTTGACTACGAAACAAAGAAGAAAAAGAGGGTATTTAAAGAAATGTGCCACATAACAAAAAATATCAACACAACGGTAAACTTGCAGGGGCCTGCAAGATAATTATCCCAGCATAATTAATAATACACCAACATAATATCTTCACGGTACTTGTTTCAGTCTATACTATCCCTAATTGAGCAAGAAATTAACAGTTTATACGTACACAAAACACTACCAAACCGGATCATAGTAATGATGGTCTTGTATGCTTTTACAAGACAACTTACTACTGTAAATCTGTGCTTCGTTGATACTGTCTGTCTCATTTTATCATGTTGTTGACTGTTCGTATGATTGATACATGTTTAATTTATTTATATATTTTTCTATGTATATTTTTGTATAACACTTACATGGATCGTCATCATCGTTGTTGTGCCTACTCATGCACATTTTCCATCGAATGGGTAATGAGATCGAGGTACAAGTATTCTGTCATATATATATTTTAATGTAATTTATTCTATCATGATCAATCGCACACGCCCTTGTTGGTTATCTTAGATTGTATTCATTGCTAAAATGCTAACCTTATGTTCCGATGTATACAATACTTTCCCCACATACATAGACGATAGTGTGACCATTTATGTTATAATCGCATTATACTTCTTTTTTCGGGGTTGTCTGTCTATGTGGAGGATATGTTTATATATTGTTCATCTCACAAAAAACTTTTTAGACAATATCGTTGTCGATAAAAAAACTCAATATGGTCATGATTGCGTTGTTTTAGTTTTCATTCGCGTTCAATTTTATTTGTAATTTTTTGGAAAATATTTTTCCAAGTCGTTAACCATCTTTTTTTTTTTTTGTAAGAATATTTGTTCTAATTTACGGAGATTTGTTTTAATTTTTATCTGCAATAGGTATGTTTTTTGTGGGGTATTTTGTTGAAGTTGTGTATCGTTATTATATTTTTTATATTTTTCTTATTATTAGACATTGAAAATGACTAAAAAGTCGTATCGTATGTCATAAAAATAAAAAATAAATTATAATTAATACTGTCTATAAGAAGCTGTGTTTTTGAATTTTTAAAAAATTAGAAGAACAGACAGTAACACAAGAACCATAAATAAAATAATATCACGCCTTTAGGGTGGAGCAAGTTTAGTAGAAAGGCGCTGGGAGAAATATAAAATGAAATGGTTTGTGACAACACAGAAAAAAATAATAATTTACTATTAAAATTTGATCAATTTTGAAACTAAATCGGTTAAAATTGTTTGTTACGAATCATTTTTTCTTTATTTTAATCAACAAATGTTTAAATATACACATCTATCGTGTTTGATAACAAATCCAAAATTAATGAAATTAGAAGAAGTTAGCGGATTTTGTAATAAACAATATTTGTTGGAATCTTAACTCTTGGACTTGGACCAAATCAAATTATTTTATGACAGAGCATTATTTTTTTGTTTATCGGGAACTCGAATTATTTTTAATTCAAAATAATTTTTATGTTTTATATACAAATTTTTTAAAGTTTTGAGCTATACATAAACAATTTGTTTGTGGCAAGAATTTTTTTCTTAAATTGAATAATTTTAATTTTGAAGCTTATGAGCTGTCAAAGTATTAAATTATTTGTGTAGAAACTAAAATATATTAAAATGTTGAGTTGTTTTAAGTGTTTAGAATATTTTCAATCAATTGATCTGCTTTGTAAACATTTAAAATATTTGCACGGATGGGTTGCTGGTGCTGGAGAAATGTTAATTTGTGGACAAAATCAATGTTTTCAGAAATTTGCTCAATGGAATAGATTCAAAAAACATTTGACAAATTCTCATATGATTGAAACCAATCCGGTTGTTTCAGATTCACACAAAATTTCAAATGATATCCACAGTGCAGAACAGGGTACCCGCAGAAATGGTATGTAGTATTAGACTGTGATTTTATTGGTTTTAATATATTTTGTGTTTATGCAAATATAGGTGGAAAAGAAATCCCTAATATCATTGACTACAAGGAATCAAACAAACAGAACGTAATAAATTCCAACTCTTATGAGGACGAACTAAAAAATTTAAAAAAAATTATCGATCAGTCGGCCTTAAAATTTGTGTCAAAATTATACAGTATACAAGGATTACCTACGTCAACCAGTCTTCTCATAATAGAGGAAGTACAAGAATTTGTAAGCATCCTAGTGACCAGCATTAGAACCTGCACGAGCCATTGCTCTGGTGGTACCCGCAATAATGTGGAAAAATTGTTACATCTGTGTGATAATCCCTTTTTCAAAATACGTTCGGAGTATTTGCTTCTCAAAGAATTGTCAGAAAAAGGCGTTTATTGTCGGCCACGAAAGTTCATGGTTAATAATAAAATTGGTGAGAAAATCGAAAAGGGAAAACTGGCTTTAAAAGAAATCACAAGTGAGGGAGTTTTAATGCCCATCTCCCATCAAATAAAACAACTTTTTGGAAAAAAAAATGTTTTAGAAAGCACACTTGAAAACGGAAGAAATTTAATTAAAAACAAATCAGTTTTGACTAATTTTGTTCAAGGTGAATTATGGCAACAAAAATTAAACCATATTAATAAGGAAAACGTGATTCCGATATTTTTGTTCTACGACGATTTTGAAACCAACAATCCCCTTGGAAGTCGCTCAGGAAATCAAGCCATCGCAGCGTTTTATTATAGTTTTCCAACGGTTCCCCAAGGATGTGCCAAATTATGCAACATATTCGTAGCGATGCTTTTAAAATCTAAAATTATAAAAACTTTTAGTTACAACGAAGCACTGGCTCCTTTAGTAGACGAATTTGATCTTCTAGAGAATAAAGGTATTGATATCGATACAGAAAACGGTACCACAAAAGTTTACTTCGCGCTAGGTCTGGTGATTGGCGACAACCTTGGATTGAATTCTATTCTTGGTTTCTCACAATCATTTTCACATAATTTCTTCTGCAGACTTTGCCTTATGAAAAAAGAAGTAACATACTTTAGTACCGAGGAGAATCAAAGTATTGTACGTGATCGAAAAGTATACAATTGTCTAATGTCAAACTATAATTCAGAGACATTTAAAGAAACAGGAGTTAAAAAACAATCCATTTTAAATAATTTGAATACGTTTCATGTAACCGAAATTTTTTCTGTTGATATTATGCATGACATGATGGAGGGCGTAATCAAATTTGGAATAATTAACTGTCTGTATTCATTCATAATCGACAAATATTTGTTCACAATAGATACCTTGAATTATCGAATCAAAAATTTTGAATATGGAGTAATACAAATATCGAACCAACCCGGAACTATCAAATTAGAACACATTAAGCAAAAAAAACTCCATTTAACTGCGAGGGAAACGCTTTGTTTATTAGAATTCTTTCTGTTTTATGTTGGCGATCTAATTCCACCATCAGACCCATTATTGGAATATATAACTACATTAGAAGACTTGGTTGAATTAGTTTTTCGAGAAAGCTTTTCCAGTTATGACATTCACTGTCTTAAAGATAAAATCAAAAATCACCATCAACTTTATAAAGACTGTTTTAAAGAAAATCTTAAACCTAAGCATCACTTGATGTTACACTACCCCACCATAATATTAAAATCTGGACCATTAAAATCAATGTGGTGCATGCATTTTGAGTCTAAACACCGAGAAATAAAATATTATACGAACGCTATTTCATCGAGAAGAAATTTACCTCTGACAGTTGCCAAAAAATGTGCTGTTCGATTCGCTTATAATTTGTTGACTGATAGTTTTATGGAAAAGGATGTATCAATTATAAAACATAGTGAATTTCCAAATGACCTCAACTCTTCAATATATGGCAAATTGATCAGTGAAATGCGTTTAGACATCAGAAATATAATTCTTGCAGATCATATTGAATATAAGGGAACTACCTATAGAAATGGTTATTTTATAAAATCGCAGCAACCACTTTCGTTCGTCCTAAAAATTTATAAAATTTTTATTCATGGAGCGGAAGTAATTTTATTTCTGGAAAAAATTAAAGTTGAAAGATTTGATGAGAAGTACAAATGCTATGTTACAGGTAATTCATTACAAGAATATTGTTGGACAGAAATGAATTCAAAAGAACACTTGCACCCATTTAGTCTAACCAAATGTCCAATAAGTGGAGAGAAGCGTTTCAAATTTCCTATCCTATGAATAAGAAAAAAATGTATATTATAATAAATAAATAACGGTCAGTTTTTGTTAAATTATGAAGTTTGTAATTTTTAGATTTTTATTACTTATTATAAAAATAAATGATTTTATATTAAATAAAACAATTGTTTTACTACATTTCCAAATGCAAATCCAATAAATTGAAGCCAAAACGAATTATAGCGCAACCAAGTGTGCCTGAAAATCGAAAGTAAAATGACCCACAGGTAGTGCGATTTATCTTACAACGGAGGTTTGACTTCAGTTGATTGGACCGATTGAAGAAAAAAATACATCATATGTGAAGCAACTTGTGGCACGACGTAATCGTATATCGTTCGATAGTAAGGCTTGCTAAAAATTTGTTGTATATCTATATATATATCCATCCTATCTATCTATATATCCATCTATGTATATCTATCTATATATCCAGATCAGTTGTGTTGGTTCATCAATTTATCGGTCCACACATAATACGGCTGATCATAAAAGTAGACAGTTTGGTCCCCAAAAAGGTTACGATTTGCCATCCAATTGAAGTATATGTATATAGCTATGTATATGATTTTACCATAAGGAAATAGTACCTTATTAATACCTACAGTAATAACTTCTTGTACGATAAATTGACCCGCATGTATGCCTTCTAAAAGTTAAAAAACTGCATTTTTTTTAAATAAAAACATTGCGTTGTCACAATTAGCATTAGCATTCCTGAAAAAGTAAATTTAAAAGAGAATTTTTTTAAGCATTGTTTCCTCACGAACCCAAATGGATTTCCATAACTTTAAAGGTATATTTATACTACCGTTTTGTTTCAGTTCATACATTTTCCGTAAGTGTATCGTTTTCGTTCAGTTCATACACTTTTACTTTCACACAAAAACATTGCTATCTGCATTTACTATGAGGGTAACGTTGATACCTTGTGGTATGTGTTTTAGGCAAAAAAAGGCATTATAAAGGTGGATTTATATTATCCGTTCCTTTCAGTTCCTACACGTATCGTGTCAGACAAAAAAAACATTGTTGCATGTATTTTCTATATGAGTATTTATATTATCCGTTCCTTTCCGTTCCTACACGTACCACCACAGACAAATATTGTTGAAAAATCTATAAATTGGTGATGTCTAACGGATAGTATAAATTGATGATGTCTGACATGACACGTGAGGGAACTGAAAGGAACGTATAATATAAATCTACCTTAACCGTTTTTAAATTAATATTATATTGTTTCACAAATAATGGTTTCTATTTATTTGGACTAGGGTAATAATTCCTATTTGTTTGTCCTACGGTTTCGATTAATCGAGCTGTCAAATTTTTTGGAGAAAAAGCCTATGTTTGTTTACTAGTCGGTAAAATATGATAGTTTTGCCAAATAATTGAACTTAATTACACAAAATACAAACTATTTACAATACATCCATAAAAAAAAAATAAAATTAAAAATGTTTATAAAAAGTCTAGAACTAGACAATCAACAATGTTTTTCCAAGGTCACATATACGCCTACATATATGCACGTTTAAAAGCGCTACAGACCATCCGATTTGGTCGGGTGGTCGGAGCGATTTGGTTGGGTTGGATGTAAAATCGGATCGTGTGTATGCATGTCGGTCCGACAAATTAAGTTGGATGTGTCGGATGGAAATTCCATCCAACCGTCCGACCAACCAACTAAATCGGATAGTGTGTAGTGTTGTCGTACGATATTTTTTTCAGTCGTGTGTAAAATTTCAGAGCGAGAACACCAAAGGAAAATAAACATAATTCAATCGTGTAAATTCGTGTGTGTGTCAAAAAAAAAAAATATTGTCAAAATCGGATGGTAAGTCGGATCGTCTGTAGACAACAACCGATCTGGTTGGACCGACGGTCGGTTCGACAAGTTGGATCGTCTGTAGCGCTTTTTAAGCAATGCTAAATACATACAAATTTTCTAAATATATGTTATGTATACAAATCAACCAAATCAAAATAAAATAAAATGCATACAAAATTTCAAAAAATTTAAGGGAAATGATTTTTGTTACATCATATGAAAACAGGTACATATTGAATCATTATAAATGAAAAATCTATACTAAAAAACTGTATGGATACCACACAAATGTCTAATGTCTTATACAAGCCTTGCTGTTCTTTTATAAGACAGATATCTAAAACAAATGTACATTGACTTGTGTCAGTGTGTAAGTCAGTTTTATAATTAATAAATATGTATTTAAATAGAAAATTTGAATCATATCGTGTTTATATACGGAATCTCAACAAAAATTGATACTCAAACAACAAGCTCGGCTTGTAAAGACATTTATTTTGGTTTTGATGTACTTAAAAACAGAGCGAGCAAATCCATAATTATGAAAACAAAACAATCAATAAAAAATGATACGAAGCACTCACCCACACTGTTATTGAATGGAAATCATATTTATAAAAAACAAAGTTCGAGAAGGAAGTTGGTACATTTTTTCACATAAATTAAAACATTGATTTGTACGTTTGTACATATATGTATATTAATTTATTATCAATCTATTACAAATAATGAATTTACCATTTGTTCGGATAATTATTATTTTGTAAATAAACTTGTGGAAATGGTTTTGTGATTGTCTTCATTAAATTATTATCAAATTAAATACTCCGAAATTTATGGAAACGTTAATGTACCAATAATAAATAAATATAAAATTGTTCTTGTGTTTTAAAATGAAATTTTTGAATAGGTTATATACGTATCAAAACATTAGATAAAGTGGAACAAATATATTTTATTTATGTGTGTATATAAAAAATACGATCATCCGAACGCAAGCAAGACTGCATTTTAACTATGCAAAAGTAAGAAAGAGAAAACATTATAAAGTAAACGATAGAAACCTCTCGTTCTGCAGTGTTACTCGTATTTGTGTTCGTTTCATACAAAATTCAAACATTCTTTTCTTCGAGGGTGAATGAAAGTTAATGCGTATATGAGCTGGAAGGAAACGATAGTAAACAGAAAGTGTAATTTTTTGCTCTCGTTTTTTTGTATTTGATTGAATGCGTATGAACTGAAAGGAAACGATAGTATAAATCGACCTTAATACAAATACAACTCTGTTACATGTATTTACTGTGGAAGGATTTATACTACCGTTTCGTTTTAGTTCGTACATGTTCTTATGCTATCGTTTCCGTTCAGTTCATGCACATTCATTTAGTAACATATAAAAATCATGGCTACATTATTATTTATTGTGAGAGTGATTATACCCAGTTGTACTATGCGTAATCAACAATTTTTTTTTAAGTTGCAGGCTAAAAACATGAAACAGAAGTACAATATCCAAATAAAAAATCTTCTGAACGAAACGGTAGTATAAATATTCCTATAGTAAATGCATGTATCATGTTTTATTTTTTTGAGACTGACTGAATGTGTATGAAGGGAAAGAAACGATAGTATAAGTAGACCTTTATTCAAAACGAAATAGCGTAAAATTAAACAAAAATGGTTTGAAACAAGATTGCGATTTTAACTTGGCTATTCAGAGAACTCAAAAACCACATTTTTTTTATTCTGTATTACATATTGGTAGCAATAGCAAGTGACTCGTGAGACGCAATTAAGGATTTTTATTTGTGAAATTAAATTTATGTTTTTAATATGTGTAGTGTCTTCTAATTAAGATTAAATTTTAAAAGTGTTAATTAATACCGGGAAAATGAGCGATACTGTCGAAGTCGAAGAGGATATATTAATCGTCCTAAACGATAATTTGTCACTGGCAAGTTTACTGGAAGAGTGGGATCTGCTCTTTTTATTTCCAAAATTGAACGGTAAATATATTGTGTTTTATTGTGTGAACATTTGTAAAATAATCTATAAATTATATAAATGGGTTTTAATGCAAGTGGATAATATTTTCTGTGCTGAACTCTATTGCCACAGTATGTTTTAACCATCACTTTTTCCGCTTCGATATCCCTTTCAATAGAATAACGGTATTTTAATATCACGTTGTTTTACATTTTTATTTATTTATCAAAGATTATTTTACCGAAACGAAAAGGTGATGGTCACAACATGTTACCCCTAAATAAGCTAATAAAGCTTGTTTGGTTAATGCGTATTGCGATTAATTACAGAATCGTTTCGAAAAAATTGCAAGATTTAATTTACAAATTAAAATGAATATAAAACAAAGTTTTTATGCAAATGAAAAAAATGGCGGTGGAATCAATGGCTATCAATAGAAAAAGTTTAGCCCCAAATATTGTTTATATGTGTAGGAAACTGCAATGTTCAGCATCATAAACAAACCCAAGGGGCACATCGGTTTCTTTATGAATATTATTAATAATTTAAATAGATGCTGGTGCTTGCAGTTTTCTACACATAAAAACAATATTGGGGGTAAACTTTGCCCATAATAGCCATTGACTCCATATAACCATTTTTCCATTTTCTTATAATTTTTATTTTTATTTTCCTTTTAATTTTTAAATTAAATCTCTTGATTTTTTCAAGATGTGTTTTTGCTGTTATGCGTAATTAATAAGCAACAATTGTAAAGTTGTCAATAATAAGTATGGTTGTTTCTTAATTATTGCGTAATTGTTAATGCATGGAGCAAATTTATTTTAATAGAAAAACTGTTCCAACATTTTTAAAAATGATTCAATTGTTTTTTAAAATAAGTTAATTAATAACATGTTTACATTATTTAGAATATTATTATTTGGAATATTTTGTTTTAGATGCGGGGATCGATATTGATGCTTTGGGTGGAATAACGGAGAAAGATTTGGACCAGATATTTCCAGAATTTAAAGAAATTGGCTTAAAAATAAAACTAAGGAAACATATCGTCAAATGGAGAAAATCTAATCTAAGCAAAGAATAATTTAAGAAAAAGGTTAAACCGCTAAACCAGTGGTGTAAAAGCCAAATGAGTATTAGCGACCATTTTTCAAAATGAATATAGCAATAAAATTTCTTAAAATCACATCAGCTGGACAACGTGTTAATTATTTATGTAACGTTGACGACGAAATCGAGCATACTTTCAATGTGCAAATTTAGTACTTTGGAACAGTGCTCAATTTTATGGCCAAAGTCACATAAATAATTAACCCGGACACATTTGTTTTGTTTAAGTTGATTGTACTGTTTATATTGAAAAATGGTAAATACTTATTTGGCTTGCCTACCACTGCTCTAAGCCCGCAGTAAAATGAAAAGATAACCACATTTATGCCTAAGTGTATATGAACGGTACTAAATCGCAGAGGCAATTAAATGCGAGTTTAGAAATATTCCCGATTTCTTTTTCCTTATTAATTTTGTAAGGAGTATCATTCATACATACGGACATTAATGTTTTCTCAATATCCCAAATTTTTGCTTTATTTTAGCTCAAATACTTGGAATTGTACCGAATATTGCACGGTGCTACTTTTAACTTAAAAAAATTCAGGAATATTTTTAATTGCCTGGAAAGTATTCAGAAAGTAAAGATAAAATTTGGCAAAATACAAAAAATAAGCTCCTTTTAATATTTTTAATTATTCGTGTGGTATTCGAATGAACTTCAAGTCCTTCTCGAGCTATCATAAAGCTAATTTGGAAGATTATTGCGAAAAAATTAAAGTCCGTTTTCGTTTTTGATTTTACTCGAATGTGGGTTAATTTCTTCGCTCATAATTAAATTAGTTTTATTGATTTAATTTTCGTACATTTTGATATAGGGGCTTACTGATGATGCTGAATCAGTTAATTCAACAATACCATCAGAGTGGGGAACTACTCAATCAATAGTGTCGCCAACACCGTCGACATCTTCTTCGGTGGGTGTTCCGGAGAACAACGATGATTACAAAAATGTAAGCTTTGTAGAGTTATATTTTGCTTTTTTTTTCATGTATTAAATAGAAACTATAATTTTTCAGGAAATTAATCAACCTCATATAAAGGATATTTTAAAAAGCATCCGTTTGGGGGGGGAGCAATTCAACGCGAGAGTTCCTGTGTAATAAAATAGTGGCGAATTTATTAGAAAACAAAATTGTTCATCTTTCAGCCACAGGATTCCATTTTATTGTTAATCAAATTAATAAATACTGCCCATCAGAAAAGCCCGAATACTATTTCCAAGATGGAAAATTTAAAAAGGGTAAATTATACTACAAATATAGGAACAACAAAACTATATTAAGACAAATTGGTATTCTTGGGAGCCGGCACCCTAAAAAAACGAGGCTGGCATTAGACAGTAACGAATTTGTTGAAGGTAATAAATTGAAATTTTTAATTCGATTATGGAATCCGCAACCTTAATCACAAGTGAATCGAATTGCATATAAAAAATATTTTAGAAATAGCTAAATAATTAGCGCAATTTAGATTTTATTTAATATTCTAATTCACGCTTTGTAAGAAAATCGCTAGAAATCTATTAAACTATAATTTATAACGTGAATCCACCCCTATTATGATTGTCGAGTCGATCGACAATCGACAGGTCTCTGTATTGCGTTTTCGTTTTTCCATTTGATAAAAACAATACGAAAAAGGAAACGGCAACACAGAGTCGTGTCGATTGTCGATCGACTCGACAATCATAATAGGGATGATTATTTTTTGATTTTGTATAATACGTAGTTTCGATTTGAGTTCGATTCACTTTCCTCGAATCAATAATCGAACAGGTTATCGCCACAATTTACTTGGCTCACAAGCCACTTCTAGTTGATTTAAAAATCTCAAAATAATTTTAAAATTTCAGATGGAATCTGCGAACATGTGGATTCAGACGGCTCCAAGAATTGGCTACTATTCCATAATGAACCGTGGGAGACCGTCGAGAATCACTGGAGGATTACAGCCCCAAGCAGACTAAAATACTTTCAGCAGTCAAAAAATAAAAATATAACAGAGTTCTTAAATGAATGGCCACTTCTTAAAAGTGCAAAAGGACATCGTTTAGTAAGTTATTTAAAATTATTAGACATTTTCCTTAGAAAAATAATTGGTATTTTCATTTACAGATTGACATAGATTTCGAACAAATTTATCCAGATAAGTGCTTAAATTTATTTACAAAATGGACAAACAATTTTTCGCAAAAATTATTTTTATTAATTTTCACTGAGTTCAAAGACCGGGGCGTTCAAGAAGCTGGCCATAAAATAAAAGAAATAATTTTGGGAGAAGAATTTCTTAAAGATGACATCCATTTACATCGAAAAAGTAAGTATGAAGTTTATAACTCCTAATATTTAGTATAACTAACTAAAACAGTTTTTGAATTTCAGATTTTGTCATAGCTGAACTGTTTAAACAGTTAAATGGTGTTTTAGTTCCTACATCTAGGAAAAAAAGTCTAAAGAACAATAATATTTGGAAGCCGTCTATTATTGAATCATTCGACTCTTTCATTCACTACATTGTGGACGTAGCTGAAATAAAAAAAATATTGGATAATAAAAAAAAAAAGTACGCTGATTTTGGATTAACACTTCAGCCATCACTATTCGCTCTAAATGATGTGAATGAAAATTTAATTTCAAAAATATATATATATTATGATGACATATTTTATTTATTCGATAACATAATTAATGCCATAGATATAAATTTTAAAATATTTTATGTGATGAATTTGAAATATCCATTCGAATGTTTTAAAATTTATAAATTCCTAGAGTATCTGATGTACGATTTGTCAACAAATAATGAAATTCCTTTTGAAATCAAAAATTTAAAAGAATTGTTGAATTAATCTTACAGGTCTTATTTATGTATACAAGTGAGGTTACTAGACGAGTACAAATCGAGTGACAAATCGTACTCAGTAATGGTATTCATTTTGAAATAATTTATATTTATTTTTTTAATTTTTTATAATTTAATATATTTAATTCAATTTATTTTATAATTTTTATAATACATATATGTATATATTTACATATATAATTTACATTTTTACATTTTACATTTTTATTTTACATTTTATATATATATATATATATATATATATATATATATATATATACATATATCTAAAAAAATTAGTGTTTATATTAAAAAATACAAGTTTCATTTTAAATAAAATTGGATTCAAATATAACAATTTTCGTTTGTTTTAATCGATATAAATCATCACATTTTCTCTCCTCAAAATATTTCTGTTCAAATTAAAATTTGCCTCGTTCGTTATGCGTCACTGAAATTACATCCAAGCAATACATGTGTTTGTATTGAAACATTAATTGGTCAATTTAAAGTAAAATTAGGTTTAAATAAAGCTATTTGTTTTGTGCTCGAAATATTTTTGTTTGACTATGAAATTTGCCACGCTTCGCTTGGAACCATTGAAATTTACTTCTAAACAAAATATGTTTGTTTCTAAATCAAAATGTTGAAACGTTTTAACTTAAACATTCGTTGTTGGATTTAGAATCAGTTAATTTCTAATTTAAACTATATGAATTTTAATTCAAAATTGTTGTGTTTTTGTTATAAAGCGCATTCTGTTTGTGGGATGTTTATGGACTTTTATTTAAAACTAAGATAATAGTTTTGTATTAAGACGGTACTATTTCACAACAAGGCGAATCCAGTTTTGGAGCTATTTCGAAATCGCGATTGATTTGTTTATAATCAATTTTGTTTGTCAATAGTCATTTTTTTTTTCTGTGAAGGAGGTGGGATTCGGTCACAAAAGATAATTAACTTTAATTCTGATTTTCTATTATTTGTGTTTTATTGTTTTGTATTCTCGAATGGTCCACAGTGATGCCAAGCACTGAGTGAAGAATCATATCGATCAATTCTGACGTTGCTCACTTAATATTTATTGTGAGTTTGTGACACTGCACACATTTTCAGAAAATAAATTTTGAACATTGTTGATGCTCTCTAGACGACGCGACGTTATTTAAATTCTTAAGGATTTTCAACAGTATACTAGAGTCGTATAACTGGATCTAATTAGTAAAGTTAGAATATGAAAACACGTGTCAGTGCTAAGTAGTCTAACAAGGTAACCTCAAAAAAAGTGTTTTTTTGATATATCTCGACTTCTATTCCATTTTTTTTGATAAAAAAATTGGTAATTATTCCTCATAAAAACTACAAATAATCCATAGTAAATTATATTATAAGGGTTGTATCCAGTGGCGGATTAAGGTCGGCTGGGGCCCCGGGCGCAGAAGAAAAAATTAGGCCCCTTAAAAAAATAGAGAGAGGCAGGAAAATAAAAATACAGGTTCACGTATTTAAGCATCCTGGGTGTTGATTCTCTAAAAAATAAGGTCGCACGTGACAAATAATAGTGACACAACTCAAAATTTCAAATTGTTCAGGAGAGCAAAAGAAAAAATGCTAATTTCGATTTTAACTACTATCATATTATACTGCCCATGGGCGTCAAAAAAAGAAGATCAGAAAATCAAGCCGTCGCTCGCTTTTAAAAAAAATATGAAAACGCCACTATGTCAGGTTATGAAATCGATCATTGAGCATCTTTCTGACGAATTATCTCAAAAACTCAATTTTTGAGTTGTGTCTCTTTTCTAAGTCATGTACGATGTGTAAACGTGAAAACTTGTAAAAGGCAAAGCTTACTTTTCTGAGTTTGCCATTTTTCGAGAGGATTACCATTAAAATAATATCGAAAAATTGCAACTCATAAAAGAAAGCTTTGCTTTTTACAAGTTTTCACATTTACACATTATCTTTAGAGAATCAGGACACAGTTAGGAAATTCCTCATTTTGTGTAACGAGTGGGATATTTGCGAAACGAGTGAAGCGAAGCGCCCTCGTACAGCTACATAGTTTTATTACAAACAGTAAATTATTGAATTTTTGAGAAAGTCTTTGGATGGTTAAATTCCAAATGAATTTTACAATTTTTTGGAAATCCAGGGGCCCTATTCTCGAATTCCACATCCATTTTCCACATGTGGAAATCTGTCAAAATTCACAAGAACGTTCGGAAATTTTATTTCACGTATTCTTGAATTCCCTACGAATGGAACTTTTTCGGTACTAAGGGAATATTTCCGAATGGATATAAGTATGTGGAAAAAATTCCTCATGTACGAAAAAGTCAATAATTACGTAGATTTTAAATTTACTTTTTGTGAATAAAAAGTTCGTAAAATTTTTATTTTGTGAATAAAAAATCATTTCGAAATTTGTTTTATATAAAAATTCATGATAACATAAAAAGAATTCTTAAAAATGGACATTATTTAAAATAAAATTGCAAACATTAAACGTATTTAGTTGACTTTATTGACAATTGCTGCTTTGGTAAAATTACAAAATTGCTGAGTGGTGAATAAAAAATTCCTAATGATTCAAGAATAGGGTATTTAGTTGCATGTGGAATATACATAGGGAAAAATACCAAGGGAACTATTAAGGGAATTTTGACAGATGTCCACTTGTGGAAAATGGATGTGGAATTCGACAATAGGGCCCCTGTAGGCACAAACTGGTATTGAAACGAATATTTCCTCACTAGCTAGCTATGAAATATTCCCCATTTCCTAACTATTATAGTTATGAAAAATATTCCGTTTCACAACCTACTACGATTTTAAAAAGTCGTATTTTTGTAACAAAACTGAAAAATAGTAGCAAGTGACACTCCGTGCGTTTTTTTATTATATCGGAGAGATAAGAGAGATCGAAAAAGGCCTTTTGCGTTTTTTTATCTTTCAGATAATTCAGATCGCGATCTGTTGCGTTTTTTTATTGTCTCAGATCATTATCTGAAACAAAATTTTCTCTCTGAATTTTTTTTTCAAATATTTCAGATTTATATTAATTTGACAGCAAAATGACCGAAGCGTTTGATGATTCTTAAATTGAAATTGAGAATTTTAATTAAATATAATTCTAAATAATTTAATTAATTAAAAGTATAATAATAATTATTAATTATTATAAAAACATTTTTTTTTGTTTTGGTATTAGGTATACGCTTATATTTGCATAAATAAATTTGCAAATTATAAGTTTAATAGCAAAAAATAATTTGTTTTAATTGATAAGGCAGCTAATAAATTAAAATAAAAAATTATTATTATTATTTTTTGTTTTCTAATTATGTAATTATAAAATTTTATTATTTTAATTAAATTGGGTGTTTTGAGTTCAAGAAAGATATGCATCGCAGTTCAAATGGTAACACAGTTCTATTTTGTTTCACTTTAATTTTGTTTCGTTTTATTTTTTCCAGTGTAATTAAATCTGAGAAAGACCTTTCCAGATGACAATCGCTCTGTTCTCTCCGATAAATTATCTGTCTGATCTCTCTGAGCTCTTCGATATAATAAAAAAACGCACGGACTGTTAATCAAATAAAACAAAATTACAAAACTTTAAAGTTACAAAACGACTTTACATTTTTAAACTCCAAAGTCAACGCAGCCGGTATGAAAAGCACTTTATATTTGCATGCGGGGCGAAACGCAGCGTAGCCGAGCAAGTGCAAAGAATGCGTGTCAAAAAACAAAGCCACTTTTAATCTGAATAACGCACGTACTGTTTTTTCTCCATAGAAGAAAATGCATTGCGTACCCTAATTATAAGTACAAATTACACGCATTTAAAATTTCTAGATTGAAAATTTGATGAAATATCTAGCTAAGAAAGAGGTCTTAACTTTTTTTCGTTTGGGCATTTTACCAAGGTATGACGTGTCAAATACTTTTAATGTTGAAAACAGTATTAAAGAACATACATCTTTAAACATTTATGTATATTAAATTATTAACCCATTTTTCTTTTCTTCTACACACAATGTAAACACGAAAATTACTTTAGATACTTAGCCATTAGAAAAACTGGAAAGTTGGAATTTTGCGGGGCCCCCCAGAAGTCGGGGCCCCGGGCGCACGCAACTTAGAATATTTTTTATAATTTTTTGAATTTGACAGTATAAAAAGTTCCCTTTATTTGTGAGTCTGTGATTTGGCGGCATGGGAGTAGGAGATTTATATTGTCGTGACCAATTGTGAGATTGAACACAGAAAATGTTTGTAAAATATAAATGGTTGGTTTGGTATTTTTTAATGGACGCTTTGTGGGAAAAGTGTTGCTCGAGGAGCCGGATAGACCCTATTTTTTATTTTTATTTTAAAACGGCATTTCACTGTGGCATAACGAAATGAGAAATATAAAATTTGGTATTTTATAACCAATATATACAACGGATAATCAATGCCTAGGCTGATTCAGCCTAATGAATAAAGATGGCAGCATTAGACAATTAACGGTTTTCTTCAATTTGTAATTTCTAAATTTTGGTTTCACTTAAACTTAAACTGTAGAAATAAAGTTTTCTCAATTGTACGTAGTCCTACGTTAATAGGTCGTGTCTCGGATACAAGCTCGTCGGTTTTTTATGGAACAATTTGGTGAAGTTATAGTAAATAAATAAATGAGAGATTATAACACTATGTCCGAAACAAGCCGTAATATTTTTTTGTCGTTCTTTTACTAGAAAAATTAGTGATTTGGCGTGTAGGGGGGGGGACTAAAGTTGAGTAGAATAATCTACCAGCTCCATAACCTTCCAGTAGGGTGCGCATCACATGAACTGTTCTTGTCATGTATTAGGCAGAAGCGTGATGGGTACAATTGTGCAAGGGGTCCCCTGATCACAATTCGCAAATATACGTGCTGCCTCCTCGCGGCAACCACTGGTAACTGAGCCATTTGGCACTTTTTTGGCCTTTTGGCACAGGCTAAAGTACAGTGCTAAAGGAGGAAACCTTGACAAAAAACACTAATCTAAGGTGGAACAGAATATGCCGATGGATGAATGGGTGATATGTAGTTTAATCAGTACAAAGTATGCGGACTTTGGATACCAGGCACCCTCCAATTTTATTTAGCCTTCCTGTAGTAAAGCTGGGTGACTTACAGGCGACTTTCCATTCTCAGCAACTCTTAAAAGTAAAATCAAAACGGAAGTCGGATCACGGCTAGTAATATACGGGAGTGGGACTGCCCTCTCGAAGTCCTTGGGAACCAATTCTACCGTTTTTCCAGTAGAAGTACTTCCTACAGAAAACATGTACAAGGGAGAGTAATGAGCCCAGATTGTATGTATATCGCATACCGGTCGGCAGTATCATCAGGTTCATTAAGAGTCTGAATATTGGCTGGACGAATAATTAAGCAGGGTCCCAGTACAAGAGATCTTTTAGGTCGCAGTGCAAGGTGGCTAAATGCCGACATGGCCCTACAACAATAATAATAATAATACTAGAAAAATTGTTCACAGAATATAGAGAATAATTTCAAGTCAAAATGGTGCGCTATTTGCAGATTAGATTCGTTCGGCGAGATCATTCTTTATTCAAGAAGTGGAGACTGGTTGTCGAGATTAGTTTATTGTTATTGTGCGCAATGAATATTCCGAAGCTTATTTATAATTGCTAGATTTGCTACTGATTTATTTCAAAAGTTTTCTGAAGCTCCGACATATTTTAATCGTTTACGCTGATGTTAACTAATGTAAGTTTATAAGCTCTATTAAAGTTTGGTTGGTGAATTTATGTTTGCTAAAGAAGTTCGTGAGCCTTAAGAAGTTAATTATTTTTATTTAAATGTGCTTATCGAAGATCTTTTACAAAAATGCTTTTGAGAAGCTCTACACAAAAATCGTACATATAAAGCTTCACAACAAATGGTTTTATTCTATGACACAGTGTAATACATAATATAAATTACATGAAATAGCAAAAAAAAAACGCAATTACAATTAAACTATTTTTTATATTACATTAAATTGGATAAAACATAAAACTTTTACAATAAACATGTGTTTTTAAAGTAATTTCGGGTCGATTTATGTCGCAAAATATGGTATTAACTATATCTATACAGGGTTTAGCAAACACATTCTTCTAAAGCATTAAGCATTGTAAAGTGGTTTTGAATATAATAATTGAAACTATTTTTTTGATCTTCATCATGCGCAGACCGACCGAAAACAGATTTTCATACAATACATACATACAACATACTGTTTACATACGATTTATTTGCCTCATATGCGGCGACCTCGGATCATAAGAGTATATAGAGCTAAGTATTATATAATTGAACAAAAAAAAATCAGGACATATTGAAAATTAATGATTTACACTTTAAACATTTCTTTTCAATGTCTATACTAGCTCTTTTGTAACGTAAAAAGGTTGCATCAAACAACTTTACTATTCATACTCATGTTGTTGAATTTAACAATATTTCTCGTCCTTTTTTAATAACTAACATTAATAAATTTTATTATGAAAAAAGGATTTAGCAAATATAATGGTTTGATTTGCAGAACATTTTTTGGAATACGAGTCACAAACATATTAAAAAAAAAAATGTTAATTAAAAAGTTTAAGATTTATTTGAAAAATGAATGTACGACAGGCTAAAAGCTGCATTTAAAGTTTATACAATGGCATTAATTTATCGTTTCAAACAAAAACTTTTGTTTCTATTATTATATTCTATAATATAAGTTTTATAAATTTGGTAATTTTCTTTTCTTTATTTTGTACACAATATACAAACATATAAGAATTTAATCTATTTGAAAACACGCTAGCATTACTAAATTACTAAGTGACCTGAATATGTATAATGAATCGTGTTGTTAAAATTACTCAGTCGAAATATACTTAAACGATTGCTTGCTGCAAGGCAAACAAAATATACCGTAAACGTAACAGTAAAATGCATTTTTAGAGCTTAAGCAGATGGTTAGATCTTACACCGTTTGTATAAGATTGATGTAAAGGTCTTAAAATATTAAAAAAAAAAAGTTTGAAAATTTACACAAATTTCTTCAGTTACATAACTGGTAAATGAAGTCACTTAGTAGCGAGGAACTACCGGATTCTAGCCTGTGCATAGTCAGAGGTTCCATATTTTCCTTTCCAATCAATATATAATCCATCACACGATCTGATTGTTTGAATATATTTTCTGTTCGCAAGCTTCAAGCAGCAGTGCGCTTTTAAAAGATGTTATGTCCATAATTGCCACCAAATTTTCTCGATTCGGTCGCTGTCATTAGGGATTTTTTTATTCCCTTGTTGTCGTCAATTTCCTGGATGGTCTCAATTTGACAATGTATACCAGGAAACTCAAACTTAAGAAAGATTTACATTTTCAAAATTTCGCAATATATTTTGCCATCTTGCTATTCAGCGTAAAAGATCCTGAGCTGAGCTATGCAGGGGAGATCATAGAACGGAGTGAGGGCGATTCAATGATATGCGAGAGAGATCAACTACATATATTTCACTATGATCAGCTCAAGGACTATAAGCGGCATCCAAATGTAACATTGGCATAATGGATAATATATGTGCGGTTACTTCTAAGCCAAGAAATTTAAATCGGAGCCTCCTGAAATGCGCTACAGAAGTGGGAAAGTGAAATTACCGCAGTTGGAATCATTATCACATGAACTTCAGTTTATCAGGTGATACGTTGAGTCAAAACATTTCCTCAAAAACGTCAGAAGGTACAACTCATGTTTTCAGATGACATCTTTCGATGCCACATTAATAGTTGAATCATGGGAGACGAGCAAATGCAATCCAATAAAATAAGTGAATCGGGCTATATACAATTGAGTACCAAAAGCGGGCACTGCTAGACTCACACAATCTAATCTGGAAAGAAAAATTTCAGCCTACGCAAATCGACGATGTTATATGTGGTGAGTTTCCCGACCCAATTGTGGACCCCAACCTTTTATGCAGTAATGACATAGAATATGGTCAATGTACCATGCGGACATCATAATAGAAGGCGTGCTCTATAAGACGGCAGTTTTGCTAAGAAACTGAAGATACGCGGCACTAAAATAGAAGAGAACAATAGACGGGTCATGCCATATTCTAAACTGCTGTCCAAAATGTTTCAGGCGTATATTAACGAAGAGTACTGCAACAGTGTAAAATCGATAAAACGTGTGTATAAATATGTCAACAAAGGAAGTGACTTCGTTGTTTTTGGTATAACCAATGAGAATACAAACAATAAAGTTACAAAGTACAGCTAAGAAGATACATTAGTAGCAAAGAAGCAGTTTGAAAGATACTGGGTTTTCCAATTCATGATCGGCATTCTACAGTTGTCCACTTCAGCGTTCATCTAGAAAACGGACAGCGAGTTCATTTTACAACTGACAGTGCTCACAGGGTAGCCTCGTCGCTTTTACCAAATACGAGTTGTATAGAATTTTTTGAAATTGTGTCAACAGGATACTTTTGCAAGAACATTGTTATATCCTGTGGTTCCTGGCTTTTTCATTAGGATGCTGTTTCATACTATAAGGGGACCGACTTCTTTCGCTGCCCTAAGAACTGTTAAAGATAAATTATGCCACATGAATCGATAGCCCTCTCAAAAGCTTGGTTTACATGAAGAAGACCAAAATCGGGAAACTACAGTGACAGAAGCAAGGTTAATTTCTTCGCCAGAATAAATCAGAACTCTTTTTGATATTATTTTAACAACATGCAGTCTACCAAATCACAACAATTTCTCAATAATCAATAAAACATTAGTTCAGTTGCCGTCCCGGTGGCACAGTGGTTAGCATGCTTGCTTTAAGCTCCGGAGGTCCCGGGTTCGATTCCCGGCGGGTGATGAAAAATCACGGCTGTTAAATGTAGGATCAATGAATTAATCAGCCATTGGGCGCTTTCAGATCCACCAACTGTTGGCAACATGTTGAGTAAAGCCAACATGTTGAGTAAAGTCAACATGTTGAGGTCTGAACGCAATCGATAGATCAAAATGTATATGGCAATACTGATAGGATAAATGTCATTTTGCCATCATTTTATTTCTATGATACATTTAGCCATCAGTGAATTAGTTGTGTTTTTATCGTAGTCGTTCGCAAATTTCAAATTGAGAGTAATAATTTTAAATAGTTTCGAACTCTCAAGGGTGTATCACCTCTAATTTGATCGATTTTTACGGTATCTATTGCATTTTCAGCCACCCACAAAAACGAATTCATATTAATACTGTCCGATTTACTATATTTTAAAAAAGTAAATAATAAAGCACGATTTAAGCTCATTTTGTTCTTTTTGCGTGCACACTAATCGACATTTATTATAATTTTGACAAGTAACCTATCAGTTGGATTCATGTCCGCATCATGATGGTAGCATATATCATAATATTGTTATACCGATTAGTAGCAACAACATGTTGGCGGAACTGAAAAGCCCATTATCCGTTAAAATAACGATTAAACGATTACGAGACTTCATTATGAAGCGGCCAAATCCCTCTATGGAATGTAGCGCAAGCGAAAAAAAAAAAAATTAGTTCAGTTAAGCCAGAGATTAGCAGAACGTGATCGAAGAGACACACTGGATACGAATACGAGGGAAAAATACAACAATATTGAAGGGTTGCGAGCATACATTGGATGAGAGATCAAGTTTTCCTAGTGATCGGACGAGTTTGTTTAGTTTTCTCTGATTTGAAAATTTTAATAAATAATTTTAATTTCATTTGGTGCAATAAATATCATAATTTAACATTTTAATATTATTAACTATGTACTATATTTAAATATTAGTATTTTGTGAATAAGTTTGTAAATAGTGTAAATATTATTTTTGGGCTTATTTGACATTGCCATTTGAAGATATTTTTGTGTTCTGTTTTTGTGTTAATATTATAATATGGAGTGCAGTAAATGCAGCTTGCTATTTACCAATAACCAAATGATTAGCTGCTCTAGATTTTGTGGTAACACTTTCCACTATGGATGTGCTGAGGTTGATTGAGTGGCATATAATCAAACCTTGAAATGCCCAAATATCATGTGGTTCTGCTGCGATTTTCCGTGACCTTTTAAGAAATAAATCATTTCTTAATTTAATGAACCATAATTTGAGGGATAATAATGCTCAGCATTCCTTCATGGAAAAATTGCTGGATGAAGTTTCCGGTCTTAAAGAAAAGATCGGCATGATTTTGGATTGTTTACCTAAGTTGAGATTGGCTAATGTTACTACATCTATGCCTTTAAATTCATCTGTAGATGTGAATGAAGATTTAGATTCGCTGATTGACATAACAAATAATATTTCTTCACTGGTATGTCAACCTGATTCAGATGTTATTGAATCAAATGGTTTGCCAATAGTTGACAGTAGTTCTTTGTCGACAATTCAGCCTGGAACAATAAACTTACTCAAGAAAATTATTAGTGCTCCCACGAGCAGGAATACTCCGGCTCAGCAGTCTACTACATCTTCATTTTCAAAATCTGTTGTGAACAACTATATTATTGGCACTGGTAGTATGGTGGTATCTTACGTGCTGTGGAACCTCGAAAGCTGATTTTTGTCTCCAGACTTCACCCGGATGTTACCTACTGAAGCAAATATCAGCCAATATTTGCTAGACAATTTCAATCTGTCTGAAGTATTGGTTCATCGTTTTACTCCAAAATTAAATGATAATTTCAAGCAGGATTACTCATCATTTAAAATAAAAATTTCCGTTACTATGTTTGATAAATTGATGGATCCAACTTCTTGGCCAGCTGGTATTCTAGTGAAGGAATTCCAAAATAAAACGAAGAGTCATCCTTTTTTAGGACTACGCTAACCCAATCTACAAGGTTTTTAGATTGTACTTTAAACTGTGGTAAGGCTGTTCCAGGTGATAGTCTGCAGGTAATTGCTAGTTCTTGTTTATGGTTTGGTCATTTAAATGTTCGCAGTTTAGTTAAACATTTTAATGACATTACTATACTTTTGGATGTTTACAAATTTGATTTCCTTGCGTTGACGGAAACTCTACTTAACGATAAAATTTCAAACAAGTCACTCCATATTAATAATTATAAATTAATACGTTTCGATCGTATAAATAATACACGATGGGGTGGGGTTGGTATTTATTTCAGGGATACTTTAAAAGTATGTAAACTATTTTCTGGCACACTTGGAAAAGTTGAAATTTTGGCTGCTGAACTTATTGGACGGTTTGGAAAAATTCTTATTTTGATTGTTTATAACCCGCCTCCGGCTTGTACGGAGGATATTAATAATTTACAAATAATTTTTTCTCAATATGTGTTACAGTATGAAAAAGTTATTTGCTGTGGTGATTTTAATTTTAACATGTTGGCTAACAATAAACTTAGTGATTGCTTGAGTTTGTACAATTTATATTATTTACCTTTTAAACCGACTAAATTGGATAACAGCCTGTTGGATTTGATAATTTTGTATGAGCCTGATAGGCATAATATTGTTTCTTTTGGGCAACGTGCTGTTCCTGCTATTTCTGATCACGGCTTGGTTTATGCGTGCTATAAATTCTGTCGTGTCAGGGATAAAATTTCCTATACTGTTGTTCCTGATTTTAAAGCACTATACTGGTTGAATTTTTGGTTTTATCCGGATGTGAATGATATAGTTGAGGAATTCAACTTACATTTTACATTTAGATCATATTTGTGTGCCTCGTAAGAGAGTTATAGATAGGTGTCCTACTGCTCCGTGGTTAAATGCTTATATTTTGAATTTAATAGAGCGTAGAGATTTGCTTTATAAAAAATATAAAAAATATGGACTGGAGCATGATTTGGTTTCCTTTAAGTACTATAGAAATAAAACCAATAAATGCATTAATGAAGCTAAGCATTCATTCTATTTTAGGAATGTATACAATTCTAAGAGAACATGGGTCAATTTAAAAAACTTGGGGTTTTAGGTACATCAAATAAGGCAGTCATTATGCTTTCTGCCGAGGAAATTTTGAATGGAATTTGTAAGTTTAGTGATTCTTTTGGTGTTTTACCTTTACCTGATTCGAATTTTATTAGTTCGGTAAGCTACGCGTTTGTATTTGATTGTGTCGATGAGCTTATGGCGCTGAATGCGATTCGTGCTGTTAAATCGGATTTGATGGCATATGATAATATAAACTTTAAAGTACTGAAATTGTTTATTGAATTATTTTTGCCTCATATCACATTTATTATTAACCAATGTTTAACGAAATCGGTGTTTCCTGATTTGTGGAAGGTTGCTTCGATCATTCCTCTACCTAAAAAGGATGTGGTTTCTGGTATTGGTGATATTCGTCCGTTAAGTATTTTGCCGGCCCTATCAAAGGTACTAGAGAAAATTATTCAACTCCAAATTACCGAGCACTTTATCCGGTTTGATTTTTTAAGTAAATTCCAATCAGGATACAAGCCTGGTCATATCACTACCACTGCACTGGTGCATATGATTTATCAGCTATTCTGGACAAGGGCAATTCATTCGGTATTTTAGTCCTTTTAGACTTTTCCAAAGCTTTTGATTGTGTTAACCATATCCACTTGCTTCAGAAGTTACATTTGTATTATACATTTTCGAATTCTGCTGTTATGTTGCTTCATTCTTATTTGAGCAACCGCAAACATTTCGTAAAGCATGGAGAAGCTCAATCTAGTATTCGAGGAGTATTTACTGGGGTGCCTCAGGGTTCTATATTGGGGCCTTTACCTTTCTCCATTTATATTAATGATCTGCTTTGGCATATTCGGAATTGTCGATATCATCTTTATGCTGATGATTTGCAATTGTATATTGGTGGTGACTTTTCAGAGTTGGATGCGATTGTCATGCGACTCAATGCTGATCTTAAAAATGTTTCCTTATGGGCCAAGAATAATTCACTTGCTATTAATCCCACTAAAAGTAAAGCATTATTGCTTTCTAGAAATAATTCTCATAATATAGCACCTCTGATTTATTTAGACAATGATATTATCTCATTTGTGCCGACAGTTAATAACTAAGGCTGTTTTCCAAACACCGACTTATTGACTTATTCGAACTTATTCAAATAAGTCTGCTGAAAAGGTGACTTATTCTTTAGTAATTTTTGCTATAGAAAACTTATTTATTTTTGGTGTCATGGAAACATTCTTTCTAATTATTGTGTATTGTCAAAAAATTTCAAAATAAATCGATAAAAGCAATTGGAATGACTTCATTGACTTATTCAAGATGGCGTCAAATAAGACAATAAGTCTGAAATAAGTCGGCGTTTGGAAAACAGCCTTAAGGTCGCTGCATGAGTATGGATATAAATCCGTGCAATCTGAATCCGAACGAAGTTAGTAACTTATTTCAACTTTTGCTAAATAAATTTTATCAACTTCTCTTTGCTTTTAGTTTCAGTAATAACAAATACATTATATGAAAATTTCAATAATAATAAAATAACAAATTTTTTTAAAAATCGAAAAGTCAGAAATAAGCAAATAAAAAAAAATAGGGGAAAAATAGCTCCTAATATATATTTGTTGGTATGGTTATGTTGGTTTTCTGCGGATATTTTGCTTAATGTTGAAATAATTTTAACTCGAGAGGAGAAATAGAGGAATATTTTTTTCGGTCACATGACAATATTTGGGTAATTTCATTGGATGAATGACCGGATTCAGATTGTACGGATTTATATCCATACTCGTGCAGCGACCTTTAGGACTAATATTAAACCCAAAACTCACTTGGATTGATCATATAAAATCCCTATGCCAGCGTGTTAATTATAGTTTATACTCGCTAAGGTTAATAAAAATGTTTTGTCCAGTGAATTTACGCATATATCTTGTTAAAAGTCTGATTATACCAATTTTCACCTATTGTGATGTAATATTAACTGTGATAGTACTTCAAGGCGTTTACTTGAAGTTACGTTTAATAACTGCATCCGGTATGTTTATGACCTTAGGAAGTTTGACCATGTCTCTGAATTTAAGGTTTCTATTATTGGATGTGACTTGTTTGAATTTTATTGTTATAGAACTGCGGTTTTTATTTTCCGTATTATTAAATCGGGTATACCATTGTATTTACATGAGAAATTAGATTTTTCTACATCGTTGCGAACAAGAAATGTCAACTTGCCTATCAATAGACAAAGGTTTACAATAACTCCTGTTTGGTGAACATGATTGTCATCTGGAACAGCCTACCACTGGTACTAAAAAATATTGATTCTTTGAATATTTTCAAAGGATTAATGTTAAAATTAGTAAAAGAAAATCAAAATTTTTGATCGATTGGGATGTAAATAGTATGTATATTATGTATGTATATATGTTTATGTATATATTTTGTATATATATTATGTTTGAGTATTAAGTATTTCTTGTTATATTCTAAGGCTGTCTTCCAAACGCTGACTTATTTCAGATTTATTGACTTATTTGACGCCATCTTGAATAAGTCAATGAAGTCATTCCAATTGCTTTTATTGACTTATTTTGAAAATTTTTGACAATACACAATAATTAGACAGAATGTTTCCATGACACCAAAAATAAATAAGTTTTCTATAGCAAAAATTACTAAAGAATAAGTCACCTTTTCAGCAGACTTATTTGAATAAGTTCGAATAAGTTAATAAGTCGGTGTTTGGAAAACAGCCTAAATGTTAATTGTAAATTTTGTGTGTTATTCTTTATTTTAATAATTGTATATATTCATGTTGTACAAAAACATTGGTTTAAACAGCATTGGCTTATGGATAAATAACTAAATAAAATACATACAAGCCAAAAAACCGTTGTTTAATGCAAATCAAAGAAAAGGATATGACACAAACATGGATCACCTCAGAATGGAACAAGGCGGAATATTTTTTCTTGATGCTCCAGGAGGCGTAGGAAAAGCGTTTTTACTAATTTAGTACTGGCCGAAATTCGGGCTCAGGAAGAAGTAGCCCTTGCTATCCACTTCATACTAAAATCACTGGCAACATTTTTCGGTGAATTTCAAGAATACGGGACCCAGGAGGCTTTATGTATTAGGTAAGCTTTGCTACCTAAACCTGTATACTGTACTATACACTTTAACACTAAGTCATCTAGCTTGTACAGTTATGTAAATCTCGAAGAGATATTGTAGTGGAGACTATCCGGGCAAATATAGCAGTATTTCAATGAGAAACTTGCAACACAATTGCACTCCGCCGATGAATTAAATAATTTCAAAAAAGTTTTAAATTTATTTGAATCTATTCCTAAAAATGACATTTCGAAAGCATCTAATGGTAATTTAATTTACCAAATCAACAATTAAATGTCATGATTGTGTTAACGTAAAGGTTCAAACACAAAGATATCCCTTCCGTTCTGTTCGGTTTTTTCGTCTAACTTTACTTTATAATTCTGAGTGAAAACGCATGCATGCCACATTCGGATAAAATTTTAAATGTTACTGTTGGTGTAACTGCCCAGGCGAAGCAGATAAAAAGCGAAGGGAACGGATCGAATATGAGTATGTTTGAGCCCTAATATTACCAATTTTAAAATATTTAAAATTTGTTTATTTATTCAAAAATAACCAAATTGAACCCGTGCGTATTTGCTAAAACCCCTTATTCATTTTTGGCGGCCGCTAAATTTACAAGTAATTTTGCTACCAACTCAAAAAATAAAAATCAATTCCAAAAATACGTTTTAGTCTTAATGAAAAAAATGCATAATACTTCAAAAATACTTTTTTTTTTTAATATGTTTGAACCTCCAGCATAGAAGGTATTACCGTAGCATTATATTCTTATATATCAGTAGGTCGATGACCATTATAGTCGTATTGTACTTGACAAATTATAACAACAATGCCATGCATTCAATATTCCATTTTGAAATTCACTGAACTCGTGCTGAAGTTGATGAAATTGAAATCCTTTTCCTGTTAGAAGTCAATAAGCGTCTTCCATTGGCGAAAGCAAACTACTCGCAAGTACTTGTATCTACTCACAACTACCCATGCTCATACGATGGTGTAGAAAACAGAAGTAGTTACGCATAAAATTTGCGCTAGTGGATTTTAGTTGCGAAAATTCCAATAGATGGCTTTTAGACCTTTTTCGATATTTTTCGAGAGTTTTTTATTACGTTCGAGTTTTTTTATTTTTTGATGATGTAAAATGTCAAAATTAATACAAAATTATTTTGCTGTTGATGATACATTTTTAAGAAAAATGAATTTAAATATCAATACGGTAAATATCAACGCTTTCCTTTTATTACATGTCCATTTTTGTTTGCCATATTTTGAATCTAATTTTAAATATCGCCATTACTATAATAAACAACTTTACAAAAGACAAAAAAACAACTAAACAGAAGGCTGTGTTTTACTTGTGTTACTCAATTTCTCGTTCCATTGGGTATCTACTCGCAAGTACTTCCAAGTAGCAAATTTTGCCCATTGGAAGACGGCTATTGTGTTCAAATTTATTTAGCAAAAAAAAGAATATCGACGAGGATGGGATTCGAACCCACGCGTGCAGAGCACATTAGATTAGCAGTCTAACGCCTTAACCGCTCGGCCACCTCGTCATGCTTCACATATTATTCGTATTCGTTTATGCAATTAATAAACCAATAAAATATTTCCGTTTAATTACTAGAACACTTAAAATCCTTCGACTTAATTTTATATTTTCTACATGATCATAGGACTGAACTTTATCTTAAAATAAAACTAGATTAAACAAATATATTTATTTAATGCCGAAGAAAATGGATATTACGAGATTTTCAACCATCGGTAAAATTTTTCACATTTAGGTATAATCTAAAATTAACTAGGTAAACCCCAATAACTTTCTAAACGGGTTGGCAATTATCACACATAGGCCTGCCGACGACATGTTTGCCGATCGTTTAAAATCTCGAATTAATCGATTTTCTTAGGCATTTAATAAATATATTTGATTCGGATGTTATTATAGAAAAATATTTTATATTAATTCGCCCGAATGTATATTTTTTTAAACACTACGTATGCAATTTTGTTGTTGTTGTTTAATCTAGTTTTATTTTAAGATAAAGTTCAGTCGCATACCTGATCCATTTTTCAAACAAGCATTAAGAACCAAAAACAAAATCAAATTCTTGAAATTGATCACTATTCTGACTAGGCCATCCAATATTTGGCAAAAATGTGATTAATTTTCGAATTTGAATGCTCTCGTTTCCGGAATTCCGATATCAATTCTGGAATTGATTTTTTTTTAAAATAATCTTTGATTAAAAATTAAAAATCAAAATTTTACAAAAAACATCCAATTTCTTTGATTTCATTATTTAATAATTGATTGAAAAATCAATTTTTTCTCAATAAACCTAACGTACCGAGGGTTGTGTCATTTAGCCAGGCTAGAGTTTTAGGGGCGATATTTCCTGTTGCTAAATACGCTGATAAATAAATCGAAAATTAAAGTCCTTTTCGAAACGCAGAGAAAAGCGATGTTACATACGGCTAGTTCGGATTGGGCACAATGCAAAAGCGTGTTTTTAATACTTTTCAGGAAGCTTAAAAAAACGAGCGAATTTGCCATATCAGAAATACTAAAATGAACACAAAATTGAATATTTTCTCACTTTTAAACTTTTAATTTAATTCAAAAGACTAGCAAACACTAATTTTCTTAGCGGTAAGTTGAAACTACTTAAATTAGTGTGAGAAATAGAAATTCGATAATTCCGGAATTAATGTTTTCAATTCCGGAATAATTGAAACTAAAATCCGGAATACCGGAATTCCGAATTCCGAAATTGGATCCCCATACCGGAATTCCGAATTCCGGAATTGGATCCCCATACAGGAATTCCGAATTCCGGAATTGGATTCCCTAATCCTGAGTCGTCATTGAATTTTTATTCTCAAGGAGCGACAATTTTCCCCCGGGGGTCGAGTAGATAAGAAATAAGAGACGCAACAACTTTGACAACGACATTAATCAACATTTGCTGTTAGCAGAAATTCGAGTGATCGCATGGGAACATGATATTAAAACGAAATCTTGCCAATCCCTCCCCCGCCCAACCACCGATGGGAAAAATATTGGAGAGATAAATTAAAAAAAAAATTAAAAATTACACCTTCTAAACGCTTTGTACAATATATTGTACATCAATTTTCATCACTTCGATCGCATTTCTCTTGTGCACATCGTTCTCTTATGTATATATTTATGTTCATTACAGTTATATGAGCAATGCCTTATCATAGTTGTGCTTGTGCTACGTATTTTATTTTTGGAAGTAAGTCAATTTTAAGGGTTGCGGTCAGTTGATCGTAAACAATTTATCGTGTTACAATTGATCGTGAACAATTGATCGTAGACACAATTTATCGTATGAATAATTGATCGTATGAACAATTGATCGTATGGACAATTCAAGTTCTGGAATATGGCCAATTAAGAGTTAACTTTGCTGGTTCTTGACCGATTATGATGAAATTTCACATGGGCGGTGGAAATGAGTTTCCAAAATGATTTTTGGATAAACTTCTGGACTGTGGCCAATTAAGGTGAAACTTCGCTGTTTCTTGACCGATTATGGTGAAATTTGACATGGGCGGTGGAATTGGGATTCTTAAATGATTTTTTGACAAAGTTCTGGAATATGGCCAATTAAGGTGGAACTTCGCTGTTTCTTGACCGATTATGACGAAATTAACATGGACGATATAAATGGGCTCCTAAATGATTTTTGGACAAAGTTCTGGAATCTGGCCAAGTAGGATGGAACTTGGTTATTCCTTAATTGATTATGATGAAATTTGGCAAGTGCGTTGTAAATGGGATTCTTAAACGATTTTTGGATAAAGTTCTGGAATCTGGCCAATTACGGTGGAACTTCACTGTTTCTTGACCGATTATGATAAAATTTGACATGGGCGATGGTAATGGGATTCTTAAACGATTTTTGTATAAAGTTTTGGAATATGGCCAATTAAGGTATAACTTCGCTGTTTTTTGACCGATTATGATGAAATTTGACATGGGCGATATCAATGGGATTCTTAAATGATTTTTTGACAAAGTTTTTGGATAAAGTTCTGGAATATGGCCATACACGGTTAACAGTTACACGCAGTAACCAGAAAAGAAAATTTAAATTCTGGAAAATGAATTTTGTTGAAATATTCTGGGAAAAGGAGATTTCCTTGTTAATTCTAATATTAAATATGCATCAACCAAAAACGAAAATTTAAATTCTGGAAAATGAAGATTAAATCTCGTTGAAATATTCTGGAAAAAGAAGATTTCCATTCTGACTTTAATATTAAATCTCCATTGACTAAAATCTTTTCTTATGTTTTTTTTTGTGAATAAAATTGCAATAATTTAATCTAAACTCAAAACTGACTTATTTGAATTTTCAATTGAGAAATATAAATTTATGAATAATCAATATTATGTTAGATACTAAAGACAAGTAAATACTAAAACTGCAAAATTTTCAAATGCAACATTTTGTACTTGCAAGTTGTACCCACTTGCAAGATTTTGTAATACAAGACAGCGAAGTTGCACCTTAATTGGCCATATTCCTGAACTAATCCAAAAATCATAGTAGAATCCCATTTCCATCGCCCATGTCACATTTTATCATAATCGGTCAAGAAACAGCGAAGTTCCACCGATCAACTGATCCACGATCAATTGTCCATGCGATCAACTGATCCACGATCAATTGTCCATACGATCAACTGATCCACTCTCAATTGTTCATACAATCAATTGTATCCACGATAAATTGTTTCCTCGGTCAATTGTTGTACGATCATTTGTTCACGGTCAATTGTTTACGGTCAATTGACAATAAATCCAGTTTTAAATGGCGTTTGAAAGGGTTAATTAAATTTTAAGGCTTTCAGAACGTGCGGTTACAAGAGGAGAGCCCCAAATTAAAAAAAATGTGTTGTCTTGTGATTAACATGCGTTTAAAAAAAAATACAAATTTACTACCTATCGACTACTTCTGTCGTCTCGAATACCTTTCCCTACCTTCGATCTTATTATTCGTACAAGGCTGTACGGAGGGGTGATCCGGGGTATCCAGGAAACTTGCCTCAGGTTTGGTGGTACATACTAAATCAATCCAATCAATCAATAAAAACGTGTTCGTAGATGAGTTTTTAATCCTCAACAAGTTTTTGTAGTTGTAGAATTTAAACTAATGTATAACGATCGTATCAAAAATTGATAATAATTTACAAATTTAGGTTCTAAAACTTGGTATGCCGCTTGGATAAGAAAAATGGTAATTTTTGCGGTCGCTGCATAACTCCAAAACTTATGAAAAAATTGTAGGATACAAAATTTGTGTAGAGATCAAATTTGTTTCAATCATTATATTTTATGTCATACGTCATATGTTATAGTTTATCACATATTTCTGTGGCAATACAACATAACCACTTAAGTCGAGATAAGTGGTTTTGTTTAACTCTATTCCAACCGGCAGTATTTGCCGTTATTTCTTTCCTCTCAATTTTTCATCAAAATCGGACTATTTTTGACCAAATTATGAGCGAAAAACAAAACCACTTATGTCTCTTTCTGGTGTATAGACCCAACGATAATTTAATAATTTCCCATCCTTTTTTCACAAATTAATTTTAAATTTAATTTTGCTCTCCTGCAAAGTAGCTAAAAATTAGATAAGTGGTTTTGTTGAATTGCCACAGATTTATGTGATGTACTCAAATCATGGCATGCACACTCGCACATTTGGTGATATTTCTCTAGCTGAAAGTCGCTAGATATTTCTCTTGTTCCTTACATACATAACAGTATGTACCGCCATTTGTCAGTCATTTCTTTCACTGACTATAGACGTTGCCACGCAAAACTTCTACGGCCATAAAAACGACACAGCCCAAAAAATATGCATTTCCGCCGGAAAGTTTGAGAAACTTATAGAACAAATCTTTTACAAAATTATTATTTTTTTAAATTATTTTCCTCAATTTTTTTTTTTTGATCATTTTGTATTTCTTTTGTTTTCCTATAAATCTTATATTTTTTAAGATATCTGGAAGTTGAAACTTCCGGATAGCCGATTTTCACTGAGACCTCCCGATTTATAAAAAAAAAACTATAAATTTGAAGTTTTTGATTGATTGAACCATCTGTGCAGTAGGATTCCAGGACATTTCCTCTCGCAGGGAACATTTTCGTAGGGAACATTTTCTCGAGGAAACATTTCCTCGCGGGAACACTTCCTCGAACCCATTTATTTCCTCGCCATACGGTTGGCTACAAAATCTCGTTTTTTATGATATAAATTCTGGAAAATGTGGATTTTAATTTTAAAATAAAAATAAATAAAAACCGAGACTGAAACACTTCCTTATAACCGGCGGGGAAATGTTGCGATAAAGTGTATGCGAGGATATGTCCGCGAGAAAATGTGTTACGGATCCTTCGGGAACATGCACGTTTATTTCGGGTAGCTTTAGCGGCTAGGGGGGTTTTTGTTACCGAATATTTGAGATCCAACAAATCATACGTGCATATGTTAAGAAATCTGCATTCACGTTCACACTGGTCTGATTACTTCACGTCATCACAATAAAAGAAAATTAGTACATTTTTGACACTGTATTACTTTTCATAACAAATTACAAAACGAAAATAAAAAAAAAATCAACATAATAAATTTGGATCTACTAAATATCTACAACCTTAATATAAATTTAGAACTGGTGTAAAAATTTTTATGAAAGAGCAAGACTGGTTTGATTAAAAGAAAATTATGTCGCTTACCAATTTTAATCCGAAGAGCGCTCCTTGGAAATTACAATGGCTCACTGAAAAAAAGAATTAATTGTTTTGACAAACAAAATCACCCTGTTTTGCTCCTTGATTTTTTTTCTTTTTTTACACTCACAAATTTAACTATTTAAAAACTATAACCTAATAAATTTAACACTAATAAAGAATTGAAATACGAGAACTTAAGAGATTTGATTTTTTCTTTCTCGTGATACACAAAAAAAACATTTGATTTACTTTTAATTACTGCTTTAAAATATGTAGATATAAGCAAGTATAATTCAAACAGAGGTCTCAAATAAACCTTTTTTTCTTTGTACACATACACAACACTTATTATATAGCACAACTTGGCATCGTTGCTGATGTATTCAAATAGTGTTATAGAAACACTATAAAATATCCGACCGGTAGCAAAATAAAACGGTTCCTCCCTTATTTCGTGTGAGGTTACTAATACATCAGCCAACAAATTCGCGTATCTTTGTAACCTCTATATATCCATAAACTAACGAAATTCGGATTTAATTTTCAAATTAATTTATTGAAAATATTTTGGTGATTCTCTAAGGAAAGAAAACAAAAAGAAAAAATAGAACCGTTTTACCTTATCACAAAAAGGATTATTATCAGTGACTCACCGACTCTCGTCACAAAAAATATCAAAAATGGATGTACTCAAATTTTTTTTTTGATGCTCATTCTGATATTGGCGGCTATTTATTTGGTAGCAATCCGATAATTAATTAGAATTCACTAATTGCAAATAGCTTCCTATGGAACCCAAAGAAAATGTTTGATTCTTGCAAATAGTTATGCACATACACAAATATTCTTACCTAGATCTTAGATTAACATTTAACTACTTAGCGACACCAGAAAAATATTTATATATCATTTAATATACGCTAACGCTGAACGATCCAAGTTGAGCGAAAGCTTAGCACAAACTGAATATCAATTACCACACAAATTATTTTGGCCCAAAAACAAATGAGCATAATGATCATTTGTATCTCATTTTGATACTCGGTAGATATACACTTACATTGATATTGACCATCAACTCTCATTGCGGAGGGGAGATAAATCTGCAAGCATTTTACCACAAGCTTACCACGTATATATTATATTTTATATGTATTGAAAGAGAAGTTAATCGTGTCACAGCCAACGCAAACATTTAGTACCGAAAATAATAGGGTAAAGTGAATTTCACTTGAATTGGAATGTACTGTAGATTCTTATTAACACATAAAAATAAAAATAGAGTAGCGTAACCTATTCTTCAACAATGCGGGCGTAACAAATGTGCGCGAAGAACTATCCTATTACCGTGCAGTAGAGGAGATAATAGACTTGCAGACAGACAGACAGATCAACAGGTACTAGCTCGAGACCCTAGTTTTCGGACTCCGAGGACCCCAAAATGGATAAATCCCCAATAATCTCAAAGTCGAAAATTTTGTTGGTTTTGCTGTTTTACTAACACAAAGAAAGTAAAGTGGAGATAAATGTATTGAAAAGAGCCAGGATTAAAGGATAAAATTACTTCGAGTTGTGAGTTTGCTTTGAGGAAACGTTTTTTTCAGGGTTGTGGAGTCCAAGAAGTAACGTTCGGCTACGGCTCGTGCTCCGATTATGGAAATTTATAGATTTATTAACGACTCCGGCTCCCTCCAGCTGTGACTCCAGTTCCTGCTCCAAAATCAAATATATATCTTTCTATGCTTAAAGCAAATATGGTTTTCACTTCCGTGAATCATCGCAGTAATTGTGTGAATACATTTCAATTTTGTACGAAATCCGTACCCCCTTTTGCTTAACAGTCGCAACAAGCAACAGTAGGTCTTCTCTAAGCTGTGAAATTTTTACAAGTACGCAGAGTTACAGTCTAAACCCGAGGAGGTAGCGTGTCGGTGATTGCTGGAGAAACTTATCTGTTCAAAGACGGGGCTGGGATAATTCGTGAGATATACATACGTTGTGTTATGGCAAATTTTATTTTGCCTTTTGATGTACATTCTATTGTGAATGTAGAATCTGTAACGGTGACGTACTATTGTTTGAAAAAATGTCAGAGGGTTTTATGATAGTAACTTTTTTAATTTTTTTTTGTTCAGATTTATTTACTTCCATTTATGTTTTTCCTAATTATTGCTATGAGGTAAACAAATCTGTGTTTTTTTTTAATTAAATTATCCGCATTTTTCGTCGATTTTTAGTTTGAATGGAAATAACTCGACAATCTGCCAAATTTTCAAAACTAAATTTCAGTTTTTGAATATGTTCCAAAAGCTTACATTTTCTGTTATTGTACCTTGTTTAAAAAAAAAAAAACATAGAAAAAAACAATAGCTTGTTTGTGATTCTTCCAGTTGCTTTATAAACGTACTTACGTACCCTTTGTCAATGGGCGGAGTTCTACATAAAAAAAACATTTTCGGGTATGGCTATTTCCAGCTCTAATAGAGTTACCCGTAGGATCGCAATGAGAGATTTTAAAAAAGCGTTGGCTATGTTGCAATGGGATTATTTATATCTTCTTTGACACAACAAAATTTTACGATACATTTAAGGCACGATTATTGGTTTGAAAAGGTTTAAATACAAATTTTAGTATGCGCTTTGCTGTTAACAATAAAGCATCCTAGCTGGTCAAAGTTTTTATTGATTTATCACCAATTGCAAAGGCTACATGTTTGAAATTTTTGTTTGGTTTTACATCAGTAATTTTCCGTGAAATGTAATGGCAAAATATTTAATTAATGCAGACAATTTGAATATCTCTTCTAGAAGGTTATTCATATATGTATGTATAGCACTTCAAGTCAAATTCTGGCAATTAGGAAGGAACTTTGCTATTTCTAAATCGATTATGGTGAAATTGAGCATGCACAATAGAAATATTATTCTAAAATGATTTTTAGAAGAAGTGCTGGAATATGGTGAGTTTGGAAGGCACTTGTCTGTTTATTAACTAATTATGGTGAAATCCGATTTGTATCAGATGAAAATGGGGCTCTAAAATGATATTTAGAAAAGTTGTGAAATATGGCTGATTAGGAAGAAACTCGGTTATTTCTAAACTCATTGGAACTTATGAAATTGGTAAAGAAACATCCAAGTTTCTTCCTAATTGACCTTATTTCAGAACTTCATGTGAAAGTCGTTTCCCGTCAGAACCCCGTTTCTGTTGTGGTTGCAGAATTTCATCATAATCTGTTAAGAAACGGTCAAGTTCCTTCCTAATTGCTTATATTCCAGAACTTTGTGCAAAATTCATTTTAAAATCCTGTTTCCATCGTTTAAATCGAATTTCATCTTAATCGGTTAATAAATAACCGAGTTCATTCCTAATCGGCCTGAATTTGGCTTTAAAATGCTATTAATGGATAAACTTCTATACGTGATGTTTAAACTTTCTTCATTCGGATCCAAGGGACAATCGGAAATCAGATACAGCCCAATCTCCAAATATGCTCTTAAACCGAGGTTTCACTGTATTATACTGTTCCTATGCCGTTATATAGTAAAACGAGTGTATAAAAAATAAAAAAATAAAAGACCGAGAAATCCTGCGGTGTCCCGGTCCACTTTTGAGACAAAAATAAGATTCCGAGATCCCGTTTTGAGAAACCCTATAGTTCATATTTGGACCTAAGGAATAGTCGGAAATAAGAGATAGGCCAACCTCCAATTTGTCCCTTAAACCGCGGTTTTAGGGGATATTATAAAATAAATAAATCGAAAACCGAGAAATCCCGGGATTTTCCGGTCACACTTTTGATACAGAAAACGAGATCCCAGAATTCCGTTTGGGAATCCCTAAATTTCCTATGCAGATTTGACTTAAAGGCTACTAATACAAAATAAATTGAAAACCCTGAAATCCCTACTACGTGTGCAATAAAACGATAAGTCAAAAACATCGTTTTTCTGGAGCGGGCATTGCAATTTTAAATTATTAAGGAACCCTCTGTAAAAACGTTTGTTAGGATGATAGAGCACCTTGCACAGATTTTAAAAATACAATTATGCGATAACTAATAAGTAGTAGGTATACTTATGTAACGCGCGATGTTTTTTCCTGACTTTGGAAATGGGTTTGGGGAATTATGTTTCTATATAAAAAAACAATACATATGAAAAGTCAGGCACAGCATGTTTTTATATATCAATCTATTTTGTCAGACTGATTAATTTCCTAGGTCAACTTGCCAGAATTTGTGAACTATTTTCCCAATAACAATTTTAAGCCATTTGACAGTTCAAAAATATTTACTATTCCTCTGATCAAATTAATTCGCACATACACCATGAGAGGGGTAGCTGCGCTTCCTCTTTTCATCACAACAATCAACCATTTAGTTTAACAATTTTTTAAATTAAATCGATTCTTGTTTGTTGAAGGCTGGCAACAGCGTTATGTGCATTCAAAGTACCATCATTTGTCAAGACTGAGTTTTCAGTGTAAAATCCATTTCGGAACTCTCGAAAATCTATTTTATGGTACATATTGAAAGTAAGCTTTATTGTTAAAATTTTATGTTTGTCACCCACCATTCCTTTAGTCCATAATAAACGATCAATACGATTATAAATTTTAACTTTGCAACTTGGTTGAACAAAAAAAAAAAAAAAAAAATAAAAACAAAAAGCATTTGCAGATTTTCTAGTACATTACAGTATGTTTGTCGTACGACAAATTTTTTTTTCCATTTTTAACAATTTGCCTCGTTTGGTCTTTTATGTACATAAATGTAGACGTAAATTTGCTTTTCTTTATCTGAATGTTTATACGAGTGTACATTTTCTATTTTCTTTCATTTTCGGTTTTTTCTAACAGTTTTTGTTCCTTAACTCGTAGAAATTTTATTGTTCTAATGTTATGTAAGTATATTTACTATGTAGCTAAGTAATAAAACAAAAGACACACAGAAATGTTCGAATTGATTTGTATTGTGATTATAAGATTTTTTAAGCTATTTTTAGAACATCCATTATTGTACTCTGTAGAAGGTATGTATATGAGACGCAAGAATGAAAATTGATAATAATGGAAAATTGAAAAAGCTTATTTGAGCCGTGATCCTTGGGGATCATCGGATTTCGTATTATGTATACTATTATTATAAGGAAAGTAATATTTCACATTTTTGTTGTAGTATCTGTTGATTCTGGTTATAAGGAACATTTTGGAAAAATAGGGCACAGTCAAAATTAATAAAACCTTTGTCATTCCTCTCCCCAATAAAATTCTACGTACTTTTTCGATAAAATAATTTTAAAATTAAAACTCGGGATTAAGTAATTAAAATTTGGAATAAATTCAGGTAGTGTGGAGCCGCCGTGGTTTCCATAACAAAATGCTTAGGGTATCTCGTGAAATGATCACCTTCTCGAAACGACACAATAAATTCAATCAAAAAAAGATGTTTTTGCACTCTAATATGTCTCTTTTTTCTAGCTCGATGAATTTTGTGCTCGCTTGGTTCGCGGAGATCTACATAATCTGCTTTAATATCCATATGCACCTAAATGGTTTAGGTGTGATTGCGCCATAAACTTCTCATTTATTTCATAAGACACGTATGCGAAGTTAGTACGAAATTTTTATTCCGAAAAGACTTTTATTTCAAAATGTGTGTCTCGGTTAAAATTTAAGCAAATTTTCATTCCATCCATAAAAAAATATTCAACATTTTTAAGCAAACGGTATTCATCGCGAGAAACATTTCTAAAGAAATTGATTGAGATTTGACAGCATTAAATATTTAATTTTATATGTTTTAATTTGTCAACTAAATATTTATTGATACATAGTTCCTTTGGACACAATATACATTTAAAGTGAATAAACACTAAGCGGTCAAATTTCAATTTCTAATTATCTTGCATCGATTTTTGATATGTCCGCTGAAATTGCGTACAATTCCTAATTGCTTAATATAAACACAATTTAAAACCTGAGCTTCATTAAGAGGCAACGCATTTTAAGGGTGAAATTAAACAGTCTTATACCCTTGGCAGACTGCGATTTATTAAAACACTTAAACTGTTATTGTTTTCATAATATTTGTCAAACTAATGTACTCTGATTACATCGTTTTTGTCACTAAACTGGAAATAAAGCATAAATACCGTAAATCTAGCTACGGCAAATTTCGAAAAACCACTAAATCGGATTTATTAAACCATAGTCTGTCTAGGGCCTTACGTAATAGTTAAAATGAAACATGGCTAGTTTTGAAATTTCTTGCGCCGATCTTAGAGATGCCCGCTGAAAGTCGTATAATTTCAATTTAAAATGCGTGACTCCTTAATGAGGCTCGGGTTTTATATTGTGTTTGAATTAAGAACTCGATGCGAATGAAGTGTATGTGTTTACATTCGGTGCATACATTCGGGCAAATTTATTATATATACAAGGATTCATTCAAATCAAATATTTGAACTCAATACTAAATTAAAAAAAATCCAAATAGATAAAATTTATCAAGATTTAAATTATTTGGGCTTTCACAAAGCCAATCCCCTTAAAATTAATAATGGATCAAACCATTAATATATTAATCGACATTGTTTAGTCTAGCCCGAGACACACATTTTGAAAAAAAAGCCTTAAACTTCTAACTTCTCATACGTCAAATGACTTGTCTTGGCCCATTTCTTTAATCACTTTTTCTCTTGGGTGGATAATATCATAGAGTGTATTTTGTTGGCTCTAGCAGTGTTTATAACTCCTATATGACTTTGTTTTGTTCTCATTCTCCGTTGGCTAATGTGCACTATCAGGAGCAGATTTGATATTTCTAGAAATTTCTCCCTCATCGTCCTGTTCTGGTTTTTTAATACTTGGCTTGTAGTTGTTTGATTTCTGTTGCTAGTGATTGTATTGGTTTTTCGAGTGCATCGAAATTGAGTTTTATGACAATTTACCAATGAGGGCTTTTACCTTCCTGATCTATGATCGAGTTTTGCAGGTCTTGTCGCATATATATATGTGTGTTTTGATTTCTTCTTTGAAATAATTTACGCAAGTGTTGTTGACGTTGATGGCGTGAGCTAATTGGTTGTCATTTCTAGGTCGATCGGCTTTATAGATATAATTAATATTCTCGTCTCTGCACAGAAAGTTAACACAATTCCTTAATTATTCAGCTTTTTTCTCCATAAACTTGTTTTATGACCGTCAGATAAACTTGTTTTATGACCATCGGTTTTTTTTTCGTAATGTGTGCATTTTGTCGCACTGTAGGATGTTGTATTATAAATAAACAAAGATCGCGTGGTGTATCATTTTATCTCAGTTATTTTCATATATGCCTACGAAATTTGTCAAGTATTCTTTAAGTGTATTGTATGACTTTTCAAGGGCACCGTTGGTTTGTGGATGGAGGCTAGTTGTAGTTATGTGTTTTATTTTTAGATGTTTATGTACTCCGTTGAATACTTTGCGCATAAAATTCGCTCCCATGTCTGTCACAATTTTTTCTGGGGCTCCAAGTTTTGTATGCAGCTCACATATCACTTTAGCGATTGTTGTTACTTTTTAAATGCTATGGCGCCTGAGAACTTTGTCAAATCGTTCTGAAATGCTAATATAGATTCTTGGTGATGAGCAGAAGTCCCACGTGTCGGCATGAGTATACCAAGGAAGCTTTAGTTGATTTGCTATTTTTGTTTGCTTAACATTTCTAGTAGGTTCCAATGGAACTCTTGACATCCTTGAGCATGTTTGGCCAGTAGTATTAGAGCCATATCCTCTTATGTGTTTGTTTTAGGTTTCTGGTTTTCATGTATTTTTGTCTTGACTGCTTCATTTTGTTCTTCTGCTGCTTTGGCTTCGCTCTTGTCGTGGAGTATATTTCCTCTCTTTTAATTTTACTCAGTGCGTCTGCTCCTGCGTTTTGTTTTTCTGGTGTGTGGGCTATGTTGTAGTCTTACTCAGTTATGGTCCCTTAGGTTCTTTATTTTTCGGCCATATACGATCAAATCTTCAAGACGTTGTTAATCATTTTTTGGGATGTATTTTGAAGGTTTTTTGTGGCTTCATTTAACTTTTTGAAATCCACCACTACTCGCCATTTTGGCAGCTAATCTAGTTTCTTAGCATTTCTTGCACTTGATTGTTAACTTCTGCCTTGAGGGCTTGCGGTTGTCTCTATTATCTTACGTTTATTGGGTTTGTGTCTGAGTAGAGTGTGATTTCTTCTGAGTGACAGAATTCATTTCCCTTAGAAGTGGACAGTTGGATTATCTGTTCGATTCTAGGGTTATGATAATTTAATAATTTTCCATTTATTTGTAGCTGTTCTGAGCTAAATAAAATATTTATTGTACTAAACTCTTGCTGAGGAAATCCTTTCCTATGATGTCCTGTTCCTTGATCGGGAAGCCTTCTCGACCATGGTTGCATTGCAGTTGTATATCAGTAAAATATAGGACCCGCTCGGGTTCGGCTTACTGTACTATCTCGTCGAGTCCATGCTCGTTTCACTGTTCTTATTCATATTGTATATCATTATTTATTGGAGGTTTTGTGCAAGCCTCGTATTGCTGAAACCCTCTTCTAGATTGTTATTTTATGCTGATTTCTACAGTCTGTTGTAATCTCCTAAGTTAAAGAAACTGTAAATTTCACGGAGTTTGTTTCTGCCTTCGTCATTGATTTGTCATGTAACTTTACAATAGGAGCAATTTTTGGCAGTTTATTTTGGGGGTTTTCCAGGTGGTCTAAACGCTTTATAATTGTTGTTTTGTTGTGGTATGTACCTTTTTGAAGTGTTAGTTCCACTGCTCTGTTTCTATAGTGAGGTACGGTTTGCCTGCTATTATGAGAGACTACTTCAGTCAGCATTTTCCCTGCCTTTAGTGCTCCTTCCATGCTTTCCTTGATATTTTCCGCTTTGCTGGTGCTGTATCGCTTGCTGATTGTTCTGGGGTCGTTTCGGTAGGATTTCTCTCTGTTTATAAGTTTGTTATAACTGGCAGGTTTTAGGTCGGTTATTGATTGAAAAAATTGTGTTAGGAGGTCTTAACAAAAATGTCTTTGTAAAGTGTTCGAAGACCCCTTTATGGTTAAAAAATATACTCAATTATCAAAATGCCGTCACTCAGAGATTAACAAAAGTTCTCTGATAAATTCTGTGAAATTTTCAAATCCATTCTGCTATAGTAACGTTATACTTGCTCTTACTGTAGAGCTATGTGGGCGTTCAGCTACCTCGCACTGCAACCTGGAAGATCTTTTGTGCTTGGACCCTGCTTAATTATCCGTCCAGTCAATATTCAGGCCGTTAATGAATCTGATAATAATGCCGGCCGGTACGCGATACATACTATCTGGGCTAATTGCTCTTCCTCCTAGATGTTTACTATGTACTTCTGCTAGAAAGACGGTAGCATTGATACTAAACGCCTTCGAGAGGGCAATCCCACTCCCGTATATTCCTACTCATGCCCAGTCCACCGTCTTGAATTTACTCTTACGAGTTACTGGCAATGGAAAATCGCCTGTAGGTCACCCAGCTTCACTACAGGAAGGCTAAATAAAACTGAGGATGTCTGGTATCCAGGGTCCGCATATATGGACTGATTAACCTATCAGCCATTCACCAATCGGCATATGCTGTTCCACCTTAGATTAGGATTTTTTGTTAAGGTTTTCTCCTTTAGCCTGTGCCAAAACGCCACATTCTGCCTAATGGTGTCAGTTACGAGTGGTTGCCACGAGGAGGCAGCATGTACACTTGCGAATTGTGATCAGGTTACCCCTTACACAATTGTACCCATCACGCTTCTGCCTGTTACATGACCAGCACAGCTCATGTGATGGGCACCCTACTGGAAGGTTTCGGATCTGGTAGATTAATCTACTCAACTTTAGTCCTCCTCCAATAGACGCAAAACCACCATAGTAACGTTATAAGTATGACACAAAATTACGGGTGTGAAGTTTGTCCTAAAATTAAACATTTGTCCTAAAAATTGGCTTTCCTGAGAATGTGTTGATGAATTTTTACGTAAACAAATTATTTTACTTATGTAACTTAGGTTTTCCAAAATACATCTAAATAAAGTTTTAATTTAAATTTGCCAAAGAAACAATTTAACCAAAGCAAAGTTTAATCGAAATTTGATAGAGAATGTTGAGACATCTGGCTCAAAGATCGTAACCAAGTGGACACATGTTTACAGGCAGTCGAAGATCCCGTCTATTCAAAAACACTTATAATAACTTCCACAAACCTACAATATAAGGAACTCAGGACATATTGCGTCTCTTTCACAAAGTTGGTATTAAAATAATTTTCAATCTGGGAGAAAGTTCTTAAACAAGCGGACAGATATTTTAAAGCGTAGCTGGCGATCCCCTCCGTCTAAAAAATATAACAACTTTCTAAAATCTTGAAGATAAGTGACTTTGGTCAGATGTGTTGGGTGTTGGGTCCCTAAATTTGATATTCAAATTTTTTTCAATCGGCCAAAAGATTTTACCAAAGTGGACATACTTCATTAAACGTTGTGAGCGATCCCCTCTATCTACAAAATATTACAACTTTCTACAATAAAGTCTAGGAGATACGTGACGTCAGTCAGATGTGTTGCGTCCCTATATGTAAGTTATATGTTGTAATGCATGTTATATGACGTGTTGTAATGCAGATTGTGTTATATCGGCCGAAAGTAAAAAAGTCGGTAGTGCAGATTGTGATATATCAGCCGAAAATAAAAAATGAAGTCGATATCAATCGGTAGTGTTTAGCCTAAAAATCAGTAAGGATGAATGAATGGCATGAAGACCTTTGTTAATATTATTATATGGCAAAACCTGGCTCCAGTTCCTCGTGGAAAGTTGTGGAAAATTCGCAAAACCCAAAAAAATATTTTACTTGGAATAAAATCAGTCTCTAGCTAGAGTCTATAGTGTTATGTCTGGAAATGTATTTTATTGATAGGACTTATCAATATCTATCGCAGGAAAAAAAAATCAGTTTAAGTTTCCCGTGGGAAATTTCGGAAAATTCGATTTTTCAAAAATTATTAGAAACTTTGTATAAAATCGCCAGCTGACGTTCATTTTTTACTTTCGGCTGGAACCTTCTTCAAATTTTCTGAGATTTCGCACGGGAAACTTGAAGCCAGGAGGAACTGGAGCCAGGTTTTGACATACAAGAATATTAACAATGGTCTTCATGCTATTCATGCACCCTTAGCATTTTTAGGCTAAACAATACCGATTGATATCGACTTCATTTTTTATTTTTGGCTGGGATAATATAATCTGCATACCGACTGTTATCATTTCGGGTGGGATAACACAATCTGCATTATCGTCTTTTCACTTTCGGCTGGCATCTTTTGGCTAACTTTAACAGGTCTGAAGATAAGTGACTTAGGACATATATCCTATGTATATGTGATCAAAACGCTTGTCTTAAATCACTTATCGTCTAGATTTGTGCAAGTTGATATGCTTTTCGTTAGAGAATATTTCCGACTATCCATCAAAATATTTGTCCATTTATGTACGATCTTTACGTCAGATTGATACATTTTTTGAAATCAAATTTTTTGGTTAGAGAGGATCTCCGATTATCCATAAAATTATGTGTCCACTTGGGTACGATCTTTGGGCCAGATTGGCAAATTTTTTAAAATCAAATATCGTTCGGAACAGCTTGTCGTAGGTCACTTATCGACTACATTTTTAGAATTTGTTATATGTTTTGGTTATAAAGGATCCCTGACTACCTATAAAACTACTTGGGTATAATATTTGGGCCTTACTAATACATCGATATTTATTTGAGATTAGGACAAACTTCACACAAAAATGAAAAATTCAACACTCAGTTTCCTGTCACATTAAATATTGTAAATGATGTACTTCATTAAACTACTTGTGTTAGTGATTACTCGATGGCCATCAAGGTATCGTAAAGATGGCTAAGTAATACTGAGTGTTACATCTTATCGTACTGAATATATGTACTCATATCTTATTCAAATATAGCTTAACTCATGTTCCAAAAATGCCATATGATAAAATTGTATATTGGTGGGGCGAGTTTGTTCCATTTAACGCTGAATCGAATAAAGATTAATTAGTCCAACCCAATTAATTTGTTGTCAGTGCAACCGAAATTTTCGGAATCTTTAGATCAATTAGTGCTACATAGCAGACCTTGTCGGTTGGATGAATTAATTTATATTTGATTCAGCGTTCAATGATATACGCCTTCCAATAACACCATCATAATTCTATAAATTTACCATGGTTGGTGATTATCGCAATTCATTGCGTATAAATATGACACGCGACGTTTATAAGACAGAAACCCCAATCGCAATAACAAATTTATTTTGTCTGCAAGATGAATATATTTATGTTTACGCACAAATGAGCATATTGTAACTACGTACGTATGAATATTGTATTTTTGTTACCAGTTTAATGTATTATTTTGATTTTTAAAACGTGAATCCAAATTTATTATACAATATCACGATTTTATTTACAGCAAAATTTTTATAATATCGAATGCTAAACCGTTAGTCAATCACATAGACGCCGTTTTGAAATTCTTAGTTTTTCAAAGTGTGTGTTTTCGTAAGTGTCTTATTCATATTTATGGTTAGTACTCGAGCAGCTAATGTGTCTGCTGGAGGTATTATGTAATAATAACAACAAGAAAATTCATTATTTATATAACGTTTATGTGACGCAATCAACGTGTAGAACTGGTAACATAAATAGAGGCGCAATCCATCATTTTATCAATTATTTTATGTGATGATAAATATTACAGGTATAAGCAGGAAATGTGTGACGAATAAAATGTATTTTAGTTATCAACCCCGTTTGTAAAAGAAAGTCATGTGGCGGGCATACTCCAATTTTTCTTTTTGTTTGCCAACAATATTTTAGACTAGACATTAAACATTAATAATTTGATATAATCATAACTCGGTCGAGGGAACTCTATTTACCTATATACCTATATACTCAGCCAATATATACTTGTAAAGTAGTAGATAAGGTGGCAGAATAAAAATAAAGGTGTGAATGGATTTTTTTTTGTCTGCTAGTAAAACTATATAGTACCATAAAATATAATCTATATTGACATTTTATTTGTGACCAGGTGAATCACAAAAAATATGCTATTTGGTTTTCTTGATAAGATCGTGTATAATAATTAAAATGTTTCCTTATTTATATGCCTTTTTAATTATTTATGTAAACTTTTAGTGTTATTACGCTGCCTTGTTGTCTGTCCACGGTGTGCTCCAGTTTGTCTGGCATGATTCCAAATCTAAAATTCAAACAAGGTGGGAAAAGACTTAATAAAATATTTCAGTACAATGGATATAGGCTGATTTGGGTCGATTATTATGATAATAATTGATTGAGTTCGTTGTGTTGGGGTATATAGATAGATTTGAATTTGATTTTTGGTGTCACCGCAATTGATTGATTAATTATTTGAAAATAAAATGTGTTGTGTACACTGTGTGCTATATGGTTGTTCATTATATCCGCTAGCATACTACGGAAAATTTAAAGCTGCTTTTTCATGAATAATTTATTTACATAACAATGAAATGTAAGGGGATTAAGATTATTGAACGATTATTTTTTATTATTGTTTTATGATTAATCGATTGTTTTGCTGCCTAGTTGTTTTTTAGGGGTGGGTCAATTATAAAACCAGTTTTCCTGTTTACATTACGAAAACAAAATTAAGCTTACGTAATTATTTTTTAAATGCTGCCAATGTCTTTATTCTTGAATCTTTCTGCAAAAGAAACTAACAAGAAGAGTTCACAATTTAATTAATGGTCAATCAGTCTGAGTGGAGCTGTTCTTCTCAGTCGCCTAAATTGCGGCTGGTTATATCCCTAGCCAATTTGTTGGAATGTCTCTATAATTTTGAGTAATATTTTGAACTGAATTCTTTAATGGTTTTAGTTCCAAGGTCGTCATGTATGTTACTATTTCAAATGTACCATGGAACATTGGTAATACTTGGGTTCGTTGATGCAGTTCTTTGTTTGACGATTGACGCGTTGATGAATCCCAATAAAAAAATATTATATATCCATATTGCATTGATTATCGCTTTGTATAAGGAAGACTTTTGTGCCTAATGAAAGCTGCGAATTTTTTTCCACCAGCCAATAAATTATTGGAAATTTTGGTTACGCATTGCTTCAGTATGTTTTTGCCACGTCGGCCTTCTGTCCAGATGCAAAGCTAATGTCGTTTTCGATTCACCAAAAAAAACTGATCTCGACCAAAAAAAACTGAACTGGTCAATTTTTGACTATGAGGAGTTCAGTATTTTTGCTCGAGATCAGTTTTTTTTGGTGAATCGAAAACGACATAAGTATTTGACCTTGGTTTGTTGAGGAATATTTATATCGTTTAATGTCACTGGTGGGCAGCGGCGTTTGTTCAGCGTTAATGTTCCGTGTGTTGATTTATTCTCCTTCACTTTTATTCGCCATGTCTTCGGCCAGTCCTCGATTTTGTTCAAATGATTCTTTTGCTGTGTGCCTCATGTCGATGTTTTCGACTAAATGTGCCTGGTTTTTCATTTAGTCGTGTTCGAGTCGACCACCTCAAGTACTTATAGGTACGTAGGTTTGTGTCTTTGCTTAAATTTAACTACTCGTAACTGCTCTTGCCAGAATACAATTGATTGATGTAATTAATTTATGCAACCTAAGTACTATTTATAAATACTTAAGGTGGTCGACTGGAACACGACTATTAGGCCCGTTATACATTTCAGCTAAGCTAAGCTAAGCGATGTGAGCTAAATTCTTTTCTGAAGGTTGTAAACACAAAATTTTAAAGGAAAGATATTAAATCAACAGTGTATTTGTATATAATCGTAGTTATCAGCTAAAAAGTGCAAAGGGGTGAGCTTAGCGAGCTAACTAAACTAACGAAAACTGTATTTCTCGCTTAGCTTAGCGGGCCTTATTCTTAACAGCGACTTTTGGAACGTCAACTGAAAGTTATTATTCTTTGACGGGAATAACCAAGCTTACTGTTCGAAATTTCATGTAAATACTTTTCGTTTTGGCTTGCGTACTGGTTAATTTACAATGTTAATTTGTGTCTTTTGGAATTTCTCAATATTTCGTACATAAAATTGTCTACAAAATATTAAATTAATTTATTATCGGTATAAGGAAATCTTAAGATTTTCAACGACGCAAACTAAAGACTTCTGATCGGCCCAAAAGTTTCGACCCACAAAGTGGGAATCGCGGTTGCAGCAACATTAATGCGTTTCAACCCAAGAAAAAGGGCAGGTAAAAATGGATAATAAACCGTGAAAAACGTACCTAAGACCGTTAGTAAAAAAATTGAGGCGAGATGTTTAACCCTTGAGCGATTTTCCATTAGACGACTCAATAACGATATATTGCCGCTGATAACCACCAAATTATCAGTGCTGACATACGGATATATTTTTATCGGAAAATAATTTGGGAACATCCCTGTTGTTTCGGTTCAATAATCGGTTGACATTCTGACAGATATTTTTGTTAGTGATGGGATATTGTCAGAACCGTTTCATAATAAGTGCGAAATGTATAATTTATTATTAACATACGACATGATAGTACATCAGGTAACAATACCGACTAACAGATGACAGTTTTGTCATTTTTTATCGCCACCGACATCGGTGAAAACGTTCGAATTGAAAAGCGTACACCGACCTTATCGTTATTGTCGAAGTACCGGCGACAACTTATCGTTATCGGCGATTATTCTTATAGCATTATTAGTTAAAGTCGGATGCGCAGGCGTTTTATTCAGGTGTATAAAGTCAGTGTCAAATCTGATACTAAAATAAATGAAGGATCTTGCCAATGGAAGGCATCGACAAGCCGCTGCTGTTCTCAAATTGTTGGAACCCTGTTGGCATTAGAGTATTACAAAATTCGCTTTGGATACCAAATAATATCGGGCATATCAACAATTAAAATGTGGAACCAAGGGAGGAAAGGTAAGTAAATAATCCAAAAAAAAAAAATTACAGAAAGTAATTAATTCAACCAACTATGTAGCTACACTTGAGCCGTGTAGGTCACATTATTTAGAGGAGATGTTAGAATTCCACGGAATCTGGGTGTCTTATGTGTGTTCTTTAAATATTTTCATGGCAACTGTTCGAATGAACTCTACGAATTTATGCCTGGTCTGTCAAGGCCAATACGTAGATTAATACGATCAGTCAGCGCCGGCTCTACACATTTAAGCGCCTTGTGCGAGAATTGTTGGAGCGCCCTTGTTATTTTTTTTTAATTGATAAAAAAATGAATTATGAAATTGGGAGTTAAGAATTCAAATTTAGAGCAAGTTTTTGCAGGTTTTTGCATCAAGAATATATTATGTAAATATTAAATTAATAATGATAGTCATTAAACACAGTTTTCTTTTAAAAATCTACTTTCTTAAAAAAATCGCGCTTTCTTGCTTGCGAAAGAGTTTAGTACTTCGGAGAAATCGATACTTTGGGCTACATCATTTTCAATTGAAAGAATTGCTAATGAACTCAACTAGTCTTGCGACATAGTTGACCTCAAATATGTTTTAATTAGTTTTAATTTTAAAAGCTTCCTTCACCACTGGCAACCGAAACAGGTGTAGTTAATAACATTTTTAAACTAACGCATACATTAGATATAAATCTTCAATTTTATTTTTTCTAATGATATTAAGAATATTGATTGAGGACGAATTATCTAGAAGCTCGACCAATTTTTTAATACTGATGAGTTTATCACAAAAAATACCCCATTCAATGTCGGAAGTGTCACCAACTGTCAAAACCAACTGAAGATCGTTACAGTGCTTTTCAAGTTCTTCTGGTTTTGGCAAATATTTTAGGTCGGAGAGGAATCCTCAGGTTTCGGCATGCTGGTTAATTAGTTCAAATCTTGAATCTTAGTATCAAGCACCATACCAATCTTGGTATCAAGCAATATGTTGAAAAATTCTATTTCAAATTGTTTTTTAGGCGTTAAAATGGTCTCATCTCTACCCTCATAATTAAATTGCCGTTTTACACAGCTTATTCGTTTTGTTGATTGAAAGTCAGTTTCAGCATCGAGAAGATCGGCAAGTTCTTTGGCGACTAACATAGCTTTCTCCAAACCGGTTTGTTTATACTTTTGAAAACAATTTTTGACCCTGCATAAATTTACTGACAATATTTATTTGAAATAAAATGTCATAACAAATGATCAACGATAGAAGAAAATTAAAGTCCTTTAATTGACGAGCGAAACTGAACTCTTCGTGTGCTATTCTGTATCGTGCTTCTCTTCCTTCTCGCCAAGTTTGACAAGTGCATCATGAACATCTCCAGTTTGGTAACGAACAGCCTTAACACTAGAAATTTTGCTTCCCAACGTGTGTTGCTAAGAATTTTTAATGACAATGATTTGACATATTGTACTAATATTTGCCAACGATTAACAGTCGCAGCGAACAATGAATAAACCCTTCCCAATTTGCCAAATAATGACAAAGACTTTAAAGACGATTTAGCTGCATCGCACAACACCAGGTTTAAGTTGTGGCATCCACAGGCCATAAAAAATGTCAATGGATTTTGAATTAAAATTCCCTTTGATTCAAAATTTTCACTGTGTTTGCCTTTCATATTAGTGTCGTATCCTTGACCTCGGCAGTACTTCAATACGATTTTATTTTTTTCCAACAAATTTAAAATCGTATTGGATAAACTTTAACCGCTAGTATCAGATGGCGCAGTAAAACTTAAAAATCTCTCGCATTACTCGAATTTATCATTATTGATAAATCAACAAATCTAATAGTCAGAGATAATTGCTCAATATGACTGATATATCCGGAGTACAGTCAGCAATGATGGACAAATACTTTGCATTTTGAATACTTACATGAAATTATTGTTTGAGTGACTTCTTCAGCCATCAATTCCATTATTTCGTTTAAAATATTTTTTCCACAATAATGAACAGATAACTCGTTTTTTTAGGGTTCGACCATGATTCAATAAATCCCAGGTTAGCTCGATTTTTCAAACCACGTGTTCGTGACGTCATGCAATTCCGATAAATATGTAAGTTATTCTTTTTTTACTTTTCGTTTTTTATTTGTTGTTGTACTTTATACGTAAAAGAATTGGGTGACGTCAAAAAAAAAAAGATGGCCATTTGTTTACATATTTCGAGCTAACCTGGGTTTTTATTGAATCATGGGGTTCGACGAACGTATTCCTGCATGACGGGTCAAATTTAGCAAGTAATTCAATTAGACCTACATATTTTCCGTTATTCTTGGTATGTAACTAATCAGAAGAATCGCGGAATGCCATATTATTTTGCGCAAGATATAGAGTAATATACTCATCAATCTATTGAAAACATTTTTTCAGCGCTCGGTTTCCTTTTGAATTATAAGTGGTTCCACTCGATCGATTGTTGATCCTGATTTCAGTCTTGATTCCGTTTCTACTCACGTTTTATATAACATATCATATGATTTGGGCTAGTTTCAAATAACTTAATCGCTTTAGATATATGTGGATCCAATTATTGTAACCTACATTTGCTAAACTTGATTTCGAATTCGTACCACCTCGATTAAAACATAAACAACAGAAACAAAATGCAAAGTCAGCAGTTTCAGAATATGCATCGTCGCGGTACACGTTAGTTATTAGAAAGTACATGGAAGTAATGATTATTGGAGTAATGACAGTTAGTCGATATCCTAAAGATGCATCGTGTAAGTTAAACTTGCCTGGGATCTTGAACGACCAAATAATCAGTAATTTTATTGTTAAAAGCTTTAGGCCATAAAGCTGGATCTGAAAAATGTCTTAAGTTTAAGTTTGCAGAATCGTCAACGTTTAATTGGTCGGATACAGATGGGGAAATCAATTGATCTTCTATTGAAGGGATTCCGTTAGAATATTCAATCGAAGGAACTTCTGACATATTCGAATTATGGATTTCATAAACCTCAACACATTAAAAAATTGGTTTTATATAAATACAGGATGATAAAAAATTTTCCTATTTTATATTCAACATTTAGCAAGTTCCATTAGAGTGTAAAATACAATTTTGCGCCCCTAAAATAAATGTGAACCGCCAGCAAAATAAATGTGAACATTTTAACGATTGTTTGTTTTTTCTTGTGGTGAGCTCCATACATTCAGAATAGTCATTCAGAAGACTTGTTCTAAGTAGTGCGAAACCGTTTAATGTTTCTTACTATATAGGGTTGGAAAAGCCGCAGTTACATGGATTACTGCAAATCCATCTTAGTTTTAATGAATTTAAATGAGTGTTTTATTTAACAAATAAAAAACAAACAATTTTAGTCATTTAGGTATTTATTGACTTTAAATTTATTTATTTTGGAAATTTATTCCGTACAAGTTTTCATTGAATTTGGGAAATGTTGCGAAAACTCTATGTGCGATTTGGAAAGATCATACTCACAATCATGAATTATTTTTGACAAAAAGTGTTGAGGGTACGGATTTCTAAATTTATCTAAAGAGAAAAAATTAAATTTTTTCGTAATAAACTGTATAATCCAAGCACTCTCAATAAAAAATGATAACTAAAACGAAACGCATCCTCACGAGGATACTTTTCGTTAGCCGTCTGGTGTTTAATAGCATAATGTAGCATTATTCAGTTTAGTAAGAAATTTAGTCGAAAAAATCGACATGAGGCACAGAGCATTTAATTCATTTGAGGCGGCTTTTCAGGTTTAAACGATAATCCATCATCCATTGTCTTTCGTTATAGATGAGCAGCAAAAGCATTGGTTTTTTCTTCGTCGCTTCTCGCCCAATCCCCATTTGGAATTTTATTCAGAGGATCCGAGTTTGTTGGTCTTTTTAAATTGTTTGTTGCCTTCCACAAGGAGAAACCTGTCCAGCAAAGCCAACCTAATTCTTCCCACAATGCAAATTTTAGGGTCTTAATAGCGCAGTTTGGTTTCCTTTTCAGCAACGGTGATTTTGTTCGTTAATACCACAGCGACAGATGCTGGTGTGATAAGAATAATATTCAGTACATATTTTTGTTCGGCTAGTCTTCTGTTGTAAGACGTTTTTATATTTCTGTACTTAGAGGGTCAGTACTTACTGTCACTGTTACCGGTAAGTGATCGGAAGAGAGATCACTGCTATGATGAGTTTACCTTATCACTTACATGGAACAACAAAACATGTCTTCTCCCACAATTATTATTAAGTTTTTCAATTACTATTAGAGGAAGTTATACATAAATTTGAAAATTAAAATGCACGTTTGTTGGAAATATTTTGTTTGTTCAAATCGATGCACCATTTTTACAGGAATCAATTATAATAAAGGCGCCGATTAGGAATTGAAGAAACCATAAGTTTCTTCATCTCACACAAAGAACAAACTAAAATATTTATGTATTTTAAATTATAAGAAAGTAAAGCATAATGTACTTATTTGGAATGAACAAGTCAAGGGACGAAGGAATAAGGTCAGCTAGGAACTAAAAGCAATAAAGGATTTCAGTCTTCAAGAATCTTTCTTTTGATATTAAGTTTGAATTTCTGTTTTGATTCGCAAATTTAAATCAAATTTAAATTCCAGATTGTATCTTTCAAATATGTTGATTGATACAATCTGAAATTTAAATTTGCTTTAAATTTGTCAAGGTGAACAGGACGGTGGTGAACAAATCACTTATAAAAATATTTGTAGAACACACTTAAAACATTTGTGAAAGTGGACGTTAAAGGTAATGTTTACATTCGTAAATATCCGAAGGTTTTTTTTCGGTGGACCTGCCCAAATGTGGAAGTTATATTCCAATCTGGGGCTTACATAGGTCTTATGGCTTAAAAATAAAATAAAATTCGCATCGTTATAGATTTTAGCTAGGCACAATGCTGTTTTATTTATTTGTTCAGCCCATAAGATTTTGTTTGATATTGTTAGGCCGCGAATCTCAAATAACTCGTAAGTAGTCCGATTGAGGTTATCTTAAACCCCAGCTAAATAGTAGCATTGAGTGCAGGAAACCCCTGGGCAAGATTACGCCAACTTCAATTGGTTTTAATGCGTTTTATTACAAAATTATCTTCATAATCGGCTATCACTTTTAGTATCAATTCGAATTTCTTCGAACTTTTATCTTCTTTTCGAAGTACAATACATTTTCAAAGATAGTTTGCGCGCAGAGGCATTTCAAATAATGCGAACAAACCTAAATTAATCAAACGGTAATTACTGTTAAAGTTTAAATGAACAGATTCTAAAATTGTAATATTTTGAGAGTAACGGAATAACCAACCAACCAACAATAACCAACCAACAGTAAAATAAAATTGAATCTTCTATTGATAAATTGATATGGTTTTACAAAAAATTTGTACATACTAAAAACCAATAAATTCCTACGCGGAAAATTATGGGATATGTCGTTTTAATAGGAGATGTCGAAAAGTGAAAGGATATCAGCAGTGGTGAGGACAATGAATATCAGCCCACCATAAAAAATTCGAAATCGCTATGTCGTGCTAAGATTTGTTTTACGAGTGGACACATTACAAATATGCAAGATAACACTCATTACTGTTATACGATTATTATTTTAAATCGGATGCGCAGGCTTCTTATTCAGGTGTATAAAGTCAGTGTAAAATCTGATACCAAAATAAATGAAGGATCTTAGTAGTGAAGGCGCTACTGTTCTCACATTATTACAACCCTGTTTGCATTAGAGGATTACAAAATTCACTTTGAACACCAAATAATATTGTGCATATCAACAATTAATAATGTGGAACCAGAGGAGGAAAGTAAAGGAAAAAATGCAAAAAAAAAATTACAGAAAGTAATTAATTCAACCCCTTGCTGCACTCGAGCCGTGTATGTCGCATGATATAGTCTATCCTTGACACTCTGGGAGTGTCAAGGGTAGAGGAGATGTTAGAATTCCTACTTTATCTGGGTGTCTTATGTGTGTTCTTTAAATATTTTCATGGCAACTGTTCGAAGGAACTCTATACGAATATATGCCTGGTCTGTTAAGGCTAATACGTAAATCAATACGACCAGCTCACAGGTATAACCTGAAGGTAAAATTTGCAAAGACCAACGAGTTTCAAAACTTTGTTCCTTCAGAGCACGCGTTTTTGGAACGAACTGGACGATGGAGATGCAAACGTTTCTACCTAACTATGTGTTTTTCAGTCTGCTGAAATTAAAATACGAAGATTATATATGTAATTATGTATACTCTTAATGCCGCTTATAAAGCAGTATTACTTGATAAAATAATACAGGTGAATTCAAATTTGTATATTCAAGCATCTTTTGAGCTGTAAGGATTACGGCATCGGTTTCTAAATCTTACTTAACGCCAACATTATATGATAATTTAGCAAAAATACATTTATGGTATTGAATACCGACATTTCACAACTATCGGCAGTTGCTTATTGAAATGAGAATAAACGTTGTGATTTTCCGGAATACAGAAACTTCACGGATTTTAACGTACATAAACATTACCTACCCATGTATTTACGGCACGAGGAACATACGAAGTGCTTACCAATAATTTATATGCTAAACCCTCAATTAGTAATCATTATCAGAGGCTACATAATGTAAGAAATAGCTGATTTTTGGGTGTTGATATAATGATCTCTCTTTTAGCAGATTCACATTTCTCTTTTTATCATCACTTCACCGCCCAATGGTCTAAATTTAGAGCTTTTCCCCAAGAAATCGCCAGAGAGCAACAAATTGGTCAATATTTAAACCCGTGTAAAACTTCAATCGTTTCGGATTTTGTTTTACACTATCAATATTAAACGGTTGAGGCTTTAATTTTTGTTTTAAAATATCGAATTTTCTCTGTAAACGTTTTTTAGATATACTAAGATTTTCCAACAGAGATTGTAGCTTTTTTTTGGCGCAAGGTCAATGATCGCTCATAGGTGTTTCCTCGTTTAAAGTTTGATGATAATAAAAGGTGTGTTGTCCTCGCATTAGTTCCACATCCCGCTTCGTTCAGAGGTATTTGATTATTTTTGATTTTATTATGACACTGTATGGAATTCTCGATATTCTCATGACCTAAGCTCTAAGTTAAAACAAAATACAAATTAAATGTTCTATCAAATTATATACAATCTCACGTTTAAGCGTCGAGCCACTGGCATCTTTAAAAAGGGAATTTAAGTTAGACCATTTATTAACCTATAGGTATGTTTTAACCAACAGCAAAAATTAATTTATGTAAACATACCTTTGAAATTGCGTAGCAGAAATATTGTCAGAACTTAACTCCGGCAGCCGATCCAACGCAATTTTGAACAATTTGATCAATTCGTTATTCTGATGAAGAAACCTTCGCAATTCTCCGACAATGGCCCGCACAACGCAGATTAACTACAGCATCCGAATTGCCCATGAAATAAATTTGTAAGAATTGATGGTCCGCATCCGGTGGTGGTAACAGCGCTCCTACCACATGATACACATTGCCCTTAAATCTACTACGGTGATGTGAAATTGACTGTGTTAAATGATTTCATTGTGTTTTCTGATGCAACGGCGAATGATGCGAAAGAGAATTGTGTTTTAATTACCTTGACAGTGGGCATGAAATAATCATTTGGAAGCAACTGTTGTATATATTTTTCGATGTTGGCTAGGAAATGGTAAGAATCACTTCCTATTCCAGAAACCAATGAGCGTAATGGCTCTGGTGGCGGAACCAATTGTGCCAATTTTACTTTCCCACTTGCGCAACACAACCCAGGAGTTTCGCGGAGCAATCGGTCATGTTCATTGTATTCTGCCCGCTGGCGTTGTGTTTGATGAATTCTGAATCTATTCGCTTGTCGTTCATCTTCAGTCGAATCAGAAATATATACTGCATGGCGCAACTGGTAATAGGTTCGCCACCAATGCGATCTATTGAAAGAAATCCGAAGAGGCTATATAAGCTGTATCTTTTTATTCGCTCCCGATAGCTGCTATCGAGAGCCGTCATTTTTCTATACTTAAATTTAAATTTGACGCGATATTTATTGGTAAACTAACTTTATTTAACATCAAACTATCATTTTTAATAGAATTGTTTAGCGAGAAAAATTGATACAAAAAATATTTGGCTCTTCGTATTTATACGGAGCGCTACCGGGAACCACTTTTTATAAGACGGCTCTCGGTAGCAGATATCGGGAGGAAATAAAAAAACGCACCTAAAAATGAAAACCGATTGTCGAAATACAATTCGCATTAGTGATGTTAAGTGCATTCCCATACAAAACGCAAATTACAATTTTACGATTTTTTTTGATTTGCCGCCATTGCCTTTGGGTTTCTCCGAATTTCCTTTTTCCTGAATCACCTCAGTATTGAGACGGATAAAACAAAAAAGAATTGAAGAACGCAAATTTCGATATTCCGATTTTTTCGATTTTCCGGCTTTTCCTTCCGGATTTTATTTTTTCCTGTGGTTTTCGGTGGTTTACTCCTGTATTAAGATGAACGAAACAAAAAAAGAATCATCCAAATCGGTCGAGCCGTTCTCGAGTTTTTGCCAGACTAACGCACGCATTGAAGTGGCAGCCCAAATCTTACATCGGTCTGATTCATTTTTTGGGTTCGAAAATCGCAAAAAAAAAATTTTGGGCTTTTTATGTATCGTGAATCAGATTTACAAAGTCCTGTAAGTACAAAGATTTACAACCATTTTAGGTTTTTTTATTATGTTTTATACAAGTGAAACTAATAATTATCTCATACTCGAAAACTGTCGACAGTAATTTTTTTGGTAATTTTACAACAGAAGAACTTGAGGGGAATTAATTTTTCCTCATTTTTTTTTTCAAAAATTACTAAAACATTTTTCACCGTCAAGTTTTCTGTTTCGAAATTACCGAAAAAGTTACTCCCGACAGTTTTCGAGTCTGTGGCATCGGTCATGTTCAGTAATTATTTTTGCAGTATGTAAACACTTTGTTTATAATATTATTATAAATTTTTATTTGGCATTATTATCTGAGCCTAATGGGCCACCATTATTGCAGAATACCAGTGCCGCACTTTGGCTATAAAATTGGCCGAAGAGTATGGTTGCCGCCAAAATACAATTCTTTATCAGGTTAAAAAATACATCAATAAAGGAGAGGTTAAAAATGTGGAAGGCCAATGGAAAGGGCTGTAAAGGTTGATCCTGCTATGACGCAAAAAACATTCGAATTGCCATAAATTCAAGTTGTTTACCAAAGATAAGCAGAACCACAATAGGCAGAAGATTTAAGAAACAGGGAACTTAGGTTTATGTAACCTACCGTCGACTAAATTTTGCCTGGGAACACATTCATAAGCCTATTGCATTTTGGAGGAAAATTTTGTTGACAGATGATTCGTTTTTTCGATAGACGGGTCATTTGGAAAAATATTAGTACTCTACATCTAAAGAAAAACTTAAAAGGATGGTTACCATTCCAACACGTCACTCTTGTAGTTGGCATATAATGGTATGAGGTTGTACATGCTACACTGGTGTATTAGGACCTCTCATTGGCTCAGAGGGAAAAATACTCAAGTTGGATGTTTGGCAGTGCCAAATGAAGTAGCATTTGACACTGGACAAAAATTAATTGGCCCTAATTTCACCCTGCAATATTACAGCGTCCCGATACATAAGGGGAAAATTGTTTCAAAATTTTTAAAAGATGTGGATCAAAATATATTGCCTTGGCTAGCGGAGAGTCCCGATTTAAAAGTAATTGAAAATTATTATTGTCTACTTGCATTCTTTTATGGTAAACAACCTTACTGCTTCAATGTCGTTTGAGAGAGGTTATAGAAGCTAAACGTCTTATTAAAATTTTAAAACAAATTCAACAATATTAATTTAATATTTTTTCATACTGCACAAATAATTTTGAACATAAAATAAAAGCACAAATAATTTTGCACCAAACAAAATTTAACTTTTCTTTATTCCTTAATAAAAATTTTAAATTTCTATTTTAGGTGTTAGAAGATACTTTGGTGTAACTAAGACAGCTTATTTCTTTTTAAAATATGGTCCAGATCTTAATTCTGAAGGAGTTGTATTTTCGAAATTAAAAATTTTTGCTTTGCACAAAAGTTTTGAACAGGACTGTACACCGAATTTAATTTTACATATCGTTTTTTTTATAACTTATACGACTTTGGCACGTCTGTCCAATTGCTTTTATTTTTTGTGTGTTAGTGGCGGCTCTACTGTTAAATACGAGAATTAAGTAGATAACACTTAATTTGTTAAATTTATAGTAAGACATTTTTATAAATTTAAATATCGATTTTAATCAGGAGTATATATTTAGTTAGCAAATGGGCAAAAATAGGAGTTGTACGGAAATATTGTATACGAAATACAACAATGCGATCATTGTAACGTACATTGTTACTGGATATTTCAAAACCGGACCCGGAGCAGAACGAGCTCTAAAAACAACGGAGAAAGGGATCGTAGAATTAAGAGTGATAGTTTTTTGACCACCAGGAAAATAAATGGGGTCACATCACCTCTAGAGACATGTCTATTAGACGTCGCCTAAATATTTAGAATTAATAAGCGAAGGGACCAACACTTGTTCAAAGATTTGATGGAAAATAATGATGGAGCCATATTCCATTGAAACATGCCTGTTTCGTTGCCTGAAGTGTTGGTTTACGGGTCAAAAAATTCATATTTTGGGTACAGGGCCCATTACTTTTAATCAATTGCGATAACTTCACCCGAAAATAGTGTAAATTTGTAATTAAATATGTCATTTAAATTGCAAATTTCAATTGCTTTCTAAACTTTATTTAACATTAGTAACCAGTGGTTTTATTAAAAGTCAAGCATAGAATGGTTTTCGCTTGTATGTAAAGCGCATCTTATTTTATTTGATGTAGCATTAGTTATATATATGCCGCAAATCCATCACACTGCTGAAAATTGTGCTCATCAGGAATCTGAATTGTATTTGGGAATCAAGTTTAGTTATTGGTATTCTCATCCGAATGTGTCCTTAAAATGTGAATATGTGAATATTGCATTCCCCGTTAACACTCGGCTTTTATATTACTATTAACAAAGCACATGGGTAGATGTTCAAGAAAATTGGAAGTCAGTCCAGTATTTGCTCACTTGAGCTTTCATGTTGCGAACTATATCAAACATTAGCAGATTACACTTCTTGGCAGAACCTTGGACCCCAAAACAAATTGCGTTGACCAAATAAAAACAAACAAACAAAAAACAATTTTTCGGAATTCTAATAATATTTGGAAGATATTTAATATTAATCAAATAACTTCTAAATATAGAAAAACAACAACTTCTTACAAAAGTATTCTTTTTTGTGATAAAACAGAGAAAATGTCCTTTAAATCTGTGCTTAAAAAAATTTGACATAAATGGGACAGAAAAATAAGAAAAAAACTTAAAGACAATAAACTTTTTTTGCGTATACCAAATTCTAAAAAATGGTTGTCATTTATTCTGTCATTACTATGCTATAGTATTATACATAATCCTTGATTAACATTGGAAAGAATTAAAATGTTTCATGTTTATTAAGTGGTAAATGTCAAGATAAAAAAAACAAATAAAAATAAAATATTAATATCGTACGTAGTCTTTGAATATTTAGATAAATTTAAAATTTAAATAATTTTCGTGAATATATTTCCTACTATACCTCCATTCCTTCCTATCTACACAACCAAAGCTGAATCACCAACCTATAAAATACAACCAAAAATAAAAAGGTTAAATATTCTAATTTTCAATAAAATTGGATTATAACGAAATTTAATCTGATCCCCACAAAAAGGTACCGAAACACGAAAAATTAAACTATTTTCGGAAATGATGGCAAAAAAAAAACATTTTTCCTGCATTGTTAGGGAAATCATTTTTTTTTTGAATATGTAAAATATATATTGATTAGATAATGGCGGCATTATGCCGGTCGTTCTTAAAAATCGTGCCTACGTATATCGATGTACAAGGTTATACATTTCAAATTAAAAGGTCAATATATATTGGAATCAATTAAATATTGATACGAGTATAGGTACTATATCACAAATCCACTCAGTTATCACAGTCGACGATTATCATAAGTATAGTTAACGGATTTTTGCCAGCGATGATAAAAATATTTGATATTATTCTACTTCATCATAGTTTATTGATTTATGTAAAACAGTTTTATTTGATTTCACCCCTCTTAAAATATTAGTTTTGGAAACAAACTACCCTAAAAACGATAAAAACAGCAAAGTTTTTTCTCCTTAGTCTATTGAAAACGAATAAAATGGTAAAAGAAACGTTATTTTTTATTTTGTGATGTAGGTGGATTAATAGTGAAAAGTAAGGGTATTAAATTTGGATAAATAAATGTTTATCTTCAGCTTGAATTATAGATATCCTTCATACCGTAATTTACTATGTTTAGCTATTTGATATCGATTACAGTGATAAATGTTGGTGATTGGCAAATTGTCAGAATCATTTTCCTACCATAAATGAATAATAGAGTACCGTGATGTCTTAAACATTTTTGCTTTCTGAAATAAAATATAAATATGTTTTTGGTCAATTTATTATTGTAAATCATAATGCCTAAATTATGTAAACATGAGATGTAATATCCAAATCAAATAGCTCATTTGAATATCAAAATTTGAGTTGCAAATATGTGTATATATAACATAACCAATTTTTTCTGGTAATTAATACCTCTCCATGGAATTTTGTCTGGCTTGGAAGAATTGATTTTCTCAAATTATTGATATACGGCGGTGGCCTCCCAAATATTTTAGAATCGTTTTTTCGGATTGTAAATTTAACCTCCTAAACGGGATGGGCTATTCAAAAAACTTGCGCGTGACATTCTCTGGATTTAAGTACAAAAACCAGTAGGTTCTGGTTTAATTTTTAGAATAGCAACGGCAATTAATTAGATAACATTGAAAACACCACATTTCGACTTATTCGTGTACAATATCATTTTTTACATTTTACAAGTAAAACATATAAAAAACTACGTAAATTACATTTCAAAAATACCCGATAATAATAAGTAATGAACTGAAAATTTAAGACACAAAGTAAACAAAAACTATAATTATAACAATTTTAAACTACATTAAGGTGCAAATTAATATCATATGCAGTACCATCTGTTTGATACTATTTGAAAATTCTACCATTCGATAAAATAACTAACGTCGACATTTTTGATAAATCTCTAAACTATTTAAAAGTGAATACCTTTTACGATAAAAAAATCTAAGATAATATGCAAAATAATGTTCCTTTTTATTTTTAGACCAAATTTCAATGGAAAAATGAAGCATCCTAAAACTCACTCTTTAATAGTATATTATTCAACGAGCATATAATGATAGCTGTTATTCACGAAGATGAAGTTTACCGACACGAGCCGATAGGCGAGTAGAATACGATACTTTGTCCACGACCGACAAATATCATCATGTTTTATAATCAAATCCTTTAAATACTCTTCAAATAATTTTCGTTGACATTTTGACGTCACAGTTTAATAATAATGAAAATGGCAAGAGACTACTAGATAAAATTTCATCAATCAAATAATTTTCTTGGAAGTATTGAATAATGAAAGAAGAAGCTACTAGATAAACTAGCAGTGAATAATGGATATCATTATAAGTGATGAAACAGTCGTATAATGAACATATTATACGTTAGTCGTGGACAAAATTTATTATTCGCCCTTCACTGATCGAATAATCATTTTTTACCACTGATCAGAGTAGAAAACCAAAGATATTATGGTGGTTATTCGTTTGCCATCGAATATAGAAGAATACAAAATTATTTTCTACTCGGGCAACACTATGTATGTGTTATTCTATTCGTTATTGAAACAAAGGCAAAATTAAACAAAAGAATAGAAAACAGAAATTTTTCATACTATACACCAAATTTTCATAAAATAATTTTTGGTCAACATTGGGCTAGATACTCGATACTCAGATAAGCAGATAAGCAGTCATTTTTTGCGAATTTTCTAGAAATGTTATACACGATAATTTAGCAACCGAATTTGTTGCTGAATATCACCAAAAATGGTATACACGATATTTTTTCTTAGCTAGCAAGCAAGCAAATCGTAGGAATTTTGCGAGCGTTTTAAAGTATGCGCATTTACGTAAATGTTTGTGGAAATATTTATTGATCATATTTCGCAAATAAATTTAAGATTCGCAAACCAGCCATATTTACCGATTTGCGAATTACCAGAGTATCGAGTATCTGGCCCAGTATCACTGTCGGAAATCGATTCTGAGTTTGTCCCAAAAATATATAAAAACAATATTGAGTCTTCTATAAAACGTGTACATTAAAATCCTATTTAAATATTCATTACACTAAGCGAGCGAATTTAACTTGGTTATACAAAAAACAGAGCAGTGAAAATAAGAAAAAAACGAAATTGTGTAGAAAGCCCAAAGCTTACACTTACTATAACAACTTGGAGAAAGTTTATACATATTCCTAAAAAAAAATTATTGATAATTTGATGAAAGAAACTCGTACGCAGTTGAATAAGACTTTAAGAAAAAATGACAACAGTAAAGAATAATATTTTTACAGCAATTCCGTTTAAGTTACATATAGATATCATTGAACTTTAAATGAACTTATTTATTAATCCAATAAAACCTTCAAATTTATGCGAAAATGTCGACTTTAGTAGTTTGCTTCTGCCAATTTTCTCCAAAATTCGATTTTTCGATACATAATGCTTAATATGGCTTTAGAGAAAAGTTAAATACCGAAGTCGCGATACTAATTTACTGATTCGGTTTACGCGCGCGGTTATTCCGGGTTAAATTTGATTAGGTGATCCGTGTCTAGAAAAGTATCACTCAGTAAATTTTCTATTTCTATCAATTTTAGAGATTTTTGCTAACAAAATTCTTTATATTGTGGTGTTCCTTCGGCGGTTTGTCACAAAAATATGCAGTTACCAGTTCAACATAAACAAGTTCTTTTAATTTTAATTAACTACACTGCGCCAATTAAAAAACGGAACAGAAATTTTCATCGAAAAAATACCCAGATATGAACGCTTGTATCTTGGTGAAATAAAACCTTTCAGAAAAAAAAATTTGTTTCTAGTTGAAGGAAATTTTGTTTTCTTTTCGATACTGGAAACCGTTTTATTTTATTTTGTTTTTTTATGACTTTTTTGAGTAAAACAAAAGGTGTCTAAAAAAAAAAAAAATTTGCTGCTGTTTGAAACTGTAGACGAACTTGCTCGATATTTCATTCAAAAATCCAAATCGGCCATTTTATAGAGAATTTAGAAACCTTGCAAAATGATACTAGGAAAATTTCTGTGCGGCCACTCCTTGTCGAGTTATTGAAGAATAGGAAATGGTTTGGACAAGATGGCTCATTACAATAATGACATCTTGTTCTGAGGCGCAAGTAACATCTTGGTCGTTTTCTAACGGTCTTAGCCGCCAGCCGCCACTTATTCGCCTAAGGATAACAATCGATCTAATAGGTTATAGTAACTATTAGTTCGATTGCTATCCTTACATTTTTTTTAACTTTCGAGGGTTAGCGAGGGTTGGAGAGCTGGCTTGCACCAGTTGCATAACCAATTCTTTTAGAAACGACTTTCTTTAGGATACAACTTTCAAGTGTTAGGTTGTTATCAAAACTAAATTTTTAAGATTTTAGTTCTCATTTTTTTTAATTCCTTACTTGTACTAAGCTCTTTAGACAAATCGGGTTTGATTTGTAGGATTGTTCCAATTAATGTGGGTTTTTTTCTGCAAAAGTTGCTCGGCTAAAGTAGAAATAGTGAAAAAGTTGTTCATAGTAATTGTTCTTCCTTTGTTGACGTAAGGTGCGGATATCCGATAGACTAAATTCAAGGCGTAATTAACCAAATGAGGCTTTCTTGGTTGCCCACCAACATACACTTCTGTGTTCTATGGGTAAAAGATCTAGCGTCGCGTAGCCAGAATATTTAATTCCATACTTCCCTGGTTTTTATGGTACGAATTGTCGGGAAGAAAATCTCCCTCGTGTTAGAACCAATTGTTCATCAATGGTTAAATTTGCTGACGGTTTATAAGGTTCTCGATTGTTTGCCAAGAACATGTTCAATACAATTCGGAATGCTGCAAATCTAGCTGTTTTAGCGGTTCCTGTCGGATATCATAGCTCGATAAAATGAACGGTTGTCCCAGTTCTTAAGAGCGGCAGCGAAAATTAAATAAAGACCAAAGCAGACATTTCCACCGAATTAGTATCGTACAAAGCACGGTGTTTTTCTGTTATTTTGTTATTCATTTTATAAAACTGCCGCGCTTTTCTATTGGTCTGACCCACGATAATATTCACCAATATTTCTGGGATGGTTTTTTAGAAAGCTAGTAACTGATTTGTTAGATTTCTTGCTGTTTGCACTGTGAAGCCTTCCATTTCCCGCAGTAGTAGAAAGTCGCATGGTCTGGTCACAATTGCAATATTTAGGCTCCACTTTCGGATACATTTTCCATTTTGGGAATAATACCATATACCAGGGTATTCGCTTCTTCATCCTTAAAAGTGGCAGTTTCAACATTTCCTTTTTCATTTCCTCGATCGTCAGCCCAAAGTTCAAAATTGTCATCATCATTAAAATTTATCGGCTTAATATGCTCATCATCAACGTAATCACAAACGTTTATCGGCTCAGCATGGGGATCTCTCGTCGCAATTTGAAAAATCCACATCAATATTATCGTTCGCTATTTCCTCTTCATCTGACAGTCTCACATACTAACTAATTAACAAAAAAATGCAAAAAACATCACAGACATACAATACATTCATAAACATAAAAATTAAGTCATTTTTTGATTTATATAGAAAATAGTAGGTATCTAAATGGAAATATTTTGGGGTCATTTTGACCCCAGTACACAGAAATGCGCTTGGTTTATTTCAGACTATCGTAATTACCAAATTTACAAGTAATTTGGGCCCGCTTTGCATTGTATTGCGTGTATGAGATATTAGTCGAGGTTCTCTTTTAGGGCATATGAGCCATTCAAATAATAAGAAACGCAGCTTTTTCATTTTAAAATCGACTGGGGTCAATTTGACCCCAATACACAGAGAGAAGGTTAAGGCTTTAGTTTATTTAGTCCCAATTGTTGGGCAATTACAATTTATTACGATGTGCCTCGTTGAAAAAAACGGTTGCGATTATTTTTTATTTACGTTATATATTTTCTTATATATCCGCGATTGTTTTCCTCGCGACAATCGTGATGACGAAAACCTACATTTCTAAAATTCACCAAACTACCCAAGGTTCCCACTCGCCGCCGTTCAGATGGAGACTCGCGCAATGAAGTGCAGATACGTATAGTGAACGCCACAATATATCCGAACACCCTCAACTGAGTAATGCTTAAATAAATAGGGTTCTTCCTCTCCGATTATTGGAACGTTTGGCTTAGAAATTAAGTTAATCCATCCAATGTCAAGTTATGGTGGACACGGACGGACGATGCTTAAAAACGCCCAACAAAATCATCATAATTTCAAACATTTGCGACATTTATCGGAAACTTGATACTTTTGGAGATTCTGGGAATTTTATTATAATTATTTGAAAAATTCAAAAATCTCCTAACGGCTGGATATATTATAGGTATATTATGCTACCTTCGGGTTTACAGCCTTGAAAATAAAACTCTTTCTTTTACGACGACGTTTCGATATATGTATATTATATCTTCTTTAGGTCTGTATACATATGATATATAAAACAATAAACAACCACAAAAAGTATTTTTTAATAAGACAATTTATAGAACATTTTATGCAATGCTTAATTTTGAACCTACCGTTAAATGATAATTTTCCCCCCAAATATTCTAAAAAACAAAATGTTACACAAACACTTCAGACTATATTACTTTATATAAAGTATAGTTATATAAAAATAAATCCGTAATTGTTTGTGTATATCTTCCAAAATATTTTCTTAGAATCAAAACATTCAAATAATTTTTGTCCGAAACTTTTTTTAGGCTAACTACATTCGAAATATTATTTTGGTTTGTGGATTATAGAATTTAGAGTTATGGATTTTCACATACTAATTTGGAAATTGTGTTAGTAATACCAGAATAAACTTTGCTGAGGTCATCCGTGTCAGTTTTCTTGTTCACTAAAATTTCCTGCTTGCCGACAATATGAGCCATTTCCAAAAACAAACGGAAACAACAAACCAAGAATTGATCGCCTTTCCAAGTCTGGCGTTTATAAGATCAATTGCAATGATTGTAGTTCCTCTTATATCGGACAGACTGGGCGCAATTTTGAAGTTAGAGTTAAAGAACATTTGTCTGGTAGCCATGAATCATCCCTTTATAATCATTTAACGTTAGAAAATCACACATCCAGTTTAAACAATTTAAAAATATTACATGTACAACCAAAAAGCAGACGTTTAGATAACTTAGAATCTTACGAAATCCGAAAAGCTATATTTCTTAACCAAAATATCTTCAACGAACAGAGAGAAATCCGTTTCTCACCAATTACCGACCCCGCATTGTTTTATTCACATACTCATTCCATACCATAAAATTACTAATTCGTCGGGTTATAAAAAAAAAAAAAAAAAAAAAAAAAAAATCAACATCTGGAATTTTGTTATTCGACCGTTGACTAATCAATAATCATATACCTGTGTTTAGCTCACCCCCTTTTAATTTTTAATTTTTAATGTTTATTGCTGTCACCAATTTTATTGTTTATCACTCCCACATTTTTTTATTGGTATATTTTGGTTTCACTTTTTGCTTTTTCCAACTATATATATATAACTACATTTTTATTTTTACAGTTTAGTAGAGACTCCTGATGATGGCCTAATAAGCCGAAATCGATCGAGTGATTTTTTAAACCTTTTGTAATTTTGCGAAATATTTAACAAGTGTTTTTAAAAAAATTTTAAAATTGTGTGTATTAAGTGTGTTTCGCCAAGTGCCTACGGCAGAAAGTGTAAAAAGAAACAAACGGTTCTTATAAAATTTTTCATATTCAAGAATTTTGGCTTGATTCAAATTAAATATGTGCCCCGTAATATGAGAATGTTGGCACAATGTGGTGGCTAGAGGATTCCTTATTGGTACTTTACAGTCCGATTTATGTTGATTTAGTCGATTCTTCAACAGTTGTTTCGTAGTTCCCACATAGTACCGTGTAAGACCACAGGCGGCACTCGGAACCAAATACACTACGTTAGAGCGGAATGACTCCAGTGTGCTATCTTTCAATTGACTGAAAATCTTTTTCCTCAGTGGATTAGCTGCCGAAAGAGTGATTTTGCAATTTATGTTTTCATTACGCAACACTTTAGCAATATGCTCACTAAGGCCTTGCACGTAAACGATTGGTTTGTAAGATTCAATTTGGTTAGTAGCGGCGTCGCGATTCACTATATTATTGTTATTATTAATGGTATTATTATTACGGTTAATTTGGTTAAACCGATTGATCAATTTACTAATCAAATAATTTGGGTATTTATTTTTAGACAAATAATTTTTGATAATTTCATCGGTGTCTACAGTTGCATCCGTGGTTAATTTTTTCACGCGGTTTATAAACTCAAATGCAGTATTAACACTTTGGTTTAACGGGTGGAAACTATTAAAATTTAGAATACGGTCGGAAGATAAATTTTTTGCGTACCAGACAGTATCAATTTGGCCATTATCTTTACGGATCAATAACGTGTCCAAAAAAGATAATTTGTTCTCTGTTTCCATTTCCAAAGTAAATTTGAGGCCAAAATAATTATGTACAGTTAAATTTCGACAGTACTTCATTAGTTTTATCTTCCGGGACACATAACAACAGGTCATCAACATATTTCTTAACAAACAGAATATTAAAATTAATGGAGCTGAGTACTGTGCCGAGCAACACTTCCATTATTATATCTATACCCGATTTTAAACAAAATTCCACAAGATCTAAAAATTCTGTTCTGGGAATGTTGGTGTAGGGCTCTATCATTAACCATTTACCCGAAACCGTATCTAAACCTAATCCGAGGTTGATGTTTGTAAAGAGTGGTACCACGTCTAAGCTAATCAACATATGAGCCGTTTATTTTGAAAGTGGGGCAAGTCCACATTTTGTTGAAACGAGAAAATGAAGGAATAGAGAAACAATAAATGCGAAAATATACGGGATTTTGAATTTTTTTATTTTTTGAACAAGTATTAGGGATTAATTTTTTATTATTTTGCCTATAAATTGTTTACCGTTAGAAAGATTATACTTTTATTAGTCTATTGTTATCATTAACTTAAATTTTTTGAAAAATGGACTTGCACCACTTTCAAAATGAACGGCTCATATATGTCGCTGTGGGACAATCTGCTCTTTAACAAACTCAACTAAATCATACGAATTTTTACAGTTGTATTTCCGATCATCCGTTGCTACTTTTAACAGATCAGCCAAATATTTAGATCTTGTATGTGGGGCTGTTGATAAACGATACAATGGGTCTCAACGGGTGATTGTCCTTGTGTACTTTCGGAAGCCCATATACAACTGATACGGATGACCTCAGCAAAGTTTATTCTGGTATTATTAACACAATTTACAAATTAGTATGTGAAAATCCATAACTCTACATTCTATAATCCACAAACCAAAATAATATTTCGAATGTAGTAAAGGGTAAAACACACCAAGCGCGACACGACATGTCCCACATATTCCACTTGTGATAGATTTTCTTTTAATGCATATTTTTCTATTAGAATTATGAAATATTTGTATGTTTTAATGAAATTCATTTATATTTTTGCTTACACTATGCTTTGTATTCATTAAATCACCAATATAACAAGGAATTAATTTTGTCGCCCGTCGTCGCCGCTTGGTGTGTTTTACCCTTTAGCCTAAAAAAAGTTTCGGACAAAAATTATTTGAATGTTTTGATTCTAAGAAAATATTTTGGAAGATATACACAAACAATTACGGATTTATTTTTATATAACTAGCTATACATTATATAAAATAATACAGTCTGAAGTGTTTGCGTAACATTTTGTTTTTTGGAATATTTGGGGGGAAAATTATCATTTAACGGTAGGTTTAAAATTAAGCATTGCATACAATTTTCTATAAATTGTCTTATTAAAAAATACTTTTTGTGGTTGTTTTATATATGTATACAGACCTGAAGAAGATATATCGAAACGTCGTCGTAAAAGAAAGAGTTTTATTTTCAAGGCTGTAAATCCGAAGGTAGCATAATATATTTGAAGAATTTAAAATTTAAGAGAAAAAAAAAAAATTGGGGAAGGAAGAATACAAATTTTTAAAAATGTTTTGAATGGTTTTAGTTTTATAAGATTTGTATGAGTTTTTGGTAAGTAATCAACCTATCAGTCTCACGAAATATACAAATCCTAAGAATTCTGAAAGTTGTAACAAGTGGTCCAAATTGAATGAAACTATTTTAAGAAATTTAAGAATTAATGGATAATTTCCTTTTCCTTGTAAGTTTTTTGAACTATGGCGTAATACGTAATGTACTCTTTTATATACAAATGTTTCGTATTCGAGTTCTTGTAAAATATACATTTTCAATAATATTTCGGCAACTACAAACAACTGTAATATCTAATATGTTTGCAAAAGAAGATTTAAAAAAAATCTAATACGATTTTAGAAAGTTCGTATAGTTTTAAAAACGTTTCCCAGGAAAATGCGCTTATTTATAGGAAATTCAAAATAAACTAAAAAATTAAATTTTCAAGTAACGAAATTTGATTGAATAGTTAGCAACCTCATATGATTATAGCTAATTTTTAATTTCAATAAAATTTCATAGGTTGGTTGCTGCATAATTTTAATTAAGTTTCGACGGCTGAATATTGAAATTCTTTCCATTTTAATTTTTTGTGAATTTTATGTCAAATTAAATTTAATTAAACAACTATCTTTTTGTCTTTTTAGGTAAGTTTGGAGAGCCTGTGTTATAAATTGTTGACCGAATCGTTGACAAACTGGTTGGTATGTACTAACTTTAGTAAATAGGTATTATAGTATTTGTTTTTGAAGCCAGTATTTGTTTAATTGGAAAGTGTTTTGTTATCTTATATCGGATATTTTGGCTCATTTGGACTGAACATTTTATTTATTTATTTATTTTAATACATGATTAGTACACGGAAAAACTAGGCTGGTTTTCACGAAGAAAACGGATTTTTAATTGATTAAAATGTTCATATAAGAATTGTGTTCCTCGAAGTGATAGAAATTTCTTGAATTAAAATTTGTTGCTTAATTGTAATGTGAGATTAGTTTCTTGCATCTACAGTACTCTAAATTCTTGATTGAATTAAAAAATATAACGAATGTAGAAAAATATTATTGGGTTATTTACATTTTTTCTTGCAACTATCAATTGACCGTTTTCTCAAACTATGTATGTTGTCCAATTTTCTTGATGAACACAAATTAAAAAACACCAAAATTACACAGCTCAAAATTATACTTTGTCCTACACGTTCACAAAACACCAAATTTTATCTGTCAAAAATTTTGGAGGAAAAAGGTCAATAGATCGATAATTTGACAGCTAAAATATGTCAGATTTTTTTGAGTGTTAAGGAAAACAAACAGCAGTTTATATGAAAATATCATAAAATGTTTGAAAATAACTTAATTTTAATAAAAATAACCACAGAAAAACTCAAACGGCACAAGATTAAACCTAAAGAATACGAATTTGCCTTCTTTTTATGTTTTAATTTTTCACTCGCTTTTCACAAAAACAACTACCGGCATAGCTTAAAATGACATAAAATGAATACATTTCAATTAAATTTTTATTAAAAAATATTTGATATATGTCTGTAATAATAGAAATAAAATTGCATCTGTGCCACTTCATACAAAAGATATGAACAATATTTTGACGTTCAATTTGTTTTCCTTAACACAAAAAATCACAATGAAGTTGTCTAGCATTCAATCTATTAACTCAAATATGATTGCTACATGTAAACTTATAACGTTAACTAAGCGAGTCGACCAGAGATGGCACTATTTAATTTTAATCAAAAATTTCTGTCGCGGTTAATATTAATGGATTTACATAGGTGGCAAGCTGAGGCAACAACTTAAAATTTATTGGCGGTTCATTTTTCGAGAAATAAATTGGCGTCATTACAAAGCGAGCTATTATCGATAAGTAAACAATAAAAATAATTGTAAATTACAGTAATAAATTGATAATAAAATAATTAGAAAGAAATTTTGTTTAATTAATTTACTACGAGTGAAAAAGTGAGACAGTCAAAACATCGTTTTATCCAGACAAAACAATAACCTTTTCTTAAAATATATCATCCAATTTTCTTCAAATCTCCAATTTTACAAATAGAACATTTAATTTGGTCTAAAAAGTCCAAAGTATTGAAATCCTGTTAAAAGTTATCAAAAATTTGGTTGGTCCAAAATCACTTTTCTCGACGTTTTGGAAGTCCCTGAGTGCGTAAAAGCAGAAAAAATAAATAAAAATTCCGTCAGTCTGTCTGGACGTCTCCATGTCTGGACGTCTGGATGTCTGGACGTCTGGACGTCAGGATATCTGGATTTCTGGATGTTTGGATGTCTGGTTGTCTGGATATCTGTACCCATGCTCGAGAACGGTTTATCCAATTTAGAATTTTTTTCGCCACTCTTTTTCTATGGTCAAGGCGGAGAATTAAAAAGCTTTTGGCACTTGTAGGTCAAGAGGTTCGGGTATCTGCAATACTAATTGAGCCAAATCCACCTGGTTATAAAAATATTTACCAATTTTTTATATTCGCTGGTTTGAAGATTGAGTTGGACGTTGAGTTTAGGGTTGAGTTAAAGATTAAGTTAAGAGGCAATTGGCTGGTTGAATTAGGGTTGAGCAGTTGAGTAATCTATAGATTTTATATCTGAGTGAGTGTTCTATGAATGTATTTCTGTACGATGTGTATGCTATTTAAACAAATCCACACGCCTTGACCGATTTGAACCAAACCTAACATAAATATTGTTTCAGACTTAAGAAATGTCACTGTTGATAACTCGTACCTCCGTCTCCTTCTTGAAAGATGATAATTTGGTCCAAAGTTACTAGGGAAGAATTTCTAACACTTCCCCAATTGAGTTGATTTTTGGTTATTGATATTGTGGCGATTGTGTCGATCACCATCATCAACACACGGATGGTAACAATGGTGGTGATGGTAATAGTAAAGGTGATACTGATGGTAATGTTTGTGGTGATGATGGTATTATACCAACATACCATAGTACCATCGTACTATGGTATGTTGGTATGATGGTATGACGGTATGATGGGACCTTCCCAATCGAATATTCTCGTTGTTGAACGGGACCATCCCGTTAGATTTTCTCAACGACTTTTTATTTTCCCGCGCTTTAAACATATTGTATTGTATGTATGTGTGTGTGTTTGACCACTACTACAGGGATGGAAAACCATATTAAACGCATGGAACGACTTAGCGTTGCGTGTCGTTGCAGTTGGTACGATGTTATGATGGTGTGATGGTATGATGATATGATGGTATGATGGTATGACGGTATGATAGTATGATGGTATGTATGATGGTGTGATGATATGATGATATATTGTAATATGATGGTATGATGTTAGGTTGGTACGATGGAATGATGGTATGATGGTAGGGCGTTTTCGGTTTTTTTTATACGTAAAACTCGGGTAAACTCGGGTAAAATCCGAATTTTTACAAACCCTAGTAGGGCAGTAATGGAATATTAATGTGATGGAATGATTGTTTAATTGCATGTTGGAATGATTGTACGATGATATGATGTTATGACGGTATGATGGTCATGACTACCATGATGATATGATCGTATGATCCTATGATGGTATTATTTTAAGATGGTATATTGCTATTATGGTATAATAGTAATGGTATGATGGTATGATTGAATGATGTTACGTAGCGTTGATAAAAGCTGCCTTCGAAAGTATGTCAATTAAATTCCAATGGCAACACACTACATCATGTATCGCGTAACACTGAGTATACCAGATAGTTTATTATTTATGTTGGTTTGAGGATTGAGTTCGGCGTCTAGTTTGCGGCTAAGTTGGGTTCCATTTGCAGGTTAAGTTGAGGTGAATTTGAGTTGAGATTGATTTGAGTAACAGTCAGTGCTTAAGTTGAAAATTTATTTGTGTTAAGGGTTGAGTTTCTAGTTAGCTTGAGTTGTTTTGAGTTGATTTCATGTAAGAATGTAGCTTTTCGAGTCTCGTTGATTTGAGATTTGAGTTGGACGTTGAGTTTGGGGTTAAGGTTGATATTGAGTTGGAGTTGATTTTATGTACTCATATAATTTTTCGGATAGTGTTAATTTTAGGATTGAACTGGGCGTTAAGTTGAGGGTTGTGTTGAGGTATGAGTTGTCGAGTAGGGTGTTGAGTTGAAATTCAGTTAGAGATTTATTTGGGGGTTGAGTCGGTGGTTGCGATAGAGATTAGAATGAGATGATTTAGGGTTTGAGTTGAAGTTGAGTTGGATTAAAGTGAGGGGTTTTGTTAGGGATTAATTTGGGGTCGAGTTTAGAGTTTAGTGGGTAGATTGGGCTGATTTGAGTTGATTTTATTCACGCAAGTAGCTTTCCAATCGAGTTGATTTTGGGGTTAGGTTTTCCATTAACTGTGGAGTTTAGTAGTGGATTGAGATTTAGTTCTAGGTAAGTTGAGTTGAACTTGAGTTTAGCTTACGTTGGAGTTAAGTGAGTTGTTCAATTTAGGTCAATTTAAGATTGTGATGCGATTGAGTTGGAGGTTGAGCTGAAAATTGAGCTAAGAGGTTTAGCTAGAAATTGATTTGGCAGAACAGAACCAATTAAGACCAGCTAATCCATCGAATTCAATCTTCATGGCCTTGGAAATTTTGTCATACATTTTTTAGTCTGAAACGTGGCGCAGTTTATGTCGCTTATCGTAAGGCAACATGTCTTCAGAAGGTTTTGAGCATTAGTAGTACTGTTTTACATTTTTTCTTGCAGTTAAACCACATTATATAACAATAATTGTATAACCGTAAAGCAACCATAATCATACTCATTTGAATCGTTACCATATATTTGAAATGTGTCAACATCTTTCCACCCGAATTCTTCATACAAAATTTTCACCTCAAACTAGAAATATTTACTTAAAGTTTTAATATTTAATGTTCATATTTTAGCACCACATATCGCAAAATCAAATTCATCTACAACCATAAATATTGGCTCTCATAAAAATTCATAGACATCGGCAATAAAATCATAATAAAATTAAAATGGATTCGAGCATAAATATTTCTAAAATAAAATTTTGTTCGAATTATTAAATCTAACACACAGTATGCATGTATAGATGTACCCGTTGATACACTCATGCTGGACGGTATTTAATTGCGATTTAACATGCAAACTCGTAGGTCAGTTAAGTTTAAGATTTCTATACTCTATCTATACGATAAATTTCATTTTACTCATCAATAAAATTAATTTTTCATTTTGATAAACGTTTGTTTCTTTTTATCTATATGTATTTATAAAATTGATTTTGAAATGTCTCGCCTCGATTTAATATATAGTGGAATTTTGTCTATTTACTAACACCCACAATTATAATAGACGCGAACGACGAGACAAAAAATGTAGGTTAGTCAGAAAACTATGAAAACACAAGAAAAAATAGACTGAATGTAAGTAGATAGGAGGGAGCGTACAAATTCGTGGAAATGAATAATGTGGGGTGTGCAAAATATTCGCCTACATTCATAATTGTGTATATATGTATGTACATACAAACCAACTAAATATTATGAAACTGGAAGAATAATCGCAAATCATGATAAATGCGGACACCAATAGATGGGAATCATGTTAATTTGCTAGAAACTAAACTAGATTTTGACTGTTTTATTATATTCAGCGAGTAAATAAGTTGAATCGTGATAAACAATTAATTGGCAATAATAATAAATAATGCTATTTATTGTGGTTTGGGTGGTTTGGCTTGCATTTTGCAGATATAAAAGTAATTAAACGATAAATACTGTTTGTATTTTTTAATTGGATTTATATGCAGTTTTCAAATCGCTTTTATGATTATTAAATCGACAGTACACAAATCGGCACCAAAAACGGGTCACCCTAAAAATTATTATTTTTTTGATGCGAATGAGAATGCGAGCCGCACTGGCTGGAAACATGAAACAAAAACCAAATTCAAGGTCGATCAAAACAATCTTGGCAAATGTGGGCAAAACCTACTCTTTCTACACTGAAAAAAATCCTACATCAATGCAGACAAAAACTGCATTAATAGTACGAAAAATTCGTTAAAATGGAGCCAATACGACCCTTCGTTAATAGTACGAAAATCATACGTTAATATGGTGAAACACAAAAAAAAAATATTTTAACCTTCACTACTTAAGTTGTAATATTTATGAATTGATTCATATAAGATACGAAAAATGTTATAATATTTATGAAGTTAAAAGCATTTGTGGATGAACAAATTCTTATTGTTAACGTAAGAAATTAAACATAACATGAAATGTTTCGTAACATTAACGAAATGTTACATCATATTAACGAATAAATTCATACATATAAGTTTAGAAATTCATTATTTGTGCATACGAAAATATTCGTATCTAGGAAGAATGGAATACTTAGATGATGAATCAATAATTCCCAAATATGAGGATTATTTTCTGAAAATGTTTCGGCTTTTTTATAGACAATATATTACTTGTAATTTGTAAATGACATTCACTGTATTTTCGATTTGGTAATGGTAAATCAGAAAAATTACAAAGGCCAATCACTTATAATATATCTACCAATCAAAGTAGAAATATTATCCCCTACCCTTTTCTTTCCCGCAGAGTCAATACAAAGTGTACCAACTCTCAAAAATTAGAAATCTCTTTGAGTTTTCGTGTTGGTAATTCGGTTTCGTATAGAAAAAGTAAGGTCTACTCTTCAGGTAGCTACGACCGAACTACAAAAATTCAACTCTAAATTTTTACATTATATGTAAAACTAGAGTGTATCGACTTAGTGAATTATATTCAACTAAATCAAACTCAAAAACCCAAGCAGAAATCTAATTTGTGTGTGTATCATGATTCATGATGTCATGATGATCAATAATTATCAGATTCGTTAATATGACGAATTTCGTACATAGTCTCATTCATAAATGTTATGAATTGTTCATAAATATGATTTTTTAATAAAATGACGCAAGTTGCACTAATACGCAAACAACATGCGATTGTATTTTACGTATAGTACAATAAACTAAACCATTTTTTAGTTTACGAACTATGATTCTTACTATTAATGCAAACATTCTTATGATTTTTTTCTAAATTTCATTTTTTTACGTAAATATAGCAATTTGTACATTAATAGTACGAATTGTGGTTAACGAACGCCATTCGTAAATAAAACGCAGAATATTTTTTTCAGTGTACATATCGCCCGCTTCGTGGCAAGAACTCCTATCTGAAAAAATTGTATTTTTCAGGAAACGAGAAAAACTGTTTCTTATTTGTATGGGCTGCCTTTATAGAAGTAATAGTTTTATTTATGAAATTTTTTTTTTCTGTTTCTGTATATTAAACTTACATGTGTACATAGATACGTACTCTATATTCCCGTATTTCTACGTCAAAATCTCATTTATGCAAAAATTGCAGATAGGAGTTATTGCCACGAAGCGGGCGATATGTGGTTGAGGTTTATCGAATTTTCCAACAAAAACCAAACAATGACAAATTTTAAAAAATTTATTTAAATTTTCACAAACATAAACACAACAACAAAACCATAATTAACCAAAAAAATGTTTAGTAGTGTATATTACTCCCCCTCACCCCCGAGCTTGAATAGACTTTTGATAATCTGTTGTATATCGCACTGTGAGATATTTTCCCATTCCTCTAACAGTGTACTTTGGAGTTATTCCATCAAATTTTGAGCTGGCATATGAGACCAAATTCTTTTACCAAGAATGCCTCAAACATTTTCTAAGGATTCAAATTGGGACTCTGGCAACATGAGGTCTAGCATTATCGTACATTAAGCACGAAATTATAGCCTATAAATGGTGCATAGGGACCAACATATTCTTCCGTTATAGATCCGGTTGGAAAAAGGTAATGTTCGGTGCGTGCTTCCAGCGAAATTTCCGCCCATACCGTGACTACTTGTTCTCGTCCATAAGCAGACTGCAAACAAAATCTCGCTTCATCGGTGAATAAGACTTGGCTCCAATCAGGTTCAGTTCAATTTTCATGTTCCCTGGTAAATTGAAGTCGAGCAATCTTGTGCTGTTACAGAATTTCTGAACCCGTGGCTGGTTATCGTTTCATGAACATCTACGTGCAACAATTCATTGCAGGTCTAAACAGCGGTTGCATGACGATTTCTAAGAGTTGATGAAACTACAAAATGGACACCTGGAACGTTTGTTATTCTTTGCAATCCTGTCTGAAAAAATCGGGACGAAACACGTTGTACGGTACTACGGGAAATCCGAAACTTATTAACGATATAACGTTGGCTTCTTCCAACAATGCCACAGATTGCCAAAATTCGGGATGAGCTGTGTCTTCTACACGGCGCGGCGGTAGGTGTTTTCGTGATAACGTTTATATGATGTTTAGATTAATTATTTTAATTTAAAATAAATTATCTGCCACAGGTTCTCTACGCACAAATTGACACCAGTAGGTCGATTTTAATCGCAAAATGAGGATTGAGGATTGAGAATTTTGTATATATACACAGCGTATAATATAATTTTGCTATTGTGTGCCGTCAAAAATTTGTATTGCATTAGTGTATTTTCTCATGCGTTTTTGTGTAAGTATCAAAAATAAGCGAACCGGGTGAAATCGGTTCAAATTTTTGGTACTTACGATCGCCGTGAGTAATTTTTCCCAATCTTCTAACATGGGGAATTCATGTTTTTGTCTCTATCGCTGCCCTATTGTACGACTGAGCACTCCAACAGCGATCAATGATCAATCATAGTGATAATCTCTTATACCTCACCGTGATGATCACATATTCACATGTCCCCATATTTCGTAAAAAAGAACGAAAAAAATGCGATCATTGTAATTTACTCCCATGAAAAACACATTTAAAAAGCCGAACATTTCGTTTGTTTTGCTTTATACTTCTGTTTCATGTTTTTAACGTGCCATCTCACACAAAATTTCAACCAATACATAAACAAAAAAATTTCTCGCAAATAAAAAAAAATCAAATTATGTATTCTTCGTCGGCTCCATTCGTAATATTTTTACCCAGTTGTAATTTGCGTGAGCAATCGAGAAATTTTGTTTGAGATGGCACGTTAAAAACATGAAACAGAAGTATAAAGCAAAACAAACGAAATATTCAGCTTTTTAAATTTGTTTTTCATGGGAGTAAATTACAATGATCGCATTTTGTTCGTTCTTTTTTTACGAAATATGGAGACATATGATCAGGGCCGGAAAAGCCTTCGAGGTACCTTAAACATTTAAAAAAATTTGGTGCCCGGGTGCCCCTTATATGCACCATCATGGCGAGTGAGATAGGTTTTCAATAAATGCGATAAAATAAAATGGTGAGTATGTATATTATATGTACCGTAGAGTGCCGAATAGAATACCTCCCCAAATAGTGTACCATGGAATACTATCTGGACTTTAACAGAACATATTTTTTTGTAATAATTAACTGGAACTGCGACGTCTATTAGTTATCGCTGCCAAAATATATTTTATATAGTTTGGTGCGACCATTTTTAAACACTGGAGAAATTGGAAGTTGTGTGTCGAGCAAACAGTGGTGGGTCGCTCAATTTTTTTGAAAAACTTACTGGGTATTAAACTATCAACACTCTTTAATAAGGAAATGGGTTTTTCGCAAAAATGATTTAATGAAATCACAAAGAAATCATAAAAAAGTTACAGGTGCAGGGCGAAAGTCAGCATTTCCTGGAATAGAAACAATTGTAATTGAGTGGTTTAAAAGCAAAGGGAAAAGAAATTGGTGATCAACTACGACATGTTTAGGTGGGAAGCAAAAACATTTGCAATAATATTGGAACTCTCTTTTCAACAAATAATTTCTCATGCAGCAATAAATGGATCAGAAGAGTTTACTGTAGAAATAAGATTAAGAGGCTTTCTGGTATTGCTGGAGTACTTAAAAGAATATCTTTTTCTCTTCCAGAACAGGTTCTAAAATCAGTATATTTTGCTTATTTTCGCTCTATTTTGTCGTATCTTAGTCCTATATATGGCGCTCTGCATCTAAGTATAAATTGCAAGAAATTCACATTGTGCAAAATAGGGCGATTAGGAATATGTTTAATTTACCCTTCCGAATGCACACTGTTGATTTATAGAAGGACAACTTTTTGCCAACCACTGAGCTAGTCAATTTTGATTTGATGGTCTGCATACATAAAATTGCATGCAAAATGTCTAAAACAAATTTCGTTTTTGCGAGTAACTATTTGTATCATGAGTATAACTCGAACGAAGCTGTTATTATAGGATAGTTTGTGCCAGACTCAATCACCCAAAATAGCATTTTTAGTAGAGGTCTCAATTTGTATAATATTGCCGGAAAATATTAAAACCACTGAGCAAATTCCTAGCTTTTAAAGTTACTTAAGAATTCATCTATTTAACCACTTCCACTCGTGATTTTTATTCTTTAATTTGTAAGTATATCATATGGGAGTATTGATTCACTGACTAGATCATTTTGTGGTGTGCAATAAAAAGTCGAGGATAAGCAGGTGGAAGAAGCTGTTGGAAGTTGGATTTCAGTATATACTTACGCACCATGAAGTTTCTTGTATACATATATGTTATCTCTACCAATCTTATATTTTTTATGTTCAGCAAATTGTTTTTTTTATAATGTTGTTAACTTTAGAAATTTTTAGTTTTATTATTTTTTGTAGAGTTTAATTCTTACCGTTAGGTTAATAAGTATATGTAGATGATTCCTTTCATAGGTCCTTTTTAGAGGCTTCTAAGGTAAAATAATGACTTAAATTTTGTAATATTGTTTTTGTAAATTGATAAACTTAATAAATTGTTAACTCAAAAATAAAAAAATAATAATAATAACTCATCAGAGTTAGCAAAACAATTCTCCGGCAAATGAACTCGCGATACATTTCAAAATTGTATTACAACGTTGAACCAGAAAAAGATAAACATTCCGATACGGTTGATTTTTAATATGGTTGAAACTCCGTGCTGTTTTGACAAGACTTACGGTGGGGTGCTTCATTTTGAGGGAGAAAAAAACATAGACGGGTTATAGTTACAGGCCATTCTAAAATTCGTTTTACCTTTGGTATTGTGTATTTCCGCAGCAGGCACGATGACCTAAATTATTTTAAAAGGACTGACCCAAATTATTTGAAAGTTCCGAAGGTAACATTACCTAAAAACATTCATCAGGTTGTGAATGATGACTGCTCGATAACGAGCGATCTAATGGCCAAATGAATACAGAAATCTTATAATGCATAATGCGACAATTTCAGGCGAGAAAGTGCTTTGCCAATTATGAATTGTTATGAATACCATTTGGAAGTTGAGAATACTAAACATTTTAAAAATATTGTGCAATTCACAACCGATGATAGTTCCACCAAAAAAAGCCACATTATTTCTTCAACCGTTGTTTCAATCAATTATACGTTTCAAAAACGCTTTGCGATCAGAATGAAAGCTACACCACCTTACAAGCCTTTCGTAATTTTGATTTTTAAGCATTTCAAATTCTAAACCAAATAGTATAAGATGGTATACCGTTTCAAATAGTGTACCTAGATTACTATTTGAATTTAAAATAAAATCAAAATTTTGAGATTTTCCATATAGTTGCACCATGGTATTATAATCGGTACTCAACGTATAGTTATTTTTTCCACTTTATTTACATTTGACATGTTTTTCCGATTTTTCTTTATTGCAAATTGTTTGATCAGATCATCAAAACTAATTGTTCGCAATACATCTGCTTCTATAATTAGTAAAGATATAATGCATTTAGTCTACCTTGTTGTATGGTCGTTCGATACGGAATTTTAATGTTTTTCAACTGCAAAAATGATTGAAAAATGATTTAGTATCTATTTTTTATATATATTTGATATTAATTTTTAATTATATTTTAAGTTTTATGATTAGATAACTAAATAAACGTAAATAATCTTTAAACCCTTTTGGTGTCCTCTTTCTCTTGATGCCCTAAACATGTGATTGCTTAATGGTTAATCCAGGCCTGCATGTGATCATCACGGTGAGGTATAAGAGATCATCACCGTGATTGTTCATTGATCGCTCTTGGAGCGCTCAGTCGTACAACACGGTAATTTTTAAATTTTGAACAAAGGAACCAAAACAGAAAGTAAGAAAACAAAGTGATTTTGTTTATTTTTTTTACTATTGTGTTGCAATGCAACTCGTGACTGAGGGTTGTTCATGTTCATATACAATATTATGTTCGAGGATGGGGACATTTTATTCTAAACAAAAAAAAAAATTGAATATAAAAAAAGGTTCTCATGAGATGCAACACAATACCATAGACATTCATACTAGATTTCTCATTTCATAGTAACTAAAGGAAAAAAACAAAAACTTCTGATAATTCCAATGTATCGTTGTGTTGTGTATTTTATAAGGCAATGATTTTAGAATGCGTTGCAAATATAATACGTATATGCAATACATCGATAACATTTGAATGGAAAATTTTTGTTTTTATTTTCTGTTTTTAGTCAAATGAGAGATCTATTATGATTGTCTATGACAATACTAAACAAAATAAACAAAATCGTTTTGTTTTCTAACTTTTTTTTTTTTTGTTTGGTTAATATTTTTTATTTTGAGTCTCTCTCGCTTCGTAATATCATAGACAATCACAATAGATCTCTCATTTGACTAAAAACAGAAAATAAAAACAAAAATTTTCCATTCAAATATTATCGGTGTATTGCATATACGTATTATATTTGCAACGCATTCTAAAATCATTGCCTTATAAAATACACAACACAACGATACATTGGAATTATTAGAAGTTTTTGTTTTTTTCCTTTAGTTACTATGAAATGAGAAATCTAGTATGAATGTCTATGGTAATATTATTAATTTTTTTTTATTTCGGAATTTGTTGTTCTATCTCAGTCTCCTCATTTAATACATCCTCTCAATCGTTTCTGAGCTTATACCTCTTATTTGTATCATGTTATCCCTATTACTCGCGTCATTTCATTTCTTTTATTTGCTTCATATTAAACGAAAAACTGAAAGAAAAAATGCACATTCGACACCATTACAATTTACTAATACTACATATTGCCTTCCGGTAATCCTCAAATCAATCCTCATTTTACGACCAAAATCGCTGTCCAGAATGGTTCCGTTCAGACTAGACATTCTCCCGCTACAGTGCTCTCTTGCTTTGTAAATGGCCATTTTGTAGATTTTAATTTTAATTAAAATTTATGTGGAGATTAATTATTTTAATTTAACTTAAATTAACCACCACTGAAGTCAAACGTAACACACTGATACAAAATATAAACTCAACAATAAAACGATTGTATATAGCAAAAACAATTTCACAAAATGTTCGATTACACATGCACCACAAAAAAAAAATCGTGACCCAGAGGGGAGATCCGACTATTCCACGTTTTCGAGGTCGCTGAAACCGAATATGACTATAAAAAATGATTACAATATCCTATTTTCTCGATACTTCAATTTTCATGCAAAGTTAGAATGGATGTGCAATGTGCATTCCTACGTTTCTTGGCATGCTAAAACCGAAAATGATAACAAAAAAAAAAATCCGACCCTTTCATCACCTCCTAGCACCCCTTTACTACCCCCAGGAAGGGATTGTAATTTCAATTTTTATGCGAAGTTGGGTTGGATGGATATTGCTACGTTTGTTGGGTCGCTTGAAACAAACTTGACTATGAAACACTATGATCTGAAAATACTAACAATCCTTCTCGGACAACGAAATGGTTTTACAAGGCATCCGTGCTTCTTGTACTTTTGGAATAGTAGAGATCGCGAGAAGCATTATAAAAACCATAAATGGCCTTCTAGAGCCTCTTTAATCCACTTGTACCACCTGAAAAAGATCTTCTTCTTTCACTATATATAAAGCTCGGGTTAGTGAAACAATTTGTGAAAGCATTAGACAAAGAGGGAGCCACTTTCATTTACATCCAGAGGAAATTTTCGAACAAATCAGAAGGTAAGCTAAGCTTAAACATGGAATTTTCGACTCCGAGTTCATCCAGCCAATGGGTGTCAGACAAAAAAACGTTTGGCTCAGCTTTAAAAGTGTAGTAGAAAACTTCCTAGGCAATTAAAAGAGTCCCAACTAGAAGAGGGAAATAAAAAAACTGCTAACAAATTTTAAGAATCTTGGCTGACTACTGCTGGAATTTGAAAAGAGGGTTGCCAGAACAGAGGAAACCCAACAAGACTAAATTTCTCAGAAGATCGTTTGAAAGCAAGAGAGTCCGGTACCACAGGAAGAAATAATCGTCTGAAATCGAGAGAGGCTATTGGGGACTCACGTTGAACAAGCACCCCGAATAGTGAGAGACAAGGAAACTCACTTCAAACAAGCACCCCGAATGGTGACAGGTAAGGGGACTCACTTCAAACAAGCACTCCGAATATGGTGAGAGGCTAGGGGACTCACTTTAAAGAAGCACCCCTAATTGTGATTTGCGCGTAAAATATAACAATACACATCCATCTCGATTTTGGAACAAAATAGAATTTCAACCCCCTCCAGGAGATAGTAAGGGAGTGCTAGGGGTGATGGAGGGGCCATATTTACTTTTTGTTGTCATTTACGGTTCCAGCGACCCAAAAAACATAGAAATGTACATTGTACATCCATCTCAATTTAGCATGGAAATTGAAATTTCGACCCACCGGGGGTGATAACGGGAAAATGGCGAACTGGAACCATTTTTTATGGTCATATTCGGTTTCAGCGACCTCGAAAACGTAGGAATAGTCTCCGAAGGGTCTCCGCTCTGGGTCACGACTTTTTTTTTGTGTGCCTGGGTATTTATTTCCCGATACATATACATTCAAATTTTTCATGGCATCTCAAACTTTCTAAGATTCTTTTGTATGACCTAGAACTTGTTTTTTTTCAAGTTTCCAGCTATTGCGATTCAAAAGATATTCGCATTAAACAAATTTTTTCTTTTATCGTGGTCGCTTTTCTGTGCCGGTGAGTGTATCTAATATGACGTTTTATGAGAAAAGTGTCGCCAGAGGAATCGGATAAACCAAATTTTTTCACTTTATGTACCTACTATATCAAAGTGTAATATTTCTGAACAATTTTTTTTTTATAAAAAAAGCTTTATAGCATAATATTTACTTAACAACACCCCTTTTACATATGAGAATAACATTGACACTGAGAGAAAATCCAAGAACACAAACTCTATAAAATGTGTGACAATAAAAATTGTCAATTACCATCAAGTTGATCCATTTAGAGGCATCACAAAAAATTTTCTTAATTTAATTTGGCAATAAAAAATAATACAAACATTTAGTTTTTTGCCTAATTTTACTTTCCGTATTACAAATTCAATTTTCCTTGAGCTTTATGGTGTTGTTGTTGGTGTATGTAGTGTGGATGGATCGAGGGGAGATTCGAATACCCATAATGTAAGAGATAATGACTCTCTTAGGATTAATATTTAAGAAATGGAAACTAACATCCGAAACATAATACATATTGGTATTTTATTGAATGGTGTTTGTTTGTTGTTGTTGTCATGTAAAAAGTAAAACTTTAGCTTGTGCTATTTGTGGCCATATGGTGTGAGGTATATAGAGTAGAAGAATTTATTAGTTAGACTAAAATATTAGTCCTTGATATGGAAAATTATATGTAATGTCAACTTCTGGGAAATTTTAATGTGCGTATATTTTGTAAATGGTTTATGTTTATTTTTGCCTGATGGAATATTATGCTAGTAATTTATAATTTTTACAGAAAGACTAATTGCCCCTAATTAGACGACGTTGTGACATTTAAATAATTTGGAACTGAATAATATGTTGTATGCATTAGTAATATGGCAAATGGCGATAGATCGAATCGGTAAAATTGGCAGTACGGCAATATGTACTCTTATCTTCACAGCAACGGAATAGTTCATTCTGTTCAGTCTTCTTGAAGCATAACATAGCAGCAGTTCATAATAAAAATCTAGTATACACCACATTTAAAAGATGTAATCAATTTTATACATCAGCCCAGGAAAAGACCTATTTTCCCCCAAACGATTTTCTGCAAATTCTCTCTTCACTGGTTCTTTCCTGACACTTTCTGTTTTTTCGCATAATGTCTCAACGGCATTCCTAGCAAAATCCGTTGCAAATCTTTGGCTAAACCGTTAGATGTCATTTTCCATCGATCTGCGGCTCTTTGGATTTTCCTTTCGATTTGGAAAATAGCCAACGTTCGCCCAATGCTCAAGAAAAGCAGCAACTTCGATCTTGTAGAACATTTATTTATTGTGTGCAAGTTGGGAGCAACTGCGGACTTTCCAGTACACTCATTTCTTGCTTTGCATATTTTTTCTAAGAATCCGAGGCTTTGCGTCCCTAAACTTTTCCTTATTTTCATTCCATTATTATGTCGATAGCAGCTCATCTTCAATATTTCTTTTTCCTCTCGAGCTCCCCGTGGCATCAGTGTGAATGCTTCTGAATCCATTGATACAGACGTTCGGTTTAACAGTAACCCTAAAGATTTCTTAATTCGATCAAATAAATAAGACAGTTTGTACAAAAATTGGCAATTAGCATTGCATAGAATTCAATTTTTGGCCACACTTCACGAATAAACACAAAAAAAAGGAACAAATTGGCAAATAAAAATTTCACTCGTTGATGGCTGGTAAATAAGAGAAGTTTCATTTTATTAAAATGATTAAGCGTATTGAGTTTGATACAAGGGATTTTGTTGTTTTTGTTGCTTAGTGCAGATGACCAAAACTATACTTAGCAACATTTCGAGAGTATAAATTGAAATATGTTACAATGGGTTTAATTTTATGGTGAAATGATAGATGGGCAAAGGTCTACATACTGTGTGCTTTTAGGAGGTCCAAGGTGCCCACCTTAATTTGTTGATAGAATTTATTATTGATCTTAATTTGTTGATTCGGAGTACGCCATTTGTAGAATTTGTTGAGTGATGTTAGATACTTCAATGTCCACTGCTTTCAAAATCCCTGTACCATCGATAGTAGTAACTGCCATCTGCTTAGCCGATTAAGTTTTATAAGATGCAGGCTCGGTTCGACCATATGCTTAATGGTTGGCTAATTATAAAATGTTCGGGTGTAAGGACATTACATTCGTCGTCATCGAGATCTCCAAGAGGCCGGGAGTTTAAGAGGGCCTCTATTTGCTTGATCAGGGTTAGAAACTCTTTGTACGTAACTGTGGAGTCGTTCAGGTGCTATTTTGCTGATTCCCACAAACCTCCAAATGAAGGTGTTGCTAGAGGGATGAAGTGCAAATAATTGGGTACGATGTTCGATGCACCAATTTAGCTAATATGCTTCCTTGGGAGAGGTATTGGTCGTGGAACTAGCGAAGTTGGTGTCTTGCTCTAATTAGATTCGATCCATTGCCACAAAGTGTATTTGATGGAATACTTCGAGTGGCGCAGAATTGTTTGAGGAGGCTCCCAGGAAGGTGTCAGTACTCATATCTGATAACAAATCTATGGTAGTTGACTTGGTCGCCATACAAACATATACTTATAACTAGGTGTGACTTAAATGATTTAGCAGAACGGTGACGATGAGTTTTGATGGCAAATTTACCAGCTAAATCTATACCTGTGTATACCTGTATATAAAACTGGTTGGTTATTGCAAAGGGCAGGTAATTGGATCCATCAGTTGTTATGGGGTTGCAGCATTGTATCGATAGCAGGAGGTTTCGTGGGGTTAGCCCCTTAATCTTGCATTACAAAATGTTGCATTACAAAATGTTGCATTACAAAATGTTGCATTACAAAATCTTGCATAACAATTTCCCGCACATTTATAGAATCGCGCGCGCGATTCTATAAATGTACGGGAAATTGTTATGCAAGATAACAAATCGCATTGACAAAATTCTACTGTATAATGATAATTATAAAGTAGAATTTTGCTTGATATATCAAAAATCAAATGCAGAGGATTAAATATTCTTAACCAGAATATTATGTTGAGATATTCTGGAAAATGGAGATTTCCATTTTAATTTTAATATGAAATCTTCGTTAATCAGAAACGAAAATTTAAATTCTGGAAAATTAAGATTAAATCTTCCTTATCCAGAATATTTTGTTGAAATATTTCGAAAAATGGAGATTTCCATTCTAATTGTTATATTAGCACAATTATTTTTTTTAATTATATTTAACTTTTATGAATACGCAATAAATATTATGTTAGGTACTAAAGACAGGTACAGATACTAAAACTGTAAAATTTTTTAAATGCAAGATATTGTATTTGCAAGATTTTGTATTTGCAAGATTTTGTACTTGCAAGATTTTATACTTGCAAGATTTTGTAACTGCAAGATTTTGGGTGGCAAGATTTTGATTTGAATGATTTTTAAAAAAAGCAAGATTTTGTACTTGCAAGATTTTGTAATGCAAGATTTCGGGGCGCTCCCGGTTTCGTGATCTTGGAATATAATTCGCTGTTTTATAGTGAAAAGTAGTAATTTGGGGGATGCATTTAAAGGTAATGATTCTCTTAAAGACATAATTTTACTTGCGAATGTCCTTTCTTGGATGCTAAGATATATATAACAATCTCGGCCTCGCATATATCTGTGACTCTTATGCAACTAATAATTCGTTGATGAGGTTTCACATCTCTTTTCGGTAATTTGACCCATGCTCAGCCAATACATCAACAATTGAGTATTACCTGTGGACCGCGATAACATTCGGTGACCGTTTCTTAGTCGCCAAAAACCAATTCAGATTCCGACACTTGACTCGGGAGTTTATCTGTGTGTTTCAGAAGCAAATCGGGCCCTTAAAACCACCGCCTATTTTGTAGTAAATCTTGTGACGCATGATTGAGACATGGTTTTTACTGGAGCTACCTTTGTTCTCGCCGGTACTAGGTTGGGAACGGGGAAATCCAACGGGGAAATTGAACTTTAGTTGATTCATCTGACGGGTTTCTACTGTTCGATGTGTGTTTGGAATAGTATTTTCAGGCGAATTATTACTGGTGCAAGTAGACCTAGCGGATCAAAAATTGTGGATGTCTCGGAAGAGAACGAGCACTTAGTGAATTTATTTGTCTTGGTGAGGGTTAATTGAAAAACGAAAATGTCCTTAACAGGGTCATATTTTATACTTAGAACAGAAATTACCTTGGATGTCGCCTATCTCTACAGTGCTGCTCTTACCTCCTACTGCTTCCCCACCAGACATCTGGTCAGATTTCGGAACCAATTAGGAACATGTCAGAAAAAATATCAGCAATATAATGGAGCGATTGTTTGGCTAAAAAGGGTACTGGAACGTTCTCATCCAAGTAGAACATCTATTTGGTTTGGTTGATAAAACTCGGAACCGGCCAGCGAATTAATGGCTTTAAAATGTGAATTGATGCCGATCGAATTTTAGAGAAAATTATAGGTATAATAAAGCCTGGGTGGAAATTTTATAATTATGGCCAACACAAGACCATACTTTGAGATCTGATACTCCCTTGGCCAGACCAGCCCGTGACCCATTCAAAGTATCAATTGAAATGATAGCCTTGGTTCTAGGAATTTCCAGATAACGAAGTCAATTTTGTGACGTTTTATCCATCTACCAAAATTGTCCTCAATTTCGATCTCCGCTGTTTGAAGTATTGATATTGTTGGCGGGTTCGGACTCTCATAAATGGTGGTGACTTGAACTTTTGGTAGTTCATTGTGGAGCGTAGGTATCAAGTAGAGGTTCGCTTGTTGTGATGTTGGTAGAGATTGGCGGATTAGTGACTTCTTCAAGATGTAGCAAGGTATTATGCCTTTTGTTGCATTTAAAACAGCTTTTCGAGTTCTTGCATTAGCTTGCAACATGTTCATCCGATAAATAATTGTAGCAACGATTTAGGGTTTCATTAATTCTCATTGGCTGATTTTTATATTACGAAATTTTTTACACGTAAACAATATGTGATGTTCATCGTTGCATATCGGGCCAGCAGGTTGTTGCATTACGTAAAACGACTTATTCGACATAGATAATTTGGGTACATTATGAACTCGTTTAGATCCGGAAATGTCAAAAACTGATCGATAGTAAAAAATTCCTTTTCGGAGGTTTCGCATCTCTACATTTCTTTGAACTTCTCATTCAATTACTTCGAGGCTAAATAAACAATCCAAGGTTCTCGTTCAGAACGCTCTGGACCTAATGACTTCAAAACGCGAATTGTTGAAATATGTTAAGTTCGGGTTGAGATAAAATGTCGGGAATGACAATCGTTTGCCTTTTATCGCAATTTTTGATAAAGCGTTTTAGAGCTTTAATGCGCTGGACCACGCTATTGGCCTCATAAATACTTACATTTCTGAGCGGGTGACAATATGGTATTCTTATAAATGGTTGAAGTGAAAACGGCATAGACCTGCCGCTGCCTGCAGTTTCCATAAAAACAGGCAATCTCAATCTTGGAGGCTTAAAATCCGTTCTGAATTTTTTTATTCCCTAACTGTTCTTGGAGGATTGCTCTGCTCGACAGAATTACTTCGGTCTAAAAAGACCAAAGTATTGAAATCCTATCAAAAATGACGAAAAATTTGGTTGGTCCAAAACCACTTTTCTCGACGTTTTGAAAGACCATGAGTCCGAAAAAGCAAAAAAAAAAAATGTCCGTCCGTCTGTCTGGATATCTGGATGTCTGTACCAGTGGTCTCTCGAGAACGGTTTGGCAAGGCGGAGTTTTGAAAAGCTTTTGGAGACTGTACGTCAAGAGGATGGGATACCTGCCATACGAATTGACCCAAAATACCTGGTTTTATAAATATTTACGATTTTTTTATATAATATGCTGGTTTGATTATTGAATTGTGCATTGAATTGGAAATTGATTTGAAGGTTAAGCTAGGGGTCAACTTGTGCGTTGAGTTGAAGGTGAGTTGGAGTTGAGTTGGGGTTGGATTAGGATGTAGTGAGTAGTTAACAAATTTTTTATATGAGAGAACTTGCCTATTTATCACCCGAAATTTGACACGTTTGTCGGAAATGGAAGTCTAATTGGATTTTTGGAAAAAGTTCTGGAATATGGCCAAGTACGATGGAAGTTGCCTATTTATCAACCGATTAAGATGAAATTAGACATGTGCGTTGAAAATGGGATTCTAAAATGATTTTTGGATGAAGTTCTGCAATATGGCCAAGTATGATGGAACTTGCCCATTTCCCAACCGGTTAAGATGAAAGTCGACATATGTATTAGAAATGGGATTCTAAAATGTTTTTTGGATGAAGTTCTGGGTTTCAAAAATGATTTCTGATTGAAGTTCTGGAATATGGCCAAGTATGATGGAACTTGGGCTATTTCTCAACCGATGATGATGAAGTTCGGCATGTGTGTTGGAAATGGCATTCTAAAATGATTTTTGGATAAAGCTTTGGAATATGGCCAAGTAGGATGGAACTTGGTGATTACTTAATCGATTATTATGAAATTTGACATGTGCGTTGTAAATGCGGTTATAAAATGATTTTTGGATAAAGTTCTGGAATATGGTCAGTTACACGGTTAGAAATATCAGTATTACTTTGTATACTACTTTCTGTATAAAGTTCTAGAATACGATTTTTCGTGTTAAATTGATGCCTGTACTCATGACACTGAGACTTTTGAGCTGTTTGGCTGTTATTGTATAAGTAAATATATGTTTGTTTAATTTGAAATCAATACTGTCGAAATTGTCACACCAACTTTATGACACAGGTGAATACTATAATAAGAAGATACCAAAGACCGAAGTTCTGATCACCTCGTGAGGTTTCAGCCCTTTATATTCTTCATTTTGAGAACATGATTGGTTGGTTTTGGGAACTGATTGGAGGTTAATTGCACATATCAACACTTGAAAATACTGATCATCGATTTCTAATATGTCAGAGTTGGTGGTACCAACGATTCAATTGGAATACATTACTTTTATTTTGGCTAGTCGGGTTCGGGTATTAAGCTCATAACTTTACCCTTTGTATTAATATATTACGCTGGTTACATAAATTTATCTTAATGATTGACTTGCGTTTAACGAGAGCCCCGAGGTAATCTAATGCGTCTTCGGAAGCCATATAACACAAAATAGTCTTTGGCTTATATAAAAACGGAATAAAATCTTTCTTTCATTTGTAGGATCGATAAGACCAAATAACCAATTTTTATTCGCAATAATGACAAATTTGCGTAACAAATATTTATTACGCAATATCGTTGTTTAATATTAATCATCCCTCATCTGCATTGCTAATGGTTTGGTTGGATTTAATTCGTTACCAGAATTGCCCCTTAAAGTGTTATACAAATAAAAATATAAACTACAGCAAACAATACAGTAACCAACGTATATCGCGCTTATCAATCTATATTAATTAACATTTAAATAAATAAAAACGATTTAAATTATATCATTGCAACGTTTTATTTTGATAACAGAAAATAATGCAAACGGAATTTACTTAAATTACTGGCATAGTTTTGCTACAACACAAACACAATGAAAAGAGTATTTCGCTTTATCGCAGACAGCCGCTTTAAAAACTGACTTCCTCTATTAATCTAAATTACACACAGGAACATTGAACAATTTTTGTTATGTACGGGTATGTATATATCATAAATATTAAACAGATCTACATAATGCCTCCATATACACATGTAACACTTTTTTCATATCACATTAGATGTATGCAAACAAAAAACAGAGAAAATCAAATTTATTCATGAGAATAAATGAAAAATTTAAATTTTCCTATTATTCCCCGAGACACTTGCACACTGAGGAAAATGTGAAAATTTTGTATTATTTGTACATACATATTAGGAAAAGGGTACGGACTATAAGAGAATGTTGTCTTATGTGGAGTTTAAATGACGTTCATTTGTTATACGCACCTTTAGAATATATATAGTGTTCTGGGTTTTATGTCAGATTGATTAATGTTGTATCTTGTAGTGGGGCTAAATTTGTCTGTATCTAGAGCGTAGACGTTTTTGATATTGGCTCACATCCTTAGATACAGTATATGGCATAAACTATATATTAAATTGCTGAAAAAAACAACCAGAACCGTTTACAGAATTATGGAGGCTGTGCTTATAATTTATTGTATTTTATTTTCTCAAAATGGCATATGTATGAAGGTTTAGATTATACGTTATTTTTTATAAAGTTAGCATTAATATGCATTTGCTCGTTAAGTGATGGCGTAATTTACTTATTTTAGTTTATGATTAGAGTAAAGTAAAATTCCAACTAATAAAAATGACTTTGAGTTCCTATTACAAAATATTTTTTTGCTAAATTAGAGCACGCGTAAGTCGAAGTATTATACATTAAAATAGTTAACACGTGCTTGGTGAGATGCTTTCGCATGTAACAACATTTTTTTCTTTCAACGGAAACCCATAAATTCATAAACGCTACCAAATTTGTTATATTTAGCAACGTTTCTAATTCTGGTTTTTATTTTAAGTTCGATAATACATACATTTGACGGGATTGACTGTATCGCACGCACCAACGATGTTCAACCAATTTATTGTACATACAGAAAAATCTATAATGTACGATATATTGAGAAATTATTATTAGAAGGTATGTACGTTATGTCTTCATACCTAATATTCCTTAACACCTATTTTGTTAGTTTTGGTAATTTTCTGCGAAAACTGAATTTTCTATGAAATTGGTTAAACTAATCGAAGCCATGCTTATAGTTCAACTATTACAGGTTTCAAAACCTGGATGAACCATTAAAACGTGTTAGGATGGCTTCGATTAGTTTCACCAATTTCATAGAAAATTCAGTTTTTATAGAAAATTACCAGGGTTTTCGCGGAAATCAGTACTTTCAAATCTAATATCTGCATTTTATGCATGTTATAGTACTCCGATTTAAATGATTCTTACCTCTAAAAATAGGTTTTGAAACCTGTAATAGTTATCTAGAAGGCGTTAGGATTGCTTCAATCAGTTTAACCATTTCATAGAAAATTCAGTTTTTACAGAAAATTACCGTTTTTACAGAGTTTTCACGGAAATCAGTACTTTCCAGGAGGCTGGATTGTATTACTACACCAACCATCAGATCGTCATTCAATGAAAAACTTGGGTTAATTTTAGCCGAGGCGTCGAAGACCACGCGCAATTTTGTTGTGCTGCTGCTCTCTATGATGACTCCATGATGAGATAAAATATATTCCTTTTCGAGCTGCTCACTGTCCAACTGGATTTGCTCCATGTGGCCCAATTCTGAATAATCTTCAATGAACGGCTTTTAAGCATAACAAGAAAGTTAGGGTTTTTTAAATCACTTCTCAATTGATAGCAATCTTGACAGCCAAGTGATATGTTGATTCCAATGATATCCTTTCTTCTTATCTTCTTCAGCAGTGTAGAACTTTGAGCCGGATTTGGGATATTCTTCGAGCTCCCAAAATTTTTGTAATGTTTCATCAACGCTTAAGGATGTCGCATAAGTACAAACGCAGCTTTGCTTGTCGATTTCGCATCTTCCACTATCGATCCAACCGAATTGAGTATTTTGCGCAGTAATTAAATTATCACCCAACTTTATATAATGCCATCCAGAAAAATATTGAAAACTTTGTCGGCCCCTAACAGTATATCTGTAGGTTGCGGTTTGTCAAATCGTGGATCAGCAAAATTTAGCTCAGACAAATTGTGCAATATTTTGACGTTAACTTGGGTACTAGGCGTTAATGACGCAATCGTAGGAAGGATAAGTATTTTTATTGATATTATCTTTGAATTAAACCTGAATTTTACATCGAGAGTTGTTTCTCCATTCGAGTTTCCCACTGACGTCTGCCCGATTCCAGATATAAGCATTCTTCCATTAGTTCGTTTTAAGCCTAGTTTTTGTACATCATCCCGAACATCAACTACGTGTATTAATGTCTTGGATGCCTCTTGCTGGAGCTGCGAATGGTGTAGTTGGGTTGTGTCATCGTCACGAGGCTGTGTCAAATGCGTTGCGGCCTTAGGTGCTGACTGGTCATCTAAATGTAACAAAGAATGATGCTTTCGAAATCAATAACGACACCCCACCTTCACTCTACTGTGAAATACCCCATTATTTGTATTCAAAAAATTAAATCATCTTTTATTGTCGCCTATTGGCTTCCTGCGATCTTCCATTGGCATTGCCTTAAATGTATCACACTTGTTTAATCAATGCTTATTCTCACGACATGACAAGCTATATATAACACGCCAACAGCTGCAGCCAGGCTTTCTGTTGATTTCTGTTGTGTAGCGGAACGCGCCGGTCGAAGCGACTTTACATTCAAAGATTCAAGGGAATAAATTCTGTCGACAAGAAAATTGAAGAATTTTTGGATTTTTGGAAACTTGTCTTCAGGTAATTTATTAATTTTACAATAATAATTTATTTCTTATACTGATTGTATGAAATAGAAAGCAATTTCATGTTATTTTAGACTAATGTTCTAACACCCACCATAATCCTGATCAAAAGAATTTTTATTTTTATTTTTTTACTTATTTACTTGACCATTTGCTAAATAAATTCCCGTAAATTCGGCTATTTTACTTATCAACTTCTCTTTGCTTTTAGTTTCAATAATAAGCGTATTAAGGTAGATCCGCACGATGTGTTTTTACAAGTACTTTCACAAATGTGTCAACATTTGTAACAATTTTTTATGACCACACGTTGTATTTTTGCTTTTGTGATTACATATGTTTCCACACATATGTAATTTTCGCAAATGGCTTTTATCCATTTTGGTATGTTTTTACATAGGATATAACCTCAAAAAATTTAACTAATGTCATCAAACAGGGTTTTGACCGTAATTTTTTGTTTTTTTTTTTGTTTTTAATTTTAGGTATTAATGAATCTAACGAAATCAAAGTCGCCTCGCCATAGGTTAATCTATCGTCGTCCGTATTAATATTCCAAAACACAAATGTTTTTAATGAACGTGTGGATGCGATTTTCAACTTCCCAAATATTTTAAAATACACTTGTATTTTTTGACATATTTTAGTTTGTTAAAACATAACTAAAAACACATCGTGCGGATCGACCTTTACTTTCAATAATAGTGAGTTAGGTATTTATTTTTGGTTTACGGCTAATCAAAGCAACAGCAAAAATTAACCAAATTTTGGTTTAATTTTTTTCGTATATTTTCTTGTCAATTTGACTCTTGTGGCTGGTATTACAACTAAAAATTTGGTTAAGATTTGTTTAACCACTATTTTTTTTTCAGGTTAGCTAAACTATTTTTTGGTCTATCTAGTACGATTGTTGTTGTAATTTTTTTTTATTTTTGGTGAATCAATAGGGCGATTTTTCATTTATTTCAAGCGATCGCCACCAGGTGTGCATTAGGGATAAGCAATAACAAACGTCACTTTAACAAATAAAATAAAAAAAAATTTGTTTAAAATATATACTTTTTGTGAACAATGGTGGACTATTGCTGTGTATCAAACTGCAAATCGAAAGCAGTCAAAGGAAACCAATTAAAGTTTTATCGATTTCCAGCGAATAACCCTAAATTAAAAAATCAGTGGATTGTTATTCTTAGAATAGGGAAAAAATGTCACGATTTGCTGCGGTGTGTAGTAAACATTTTTGTGATACTGATTATCAGTTTAACAAATATAGACCCGGTAAGAAAAACATGATTACTATTATAAATTATTATACCAATGTCGTATGTTGTACATTACAGGATGGCCTCATTTACTAAAACTCGACGCAGTACCTTCAAAAAATATTCTTAAGCGTAGGCACGAGAAAGAACCAATAAGTCGTCGTTTAATTATAAGACACTCTACAACGACCGTACCAACGCCAGAAGCAACCACCACCACATCAACAATGAACCGTTAGGACCCACAGTTGCTGAACCACTGTCAGGAGCCACTACCAGTTCTATGTCAGTTGAAAAACTCGCAATGTTTATTTCACCATTGGCGAAAATGACTGTAGTCAGATTAGAACCTTTAGAGGTAATTTGAGTGCATTATATTTGTAAGTACCTAAGTTGAAAATAAAAAGGTTTATTTATTGTCGATCTTTCAGATTAAACCAGTTTTAAAATCAACTGTTAGTATGTTTACGCAGACGGAAGAAGCCTTAAAACTTTCCTATTCCACATTAACGGATGATGAACTTTTACAGTATAGTGGTCTTGATAGAGAAAGATTTTTATTTCTTTTAGATTTAATTACAAGATTTAATAAAATAGTTTTATTAAATTGTTTGCCTGCTGCTGATCACATTTTACTATTATTAGTTATATACAGAATGAATTTTAATTTTAAAATCATTGCAAAACATTTCGAGATAAGCCCAACAAAAGTTTCAAAGTGCTTTGTTTACATGAACGATTTAGTTTACGTTACGTTTAAAAGAATCGATTTTTGGAAGCACGGCCTGTCTTCGGATAAAACATATAGAGCGATAATCGACTGCACTGAGATATTGGTACAAAGGTCTCAAAACCCGATCTATCAACAACTTACATTTTCTCATTATAAGAATACTATCACGTTCAAAATTTTAATAGCCATAGATGAAAATGGCTTGATAACGTTCCTCTCGGAAGCTTATGCGGAGCAATGAGCGACCGTGAAATTGTTTTAAAATCAGGGTTCTTAAACAAATTAAAACCTAATGATTATATTTAGCAGACCGTCGATTTGATATATCTGACATATTAGAAAATTTAAATGTTGGTTTGAATATACCTTCGTTTTTAAGATCTAAAAATCAACTTTCTGAGGAAGAGACAATGGATACGAGATATGTTGCCAATAGGCGAATTTTAGTTGAGCGGGTAATTGGACGAGCTAAAATAAATAGAATTATTGCTGATGCTAATAAATTTATTTATAATTGCTTTATGTTGTGTAATTTTCAAAGGCCATTCAAAAATAATTCTTTTAAAAATTAAAAATTGTATTTTTATTAATTCATAAAAAATAAATAAATTCAATTCAATATTACAAAAATTAAAATTAATAATAACGCTTAAAAAAATTATTATATCACAAAAATATAATTCAAATTCACATTAAGTGAAACATAACACAGGTCGATAGGAACTTGGTAGTTATGCGAATACTAATGTTAATTAATACCTAAACTTATAATAACTATCACAGAAAACTTTACTATAGTAGGTTGATAACTTGCTTATCATAACGTCTGCAAAATCTTATTATACTCGTAAAGAGATAGTGGGGTCCAAACCACAAAATCGCATTGAAATATTCCAGTTACGTGCATTTGTAACTGCACCTGGTAATAGTAAGCGTGAGACTTTGAAAGACCGTTTTGTGTTATATAAGCAGCTTCAGTGGGTAACCTGTTTCTATTGAATATGGACATTTTATTTCTATAATTAAATCCGCTTCAGGATTGATCCCATCAGGTGTAGCGGCTAAAAATTTAAGTTACGGTCTATAAATATTCCACACTCATTAATTTTGTGGCTCGTGGTAACTTCACAATATTTTTTCCTAGCGACAGATTCGTTAGATAGTCCCCATTTTATAGGCTTTGCAAAAATCATAGTGCCACGAATATGATTTTTTAAGAAATTGTCCGTAAATTTGCCCGAGTTGGATGTCGTAATAATTTTATGGCAAATGATGCGGTAATTCTGCTAGACCTGGTTTGATACCACAACTTATTGTGAATTCTCGTGTTCCTCTCTATACGTCTGATTTCTTTGACGGTTATTTTATTAATTTCATTAGCCGATAGTACTGCAAAGACTCTGGGCAATAGTCGTGATCACGGCATACAGTTGTAAAATTCACATTGCGTGATGACAAAAAAGGTGTGTGAGCTTCAAAATTGATCAATGAGTTGATGGCGTAATTAGAAATGTCTGAGCATGGATTTATCGGTTGACTCATCGATGCATTTCCCAGCATTTCATCAATGGAGACGTTTTGTAAACTCCTTCCCGATGGTCGGTGCTACTTTTGAATCTGTGATGTGGAGCTTAGAAAACTCGGTACTTTTCCTGCAAGGTATATTTTAGTAAACACAAAATTAATATTTCTGAATATAAAATCATAATTATATTTACCAGAAACTACAAAGCACTCAATAGTGTACATTAATGCCGAAACGTGCTTGCAAGCTGCACTTAGGCCTGCACCAGCTGGACAATTACAAGTAGCCTTCATAATTTGGCGTAACTCAGAATTGAGCTAAACCTGAACAACATAATCGACGCTTTTCGTGGTTTCTGCACTGCACAGACCCTTAAAATAAATATTATTATTTTGTGCAAAATACGTTAACTTTTTAACAAATTCAAAAAAAAATAAATTCCGGCCCTTTTTATCGCCAGCACTTGCTTTCCTCTCAGCAAACCATTCTGATATAATGGACACACTGAGCCACTGTAAGTGACTTCTATCCGAGTCGGTCATTAATTGATTGTACGGTTGCACTGGGAAATCGCTTGTGTCGACGGCTGGTACAACATTTGGAACATACAGTTTCCGATTTAGATTTCCAGATTGCCATAGCTTTAACCTAAAATAGATGTAGTCATTTTCTTGAAGTTTGTTTATTTTTGTTAACAAACCTGTTGATCAATTTTGTTTTGGACCCACTCGTTTTGGCACCGGTAGCGATTAATTTTCGTTTGAGTTGTTCAATGGTTAAATTGTCCATTGTTTATAACATATGTAAAATAATTATAATAATTTAACTTTTGATTATTCTGTATAAATAAGTTTAGTGACATTACCTCAAACTTGGTTTTGCTCTTATCACAACTTTATTACTGCAACCATAATGAAATACACCCCTTTTTTGATGTTAGTTTTTTCGCTAAAATTGAATAATACGGCACATATTTATTCAACGAATATGTGCCGTATTATTCCACGAATTGCGACGGTAAATTTGTTACTACCAAATTTCAGTTTTGCGTCGCTTAAATTATTTGTTGCATCGTTACTTAAATGTTTTTTTTCTGGAAATACGTCAAGGTTATTTAGTTATGTTGCAATTTTATTTACAAGATGCATTTTTATGGAACGAATTACCGTCGCAAAGTGAGGTATTAGTGTATTTTGCTTAATGTTGAAATAATTTTAACTCAAGAGGAGAAATAGGGGAATATTTTTTCGGTCACATGACCAAATTTGGGTAATTTCATTGGATGAACGACCGGATTCAGATTATACGGATTTACATCCATACTCGTACAGCGACCTTTAGGCCCGTTGCACATTTCAGCTAAGCTAAGCGAGAAATGTAGTTTTCGTTAGCTTTGTTAGCTCGCCTAGCTCACCCCTTTGCACTTTCCAGCTGATAACTGGCCTTATACAAACATACATTGCTGATTTTATATTTTCCCATTAAAATATTTTATTTTCAACCGGGGGATAAGAATTTAGCTCACATCGCTTAGCTTAGCTTAGCTGAAATGTACAACGGGCCTAAGGCCCGTTGCATATTCCAGCTAAGCTAAGCTATGTGATGTAGGCTATGTGCATAGCTTTCGGTTGTAAATAAAGAGTTGTAATGGAACGTTGCACACTTGAGCTAAACTATGCGAGCTATGTTTTTTGTTTTGAGCGATGCAAACTATCTTAGCTCGAGATGTCTTCGCCTTGCTATGCCAGCTAACATCGCTCACATATACACTGAAGTTTCTGTATATTTTATTAATAACTCGTAGGCTACTTAGTTATATTAGGTATCGTGTCATAAAACATAATAAATGAATTTGCAAAAACAGCAATGTATGTGTGAGCGATGTAATTAGCTAGAATGTGCAACGGAGTGAGCTAAGCAGGCTAAACTATGCTAATATACACTACGTTTCTCGCTTAGCTTAGCTGAAATGTATAACGGGCCTTAAGATAGAAAATAAAACCCGTTACGAAACCGATATAATACATTTCTAGGCCAACCATAATCCTGTGGCACTATTCTGGTTTTTCCGGGGTATTGGGAATTGGAAAATGATTTATTGTGACTTGCATTAGTGTATTTTGGTATCATTTTTGTTCAAAGCATACTGTGGTGATTGGAATTGTATTCCAATTTTGGGAAAAAATGATTTCATTTCAAAGTAATTTTGTTGTTTATTTTCTCTAAAAATTTTGTTGGGAATTACACAGTAGGCAGTAGTCTGAAAATGGAATTAATTTTTCCCAAAATTTGAACAAAATACCAATCGCCACAGTATGCTTTGAAAAAATTACACCAAAATACATTAAAACAAGTCACAATAAATAATTTCCCAATTCCCAATTCCCCGGGAAAACCAGAATAGTGCCACAGATCAGAATAATTGTTTCTGAAGGTTTTTTTTATTCATTTTTTTAATATGGGAAGGTAAAACAATTTTTTGAAGTGAAAATTCTATGACGTAGGGATAATCCTGATCAGAAGGTTTTTTCTTTGTAATTTTATTTTATTTATTTTTAACTAATGTACAAAAAAAAATCTTATAATAAATAAAAATCCTGGGATGGATTTCTTCTCTCGAGTAAAAGTCTGGGATGGATTTTAAAGTTCGTACACTTTAATAGTGTAAAAAAAATCTGGTGTAATTTCAAATTTTCCTGGGGTGAAAGTCTGGGATAACTTCAAGGGGGTTTTAAACTTGCTGTCATAAACGCCAAATAAAAATAAAATTTTGTATATATGGCAAACTATAAAACACACTTTTGGTATACAATCACCAAATCTAATAAATTTAATCCGTCTAATCCATTTAAATCATTTGTCTATTCGTCCTAGGTACTATACCGAACTTTGCTTATTAATAAGTGGATGTATGTATGTGTGTGTGTGCTTGTTCGTAGATGTGTATCATTCGGAGGTGTGTATAAAACAGTATTTATTGGGAAAATTACATGAATCATTAATTTTATTATGTTAAGCGCGATATGAAAGCTTAATATAGAACATCATTATCATTTGATATTATTGCAAGCTTAAAAAAAAGTTTGCAAAAACTTTTCCATAACCTGGTACATCCGCTTCTAATAAAAATGTTATTCTCATAAATCTAATTCATAAATCCATATTGAAAAACTTATGCTTCCTTGTTCATTGCCGCCAACCATCATCATAATACTCGTCTAACATAATGTTTATTTTTTTTTTATTTCAAAAGTTTTGTATATTTTATTTAACTTTTCAAATTATCTAGAGCTTTCAATTTTTTTTTATTATTTATACAATAACAGTACATTCGTTATAATAAAATGAAATGTTACGTATACAAACTCACGCAATATGTCGATTATTAAATTAAATATTTTTGTTGGACATTAAAATGAGCTGTTTTTATATATACGCATTTGTTTGAATTACTAATTTAATTTCATAAACACTTAAAGTGAAATTATTGTTTTGATATGTGGTGCGTGTTTGGTCGCAGATGGATTTCATTCAATAAGTGTGTGGACAAAATAATATTGGTTGGGAAATGTGATGATTTTGATATTCTTCATATTAGTATGTCATATTGTTCAATAAATTTGTGTCAGCGGTTTGTATGTAGCTAAACATGAGAAACTTGGAAAAGTAAAAAATAATTTTGTAAGTCCCAATTTGGAACTATTCTTCATTTTAAATATATATTCTTTTTTTGAATAAGGTAATTCTTAAATAAACACATTTATGTACAAAATCTACGAGAAATGTTAACACAAAAGTAGCGGTTCATTAATATTCTTATTTTTCAATGAAATCTCCTAACGTCTAAACGCATTTAATCTATCTTCTATCTTTAGAATCATTAAGCTCTTTAACTGGTCAACAGCATGTGAACACTCTTTGGTTTCCAGAGTATAAATTTTCCAAACGACGATAAACTTACATACTTGTATTACTCTGAAACTTCCCCAAACGAAGTTGAGAAATCTCCAATCCTGGCTGCTTGTAAATTCACCACATAACGATACTTTTTGGCCTAGCATAAATCGGGACGTAACCTTTGGACGGAATCTTGTTTGCCTTGCCAAAAATACCAGGCTTAAAGACATACAAAATTTTCACGCGGGCAATTCGATATTCCTCCATAATGGTTTGAATTTATTCCCTTAGAAATTCTACGTGGGACAGACAGGCCCGTTCATTTAAAAAAAACGAAGAGAAAATTTTTTTTTCCGCTGGCGGCGCTACCATAGAGGGATTTGGCCGCTTCCCCCAAAAATGCTTATTGTAAACTTATTTCTTCCTATTGTCTAGTCTCGCGTTAATTAAAAGTATCTGATTTCGAGAGTAGATGATACGAAATATCTTGCAACTCAATGCTTTGGCGATTTCTAAATATATCGATAAAACATCACAAATTTCGAATATAATTTGAAAAGTATCAAGAATTTCGAAATAGTCTCAAAAATGTAGAATTTTCAAAGTATCTTGAAAGTTCTCAAATATCGAATTACTCGCAAGTTTTGTTAAAAAATGGTATAAGCATAATGTATCTGCAAAAATTGTCAATTAGTTTTAAGTTTGATAATTAATTTAAATAAGTTTGGATTTTAACTTAACTTTTTAATGTGGGGCTTTTTCATACTTTTAGGTTTTTGCTAAAATGTTTTATATATATGCAAATGGCTAAAATTTAGAATATTTGATCTTAAAGTTGATCAACACTCATCATAGTCCAGTAAATTAAGGGTGAAAAAGAGGCCAACCTGTCAATAACACCCTACGACTTTCATACGGCCAGTAATAAGAGATAATTACACATCATCTAAAATAAGCCAAATTCTACAGGAAAAAATTTCCCGGGCGGGCCTGAAAATGCCCCCCCCCCCAAGCCCGGGAAAATGTGTTTTCCGCCAATATCTCCTAAAATATGACATTTAGAGAATTTTTGTTTAGACAAAAGATGAAGATCATTTCATTCTCTACAAAAATGGTCCTTAACATTTTTTTTCGCAACATTCATATTTTTTGCAAAAAACAGGGTTGAAAAATTCACAATTTTGAGCTTGACAACAAATACAAGTTTTTTACAAAATTTGAGGTGGGAAGTATTGGAAATACACTGACCTTAATGTTTTGACCTGTGGAAACCAATTTTAAATGGCGCCACCACATTTCCCCCACTTGTCAAATCCTCGCGACCATAAATGAGAAACGCCGTTAACCATGTATTTTTCAAGAGTTTTTATGCTTATGGACCGTTTTTTCTTCCCAGAGATGAGTGTTTAGGCTGTGTGTATTAGGAAAACGGAGCATAAGATTAATTACATCGGGATGGACCTCACAAAATGGCCCGAAACTATTGAAAATCAGTTGTTCCCACGTAGCAGCGCTAGTCCACGAGATTTTTCCTAAGGAAATATAGGAAGTTTAAACAGTTACTTACATTTCGTCGTAATGCTCATCGTCAATTTATTGCAAATTTTCGGTAATTTTTTTCGCAACAATCAATATTGGGGTTTCGGAATAAAGAGTTATACATACATTTTTTTTCAATTTCCTTTATTATAAAAAATATACTAAGATTGTGACATAAGATAGTGGATCACCACTCTCCTTCTTGATCATCAACATTGTCCTCATCAGGTTCTCCCTGTGGGTCTATTTCTCCCTCTATTTTTCCTGGTTCTATAGTTTCGTCTACTTCCACCTCTTCGGGTAACATTACATCTTGGCTATCTATATAATTCGAACACTGGCGGGACTCACACGAACCACAAACAAATAAGTATGGTTTCCCTTACATTCTTTCTTACATTGTCAAAATATCATCTTTAAGAGTACCGGAGGCGCCGGGTCATTAGTGGTCTGTACCGGCATGAGTACATCCCTACACGTTTCCATCCTCATTTTTCTGGTGACAGTTCGTTTCCAAGCCACTGCTGGACTTGCAGATATACCCGATAAAGGTGTTGCTGTGGATGGCAAGCTTACTAGTGTGCTCGCGGTTTGGGTGCTCTTTGCGGTCAATCGCGTGAAGGTCTGATATCTAAGGGTTTTCAGCGTGTTTCTTGTATTGTCACTATAAATCGCCAAAATGACAGTTTGCCCGTTCCCAAATACGATCTCGTGGAGAAGATTATGTTTTTTTTAAAACTTCATTAAATTTTTCTCTAATTTTTCAACTATTGATTTTTTCCCTTTCCTGAAGAAAGCGGAAGTTGTATCGCTTCCCTAAATCGCATGCTGAAATAAAATATTGTCTCTGATGAAGGGATGCTTATCCAAGCTCTTGGAGGAAAACATTTGCTGGGGCTTGTTTCCCTTTTCAGGCTTCAAGAAATAAATCGTCTGATCTGTTGGGGTCAGGGCTATTATTAGTACACGGATGTCAATGTTCTCTGCGACTACTACTACTGGCGGGCCTTCGACAGCATATTTTTGCAACTCCGTTTGTACAAACGTTGTTTGAGTCCGCATCGTCTACAGCTTATCTAACGGAAATACGATTCTCTTCAAGAATTCTTTTTAGATGCTGAATGAAGGAAATTTTATTTTTGTTATTCGACAAAAACTCCTCCTTTGAAACTGGTAAAGCCATGTTAGGATCGGGCCTTATGTCAGTGCATGACTGGTTGCTTGCACGCCGCAAACATTCTGACCCTTTTATACTGTCGCGATTGCATTCATAACCAGCGAAAACCACTGTGACTTCCGAGGAATAATGGTCTTTTAAATATTTAACGTATCTGCCGAAAATCTGCCGAAATTATCTCTTATTACTGGCTGTATGAAAGTAGTAGGGAATTATTGACAGGTTGGCCCCTTGATTTACTGGACTATCAACAGCTTTTAGTTTGAAAAGGTTTTCAAACCAAACCATTTTGCTACGAAACTTGATATTATTAAGGAAAGTGGTATTTTCAGATAAATTTAGAATATTTGCTTTCAATGCGCTTTAAGCTTCATAATTAATTTATTTCTTTTGGGTTTGAACTTAACATTTTGGAGAATTTTCATAATTTAAGTTTTTTTAAAAAATGTTTTATGAGAAAAAATTAAGTTTTTTTTAAAAAATGTCAAGCAATATTAGTTTTAAGAGCTTTAAATTAGAAAAGCTTTTCAAACCTAACCATTTTACTCAGAAATTCGATTTTACATGGGGTAACGGAATTTAGGAATAATTTAGTATATTACTCAATGTAAATTTTCAAGAGCTTTTAATCAAACCAAACCATTTCACTAGGTAACTTGGTGTTATTATAATCTTTCGTTTATCGAAGCTTTTTGAATCAAATTATTTAACTCCGAAATTTATTATTAAAAAGAAGTAGGTACCGAATTTTGGGATAAATTTAGAATATTTGTTACAATGAGCATTGGGCGTGATAGGTATAAATTAATACTATGTATTTGGGTTTAAACTTAACATTTCTCAGACCTTTAATAATTTCAGGTTTCTGTTACACTGTTTTATGTGCAAAAAGTATGTATTTGTAAAAAGTTTCAAGAGCTTTTAGTTTTAAAAGCGACACTTTTTAAAAATTTATCTCAAAATTACCCTTTGTAACGGAATTTTTGTACTGTTTTGGGTTTGAACTTAACATTTTTGAGCCTTTTCATAGTTTGACGATTTTGTTAAAATGTTTTATTTTCTATTTGCAAAACATTTCGAACTTTTAGTTTTAGCAGCTTTCACGTATCGAAGCTTTTTAACCCAAATCATTTATTTTTATTCTGAAATTCGATTGTTTAAATGAAGGTGGGGTTTTGGAATATATTTAGAATATTTGTTTTGAATGAGCTTTAAGCTTGACAATTAATCCATACTTTTTTGGGTTTGAACTTAATATTTTTGAGCTTTTTAATAATTTCTGGTTTTTAATAAAATGTTTTATTAGCATAAATTATGTATGTGAAAAAATTGTCAAGAGCTTTAGTTTTAAGAGCTTTCACTTATTGAATCTTTTTAAACAAACCATTTTACTTCGAAATTTCATATTGCAAGGGACGAAGGAATTTTGGGTATGATTTAGTATATTTGTTCTCAATATAAATTATTAAGAGGTTTTAGTTTTAAGAGCTTTTCAAACCGAACCATTTGACTTTTAAATTTGATATTATAAAGGAAGGTTGCATTTTGGAATTAATTTAGAGTTTTTGTTTTCAATGAGCTTTAAGCTGGATAATTTATTTATACTTTCTCGGTAAATTTTGTACCTTTCCATAAATTTTGTCTTTCGTTAAAATGTTTTACGAGCTTTTCAACTCAAATCGTTTTACTCAGAAATTTAATATTACAAAGGGTATTTTTTGGAAAATATTCAGAATATTTGTTCTCAATGTAAATATCCTTCATCCAAAATGTGTTTCCATTTTCCAGCGTTCCATGTGTAAGAAAACCAATTGGTTTACTCAGATTTAATTTTGTGGACATATGCGGGCCATCATTTAAAAGTAGATGAAACAGAACATGATTTATTTGAATGGCCTCAAATAAAACGAAACATCTTGCAACTCTATGCTATGACGAGTTCTAAATATATCGATAAAGCAACACACATTTCCGATATAATTTGAAAATTATTAACAATTCCTAAATAGTCTCAAAAATGTCGAATTTTTAATGTATCTTGAATATCCTATACGTGCTAATCACATTCTTGCATAATTTCGAATAACCTACAGGAAATCGGAGATCTATCGAAATTTTAGCATAATCTCAAAAAATCTTTTAAACATCACCATTTAGATTTATATGTGTAAATTGGCAATTTCTTACAACTCAAGCTAAGCGCATAATATTTGGCTTACAAAATTCGAATAAATTCAAAAATCTTTAAAAATCTCGAATATTCCTATGAATATCGAGAAACTTAAGAAATCTAGAATAAACCGCGGAACAATTTCGATTACCCCAGCAAAATTCGAAAAATCTCTACAATATGTGAATGTCGATTGATTTCGAACAATTTGATTCACACAGAAAAATCTGGATATTAATGAATAGTATCAGAAAGACTGTAAAAATCTAGAAAACCTACGAAAATTTTGAAAAAATCCGCAAATTCGTGTAAATTTGGAATTAATTGTCAAGCAAGACTAAGCTAAAAAAATGATATGCAATAAGAATAGAACCCTCGAATCTTATCAGGTGATTTTTAAATATCGCAAAATCGTATTCTTCGAATAGGCTCTAAAATTCTCGAATAACTTTCTATTTATAACACTGAATCACCAATTAAGTCTCAAACATCACGCATCGAGAAGCGATAATTTCCAGAATCAGGAAAACCCCACCAAAAACAGTCACAAAAAAAACAAGATCACTATAGTTACAAAATTAAGTTGGCATTTGCATTTTCCTTATATTTAAAATAGTTTTTCAAAATAAACCGGTAAATTTAATTTTTATTTACGGTTTACTGGTAATCAAAAGATCCGCTAAATAAGAAACTATAAGTCGAACGAACGCTAATTGATTATAGAGACTGACTCTGGTTTGGCTCAAGTGAGGGAACCAAAAAATTATTTTTAGTTGCGGTTATGTGTTTTCCTAGTTTCTTGTTGAGTTTTATGAACATCACAATGATACATCGCAAGCTGCTAACACCAGCAGATTACTATATAAGCTCCCTTTTACAAATCAAATTCAACATTTTCTGGTCAAAACTTATTTGTAAAAGTTTGAATTTTAAATGTAAAAAGGGTAAACTTGGAGTTACTCAAACTCTAAAATTCTTGCCTTTTGATGTAGAAAGCTTTGATTTCAAAAGAGTTTTACTAATTTTCTTCTAAATCTAAATATCGGCCAGAACCTAAAGGAAGTTTTTCCTCTATGTAGTCTGAACCGAGAAGAAATTGTTGAGCCGGTCTTAAGAAAATATTTAATAGGAACATAGGAACAATTTCTGCTTTTCTACAAATTAGAACAGCGCCTTTTCCTAAAAATTTCCTAGAAATGTACCGTTTTGAAAATATGAAAAGGTAAGCTTAATCTGAGCTATCTAATCTTAAATTTGAACTAATAAAGGAAATGTCGTGGACCCCAACAACCGTGGGCTACGGGTGCTGCGGGTACCTAGTTACGCCGCTGGATAAATTCATTGATCCAACATTAGCGAACCCGAGACCTTTGGAGCTTAAATCAAGCATGCTTACCACTGTGTCACCGGCGTGGCTGAAAGCCTTGCTTGAGCGAAATTATTTTGCTAACGTACATATTATTCTAAAGCTGTTACCGCAAAGGGTAAGACATTTTTTCCTCAATATTTGCCTCCAACGAACAGGCCTCCCAAATAAAAAAATTACGATTTTTACATTTTTTCCCACTTCATACTTATGTAATATTATTTTTTTATTATTATATGTACGTCGTACACCCATAATAACATATTAAATTTTCATTTTTCCATACTACGTTACATTCCTAACAGCGGCACAAAACGAGGTTAAAAAAAATTTTAATTTTTTATAAATTACCAAGTGTTATATTTCACAAAACTTTTTCCAAGCATTAAAAAATTTATTGGTAAATTAAAAATTGAAACAGTAATATTCAGGAATAATGTATCCAATAAAAAACTGAATTTTTTATATTCAGTTTGTATAACATATCGTGCTTCTTATCGCGGCTGTTATACTTTCCATAACCATTTTCACAAATGCACCTACATAAGTACAGATATACCAAAAAACGCATTCAATTTCAACAATGTGCTGTTGTACAAAATTATAAACCCTTTTTTAATTCTATACAAGTATAATTACAATAAATGGTTAGTGTAAATATATTTATTAAATTTTTAATTTTAATTGAATGCGACGTTATAATAATTTTATTTATTATTGAAACATTATTAAAACCAATTACAAAGCTAATCGAAATAGTTTTTTTTTGTTGCTCTACATGGTTCAGGTTGTGTTAATTTATTAATTTTTTTATGATTTTATTTTAATTACACGTATATTAGCCCCAGTCCTCCCCTATGTATACAATTACGTCAAAACTAATAATACAACGAAATACTCAATACTACTTGTAATTTGGGCCTAGCTAAAATAAATAAATTCATAAAACGGTTTAACTCCCTTCTTTTGCACATTGACATTGACTTCTTTTGCAATTTGACCCCTTCTTGTAAATATTTATCCCTATTCGCAATATTTCAGTCAGATTTCTTGCGTTTATTAGGATATCGTACGAGTTGGTGACGGGATACCATCATATTCCCGTACGAAAAAATTTCCAAAAAAATACCAAAAAATTCAAATTAAAATGCCCCATCGAAAAAGACGACCTCATTTAATTTTGTTCACTACAATATGAAAACAAAAGGAATCTACATAATTTCATGTCATCCTTGCGCAGAAAGGACAAATGCTAAGCGGCTTTAGGGAATTTTTTATTTTAGTATATGAAATACAAACGTAAATATTGTTACAAATGTAAATATTTTTGAAATTTTTCTGACATTTTCCTACCATCCTTGCGCAAAGGGTTTATAGTATTTTTATTTATTTGTTTACTATAACATTAATTAATTTATTATTTTTTATTTACACTTAGTAATTTATTTTAATTTATTTTTAGTTTACATAAGTAATAAATTATTGGTTTCAATACGAAAGCTGATTTTCGACTGCTTTATGCGCGCTGCTGATGTAAATTCATTATATATTTTTGTCTCATCATATATTTTCATTTTACAGTAATATTAACTAATACCAATGATCTATAACTCATGGATACGGCATACCCAAAAAACTATGGTTTAAAAAAGAAAACTAAAAATTATTCTTAGTGTGTGACAGAGAAAGTAAAAATGTACCTTCCTTGTCTAGAATTTCGAATTTTCGGAAATCAAATTCAAATTTATTTAAAAACGTAGGCGAGCAATTATTGAGCAATGCAACTGTTTTTGAAATTTTGTCAACAAAATACATTTATTGTGTTGTGTCTAATAAATTTCGTTCTTGAATACCACTTGTCTTAAAAATACCACATATATCCGGCAGCAGCTAAGCAGGTTAATTATTTTCCGACACGAATGATTTGAAATTAATTGATATAGCTATTATGTACAGAATAAATATTTGTACATTTAAACATATTCAAATAAACAATAAATTATGAAATAATCAACTTTTTTTACTTATGTTTGACTGACATTGTAAACCGAATTTTTCGTTTGTTGTGTTTTTTTTAGTTCATAGTTCAGATATGCACTTAATATTTCAAGGGGAAAATAAGAAAATTTATTTAAATATTTTCTGAAAATACGCAGTAAAGTGGTTTATTTATTAAATTATGATTTTAAAAATGAAAGATTTTGAATATCTTTCTGTGTATCTTAAGTTTATTAGAAAAAAAAAAAGATTTTGAATAATTTTCGGAAAGAAAATTGTCCCAGTGCGGCTCTTACTTTACATTTTAGGAAATACGATTTTAGAGTAAGAGGTAGTATATACAATTCAAGTGAGTGAAATATATGTATATATAAAAGTTGTACCATTGTTTGTTGTTGTTTTCTATGGTAATTTAGTTTTATGCCGTATCCATGAGTTATAGATCAGTGACTAATACTAATGAATATTTTGACAAAAATAGTATGAATAAACGTCATGAAATATAAACAATACAAAATTGAATTTATATATTGTTGCCAGAAATATGTACTAGATTATGTTGTTACTACATTACTCCCCCACCAGACTGGTGTTACCTAAATCTGCTAGCGATGACAACTCTTCTGCCTGTTCTGGTAGTAATGCCAGTCGATTGTTGACTTACAGTTGATGATGGTATAATTTGTGGTGCCGATGGTGATGTCGTATCTTTGTGACTGATTTCTACTGATGTTGAATTTGACAGTGTATTGCTCTTCGACGAAACTGTAGATGATTCTGGTAAAGTTGTAAGAAATGCTGGTTTAATGCGATCAATGGATACTTTGGTAGGCTTTTCAGCTCGCAAAATGGTGAAATATTTTGGATTTCTCTTAAGAACTTTGAATGGGCCTTCATATGGTTGAGAGAGTGCTGGCCTTACTGCGTCATTTCGTAGGAAAATATGCGTACTCGACAATATATCCTTATGGATAAATACGTTTTGCTGGGTATTATGGTTTGATGCTGGAATTGGTTGTAACTGCTGCATTGCTTGTCGAAACTGATTAACAATTTCGGATTGCAGCATGTCCTTGCTCGATGTGAAAAATTCGCCCGGTAATCTCAATGTCGTGCCATATACTAGCTCTGCTGGTGTTGATTCAATATCTTCTTTGTAAATTGATCGGAGACCTAGTAAAATGGTTGGCAAACATTCAGACCACTTTGGTGATTCGTGACACATTATTGCAGCTTTCAGACTACGATGCCACCTCTCAATCATACCATTGGATTGCGGATGGTAGCTTGTAGTTTTCAAATGATTGGAGGATGCCAAGGAGGTGAGATAATTCTTGGAACAACCTAAACCCGAATACCGAAGCGTGCTATCCATCCAGAAATTAAATTTTTGGCTACTGTCTCAGCGGTTTGATCTAGCATTGGTATAGCTTCCGGCCATCTTGTGAACCTGTCGATTATCGTCAAACAGTATCTGTACCCATTTGATGGAGGCAGCGGACCAATAATATTGGTTCGAATCGCTGATTTGGTTGGATTGTCGTTAATATTTTTGAATAATTGTGCCTATAAACTTTTGATCGCTAGCATTGTAGACATGACTTAATAAACTCTGCACACTCCTTTTTCATGCCGGGCCAAATGAATTTTTGTGTAATAAGCCTCGTAGTAGCTTTTATGCCTGGATGAGCAAGATAGTGCAATTTTTGTATGATTGATGAACGAAATGGTTTTGTGATGAATGGTCGAATTGATCCGTTGACGATGTCACAATAAATTTTTGATACAGTTCCAAGAATAACCAATTTTTGTTGAAGTTTTAGGGAATATTTTTCGCTGTCTTGCAATATTAGTTTTAACTCTTCGTCTTGTTGCTGATGTTGAGCAATCTCTTCGAAGTTGATGGAAAAATCATCTATCGAGTTGATCCGCGATAATAAATCTGCTGTGATATTTTCTGTGCCAGAAATATGACGTTTATCTGTGGTATATTGGCTTATAAAGTCAAGTTGAGGAACTTGACGTGGCGCTGATTTATCCAATTTTTGCTTAAATGGTTTGTGATCGGTGAGAATATGGAACTGTCTGCCTTCGATCATGTGCTGGAAGTATTTAACAGCTTGGTACATTGCTGTCATCTCCCTGTCATATGTACTGTATATTCTTTGTGCATCCGTGAATTTTCATTGCAAAATCTGATGCATCAACACAAAGCGACAACTCAGCGTCTTTTGCTTGATATGCTAAAAGAGTATTTTCGGCTAAATCTTTTTTGCACCGATTGACATAACTAATTTTCTCGTTGTCCCACTCGATTTTTGAGTTATCGTTCTTTTTGTTGCCCTTGATTAGCTGTTGCAGATGCCTTTGATTCTCCACTGCGTTTGGTATAAATCGACGATAAAAGTTGATTATTGCTAAGAATTTTTTGAGTTCCTTAGCTACTTCTGGCAATTTAAAACTGTTAATAGCACTTACTTTCTCCGGTAGTGGTTTAACTCCCGATGGTGTTACCAGATAACCCAAAAATTGTATTTCTGCTTTTGCAAATTCACATTTTGCTGGATTGATACAAAGGCCGAATTCACGTAAACGTTCGAATATTAAGCGTAAATGTTCCTCATGTTGATTAATATCCTTGGAGGTAATTAATAGGTCGTCTATGTAAGGAAATACAAAATCGTATCCTCGTAGTACGTGACGAATGTGACGTTGAAAGCTCTGTGTCGCATTGCATAACCCAAACGTCATATAGTTAAATTCAAATAGTCCGAATGGAGTTATAATAGCAGTTTTGGTTATGTCAGCTTCCTCTATCGGTATTTAATGAAATGCCTTTTGGAGATCGATCTTCGAAAAAATATTCTTGCCGTGCATATCGATCGGGTTTTGTTTTCGAGTTTAAAGCTCTGTAATCTCCACATGGTCGCCATGAACCATATGGTTTTTAACCATATGCAACGGGCTGGACCAATTACTCTTTGATGGCTTGCAAACTCCTAGCTTCATTAAGTATTCGAACTCTGATCGGGCTGCTTCTAGTTTATCGGATGATAAACGCCTGGCTCTTGCGAAAACAGGTGGTCTAAATGTTTCAATGTGATGAGTGACGTTTGTTAATTTTTTGATCTTGTTGACGTTTAGTTGTGTGATGTCTCTGAACTCATTCAGTAAATCTGCAAATATATGATTAGTATTATATGTTTTAATTATACTAATGCCTGATGACGCCGATGTTCCATATGAACCCAGGTGAGTGTGATTATCGATTAACATATTTCTTTTAACATCTATTAAACGATCGTAATATGCCATAAAATCAGAACCAATGATAGGCGAATTGACTTCAGCAATCACGAATGTCCACTCAAAACATCTGCGAAGCCCAAAATTTAATTTAATCCTTTGCTTTCCATTTGTTTTTATATGAGCTTCATTAGCAGCAAACAAACTGACAGTTGACTTAGATGGTGGTTGCTCGGTTGATGAAGGTGGAAGAACTGAGATGTCTGCTCCACTGTCGACTAAGAAATATTTATTGAGTGATGGTTCCAGAATATACAATCTATTTATTTGATGATGATTGTCAGTTGACGTCAATATTTGTTGATTGATGATTGATTGTTTTGATGTTTGAAATTCAGCTGATGACTGATGATTTGGTGAATTTAGAGATTTTTGCTGGAGTCCAGTTTCATTGATTGTGTTGTGTTGTTGATATTTGAAACTGGCGATGTGCTCTCTATTGGTTTTTTGAAGTTGTAGAATTATTTTCGCATGGCCTTGAATTAAAATTACTCGGTTCCAGACACTTTTTTGCTGATACGCCATATTCTCGGTGGTACCAACAAGTGGTAGATTTTCTTGGTCTATTTGGCGTCTTATCTCGTCTTGGTATACCTTGGTATCGATTTCGAGATGGTGAACGAGATTCTGAACGAGATTTCTTTAATTGGTTGGATAACTCTTCTACACGTTTTTGTAATGCTGCAATTGTTGTATTATTAGAATCAGGTGCGATAACTAGTTGATTATTTGAACAATCGTTTGAAGAGTTGTAACCAATAGCTTGAATACTGTTAATATCTAACTGTTCAAGGACTGCGTCAGCGACCGCCGCTAGCTCACTTAATGATCCCTTTGCTGCAGCGACAATTGATCTGGCTTGCACTGGTAAGCGATTCATCCATAAAGTTTTCAGCAAGTCATCGCTAATATTTCGTTTTAATTTCCTTAAATCGTTAAGGAGATGTGACGGCTTACGATCACCTAACTGTAGACCGGATACCAATTCCTGAATTCTTTTTTGTTCGGAGTCAGCGAAATTTTTTATAATTGCTTGCTTAATGTTTTCGTATTTTTGCATTTCCAGTGGGTTGTGTACTGCGTCGTAAACTTGTGTCAGCAGCCTATTGTCGACCGTCGCAATTATTGTATTGAAGAATTTCAAAAAATCGTCTTAGCGGGGATTTGGGGCAGCAGCATCTATTTCTTCAGGTATAAAACGAATTAAAATAATATTTCAAAAATTTGTTACATTTAGAAAACTTGATTTTTTGGTATTTTTTGTTTTTTGATATTTTTTTATTTTGGATAACGATACCAACACGTTGGTAACGTATTCCCGAGAGGAAAGTATACTAAATTTCCTTCATTTTAAAAGTAAAAAAAAAAAAAATTATAAACCGACATTTCACCAAGATATGAGTACAAGCGTTTGAAAATAGGGTATTTTTCGAAAAATTTAGTAACATATTTTTGCAATATATTTTAATACGTTTTATACCTTAGTGGATGAATGGGTGCATTTTTTTGAAATTCTAACATTCACAGAGATTAGAGCATTTTATAAAAATTTAATTCTAATATTCGTTCATATACTAAAATAGAGAACTCCCGACGCTTAACATTGGATCCTTTGCACAAGGATGACAGGAAAACGTCAGAAAAATTTCAAAAATATTTACGTTTGTATTTCACATACTAAAATGAAAACTAGCTGAAGCCGCTTAGCATTTATTCTTTCCGCGCAAGGATGACATGAAATTATCTAGATTCCTTTTGTTTTCATATTGATAGTTAACGAAAATTTAATGAGGTCTTCCTTTGAAATTAAAAAAAATCGTCAAAGCGGAGGTTTGGTGGCTTCAGTCCCCATCCACTAAGGTACGAGTATAAAACGAATTATAATAATATTTCAGAAATTTGATTTTGTGGCATTTTCTGTTTTTTTGAGATTTTTTTATTTTGGATAACAATACCAACCCATTTTAACCAAAATATTTTTTCTGGATTTTTTGTCAGGCAAATGTAGTGATACCAACCATCACTATTTTCGATGCTCGATTTTTCGTTGGTATACATCTTTAAGTCAAGGGAAAATTACATCAATTGTGCAAGGTTTTGGAATTTTCATAGACTTTCGGGATTTTGTATGCTCTACGGATTTTCAATCTTCTGGCTTTATTATCCTTATGATTTTGTATGTTCGAGATTTTGTACCGTCGGGATTTTGTTTCCTCAGGATTATGTATCCTCGGGATTTTGTACTCTCGGGATTTTTTCAAACCCTCGGTATTTTATCTCTCCCCCTATCACACATTCCTTTATTTTGGCTAATTTTAGAAAATTTTATCAGTTGTTCTATATCTTCTACAACGCAACAGCTTTCACATAAAGCATTCTCATTGAAACGAGATTTCTGTAGGTATTCCCAATTACCATTATTCAATCTCATCTGTTCCATCGTTCATATCATTGTATTCCTTAAAAAAATGTTTCCTCAAATGAGTACTACACTACTCAAAGTAGTTCTCTATAGCTCTACCTGAAATATATGAAGTACTCTCGTGCATCCATGAATTCATATTCAGTTATTTCTTCAAGCATGCATCTTCTTCTAGCAAGTATATCGGATTTTTCATTACCTTTAATTTGTAGGTGGGATGGTATCCATTGAAGGACAACTTCACTCCCACAAGATTGAATATATTTTTTTATTTATTTATTAAAAATCAACAAAATACAATTATAAATCATACACCATTCATAATTATACACCAGTCCTACAAACATCCTGTCTTGAGCACTCCTACCAAGATTTACTAATTCTAACCCACCTTGGGAGGGTTCACCATCCCTTTCAATTCACCATTCATAATACATTTAATCTTAGTATTTTTTCTTTTTTGATTGAGATCATGTACATATATACTTCAACATGTGTATTCTGTTAATTGATAACTCATTCATCATAGCTTTTATTATGCCTCCAAAAATCAAGCACACAACAGGATTGTCGGGGGGAACTTTCGGACCCATTTGTTTAATTTTGGGATTGCCCGTTTCCGGACCTTTCACATTCCAGGGAAACGGCATTGATCAATATTCGGTCATCCCATATTTTGAAAATGTTCAGTTCCGGAAGTGCTATTTTACTCTCTAAATCTAAAGTGTTCCAGCGGATATGGCTATCTAACATAATATTTACATATTCATAATATACTCTCTCTTATCTATAACGTGTCTTTGTTTTTAATAGCGCAAGCATTACCGGCGACTTTATGATTAATTCCATGAAGTTAGAAAATAGCATAGAGGAGTATTGAAATTGAATTTTGCATTCCCTGGAAATATTCACAATATTCTCGAAACGCAAGCCCTACCCAATACTACTCTAGCACATGCATACTAAACTTTCATTAATCTTTCAAAACCGCAAGTTTGGAACCGTCGCATATACACTTATTCCATATACAATTTTGGAGTCACTGGCGCTTTCGCGGCATATCAGACACATTAGTATGAGCTCCCCACATTGGTTTACTCACACTTTTGATCGCATTATATCGGCTAATTTTATCATGTGCACCTTAAATCTCAACCTCACACATCAATTCTTCTGTTTCTTCTAGACGTCATACTGTAACATTTACTCGTATTCGCACACGCAGATTGAACTCAGACAATGTTTTACCTGATTCACACATTCTAGAGCTCGATTAAGAACATCGTAAATATATTTATACACTTGCCGAATAATACAAAGGCATCTTCGAATTGCAATATGACTCTGTCCGTGAAATTAGAGTCCAATGTTAACGCTTTCTCTAATCTGTAATTTTTTAAAAATTAATTTATAAATTCTTACTCACACATTTATAAATTTTCCACGGGAAACCCGGCCTCGACAGAATTTGATGTAGTTTCGCAGAGACCACGTAATCATTTGCTCTTTCATGTCCAGGAATACCCCACAATTTTCTTCTCTACTTCATAGGCAAACTTCTCCACGGATACGTTTGCGGAGTGATTACGACGGGTGGTTTCTTGCAATAAACTATTCTCGTTCATAAAATTTTCGAGCCTGCCTTTCATCATCCCAATCACAATTTTAATAACAACATTCAACAAACATATTCCTCTTTAGTTTATTGCCGGATCCCGATCTCGATCTGTTTTGGCAATAGGTCCCAATCAGCATTTCTTCCACTATTCTGGTATCTGAAAATCCATCCACACCCTATTGATAGTTCGAAGCAAAGTTACCAATTGTATAACCTATTTAACCTTAGGGTCGTTTTGCCGTTTTGAAAGCGATCAGGAACTCATTCCATTCAAATTTTACACATATTTTATTTAAACCTTCATCAACAGTTTCAGGCAACACCCATACATTACTATTACCTAAATTATTCTGAACATCCGCTATCAGCACAACATTTCTTTCACACAAATTTTATCTCTCACTCTATTAAACTTATCCCTTATAGCTTTTTTAAAAAGCTAATTCGTTCGTCCGTAATTTAGTCTGCATTCCTTACAAACGCAGCTGATGAACTCACGCAAATGACACATACTAAACAAGCATTGACCATGTAATGATCACTATCCAAATTTTTATCATTCTAGTCAAAGATTTTGTGGGCGTGTGACAGAATGCGTCAAATGGGCAGGTAACCACCTTACGGGCACCTGCACATTAGATAGGAACTCGGCGGCAAAATGCATTAATTGCAAGGGGCAAAATCCATAAAATTGCCGTAGCTGTGACGTAGCGATCGAATCGTAAAATATAAGGAATGTGTAAGAAAATCTGAACTAAACTGTAGAGACTCTGTTGCGATCAATCGACCGATAAATCAAGGATCTTATAACCTCCGAGGGACAGAGTTTTATGCACAAGTAGGGAATGCAATCCCGGGATTTCGGTCTTATTGTCAATCCCGAAATCCCGATTCGCAATGCAGTCTCGGGATCCCAAACTTTTTGTAAATTCCGGGATCCCTGTATTTCTGCCAATCTCGAAATCCAAATCCCTGTTTTTTTTTGTAAATATCGAATACCGGGATCCCGGTATTGTCTTATATGTAATACCGGGATTGCATACCCTATGCACAAGTGACTCAAGATCAGGAGGCAACAACAAAAGTTAACAGCGACGGTCAAATTTTAAGAGATGTCTCGAAATGCAGAGAGGTTCTAAACAAAAAACTTGATCTGATATAAATAAACTTATTTTTGATCAATTGGAAAATCTGGCATCATCGTTACCTAAAGCGACGAGAAAATAAAAAATAAATTTACATAAACATAATAAATGCTTCTGTACCTGCAAATTTTAAAACCAGTATGGACCTACGGTATACAGCTTTGGGGATGTACCAAGAAAATTACTGTCAAGATGATACAGCCATTCCAAAACAAACCGCTGCGGAACATTGCAAATGCTTCGTAATATATTACAAATGAAGACATCCACTGAGACTTAAAAAAACTTAATGCTCAAGCATGCTTTACGTCTCCGACAGCATGAAAACAAAGTAATATGCCGTATGCTGAACTGACCAATGGCAGTAAGTCGGTTGCAAACGATCAAGCCAATAGGCCTATGAATCGGATCTACCAATCACACCACTATAGCAAATATTTATTATAGCCATTGGGCTATATTACAACACTTATGAATTTAATTATGATAGAAAAGTTACAAGATAATTTATATTAAATCTGTTGTAATATGGAATAACACATCCACATACATCCTTGTTGGGAGGAACTTTCAGACCCACTTGTCTAATTTTGGAAATAGTTCAGATTTTTTGTAATCCGTTCCTCTCAGCAATCTTGCTATCATCTCATCCACTACCACATTATCCCTTCCGTCATTCCAGTAATCCAATCCACTTTTATCATGCACCCAATCGAACAAATTTCTACTAGGTAGGCAATCCTCAGGGCTTTGTCTCTGTCACCTTCATTACTAATTGGAGGTACATAAACACTAATAATTAACAGGGTTTTATCCAGATTTCGAATTTTGGCAGTGATGACTTCCATATGTGTATATTCCAAATTTTGAAGACTTACCGTTTTTATCATTTTGGATTGGTGCTAAATGGTTTGGTTTAGTAGCCCTTCCAGCCATCATTTCCGAAAATTGTCGTCAGAGCCTATTTTTTGAAATAACATTTCAAAACATTTTTGAGATTGTATGTTAATTGGCTTAGTGTAGCAGCCTGTTCCGCCATCTGTTTCTGTATGAAATATAATTTTCGAAAATTTCATTTTCTTATAGTGGTAATTTATTACTAGTTTCGAGCTAACTTTTGAAGAATATTTTTAAAACAAAATACTCTTAAAAAATAACAAAGAGCAAGTTGGCTTGAAACTTGTCTTTTAAATTAAGAAATAAATTATCATTATAAAAAATAAAATATTTGGTTTTATTCCATTTTGCACTTTTTTGTTAACGTTAAGTACGTACTTACTTCACACCGGTTAATTTTCAACAATATTTAAGTATGATAGCAATTATTTCATGTACAAACTGTATTATTTCAAACTAAATTGTTTTAATGTACATTGGACTTCAGACCAAATGGTTTATCCCAAAAGTTCTTCATGGCGCGATTTAACCTGGAGGCGAAGAAAATTGTATGGAAACATAAAATTGGTCAATTTAATTTTTAATTTATTGTATTGGCCATAAACTATTAGTATGAAAAGTGTTCCAAAACTATGTATTTCGCCGTTGGGCTACGTTTTATTTTATAAAATCTGATCTCAGCGCAACCTTACGGTTAAAAATTTCTAGAAAGAGTAGTGTGTGTCTGTATTAAAATCAAATAATATTCTTTCGGTTTTTTATAGACAAAATATATTAACAATAAAGGCATTCACAACATTTTTCAACTTGTTTAGAAAAAATTATAAATAATTGGCCTCTTCATTTTGTTGTGAATGTTATTATTGTTAATATATTTTGTCTATAAAAAGCCGAAAGAATCTTATTTGATTTTAATACAGACAAACTTCCCTTTCAATTATTTGTTCGGACATAAAACACACAGAAATGAGAGTTTTGCTTGATTTTTTGATTTAGTGAATATAATTCGCTAGGTCAGTACGTTCTTGCCTCATATTCATCGAAAATAAAGAGTATGTAATTTCATTACAATTAATATATTGTCTATAAAAAGTCGAAAACTATCCTTGATTTTTAAGACGACATTTTCTGGTTTTCAAAGCTTTTTCAGTCTTCGTCCAGGTTTAGTCAATTTTGAGCTGATCACCATACGAGGAACACCAGCATTTAGTGATTGTGACGAGTATAACATTTCTCAATCCATAAGATTATTGAGCCTAGAAAGCGAATTGATTCCAATTTTCCTAGCAAATCGGGCGCATCGGTTCCATTCTCATTATTAATTAACTGGTGTTCTCCAATGTTATATTTGGCGAGCAAACGTGCTTTAGTTTGGTTTGAATAATACCTTACAAGAAATGCTATATATTTTCAACTGAACGATTGGACAGCATTTATATCTTTGATGGCTATTTAATACGTGGTTTATTGCCACCTTGATCAATAATAGATAAGCTCCGCTATTAGGTACTTACTATATATTTAACCGACCAAAAAATAATAATTTTTCTGATCATTCGATAACAATTTCGATCCAAAATACATTTTAATTGATTACAAATTTTTAAATGATGCTACGAATAAAGCGAGATTTTGAACCATAACGCCCCCTAAAAATCAAAAATTTTTTTTTGTAATTAAACAATTTGATACTCGAACAAATACAAAAAACCTAATTGCCATTTTTAGTAGTAGCATTTATTTATTTGTAGTAAATATTCGATATACATCATCAAATACTACTTGAATTGGAAACGACAAATTTTCTTTTTTAATTTGGGTATTATAATCAAATAGTGATTATGTAGATAAGACATTTAAATGATAAATTGGGAAGTGTGATTAATAATCTCGAGCAATATTTTTAGAAATTAAAAACTAATTTCAACCAAAAAAAAAAATAAATGTGCAGAGTAAGTGTGTAATCAAAATGATTGTCATCGGGAACAATTTTTTTTTTTATTTGGATTTTGTGTGCCAGACAATTTATTATAAAGAGTCAAAGTTTATCGATTTTAGTGTACATATACAGACAGTGTCTACGTAAGGCTTATGTTATATTTGTAATTTTAATAAAATCTGTGCTTGTAACTTAATCAGCATAATTATTTATAAATATATATATAAACAACAAATTTCAGTCTGATAAGTACTCGCTTGAAATTGTAATGAACAGTATAGTCGATTGTGATTGTTCGTATCGACTGGTGTAGTATTATTCTCACTTTAAGGAGATTTTGTTATAGACTACTGACATATGTTAACAAATATCAATTGAAAAGTGTATTTATTTAAAAAAAAAAAAAGTTTTGTAACATTATAAAGTTAACCACTTTACGTCAAAAGTATTGATTTAAAAAAAAGCTAACATTTTGTGCTTGTCTTTTTTCAAAACCATTTGTTGAGTTATTTATTTTAAATGTTATACACAAAAGTTAGTTTTTGTTCATTTATATAAAAGTTACATAAATTATTTTCCCACCACCGTATAACGTTAATATAATGATTATACAGAATAAGCTTTGAAAAGCGAGAAAGCTGGAATTTACTACCCTAGAACCGTAAAAAAATATTAACCAATTTTTGGTGAAATTTATACATTTGAATATTGTGCTTTTTGTGTTGTGCTAGTTGTTCAAGGCGAAAGTTTATAGGCATTCAAACATAGGATAATAATATCAAAGGTGAGAAAATTATCTTTTCTAAATTCTAAATTTTTCTAAATAATTATATTGTATTCGGTTATCGTGTTTAAATAGTCTTAAGAGTATCGTTTAATACAGTGAGCTGTTACAGTCACGCTAATGTCATGGCAGGCAAATTGAATCGGTCATCGTTTTATTTATTTAGTTTAATACTAGGAGAAGGTAACTAACAAATAAAACTTTATATATTCCAGCTGTGCTGGGGGAATTAAATTTGATTTTTGTAAAACTTTTAGTAATTATGTAAAAACGTTATAGTAATAGTCAACTAATTAATTTTCCATTTGTACAAAAATGGCTAAATTAAACAATCTGATGAATAATAATACTTTCAGAACATAGGGAGATATAACTTGTTCTATTTCGATTAATTTAGTGCTACCGTCATTAATATTTACTACTTACCGTCATTAATACTTCTATTACTTGTAATGATTTGCACAGAGCCAATGTGAGCCTTGTTAAGATATGATGGAGTTAAGATAGGATGGAGTTAACTGAATTATTGGAATGAAAATATTTATTTTTTTCTGTACTCCTTTAACGTTCATCAGGATAGATTGATTTAATAACACAAAAGGACAGAAAAGTCTCGGAGGCTTACAATACAGAACACCTGAAATGAACAATTTGATTTTATTTTTATTTTTTCATCATACGCTAATTTTAATTTTTAATTCATTTTCCAAGTACGAGTACTCTGGATAAACGTTCCTTTTACAACCATCATATTCACAATGCTGTTTTGATATTCAACTGATTTTATTTGAGCTTAAAATAGCAGCGTTTCCGCTTTACTCCTAATGCTTGTAGAAGTGATGCGTTTTCTTCTTTTGTTTTGTAAAGAAATTCAGGGTATGATGCAGTATCACTATCTCACTTTGTCTTGGCTAAAAAAAAGCGGCGTTGTTAATAACTAGAAAATTGCTGCATTTAGTTTGAAGTGGTTATTATTTAAACTGCAAAATAATATAAATGAAGATGCCATTTACAAGATAATTTTTAAACAATAATATGACGTAATGCATTATGTTTAGTATGTATACAAACAATAAATCAGTATGTAAAAAAAATAAAGAAAACAATATGTTAATTTTTTAATTAATATGTAAAGTGCGTCGTGGAAAAAGTTGCATGGAAAGAGTAGTGTGTTCCAAGCTTCCAACGGACCGCAATTTTATATTAACTATTTTTTATTCAATTAGAACGATACTAAAAATTTCATTAGGAAGATACTAAAAATTTCAGAAAAAATTAAACGGAGTGGGGATAATTTTTTTTTTTAATTAGAGCAGTTCCACGAACCGCACAACGCTCTTTACGGATTAAATAAATCTTTGTACTTACATAAAAAGTGTAAATCTTATGTAAATGTAAATATAAGGAGCAGTGAATTCCCCTTTTTCAAAATATTTTTGAAGAATGCCTCCCTTTTTCCAGAATGTATCTCTTTTCAGAAAATTTTCCTCTTTTCCATTTATGTAACTAGAAAAGAGCCCCCATTTTCAGAATTTATCATTTTTTTGTTGTTTTATGTTATTACAGGCCAGTAATATGCAACGTACATACATCAGGAATATACCCACTTTTTTAAAACATTTCCACATTAATTTGAATAATGCATTGTCGTACTACTCCCTCGTCCGATGTATTTATAATAAACACAAGAATTTTGGTGGTGGTCGTATTAAACGAAGAAATGAATTCTATTTTGTTTCTTATAAACTATTTTGGCTAGGCATGTGAGTATAAATCAATATTTACATGCAAATTGATTGATTGGTTGATCAGCATACGACCAAGCCTAAGCAAGGCTCCCGGACGACACCGAAACCTCAAGACACAACAAAGAATCAACCTGGTTCGAGACACCTAAGTAATTGATAGTTAGTAAATTTATTAGTAGTATATTTTGAGTCAATTATTTAGCACAAGACAACCCAACTTCAAGTTCATTTACTGTTGACGTTCCTGGAAAGCTGTTTCCGGTTCTTCAAAAATTTCGAACCAATAATACCCTTACTTAAATTCAATTCAATTCGGCATCTAAATTAAAAGGATAGCAAATTAATTACTAACTAAATAATCTGAAATTCGAGATGCATAAAAATTTTAATTCTAAATTATGAATATTAAATACTAAATATCGTTTTTTTTGTGGTTATATTTTAAACTAAAATTTTAAAATCAGTAACTATAAAATCTGAAACCCCCTAAAATTTCATTTCCAAATCTTTAGCTATTGGCTCGAAAAATTACCTCCAAAGTCAAAATTAAAACAAATAATTGCTTATCGCTATTCTGCTAAAAATCCCATTGCGAAATAATTTAAATTAGATCTGGAACTCATTAAATAATAACAGCTTAAAGTTGTCCATACCAAAATAAATTAAATAATTTGAGTATCTACATTAGTATATACAAACAATTAGCACAAATATCTCCTTTGGCTAATAAATTTTAATTTTAAAAGCAAAAATTCCAGCTAGGAGAAAATATATAAATTTAAATTCAGAATCATTTTGATTTAGAAATCTGAAACTTTATTAACCTTGCTTACCCCAACCAACAATGTTTTGAACAAACTATTTGAATCCAACAACTCTTCACCTTGGGCGATTAAAAAAACAAATTCTAAATTTCAAATCTAAAATTCTAAAGTTTAAACTTCACACTCTAAATGTCAAATCCCAAATTTCCAATTCCAAATTCCACATTTCAAATTCTAAATTCCAAATTTTAAATTTCAAATTTCAAATTCCAAATTCCAAATTTCAAATTCCAAATTTCAAATTCTAAATTACAAATTCCAAATTCCAAATTTAAAATCTTAAATCTTAAATTTCAAATTCCAAATTTTAAATTTAAATTTCAAATTCCAAATTTTAAATTTAAATTTCAAATTTCAAACTCCAAACTCCAAATTCCAAATTTCAAATTCCAAATCCCAAATTACAAATTTAAAATTCCAAATTCGCAATTTCAAATTCAAGTTTAAATTTCAAATTGGAAATTTCAAATTCCAAATTTTAAATTTCAAATTCCAAATTTCAAATTTCAAATTCTAAATTTCAAATCTCAAATTCCAAATTACACACGTCAAATTTCAAATTTCAAATTCCAAATTCCAAACTTCAAACTTTAAATTCCAAATTCCAAATCCCAAATTACAAATTTAAAATTTCAAATTTCAAATTTAAATTTCAAATTGAAAATTTTAAATTCGAAATTTTCAATTTCAAATCTCAAATTCCAAATTTCAAATCCCAAATTCTCAATCTTAAATTCCAAATCTCAAATTTCAAATTCCAAACTTCAAACTTTAAATTCCAAATTTCAAATTCCAATCTTCAAATTTCAAATTCCAAATCCCATATTACAAATTTAAACTTCCAAATTCGCAATTTTAAATTCCAAATTTCAAATTTAAATTTCAAATTGGAAATTTCAAATCCCCAAATTTTAAATTTTAAATTTCAATTCTCAAATTTCAAATTCCAAATTTCAAGTTTCAAATTTCAAATTTCAAATTTCAAATTCAAATTCTAAATTTAAACTCTCAAATTCCAAATTCCACACGACAAATTGCAAATTCCAAATTCCAAACTTCAAACTTTAAATTCCAAATCCCAAATTACAAATTTAAAATTTCAAATGCCAAATTTCAAATTTAAATTTCTAATTGAAAATTTCAAATTCCAGATTTTAAATTTCAAATCTCAAATTCCAAAGTTCACACGTCAAATTTCAAATTCCAAATTCCAAATTTCAAATCCTAAATTCTCAATCTTAAATTCCAAATCTCAAATTCCAAATTCCAAACTTCAAACTTTAAATTCCAAATTTCAAATTCCAATCTTCAAATTTCAAATTTCAAATTCCAAATTACAAATTTAAAATTCCAAATTCGCAATTTCAATTTCCAAATTTCAAATTCCAAATTTCAAATTAATTCAAATTCTAAATTTCAACTCTCAAATTCCAAATTCCACACGTCAAATTGCAAATCCAAATTTTAAACTTAAAACTTTAAATTCCAAATCCCAAATTACAAATTTAAAATTTCAAATCTTAAATTTAAATTTCAAATTGAAAATTTCAAATTCCAAATTTTAAATTTCAAATCTCAAATTCCAAATTCCACACGACAAATTGCAAATTCCAAATTCCAAACTTCAAACTTTAAATTCCGAATCCCAAATTACAAATTTAAAATTTCAAATGCCAAATTTCAAATTTAAATTTCAAATCTCAAATTTCAAATCCCTAATTCTCAATCTTAAATTCCAAATTCCAAATCTCAAATTTCAAATTCCAAATTTTAAATTTCAAATCTCAAATTCCAAATTTCAAATCCTAAATTCTCAATCTTAAATTCCAAATCTCAAATTTCAAATTCCAAATTCCAAACTTCAAACTTTAAATTCCAAATTTCAAATTCCAATCTTCAAATTTCAAATTCCAAATCCCAAATTACAAATTTAAAATTCCAAATTCGAAATTTCAAATTTAAATTTCAAATTGGAAATTTCAAATTCCAAATTTTAAATTTTAAATTTCAATTCTCAAATTTCAAATTCCAAATTTCAAATTCCAAATTTCAAATTTCAAATTCCAAATTTCAAATTAATTCAAATTCTAAATTTCAACTCTCAAATTCAAAATTCCACACGTCAAATTGCAAATTCCAAATTTTAAACTCCAAACTTTAAATTCCAAATCCCAAATTACAAATTTAAAATTTCAAATTCCAAATTTCAAATTCCAAATTTTAAATTTAAATTTCAAATTTCAAACTCCAAACTCCAAATTCCAAATTTCAAATTCCAAATCCCAAATTACAAATTTAAAATTCCAAATTCGCAATTTCAAATTCAAGTTTAAATTTCAAATTGGAAATTTAAAATTCCAAATTTTAAATTTCAAATTCCAAATTTCAAATTTCAAATTCAAATTCTAAATTTCAAATCTCAAATTCCAAATTACACACGTCAAATTTCAAATTCCAAATTCCAAACTTAAAACTTTAAATTCCATATTCCAAATCCCAAATTACAAATTTAAAATTTCAAATTTCAAATTTAAATTTCAAATTGAAAATTTTAAATTCGAAATTTTCAATTTCAAATCTCAAATTCCAAATTTCAAATTTACCAAATCCCAAATTCTCAATCTTAAATTCCAAATCTCAAATTTCAAATTCCAAACTTCAAACTTTAAATTCCAAATTTCAAATTCCAATCTTCAAATTTCAAATTCCAAATCCCATATTACAAATTTAAACTTCCAAATTCGCAATTTTAAATTCCAAATTTCAAATTTAAATTTCAAATTGGAAATTTCAAATCCCAAATTTTAAATTTTTAATTTCAATTCTCAAATTTCAAATTCCAAATTTCAAGTTTCAAATTCCAAATTTCTAATTCAAATTCTAAATTTAAACTCTCAAATTCCAAATTCCACACGACAAATTGCAAATTCCAAATTCCAAACTTCAAACTTTAAATTCCAAATCCCAAATTACAAATTTCAAATTTCAAATGCCAAATTTCAAATTTAAATTTCTAATTGAAAATTTCAAATTCCAGATTTTAAATTTCAAATCTCAAATTCCAAAGTACACACGTCAAATTTCAAATTCCAAATTCCAAATTCCAAATTTCAAATCCTAAATTCTCAATCTTAAATTCCAAATCTCAAATTCCAAATTCCAAACTTCAAACTTCAAACTTTAAATTCCAAATTTCAAATTCCAATCTTCAAATTTCAAATTCTAAATCCCAAATTACAAATTTAAAATTCCAAATTCGCAATTTCAAATTTCAAATTTAAATTTCAAATTGGAAATTTCAAACTCCAAATTTTAAATTTTAAATTTCAATTCTCAAATTTCAAATTCCAAATTTCAAATTTCAAATTCCAAATTTCAAATTAATTCAAATTCTAAATTTCTAACTCTCAAATTCCAAATTCCACACGTCAAATTGCAAATTCCAAATTTTAAACTTAAAACTTTAAATTCCAAATCCCAAATTACAAATTTCAAATTTCAAATTTCAAATTCCAAATCTTAAATTTAAATTTCAAATTGAAAATTTCAAATTCCAAATTTTAAATTTCAAATCTCAAATTCCAAATTCCACACGACAAATTGCAAATTCCAAATTCCAAACTTCAAACTTTAAATTTCAAATCCCAAATTACCAATTTAAAATTTCAAATGCCAAATTTCAAATTTAGATTTCAAATCTCAAATTCCAAATTTCAAATCCCCAATTCTCAATCTTAAATTCCAAATTCCAAATCTCAAATTTCAAATTCCAAATTTTAAATTTCAAATCTCAAATTCCAAATTTCAAATCCTAAATTCTCAATCTTAAATTCCAATTCTCAAATTTCAAATTCCAAATTTCAAACTTCAAACTTTAAATTCCAAATTTCAAATTCCAATCTTCAAATTTCAAATTCCAAATCCCAAATTACAAATTTAAAATTCCAAATTCGCAATTTCAAATTTCAAATTTAAATTTCAAATTGGAAATTTCAAATTCCAAATTTTAAATTTTAAATTTCAATTCTCAAATTTCAAATTCCAAATTTCAAATTTCAAATTCCAAATTCCAAATTTCAAATTAATTCAAATTCTAAATTTCAACTCTCAAATTCCAAATTCTACACGTCAAATTGCAAATGCCAAATTTTAAACTTAAAACTTTAAATTCCAAATCCCAAATTACAAATTTAAAATTTAAAATTCCAAATTCCAAATTTCAAATTTAAATTTCAAATTGAAAATTTCAAATTCCAAATTTTAAATTTCAAATCTCAAATTCCAAATTTCAAATCCCAAATTCTCAATCTTAAATTCCACATTCCAAATCTCAAATTTCAAATTCCAAATTCCAAACTTCAAACTTTAAATTTCAAATTTCAAATTTCAAATTCCAATCTTCAAATTTCAAACCCTAAACTTCAAATTGTATATGCTGTCAAATCATTTCATCAAAATTGTTTCCAATCTATGTCCAAACCTACTCTTACTTGTGAGTATTTCGTGTGCGTACTCGTCTTATTCAACTACATAGCACTTACAAATATTTGGATGGGGGAGAACCAATAACAACATTATCATGGTCGAAAAAAAACAAACTATGCATAAAAAATACGACGTTTAGGTACAACACAAAACCAACGAAAATTCTTCCTATGAAGAACGAGCAATACATCCAGAATACTAACAAAATTCTTCAACAATATCATATGTACGTCTAGCTCAACATATGTACATATGTACATACATATATAATAAGTATATTATCCCTTATACCCATGTATTACAATGAAATTCAAAACAACATGTATTGCCTAGAAATTGCAGGTGCTTTGATACAATAACATACAATATTTATTCCGATAAGAGCAATACAACTAAGCCGAGCAATATACGATCACAAGAAGTACAAGAAATTTAACAATGTTGTTGTTGCTGTACATTTCATATTTACATCACAAACATATACAAACATAAACTATTATTATGTTTCTACTTTTTGATGTATTTCCATACATCATACACTGATACATTGTATTAAAATTTGGCATGCACAAATAAAAAATTCGTTATGTATTACGTATGGTTGCTTCTGTATTTGACTCAAACGCACTCGATTATATGAAGTGAATTCATATCACATATTGACCAATACATGTGGTATGAGAATACTTGTCTAACGGTACCTGGGCAGTACTGTTATTGATCTCATTTTTCCTTGTTCAATTTATTTCGCCGGCGTAGTGGTTAAAGCTACGGCGGTTGGATCGGGAGGTACAGGGTTCGAATCCCTATAGGGGCGGGATGCAAATGGGATTTTTCATCATCTGATTACGATCGGTGGTGACGATGAACACATCTATGACCAGCAATGCATTGTGCAGGTGGTTTAAACAAAAGCGAGTCTATAGCCGTACGTGCTCGAGTTGGCTGGCAACGGCGTATGGTAGGATGTTGGGAGAATTGGGAATGCCTAGAGCCCCAGAAAGGATTGCAGAGATAGAGACAAACAAAAAATTTATTTCGCATCCACTATCCATTAATTTACTTTCCACTATTCTCATTTACTATATTCATTTTATACACATGAAATTCATTAAGCAAAATCAAACGCGATATTATTTAATTGAGCGAAATTATTTATTACGCGTGCAAATAAAACCACGATAACACACACTCAAACCAAAAAATCACTCACGGAGTTTTTTAATTATTAATTTAAATTATATAACAACACTTCACACCAAATTAAATAAAGAAATAAAATAAAATTAAATTCTCGAAGAAGACGACAAAAACACGTCTTTCCTCTTCAAGCGTCAACGACCCTTCCACCAAGCTTACACATACAATACATATAAGAAAACCAAACATTTATAATGTGTTATGACATTGTTTTTGTTTAAATTTGACATCGGCATCTATGTAGATCAGCAAAGCTTGAAGTTCACCAGCTAGCGCGTTATTCTTTTAATTATACATATGATTTTACCAAATATATTGCTGGCAATCTGACATGGAGGGTTGACGGTGGTTCAACAAACAAATACAGTTGTTAATGTTAATATTTAATATTTACACACTTAATATTCCAAGGTTGCCACTGGTGATGGCTTATACCTGAATAATTGAATTTGAAACTGAAACTAACTTTGATTCGTTGGCGTCGCGCTAATTACAATCAAAAATTTCCCTAGCTTTGGTGAACTGGTTGATTCTAAAATTTTACTTACCATACATCAGCTGCCGTTGAATTATATTTATGTTCAGCGAAGTTGTTTTGGCTAAAACTGGGCCGAATTCCAATGGTGATATTCTTTTATTTTTTTAGGAAATAAGGTCCAAGGACAATAATCTTTTAATAACCCAGACCAATAAAAAAAGATACAGAAACAAGAATTGTCATTTCCGGCGGATTTTACGATGCTGAATCCGAATCTGGCCACGGAATTACCTATCACGTAAAGATTGTGAGATATCCTAACCATAAATTACAAAAAAGTTGTTTTTATGGGTTTTCAAACAGCGAAAATTAATGGTGAAATCGTAAAGTACTATTAATCCCCTACATTTTAAACATCTTTATCTATTACCGAGATATCGTAAATCAAAATATTAGAACTATTGCATGAACTTATAATGTCAAGCACCTTAACCACGATATGTGAATTTACTAGTACGCATATTTTATACGATATATCGACAATAGATAAAGACATTTAGATGTTTACAATTGGAAATGAGAGGGGGTGAATGGTAAAATTTAAATAAAAAGCATTTTTTGCACTATTAGGTTAGCATATCCCAAAATCCTGACTGATAGGGAAATTCTGCGGCCGGATTCGGATTCAGCATCGAAAAATCCGCCGGAAATGACTATTCCTGTTTCTGTATCTTGACCCTTCTTGCGGTCTGTGTAATTTGATAATAAAGTGCACTTTAGAACAGTGAGGCTTATATTTTCTCCTAGATTTCCCCTTTAAATTTAGGAATTTCAGAATTAGAAATCTTATGAGGGAAGTTCCATGCCTTCTAATGCAATTAGCTCTAAACACACGACCACAGTACTTTTGTAAAGTATGTCGTTTAACTAACCCATTAATTAATAAAACATTTTTATTCACAACGTTTTAATTTTTAACGATTAAACTTTTAACGATTTAATTTTTTTTTCATACTTCCGATCACGCACGATAATAAATTCCATACATTTTCACGAATATACATAATTATACATTCGCATGTAAGCAAATAAGTATTTAGATTGGTATATAAAGCCACCTTTATGCTTTATTTTATCTTAAGTAAAATAATTTTTGTGCTTTCATTTCCTTTTTTATTTTTATTAAATATAAGACCATATAACACAGTCTGCTAAGAATACATAACATTTCGATTCTCAGTGCCACAATATGCTACTGGTATGGTTGTTCATTTCCCAAATTTGTGATCCTCTGTTTATTGCTGTGAACTACAATTTATAGTTTAACTAATTAATCATGGATGCCGGAAAATACAAAAATACGAATTACACGACCTTCTGAATTTTTATATCTACTATCGAATCGACACTGGATATGGTTTCGACAAATTAAAGATCTTCTCTAATTATTAATCTCTGACTTTAGCTTTACTGTCCAGTTTTGATATCATATCGTATTGGGCGCAGATCTTCCGTGCCAATATGCCACACTATAGTAGGATATTTACCAAAGATTTACATAAGCTTAAACTCGTTGAAAGTCTTCCATAAATATTCTTTATAGTAGAGAATGTCCCAACCGTGTTCATTCTTCGAAAATTTGCCTGATTTCACATTTCGCTCCATTTCTTTATGCAACGCAATTTGGGAGTTTATTTAAGTTTGTGTTTAACTTTACTGGATGTGATGACCTGAGATTTTTGTAGACTTATACTGAATGCAGTTTTTCGTGTCATTATTAATTTTTAGACAGATTCGTTTTGATTTCAATGTTAAACGTTGAGATTCATTCGCTAAAAATATCATCTGGTATTTGGCTGAGAAATTTCTAAGTCTTGTACATTTTTCTTGAAATTTTAAAATGGAGATAAATCTTGAAGGAGATGAATATCTTGGAACAAGGTTTCCGAAAATCTTAATGCCAGAATTTAAGATCAAATATGATGTATTCTCTATAAAAGTACAAATTAAACAACAAAAGTCCGATTCCTGGACTAGGCAAGCACAGACGATTGATTTAGGTTTGTCTTACAAACTACTTAGTTAGAACTCAATTTATTGTGAGGATGGAGCTAGATTCTTATTTAAGCCTTGCTTTCCTCACAGTCTCGTAACAAATTACATAAAGTAACAAAGCGAAAGTCGAATGCATTGGTCATAGAAGCATCAATGAATTTAATAAAATTCTTTACTCTTTAAACTAACACAAGCGTAAATGGGAAAACCGTGATGCTCGACAAAGTAATCCTTGTTATTATTATATTTAACGAAGTATTTATTTTAAAAGCAGGCAAACACTGATAGCAAGAAAATACTGAATGTGCCACCTCCAGAAAAGTAAACAGCAAATTGTTTCAAATTTGCCCTGTCCTCGCGGTAGAAATGAACTATTCAAATATTATCTGAAAGAGAAGAAAAAATATTTACTAAAAGCTTCACTATCTCAACTAAAAATAGTTACCTAACTTATGATCCATGGCTGTACGTAAAAATAAATATTAATGGTTACAAACGCTTACGTCTCCTGTCACCCGGTCAGTGAGGCAAGCGCCACAAATCAAGAAATTGGATACACAAAGCCAAACTACAGATGGCTTGATAAACAATGTTCTCGGGTATGTAAAACTCCTTGGCATGTACATGAATAAAACCAACCTCATGAAATTCTGTGTGATGCTATCACTTCAAGCAGAAATTCTTGATGTGGATTTTCGGAGAGAATTAGACGTTGCTCCTCATTTAAATTCTGAAACCGTAGAATGTCCTGTGGAAAATTAGAAGAAAGAGTAAAAAAAAACTGATCTTGATTGTGGCCAGCAAACTCGCTTGGATGAAACTATTAATAAACGCAAATGATTTGGGAGACCCCATTTGGCGGAATATATAATTGATGTTGGTAGTGCCTATCCTATAAGCAGAGAAGATTGGAGTCTCACCAGTAAAGGAACAACTTACTAATGAAGATATTGACCTGATGTTATTTCGGTGTGATTGAAGAGAGTAGCCCGTGGAGCTCATCAGTCGTGTTGGTAAAAAAATCAAATGGTAAAAACGTATTGTCTTCCAATGATCGTTGGGCTATTTAGCAGATTGATCAAAACCAAATTTATTACCAGTCTTGATCTAAAAAACGCCTTTTGGGGAGATTCCACTTGCCAAAAATTCTATAGTGGTAACAATGTTTGTTGTTTAGAAGCGTTAAAAGGCAAAGATAATACGTTATCTTGGGTTTATTGTGACTGGAGCCAAATCTACAGCATTTGTTTAATGCCATTGGAAATTTTGAATTGCGGCATTTGGAATTTGAAATTCGGATTTGAAATTTGGAATTTGAAGTTTGGAATTTGAAATTTAGAATTAAAATTTAAAATTTGGAATTTGAAATTTAAGGTTTAAGATTTAATATTTTAAATTTGAAATTTGGGATTTGGAATTGGAAACTTGAAATTTGGGATTTGGGATTTGGAATTTAGAATTTAAAATTTCGAATTTCGAAATCTCAAATTCTAAATTTTAAATTCTAAATTCCAAATTTCTAATCCCAAATCCCAAATTTGAACTTTAAAGTTTGAAATTTGAAATTAGGAATATGAAATTTTGATTTTGGAATTTGGGATTTGGAATTTGGAATTTTAAATTTGGGATTTGGAATTTGGAATTTAAAACTAAAATTTTTAATTTGGAATTTAAAATTTTTAATTTGAAATTTAAGAGTTAAGATTTAAAATTTTGAATTTTGAATTTGGAAATTTGAAATTTGAAATTAAAAATTTGGAATTTAGAATTTGAAATTTGGAATTTGAGATTTGAACTTATAAATTTTAAATTTGGCATTTGGAATATGAAGTTTGAAACTTGAAATTTGGAATATGAAATTTTGAATTTTATAATTTGAAATTTGAAATTTGGAATTTGGGATTTGGAATTTGAAATTTGAATTTGAAATTTGGAATTTGAAGTTTGGAATTTGAAATTTAGAATTAAAATATCAAATTTGGAATTTAAAATTTGGAATTTGAAGTTTAAGATTTAAGATTTAATAATTTGAATTTTAAATTTGGAAATTGAAATTTCGAATTTGAAATTTGGAATTTGAAATTTGGAATTGGAAATTTGAAATTGGGGATTTGGAATTTGGAATTTAAATCTCAAATTCTAAATTTTAAATTCTAAATTTCAAATTTCAAATCCCAAATTTGTACTTTAAAGTTTGAAATTTGAAATTAGGAATATGAAATTTTGATTTTGGAATTTGGGATTTGGAATTTGGTATTTGGAATTTGAAATTTAAGAGTTAAGATTTAAAATTTTGAATTTTGAATTTGGAAATTTGGAATTTGAAATTAGGAATTTGAAATTTAAAATTTGGAAATTAGAATTTGAAATTTGGATTTGAGATTTGAACTTATAAGTTTGAAATTTAGAATTTAGAATTTGAAGTTTGAAATTTGAAATTTAGAATTGGAAATTTGAAATTTGGGATTTGGAATTTTAAATTTTAAATTTGGAATTTTCAAATCTCAAATTCTAAATTTTAAATTTATAATTCCAAATTCCAAATCCCATATCCCAAATTTAAACTTTGAAGTTTGAAATTTGAAATTAGGAATATGAAATTTTGATTTTGGAATTTGGGATTTGGAATTTTTTATTTTATTTTTTATTTTCATTACCAATTTTCTAACAAATAATCAATAAAAAAAATAATAATTGTACAAATTAACATGAAATTGGTAAGATAATTGCATCTTTAGTTTCAAAGAAACGTGTCAGGAAATTTTGGATTTTGGAATTAAAAATTAAAAATTTATAATTTGGAATTTAAAATTTTCAATTTGAAATTTAAGAGTTAAGATTTAAAATTTTGAATTTTGAATTTAGAAATTTGGAATTTGAAATTTGGAATTTGAAATTTAAAATTTGGAATTTAGAATTTGAAATTTGCAATTTGAGATTTGAACTTATAAGTCTGAAATTTAGAATTGGAATTTGAAATTTGGAATATGAAATTTTGAATTTTGAGATTTGGAAGTTGGGATTTGGAATTTGAAATTTAGAATTAAAATTTAAAATTTGAAATTAAAATTTGGAATTTGAAATTTAAGATTTAATATTTTGAATTTGAAATTTGGAATTTATGATTTGGGATTTGATATTTGGAAATTAATTTAAAATTAAGAATTAAAAATTTGGAATTTCCAAATCTCAAATTCTAAATTTTAAATTCTAAATTCCAAATTTCAAATCCAAAATACCAAATTTGAACTTTGAAGTTTGAAATTTGAAATTAGGAATATGAAATTTTGATTTTGGAATTTGGGATTTGGAATTTGGGATTTGGGATTTGGAAGTTGGAATTTTGAATTTAAAATTAAAATTTTTAATTTGGAATTTAAAATTTTCAATTTGAAATTTAAGAGTTAAGATTTAAAATTTTGAATTTGGAAATTTGGAATTTGAAATTTTGAATTTTGGGATTTGGAATTTGAAATTTGGAATTTGGGTTTTGGAATTTGAAATTTGGAATTTGAAATTTCGAATTTGAAGTTTGGAATTTGAAATTTAGAATTAAAATTTAAAATTTGGAATTTAAAATTTTAAATTTTAAATTTAAGAATTAAGATTTAATATTTTGAATTTGGAATTTGGAATTTGGAATTTGAAATTTGAAATTTGGAATTGGAAGTTTCGAATTTGAGATTTGGAGTTTGAAGTTTGAAATTTGAAATTTGAGATTTAAAATTTAGAATTAATCTAGTTATAGCTTTGGAAATGAAATTTTATGGGGTTGCAAATATTTTAGTTACTGAATTTAGAATTTTAGTTTAAAATGCTAAAAAAAAGATATTTGGTATTTAATATTCATTATTACATTCATTACATTATTTACATTTGCTAATTTAGATGCCGAATTAAGACTCCTTAATACAGATTTTAAATTTAGGAAATTTTTGAAGACCCTGAACCAGGTTTCCAGGAATTTAACCGGTAAATGAACTTAAAATTGTGTTGTCTTGTGCTAAATAATTGACTAAAAATATACCATGTACTAACAAATTTACTAACTATCAACTACTTAGGTGTCTGGAACCGGGTTGATTTTTGTTAGTAACATACCTTTCCTTTACTTTAGTTTTGTTATGTGTAAAGGGCGCACGGAGGGCCCGGTGTCATCGTGGCGTCTTGCTTAGGCTTGGTAGTACATTCTGATCAATCAAAACTATTCTTCAATCCAATTAATAATCAATATAATTTTAACATTTCATTTTGTCTACTGAAACAAGACGACTTAAAAAGGAAATAAAGTACAATGCAAAAACAACAATGTTACCGACGAAACGCTCAAATAATCTATGCAAACAGACCTGCCACGAATGATAAAAAACCAAGCGCATGGTTTTTGAAACTATTGAAAAATATTCTAAAACTATTCTAAATTCAATTGAAAGAGTTTTATTTTGAAACTATACATTATTAAATATTCTAAATGCTACATAATACCCTTTTCTCTGCTTGAATTACAATATTCACCAAGAAAAGAATCCTAAAAGCACATAATATGGTAGTATTCCCGAGGTTATTATTTTAACCTAGGTATTTATTTCTGTACAGCTCCTTAACGAATAAATCACTAAAATAACCCAAAAAACATAATATAATTGATTTAGGAACTTGGAAAAAATGCCCTAGGGTAAAAATCCGACCTCATCAATCCACTGGAAAAACAAAATGAAATGAAAAGCACAACAATAAATAAAATAGTTTGAAAATATACGAGCATTGTTGATTAAAGTAAATTATTTTACTTTACCTTGAACTTTTTGGTAGCGATACTAATTATTGATTTGATTTATTAATATTGATAATTCATATATGTAGGTGGTTAAAATGTAGTATGGTATGTACATTGTATGTACGAGTATATCCGTGAGAAAGAAAATGTGGACATTTTGTGCGTGCTCTGATTGTATCAAGAAATAAAATAATGTTTTAAACGTTTTGAATAATAATAAAGGTATTTGTCAGGTTTTATTAATTAATAAATAGGTACTTGGTTAAACGCGATACACAATAAAATTTCTTGGTCATATATTTCGACTGTGTTTCATTTGAGGTTCTTTTACTATAATTGAATTTCGTGGCAAAATGGGAATTGGCTCAATTTTACTTAACGATTATTAATATTAAGATCACCACTTTTATTTTCGGCAGTATATCCCTTCGAATTGTTCTTGTTTCGGTGGTATATAATTCCATGTTCGCAAATTATGATTGCTGAATTCTTTAGATATTTTCAATCTGTTGTTGGAAATGAACGTGTGTTGGCTTCACCATTTCAAAGATAAACAATCAACAATATGTTAAAAAGTGTTACATATTATGTCAAACGAAAATTTATCTAATCACATTCTGTGTTTGACAAATTGTATTTCACCGTAACAAAACAACGAAGGATACATTAGGTGGCAAAACCAAACGATTGTAAAATAATGGTGTAGGATTTGACTTGACGTCAGTAATAAAAGGGAGAAATGTAATTTACATTAAAGACATTTCTTTTATTGGCAAGTTGACAGTAATTTTGTATCTGCAATGACGACGTTTTTTTTGGTTTTGTTTTATAATATAAACCAAATTACGTTTACAAATTGTGATGTACATGAACCTACTATGTAACCAAAATAAAAATTGTTTTACTAAAACTCCCACTGGGAGTTGATTATCCCCATTGCACAGCTACGTATTATGCATAACATTACGTAGTAACTTTTATATAAATACGAACAACAAACATTTTATAAACCATTAACTGAAATTTAAAATTAATTTATGTGATTAACAAATTTTAATTAATTTTTTTTTCTTCTGTTTTATTTAAATTCCAGATACACACTCGCAGACATTCAACACATAGCAACAAAATTTCTAATTCCAAAAAAAAAATAATCAATTACAAAAAATGACTTTAGACTGGTTATACGATGGTGTTAACGCATCGGTACCGCGTACTGCGGGTAATGAATGTGCCGAATTTTCATCGCTAAAGCAAAAATGTTTTGAAACTATTTGTGTTGTCACCATATGTATATTATCAATAAAATGGGCAGTGAAAAAATTAAAACCAATTGCAACACTACAACAACCATTACGACGTCAAAATTTAATACATCACACGAATAATTTAGCGGGTACATACAGTAATGTGTCAAATTATAATATTAATAATCATCTAAATGATAATGATACAACAACAATAAGTAATAGTAAACATAATAATATTATTAATAATAATGGTAGTAATCAAAATATTAAAACGGCAGCGACAACAAATCGATCGTCAACATGCTATTATAATGGTTGTGTGGGTGGGGATGGGGGGAAAGAACTACTGTTAACCGCAATGTCAATTATATTTGGAATAGAATTAGGTTTTAAATTTGCATCGAGAAGTGTTATTTATGTAATGAATCCATGTCATATCACAACAATAATACAGGTAAGATTAATTGCGTACATTTAAGATTTCTGTTTAATTTTAAATTTTAAATTTTGCTACTTTAATTTTGTGACGAGTGTAATTTGAATGGGATACCATCATATTCCCGAACGGAAAAATCCCCCAAAAAATACCGAAAAATATAAAGTAAACTGCTCCATCGAAAGGGAAGACCCCAATAGATTTTTGATAACTAAAATATGGAAACAAAAGGAATCTACATAATTTCATGTCATCTTCGCGCCAAGTGTCCAATGCTAAGCGGCTTTGGGGAGTTCTCTATTTTAGTATGATGATTATTATTAAAAAATATAAATTTTCAAAAATGGTTCAATCACTATGAATATTAGAATTTCAAAAAATGGTAAAAACTTGTTTTTTTTGGTATTTTTGTTTTTTTTTTGGGATTATCGAAAGGCCGAACGCCGAAAGGCCGAATGAGTCGGAAGGTCAAATGTACACATTTGTGTACATCTATCAAATACACATTTGTGGTACATCTATCAGTAGAAGCGATACAATTCCTTTGATCTGTGTCTTCAAGGTTGACGAAGCATTTATGAATCATTAAAAACGCAATTCGCTCCAATACATTCGTCGATGCCATACTAACCCAACCACAAAATAAATTGAAACATTTCTGGTAGAACTATCAGTAGAAGCAATCTGAGCGATACGATTCCTTTGATCTGTGTCTGAAATTTTGACGAAGCAATTTCCATTATCGTAAATATTAAGAACTTTACGGAAAAAGTAAAATTTGATCGACATTTTATAAATTTTAATTTTAATTTGGGGCGCACTTTGTGAATTGCGTTTCTGAATTTTAGTTTTCTGGATTTTTTTTCGGGATTTTCAGTTTCTGTTTTATTTTTTTCTAGTTAAGGTAGCCAACCCAAATATAAACTTTGGTTTTAAAAAAAAATAAAAATTTTGAAAATTTTCATTCATAAATGATATTAAATTAAAATTACTTTCGACACAAACGGCCTTTCGCCATTTAGACTTTCGATACAATCATCATTTCGATATTCAGCTTTCCGATATTCGAACTTTCGGCCCTTTCGGCCTTTCGAGATTCGGTCTTTCGATACATTTGGTCTTTCAACACATTCGGCCTTTTGACATTCGGTCTTTCGGCCCTATCCCGATTTTAATGATATTCCTGATTCTTTCAAGTTCAAATGTAACAAACTAAATGTATGCTGTATCATCCGAATATTTGATAGTTTACAACAAGAAAATACCAATTTAAAATCAAAAGTTATGCAACTGGAATCAAAAATCGATTACCTTGAGCAACTTACAAAAAATAAATCAGTGGATATTATTGGATTACCGATGCTACGTAACAACAGTGAAATGTTAAATACAACCTTGCAAGTTATTTACATCTGGTTTAAGGTCAACGAACCTGATTTTAAGTTTGTTTTTTAACTTAAATCGTGTGATGTTAATAAATCTGGTAAAGTAATTGTTGAATTTAATAACGGCCCCGTCCTGAAAAACAGTGTTTAACAAGCCAAGGGTAAAATAAAAAAATTATCAACCGGGTGTTTAACCCTAATGTTGAGAATACATTTTAGATATGTTAACATAATAATTAATTATACGTTATTGATTCAAAATAACTACATCGAATCTATTCTAATTACTTAGCCTAATGTGGAATTATACTAAAACACTTATTGAAAATTCAGATTGAACACATATCAAAAATTATTTAAAGATGATGCGCTTATCATTGAGTTTTTGATCAAAATTAGTGAATTATTCAATTTCATTCTTCCTTGTTTATAAAATCAACAATCATGTTAACGTTAGTTTAATAGTGGAGGTCATCCGTGTTGTGCCATTTTGGTAGATTTAAAATAATTTTCAAGCATCTATTCTGGAAAATTTGCATTTGCATAAAATGTGTTAAAGCATAATTAGCAAATATTGGGCAAGCTTATGTCAATACGGTTCTTAAAATGGAAGTACAGTCAAGGTAAACTTCATTTCGATCTAAACCAGGGACAAGTATTGCAGTATCATCGGCATAGAATGCTATACGACTATATAGAATTTTAAGAAAATCAACAATAAAGATGTTGTATAAAAAGGGACTTAGAACAGCACCTTGGGGCAATCCAGCTAGGATGTCATGAGTATTGCTACTCATGTTGGAAAGCCATATACTTTAATAATTTATAAGTGCATTATGCCAGACCGAGGCAAATGCTTTCTCAATGTCGATAGATAACTTGCCGACAGATTTTTTTAAATAAAAATTTGACTTAATTATCGATACATTTCTAGCCAGTTGGTGACCAGTGCTGACACCAGGGGTGCGATTATGTGTCTCTCATATTACGAGTTACGAGTTTCGAGAACTTGAAACTCAGTAATTATGTAAGCAATTACGAGAAACACTTTTGTTTGTTTGAACATAAGTGTTGCCCGATAGCGTCATTTTCGGCTTACAATTTTGTTGTTATTATGCACAGTACTGTGGTTGTTATGCATATTTTGATTTTTTTTTTTTTTCAATCATTACGAGTTGTCTGTCGCACATAAAAAGCTGTACGAGTAAAACAACAACAACAAGTCGCAATTACGAGAACTCGTAAAGTTTTACATAATCGCGTTTTGTCGCAATTTCGAGAAACTCGAACATTGGGAACAATTTGCAGAGCCCCAACTTGTTTGATTAAACGCTTTAAAATGACTCTCTCGAAAAGTTTACCCAGACAACTTAATAATGAAATATGTCGGTAACTATGTGGGAAGACTTAATTTTGATCGGTTTAGCGATTGGAATAGCAACTGTCTTTTGCCATTGACCTGGAAAGTAGTTTATCTTGAAACATCCATTGATAAGAATGGTTAAATATATCAGTGCTTTCCGCGAAAGATTTTTTAAAAGCTTATTATTAAGTTTATCTATACCCGGAGATTTTGAGTTCTTTAAATATTTGGTTAGGGACGCTAATTCTTTAAATTTCATATATTGAGTAGTGTCAGATAGATGATCAATCACAATTATTAAGTGCTGCTAATTCTGCGTTGACGGCTGAAATGGTTACTGGATCTGATAGAGAATCAGTTATATTCTGAGAATTACTAAAGGTATCAACTACATTACACTTTTCACAGGCTGTAAGTAGTTTAACGTTGTTGTGATGTAAGCAAAGGTTACATGCCCTTTAATTGAACTTATGTATAAATCAATGGTTTTCTCATAAATCCAAATAAGAAAACAATTTTCTTAGTTATAAATAAAAATTGGTTTTATTTAATCACTTAGTTTAGTTTTTATTTAAAATGAAAACCAAAAAAGAGAGTTTGGCCAAATTCTTTATTGCATAAATCAACAAACGATTCAGTATTACAAAATAACAAAACGAAATTTGTGAGATTTTCGTAGGAATCAGTAGTAAGTTGGACTACCTTTCAATTTCATATCCTCTTATATCTATTTAGGCATAGACATCACCGGCTTAACGGTAACCACAGGCTCTATTTTTCATTCGGTTGGCAAGGTGTTTTTAAACTCAGCTTTGCTTCTGATGTTGTGAATCCGATTCCGGTGCTCTAATTCGTTTCATAGTGGCATTCTGAGTTGATGTGGGCAATTATAGATAAGCCAATTGTCTTGTAAAATATTTAAATACCCAAATCATATAGTCGTTGAAATCATAAGCACCAGTTTTCCCACTCCTATTGGTGACATACATCCCCACACCATGATAATAGCTCCGCCGTGTTTAACTGCGCCTTCTGTATTTGGTCTTTGCATTTCAGCGTTTGGTTTCCGCCGCACTCCAACCCTTCCGTTGTTCCCATAAATATTAAACTTACTCTCGTCAGAGAAAATGACAGCGTCCCAAATTCTTTAGGCTTATGGACATGAGATAATGCAAAATTAAGCGTTTCTGCCGATTTTTGTTTGTTTCAAAATGGCTTGTTTCTGGCGATGCGGCTCCTAAATCCAGCTCGGTTAATTATTTCGTTAATAGCGGATCGATGACATTTCTTTACTGCATTTACAAACATCTTCGCAGCTATTTTACTTGCAGACTTATCTGGATCAGCTCTGATTTTTGTTACAACAGAACCATTTATTTCGTAATTTTTAATGATTGTTTGTACTATACACTCACTCTTCTTAATAATTTGAGATATTTCATTTTAGGATTTTCCTTCCTTCTTAAATTTCACCATCAACAAACGCAAATCCTTATACACCTCGTTTTGTTTATCTGACATTTCCAAAAACTACTTATTACACATGGAAATAAAGGACGATAAACTGCCAAAATACTAGTAAATGTGTTATTTTCGAAATGTTGTGTGAAAGATAGATAAAACCTGAATTAATGTACTTATAGGGTACCAAATGTAAAAGAAGAGCATGTAGACTTTTGCAACACCAAAATGAGCACTTATGTTTGTTTAATTACGAAAATACCGCTATTTGAAACAAACGATTTTTTGTTGTAAACGGAAGTAAAAAATAATAAAATAATATCCTAGCCAAATCCCATTAGAGGTACAATTGTTATGTGACCCGAATGCAATAGCGACTGAAGATTGAATGAAAGATGGATGAAATTTCTGACATATATGTACTGAAATTGATAAAGGGAGACTTTTGGGATTGCTAGGTTTTTGGCCTCGTGAATTAAATTAGTTATAAAATCTATACCATCTCATCAATGCTGCAGTTATCTAAAATTTTCCCAATCTTTAAGTTAGCGGCATTAATATTATTTTGGACATGGTATCTGTATAACCACCAATCATTATATTTATAAATTATGTTTGCAGGCGAATATCAAACATACCTGGCAGATGGCCAGACGACAGCGCACTGTTAGTTACCACAATATTTAACGTATATGGTGTTTTTTTTTTGAAGAAGTAGGACAATATGCATTGGTTGGTGGATAACTTTTTTGCATTTCAGAATAAAGGATACTTAATTCAGAGTTTGCTTTTAGGCAATCCCACGAGCAATGTCTGGAATTGAAGTGTCCATATAAGAAATAATCTTCTTTAAGTGATGTAAGCAATTGAATATCAGACCTATTTGATCCAGGAACCTAAACTGCTATGAGATTAATATAACTTTTATCCGTTTAATACGCACACCAATTGACTCAATTACCTCTGTATTAATATATGGTAACTGTTGGTGAATCACGATGACCACACCTCCATATCCACTATCACGATCTAAATGATAACATATAAAATTCCGATTATTAAAGCGATTTTCCTCACACAAATAGGTTTCATTAATAAGCGCAACATCAATTGAGTGATCTAGAATAAAGTTAAAAAATTCAATTGATTTTTTTAATGTGCTACGAGTATTCCAATATAATATACTTAGCTTATATTGTGGGTTCATAATAGGATACAAATATTTTCCAGCTATTTCAAAAATAGTGCCTACTTGGCCGAACTTACTACGACAATTTTTCAATTTTACATACCCTTCTTTCTTATAAATCGGAACTTTCAAAATATGAATTAGATGTATATTATGCGGTGCTGTAAAGTGGCTTGCTTGTGTGATTTTGTACTAATGTTTTATTCGATAATGATGGTATTATAGGTGGTTGAGGCTTAACTCCCGGAAAATGTTGTTGATTGAGAAAAAAATGATTACTCCTTACATTGGGTTTCACGGAATTCCTCAAAGTTCTGTAAGCAATTTAATTTTCCCTATTTAAGCACTTACATATAGTGTGCCAATTTTCTCTGGATCATCACGTTGTGGACATCTCTTGGTAGAATGAGTAGATTTGTATATTTTGCAATTCGCTGGTACTGTGCATGCAGATGTAACATGACCGGACTGTGAACTGTTTCCGCAAACGTAATGTTTACAGGCTTCAGTAAGATGTTCTACCCCGCAAAAAGCACAATGAAATGGAAGATTATATTGTTTTGATCCATGTAATATTGAAATTGTCGACATTGTGTAATGTTGTTTCGTTTACGATAGTATGACCAATTAACAGCAACGTTATAAATGTATTTATGACCTTTTAAATCATTTAAATTGTGTTCACCATTTCTAAAGTAAAGAAGAAATATTTTCTGTTCTTCAAATTCAGAATTTTTCAACTTCAATGCTGTTAACTGGTTGGATGTTTACATTTTTCACTTCATCCGTTAATTTCTCTTCCGCCAATTCATAAGAAAAATTTATCACGTTTTGTTTGAAATTTGACGTTACATTTTTATGATCATTCATATTGTTTAGTTGAAGTCTAATACCGCTACGATTAATTTTTGTAGAATAATTAACTATGTATATTAAGTTGGTTTAACACGTTTCTAATAACTTGGTATGTTTGATTTTTAATTATAACAGGTGGGATTTTTGGTTTTTTCCCCGTTGGAATATCATTTAAATTTTTAAGCATTAACACTAAAATTAAAATATTATAATAAATTAAAAATTTAATAATCAGTAAACAATCTTTTGTTTATTGCATTCCTTAAAAATTGCAGTTATAAAATTGTTTTCCTCAATGGATTTTTGGTTTATAAAAAACTTTGTCCTATTTTCTAAATTACAGTAGTACAAAATTATTTTTTTTGTAAGTTTTTGTTACAGTAATAAATAATTCAACAATTTAATTATTTTTGTTTTCTTCGAACTAGGATAATAGATAAACTTTTTTTTGTATTACGAGAACATATTATGTACATATACATAGATTTTTATACGTACTTGAATTCTTGGCAACATTATTGCAATGAAATATAACTTTCATCTCGTTATACTCTATGTACTTCTATATATAATATGTACATTGTTAATACATATGTAAATTTAAATTTTAAAAATGATTTGATTACAAGATTTGGAATGGAATTTGAATCACAGTATGTATTCGTATACATTTGCATATTTGATTTTACATATTACTGCTTACTATCAAAACATGTATCAAAAGTATTTGTGCATTTTTTTTATTCCAACTAAACTTTAAAATTGTTTAAAAATAATAATGTTTTTTTTAAAACTAACATTTTCAATTAAATTATAAAGATTATTGTGCTATAGCTATGTATAATCAAATTTTTATTTTTAATTTTTTTTTTGTGATAGAAATCACAACTAATGTAATTTTATTGCCTAATTAAATAGTGATTTAGCTAAATTTGATTTATTATTATTGATTATGATCTAGAATAAATAAATTCGTTACCGTTATCCATGATTACAACTTTAATTGACAATTAAAACTACTTAGGGTCTTAACCTTTTTGTCTATGACGGTGTACCCGGGTGATTTTTTTGCGTGTTGTTTACTATAATCTTTTAGTCTATAACGGGTCATAACGGGTTTTCGTTTTTGTTGTTCATGTTGATTATTCCAGCAATTAAGTTTCGAGAATTCTAGACGTAAACGCTAAACAAAACCAGTGATGTTATAAGTCCGAAATTTGAAACACACAGAGTTGATAAAATTTATATCCGCTATTAATCTTAAATATTGTAAATAAAATGATAAAAAACTCTCAATACATAAATAATATTGATTAATAAAATCATCTGGATAATGCTATAAAATTAGCTTTGTTACTGTTCCAAAATTTGTCATAAGCGTAATTATTGTGAATAAATTGGACAAACAAAAAACAATAAATCGAATATAATAATAAAGTTTTAATGTGATAAAGTGTTTCTGTCTGACTGAGACAGTGGAAACGCTCAAAAAAGTGAAGATAATTTGATTTCGCCATTTAACGCAAAAAAACACCATTTCCCTTTACAAACGGGTATATTAGTAAATTGAATTGACGAGTTAAATCGGATCATACTTTCGTTTCGTTTACAAATCAAGTTTTGTCACCTAATTTCTGGACAAAAGGTGTTCTAATCAGACGATTTATTTAGAGGACGGCTTCAAAAATTTGCTACCGGGTAAAACAACGATTAAACGTCAATCAGCTGGAAGAGTCATAAATATAAATTAAAATTATATAATATTAATAGTTTTTCCTTCAGTATAAGGTCTCTAAATTCTCAAAATCACATTTTGCATCTATATTCTATCAAATAATAGTTCCAGCATCCATGGAAAAGCCGCATCGTTTCAACTTGGATGATTATGGTGTATAGTCCTCATCAGTGAGACATGGCTAACAAGCAGTTTGAATTTTGAGGAATTTTTTCCTACTCACTATGTACATCGTCCATAAGGAAGACAGATATAAATTTAACACGTGTGGGTAATTGCAACACGGAAACTTTCGAATTTCAGAATAAAGCTTCTCATACCGTTAGAATCGAATTAGTGCTCATTGGATAAAATTATTGCTAATCCAAAGCCTGAAAAACGGGAATTAATGGAATATTGAAACCTTATGTCCAGTGAAAACCAGACACCTAAAATCAATTAACTTAAGCCCGAATTTATAGTCGTAACTATTGCTATTACTACAGCAACGATTATGGAAAATCAGTTCAAAATCATGTCAAAAATTCAATATATATTTCGAATTTACTTTCTTGTTTTGGATATTTTGTAGCAATGTTTATAGTGATGGATTTTGATCACTATAAGCGTTGTTACATTACAAACAAATCCTATAGTGAGGTTTATAAATACGAAACGTTATAGTAAAACAGTATAGTTATAGTTATTGCAACGATTATAAATTCGGGCTTTAATAAATTTTCAATATAAAATATTCTAGCAACCCATAAAAATATGGTTGGAGCGTTGCAATGCCCAGATAGCCTGCATAAAATATAAATACATTAAACCAGTGTTGTGCCACGTAATCTACACCGCGTAGATTACTTCTACGCTTTACTATCTACGCGTAGACAATGGGTATAAACTATATTTTATTTTCTACTCATATTGTCTATAACATTGTATACACTACTATTGCCTGTCTACGCCATTCGATTTTATGAAATTATGCCATAACCTTAATTGTTTATATCCAAAAAATGCTGATTTCTGTTTTAAATTTTGAATTTTTTTTTCAAATTTGGTATTACTACGTTAAAATGGAAATTATAATTAGAGTTTTAACGCTGGAGGTAAATATTGACCACTAGCTACTTATGTTCAATTTTAAAATTATAACTCCACTAAAAATAAGACATTGGTCGATTAACTTTCGCATCATCTTGAAATCAGATGCTTTTATTTTATATGGGAATGTTGTACCAGCTAACATACTAATTTTTGATATTATTTGTGTGTGTTGTTTAATTATTTACTAGAAAGTAGAAATCGAATCTTCTCTTGCGTCTAGTTTGAGTATTGAAGCATTAAATTTAATCTAAATTTGTCAACTCTATACTTGCATTGTGCTTTTAACAAACTCCAACTTAAATATTTAAAAGTTCACTTATCTGTCACAGATAGATGCGCTTTCATTTTTCAATTAGTATTACATGTTATTTAACGTATTAACCGCCAATGTCTAAGTAGCCTTTGTGGTACTAGAATAGTATTGGTGGTTTGGTGATTTGTGTCGAATATTATATGAGAGAGATTGAGAAAGACAGAATAATATTACGAGCTAATTATTTACAAACAGCTATGGAGTTGAATTATATGCAGAATAATGTGGTTGTTGTATTCCTACGTAAAATGTGCTTTGATTTTTTCGGTACATGATTTGGTTTTTCCGAATATAGAAATTTTGTTTCACGACAAAAAGTTAAAAAATGACTTGAAACCCCGAAGAAAGTCGTTCTAATTTTGCCGACAATACATTTATGTACACAATTTTATGGAGGAATGTCAGGTATGACATTTGACATCACCTTAATAGTGAATATCTCTCGATTTTTTTTTATCGTGCAAATAGAAACACTAATTTTTTACCTAGATTGCTGAAGTATTGTAACATTGGAAATGTTTTGTTTGACATTTCAATTGGACTTAATCATAATTGGTTCCAAGTTCCATCCTAATTGGCCACATTGCAGAACTTCATCATAAAATCATTTTAGATAAAAAAATCGTACATGTCAAATTTCATCATAATCGGTTACCGCCAAGATATCAGTTTTGTGTTTTAATTTTTTGTCTCAGTTATTTTCGAGTTACTTCGCTATAAATATTTTTAATTTTAAAAAGACCGAAAAATACCTAGAAAGAAAATCTTGCATTCATTTTAAATCGCCAGATTACCAAACAGTCAATCAGCCAAGTAATTACTCAGACATACAAGAAATGTTGGAACCTCTTGAGTGTTTTGAAGAACGGGGTTCCAGATGGATTTCAGTTACTTCAAAACATTTTAGGAGCCTTTATATAATTATTAGAACTATTCTCGGTGAATATCGTTCGATAAACGCATAAAATAATTTATATTATGTATATGATTTCCGTACCCCAAAATGAATTTTGAAGTATAATAATTTAGCAATCAATATCCTTGATCGGTATTAATATCGATCAATAAAAATTCGTTCCACATACTCCAAAATATCTTAGGGGCCCGAAATAACTTATATCAAACATTATCGGACCACTTCACATGAGAAAACACTCTTAAGCAAACGAGAGGCGAGGAAAATTTATATTTCTATAAATTATTATTCTTAAACTTTTATTTTATTTCAACATTACAGATGAGTTGCCTGAAACCACAGCAAAAATGTCTGTAGACTAAAATTTGTGGGCGATATCAATTGAATTTAAGACCGTTCTGAGATCTTATCGGCGGTTTCCGACTCTCCTGTTAAATCTCTGATTGTGATTGTGAATCATTGTAACGACCGTTTTAGTATTATTTGAAGAATTTCGCCATCCATCGACTATATAGTAATACGGACCAATATCTGATTTGGCTTCTGTAAGGCATTTATTGTAAGTTCTATCAAGCAATGTAGTAGATAGAAGTTTTCTTCCGGGGACTTTCTCAGTATAAGCTGGACGAATTTTTAAAATAAAATGTTTAAAATGAATCGACTCAACGATTCTTAACGGTAAATTTCAGCCATATACAAATTTTACAAGGGCATCATTTATGTCAATTTCATCTTGATTACTTAGTCTGTCTGTAAAATTTACCATAGACATGTTTTGTTTTTGGAGTTATAGGAGGTTTTAACTTCAAAATCGGTGTCGGCGCACTTTGGTAATAGCGGATGGAACTAAGGAGCGTGGATGAAGAAACATTGTTCGTTGCTCGTGTAAACCCGCAAATTGATGTTAGCCTGAGATCCGAAAATATGTGGGACGATGACGTTGTCTAGCTTAAAGGTAAAATAATCAGATCTTCAACGATTTGGCCAATACACTCATCGAGCGTATAACTTAACGAATCCAATCTCTAAACCAATATAATATCATTATTAGTATCATTTCGATTTTTACATTTATGAGTACCAAATACAATATTTTATACATACATTTTCAACTATTTCTATCCCTAATGAGTTATTTAATGTGTCCGGAAGAGTTAAAAATATAAAGGGCTGAAACCTCCCGAGGTGATCAGAACTTCGGTCTTTGGTATCTTCAATCATAAAGTTGGTGTGACAGTTTTGATATTATTGACTTCTATTTTAACCTACATATATTTACTTATACAACAACAGCCAAACAGGTCAAAAGCGTCAAAAACATGGGTACAGGCATCCAATTTAAAGCGAAAAATCGCATTCTAGAACTTTATACCGAAAGTAATATAACAAATTATACTGATACTTCTAACCGTTTAACTGACTATATTTCAGAAATTTATCCTAAAACTCATTTAAGAATCCCATTTACAACGCACATTTCAAATTTCATAACAAACGGGTAAGGAATAACTAAGTTCCATCCAACTTAGCCATATTCCAGAGCTTTATCCAAAAATCATTTTGGAATCCCAGTTCTAATACACATAAAATTTCATCATAATCGGTTAAGAAATAGCCAAGTTCCATCCTACTTGGCCATATTCCAGAGCTTTATAAAAAATTATTTTATAATTCCATTCCCAACACACATGTCTAATTTAATGATACCCGCGGTTAAGGCATAGCCAAGTTCCATCTTACTTAGCCATATTCCACTCATATCAAATATTCCCATTTCCATACACATATCAAATTTCATTATAATCAGTTAAGAAATAGCCAAGTTCCATCATATTTGGCCATATTCCTGAACTTCGTCCAAAAATCATTTTAGAATCCGATTTTCAGTACACATGTCGAATTTCATTATAATCGTTTGAAAAATGTGCAAGTTCCATCATACTTGGCCATATTCTAGAACTTCATCCAAAACTCATTTCAGTTTCCCATTTCCAATACACATGTCGAATTTCATCATAATCGGTTGAGAAATAGGCAAGTTCCATCATACTGAGCCATATTCCAGAACCAGATACAAAACTCCTTTTAGAATCCCATTTCCATTACACGTGTCGAATTTCATCATAATCGGTTGAGAAATAGCCAAGTTCCATCATACTTGGCCATATTCCAGAATTTCATCCAAAACTCATTTTAGATTCCCATTTCCAATACATATGTCGAATTTCATCATAATTGGTTGAGAAATGGACAAGTTCCATCATACATGGCCTTATTCCAGAACCTGATCCAAAACTCATTTTAGAATCCCGTTTCTAACACACAAATCAAATTTCATAATAATCGGTTGAGAAATAGACAGGTTCCATCATATTTGGCCATATTTCAGAACTTCAACCAGAAATCGTTTTAAAATCCCTGAACTTCATCCAAAAAACATTTTAGAATCCCATTTCCAATAGAAATGGTGAATTTCATCGTAATCGGTTGAAAAATGGGCAAGTTCCATCCTACTTGACCATGTTCCAGAATTTCATCCAAAACTCATTTTAGAATCCCATTTCTAACACACAAATCAAATTTCATAATAATCGGTTGATAAATAGGCAAGTTCCATCATATAAAAAATTTGTTAACTATTCACTACATCTTAATCCAACCTCAACTCAACTCCTACTCAACTTTAACTCAACGCGCAAATTGACCCCTAATTTAACCTTCAAATCAATTTCCAATTCAATTCAATAGCAAGTATTTTGGGTCAATTCGTATGGCAGGTACCCCACCCCCTTGACGTACAGTCTCCAAAAGCTTTTCAAATCTCCGCCTTGACCATAGAAACAGATTGGCGAAAAAAAATTCCAAATCGGACAAGCCGTTCTCGAGATACCATGAGTCCAGACATCCAGACACACAGACATCCAGACATCCAGACATCCAGACAGACGGACGGACATTTTTTTTTTGCATTTTCAGACTCAAGGACTTTCAAAACGTCGAGAAAAGTGGTTTTGGACCAACCAAATTTTTCATCATTTTTGACAGGATTTCAATACTTTGGTCTTTTTAGACCTTTTTAGAAGTTTCGCGTTGAGACCTACATTTCCAACATTTTTATTTTTAGGTCGTCCCGGCATAATTTCAAAATTGTTTTCGGGTAATGCGTATCACATTCACACACAACCACCAATATTGAATTGACGGAATGCTAGAGCGGCTATTCAGTGTTAATTATTTTTCGAACTAAATGAATGTAAGGTCATACACACTCGCTCAGATTTTTTTGGCAATTTGCTAAATCTTTCGTCAATATTTTGTGAATTGAATTTAGAGATTAATGAAATGATATTACATAATGTTTGTACTATTATATATAGGCTAATTATGTTGAAATGTCTACTTCATTTTAGCTTAGTCTACAGCATTGTCGACATAGTCTACAAATAAGTTGATATTTACCACAAAGTTTAACACCACAAGAAAATTTCCGATTAATTGTTAATCGAAATTTGGCCAAATCGTTTAGCGATCATGTCCTAATTCTGATGCCACTAAGAATGGTAAAGTATCATGGATAATTTTAAGTGGTAAAGAATGGTAAAACCTTATGGGTAAGAACCGTCATCAAAATATCGACCAACATTTTTTATCGAACCCTATTCACCCTATGAGAGAATTTTCTTTGACGAAAATTGAGTATTTTAGGAAAATATTCCAATAAAGTATTTTTATTGAATAACGGAATGATATTTAGTTAATTAAACCTGAACACTCACGGTTGGGGAGCGATGCAGATTACTCGCTTGCCTTGGCTAAAAAACTGGTTTGAATCTATGCTAAGATGTATAATGGCTAAATTATTTAAAAATAGGGTTGGCCACATTATCTCGCAATACAAAATCTATTTTACAAAATCTTTTTTACAAAATCTCGCAATACAAAATCTCGCAAAAAAAACAAATTCAAAGCAAAAAATTCTAATCAGTCACCATCGATTTTAATGAGAGATTTGGTTATCAACACTTCCTCCGACTTCTGCATTTATCTTCCAACAGCCAAAGCTCAAAGAATTAAAATTCAACGCGCCCGCCATAATAAAATAAAAGAGCCTGTAAACTTTGCAGATCTTAACATTCCCCACAACATTCGATATGTTGAAGGAGAATTATTTGTCTTAACCGAAGAAGAGTTCGATGGCGAAAAAATTATTTTGTTGGGAACGATTTATTCGCTAAAGCTCCTCGCTGAATCCAGTTGTTGGATTGTGGATGGTACTTTCGACGTTGTACCATCCATATTGCGACAGCTGTTGTCAATACACGGACGTATTGATGGAGAAATATTACCATTGGTATTTTTCTTGATGATGAGCAAAAAAAGTAGAAAAGTATATGACCAATTGTTTTCGAATTTAAAAAAAATTTGCTTCGAAAATGAAATTCAGTTAATTCCGACGAGAATAATTTGCGACTTCAAATAAACAATAGTATCGTCAGCATCTTATTTTTTTCCGGAAACCGTTTTTAAGGGATGTATATTTCATTTCGGTCAAATTATTTGGCGGAAGATCCAAAAAGAAAGGTTGGTGCACAAGTATGGGAACATCGAATCTTTTTCAATGCAAATTAGAATGATTAAAAGCCTAGCTTTTCTGCCAGATTATGAAGTTGCTGCGTATTATGCCAGTTTGTCTAATGAGTTTAAAGACACAGATGTCAAACGAATTGGATCATGGTTCACCAAGATATAAACTTGAATTATGGTCTATAGCTGACTCAGGAATTGCTTCTGAATGCTTCCCTCGAACGCAAAATAGTATGGAAGCCTGGAACCGTCGTTTAAAAGTTGTGGTCGGCCAACGACAAGCGGGTGTCTATAAAATAATAGAGAATCTAGCAAAGGAAGCGATTTTGGCAAAGCTTAGAATTGAACAACTTAAATCCGGTATCCAGTTTCCCAAAAAACGAAAGCAAATTAACAAGAGGAAAAAAATACAAAGAATATTAAAGAAAAAGGCTAGACTCATTCCAATAGAATTTTTAAAAAATATTGCCTATAATATAATAATTAATTAATTAATTTTCTGCCACTGTTATTTTTAAATATTATTGCATAAAATAAAATGATTTAATAATTTTCCGTCATTGTTATTTTTCAATAATATTTTTGTAATTGCAAGATTTTGTAATAAGAGGTTTTGTAATGCGATATTTTATAATGCGAGATTTTAAAATGCGAGATTTTGTAATGCAAGATTTTGAAATGCTATATTTTTTTAAAATGCGAGATTATGTAGTACGAGATTTTGTAATACAAGATTTTGGAGTGCTCCCGATTTTATTCCATCGGATTTATTCTGGTATAACAACGGCGTTTTTCCTTCTCCTACCGATGAAAGGATCTTAGTAGTTAGGGAATGCGAATAAGCAACTGTAAAGGAAACGCGGGCATTAATGGTAAAAATAAAAAAAACAGCGAAATAAGTTTCACTCCTTGGTATCGATTACATGAAAGATTATTTTGCTTTTAACTCGATAAATTTGTCACGGATTCTATCTTAAAACCAAGTACTTCAAGCAGAACTAGGAAAAAAAATGGCAGACACGTTACTTGAACAGAATTTTGACCATTTTGACTATCCGAACATTACATTACAGATTATGTGATTAAAAAATAAAGCATTTGAATAGCCTTCTTTAAAATTTTTACCACAAGTGGATCAACATTTCTAAATTGTTATTCTTTAACAGTAGAAGTAAATTATCCTGTATTAGAAGATTATAAACCAATATTTTTGGCATTTAGCTTAATCTACTCCTGAACCGACGATATTATATTTTAAGAATATAAATATAAAAAAACTACTTTATTGCGATGTATTAGAAAAGAAGAGAACCACAACCAATAATCCAAACCAACATTTTTTATTTTTGGTTTAGTACAAACAGAACCGTTAATTTATTTTAATCTACAAATTGACGTAACCAAATAACTTTCAGCAGTATTGCGATGAACTTTAAATTGAATTGTAAAAATTTAATATTTTCTCGGCTCTGTGAATTAAGTCCGCGAGATCAATTCCGCCAACAACAATGAACTAATTTCACAGCAATTTTATTCCAAAATTATTTCTTTTTTAATTATGAATTAATTTCTCACTACATTTTCAATATGATTTAAATCCACGACAACAAATTTTTAAAAACTGAATTAAATCCGTATGCAATTTATTCATATATAAAATTTGATGTCCGCGGATTTAGTTCATACGGGAAAAAAATAATTTTCGCCATACAAAAATTTTCGGTGCAATTAATTGTCTCGAACTTAATTTGGTCCTCCTAATTTTTGTGCTTTTTTTACTTTTGTTGTTGTATTGTAAAGTTTTTGACCTATCAAAAAATAAAAAAACTTAACTTTAAAAATCAAAGCAATGCATTTATTGAAAATTTATGTGGTTTAGAAAAGTCAAATTTATTTTATCAAATATTGACCGACCGAAACTTGCAGACGCATCTGGGTTAAGGACGCCTTTCTTTTCGCGAAAATAAATAGTTTTTCTTTGGAATTTTTATTGAATTTATGTTCTTAACTTATTATCACCCTGTGATTGTAGTTTGAAATTTTTTTTACAGGTAGTTATTTTTTGGGCATTAATGGGTTAAATTGAATAATTCAGTTAAACCTTTACTGGATTATTCCTGCCGTCCCCTCTTCATATAAAAATGTACCCATTAACAGTCCATTTTAGGACAAAACACTATTAGCACTAGAACCACCATCATGCACTATCACTAATATAGGAAAGGGCGGGTGGCATAGTGAGCGGCGCTTAACGAAATTCCTGCGAACCTTCCTAGTACATGGATGTTTCTTCAATTTTAAATACAGAGTGAACCAATTAATATGTATGATTTTAGATAATTATCGAAAAAATCATGGTACTCGTCCATGCAAAGGAGACATTTTGCTGACACTTTATTTGCTTATCTATACGTATTTGTAAGTAATTTTAACACCTGATATATTTAAAACGCAAAACATAATTTGGTGTGAAAAATTATCGAATTGAACTTCCAAAGTAAACTGTATTTACCATAAAAACATTAAAATACCATTTACAAATAGCATAGACAAACACAACTGAAGCCCATCAACAAATAATATCATTAACCAAAATGTAAATAACACACAAAGTTTATGGATCAATATTATGATGAAGAGTAATAAAAAATGGGGTTACAACCCTCTCCATAAGCACATATTAGCCTATCACCACCCATGGGAAAATCTATACATATAACATTTATATTGTGTATATGTTTTGTACATAAAAAAAAAAATTGGAAGCAATAAAAATGAAAAACTATAATATTTACAACAATATCTAGCTCTGAACCTAAATTACATTCAAACCTTATACTATGTAGTATTTATAACTAGGAAGAAGGGGTTCTTCAATATGGTGATTTAATACTATATACTAACCAGGACGAAAGCTACCCGTTTTTAAATCGAACATTTCGACAAAAGTACCTGACAAATTGTGTATGCAGCCACGTGTACAAAACAATGGTTTCATATATGTTAGTCAGGTGTCAACGTGACCTATAATTAAGTTAAACCATATACAGCTATAGAGTATAGAAGGATGAATTTATTTTGTAGGGTTTCTTTGTGTCCCACTAAATTACCGTTGTTATTACCCGTTTTTTTGATATTGATTTTTAATTTACCTTAATTATGTATAATGTACCTTTGTTATTTTTATGTTTTAGATATATTTATTAGCAGCAAAGCCAAGTAAAACAGTTACCGTACTATTTCGAATACACATGAATTATTTAAATGGCCCACTGTTGGCGTTTGTTTTCCCCGAAACCGATTCGAGAACAATGACAATGGAGGTGACCACATATTGGCTGCAACATGGACTAATGTTTATTATACCAATTTATTTATTGCGATTAGGAGGTAAACACAAAAAAATAAATCAAAATTTGAAAGATTAATGGATAATCGATTTTTTGTTTTAATTCTAGGTGTTTATAATATGGAGGACGTGTCAGACTGGAGTTGGAACATCATTAGTTACGCATTATTAATTATCTATCATTTTTTGTTTTTAACATTTTTTTCAATTGTAAGTATGTAGTACTAATGATTTTTAGAATATACAAATTAATATTCGTTTCCTGGTTTGCGAGTGGTACGCTAGTGAACCTCTATTTTAAACTATTTATTTATTAGACAATTTAATATCTACCACTAAGTAATACTTAGTCGGTATAATCGGAAAACAAGCTTTTAAAAAATCAGCGCAAATGACATCCGATTGTAGTCTATATATCCAAGCATATATAAATTCCCCCAAAAAGACCCAATATGCCTGGTTGATAACTGTTCAGATATTTTATCAAAGATATTTTTCAGATATCAGACAAAATCAAAGAGCGGCTTTTCTTAAATATTTCAGACAATTTTCCACGGAACGTGTAGAAATATTCGACCGATCCAAATGGCCGTTTGTATGACAATTACAGGTGTCAACGCCTATTGATAGAGGTATCAATCATCGAAATCGGTTCACATTTGCAGATTTTCGATTTTTGTGGCTCTGAATTTGTGGGCTATAGCTTAGTTGATTTTCAAAAAAATTGAATTTTCCTCGGAACGTGTAGAATTATTCGACCGATCCAAATGGCCGTTTGTATGACAATTACAGGTCTCACGCCTATTGATAGAGGTATCAATCATCGAAATCGGAGCACATTTGTAGATTTTCGATTTTTGTGGCTCTGAATTTGTGGGCTATAGTTCAGTTGATTTTCAAAAAAATTGAATTTTCCACGGAACGTATAGTTCAGTTGAAACGTGTAGAAATATTCGACCGATCCAAATGGCCGTTTGTATGACAATTACAGGTCTCAACGCTTATTGATAGAGGTATCAATCATCGAAATCGGATCACATTTGCAGATTTTCGATTTTTGTGGCTCTGAATTTGTGGGCTTCAGTTCAGTTGATTTTCAAGAAAATTGAATTTTCCACGGAACGTGTAGAAATATTCGACCGATCCAAATGGCCGTTTGTATGACAATTACAGGTCTCAACGCCTATTGATAGAGGTATCAATCATCGAAATCGGTTCACATTTGCAGATTTTCGATTTTTGTGGCTCTGAATTTGTGGGCTATAGCTCAGTTGATTTTCAAAAAAATTGAATTTTCCTCGGAACGTGTAGAATTATTCGACCGATCCAAATGGCCGTTTGTATGACAATTACAGGTCTCACGCCTATTGATAGAGGTATCAATCATCGAAATCGGAGCACATTTGTAGATTTTCGATTTTTGTGGCTCTGAATTTGTGGGCTATAGTTCAGTTGATTTTCAAAAAAATTGAATTTTCCACGGAACGTATAGTTCAGTTGAAACGTGTAGAAATATTCGACCGATCCAAATGGCCGTTTGTATGACAATTACAGGTGTCAGCGCCTATTGATAGAGGTATCAATCATCGAAATCGGTTCACATTTGCAGATTTTCGATTTTTGTGGCTCTGAATTTGTGGGCTATAGTTCAGTTGATTTTCAAAAAAATTGAATTTTCCACGGAACGTGTAGAATTATTCGACCGATCCAAATGGCCGTTTGTATGACAATTACAGGTCTCAACGCATATTGATAGAGGTATCAATCATCGAAATCGGATCACATTTGCAGATTTTCGATTTTTGTGGCTCTGAATTTGTGGGATATAGTTCAGTTGATTTTCAAAAAAATTGAATTTTCCACGGAACGTGTAGAAATATTCGACCGATCCAAATGGCCGTTTGTATGACAATTACAGGTCTCAACGCCTATTGATAGAGGTATCAATCATCGAAATCGGAGCACATTTCTAGATTTTCGATTTTTGTGGCTCTGAATTTGTGGGCTACAGTTCAGTTGATTTTCAAAAAAATTAAATTTTCCACGGAACGTGTAGAATTATTCGACCGATCCAAATGGCCGTTTGTATGACAATTACAGGTCTCAACGCTTATTGATAGAGGTATCAATCATCGAAATCGGATCACATTTGCAGATTTTCGATTTTTGTGGCTCTGAATTTGTGGGCTTCAGTTCAGTTGATTTTCAAGAAAATTGAATTTTCCACGGAACGTGTACAAATATTCGACCGATCCAAATGGCCGTTTGTATGACAATTACAGGTCTCAACGCTTATTAATAGAGGTATCAATCATCGAAATCGGATCACATTTGCAGATTTTCGATTTTTGTGGCTCTGAATTTGTGGGCTACAGTTCAGTTGATTTTCAAAAAAAATTGGATTTTTTACAGAACGTATAGAATTATTCGACCGATCCAAATGGCCGTCTGTACGAAAATTACAGGTGTCAACGCCTATTGATAGAGGTATCAATCATCGAAATCGGAGCACATTTGTAGATTTTTGATTTTTGTGGCTCTGAATTTGTGGGCTACAGTTCAGTTGATTTTCAAAAAAATTGAATTTTCCACGGAACGTGTAGAAATATTCGACCGATCCAAATGGCCGTTTGTATGACAATTACAGGTCTCAACGCCTATTGATAGAGGTATCAATCATCGAAATCGGATCACATTTGCAGATTTTCGATTTTTGTGGCTCTGAATTTGTGGGCTACAGTTCAGTTGATTTTCAAAAAAATTGAATTTTCCACGGAACGTGTAGAATTATTCGACCGATCCAAATGGCCGTTTGTATGACAATTACAGGTCTCAACGCTTATTGATAGAGGTATCAATCATCGAAATCGGATCACATTTGTAGATTTTCGATTTTTGTGGCTCTGAATTTGTGGGCTACAGTTCAGTTGATTTTCAAAAAAATTGAATTTTCCACGGAACGTGTAGAATTATTCGACCGATCCAAATGGCCGTTTGTATGACAATTACAGGTCTCAACGCTTATTGATAGAGGTATCAATCATCGAAATCGGATCACATTTGCAGATTTTCGATTTTTGTGGCTCTGAATTTGTGGGCTACAGTTCAGTTGATTTTCAAAAAAAATTGGATTTTTTACAGAACGTATAGAATTATTCGACCGATCCAAATGGCCGTCTGTACGAAAATTACAGGTGTCAACGCCTATTGATAGAGGTATCAATCATCGAAATCGGAGCACATTTGTAGATTTTTGATTTTTGTGGCTCTGAATTTGTGGGCTACAGTTCAGTTGATTTTCAAAAAAATTGAATTTTCCACGGAACGTGTAGAAATATTCGACCGATCCAAATGGCCGTTTGTATGACAATTACAGGTCTCAACGCCTATTGATAGAGGTATCAATCATCGAAATCGGATCACATTTGCAGATTTTCGATTTTTGTGGCTCTGAATTTGTGGGCTACAGTTCAGTTGATTTTCAAAAAAATTGAATTTTCCACGGAACGTGTAGAATTATTCGACCGATCCAAATGGCCGTTTGTATGACAATTACAGGTCTCAACGCTTATTGATAGAGGTATCAATCATCGAAATCGGATCACATTTGTAGATTTTCGATTTTTGTGGCTCTGAATTTGTGGGCTACAGTTCAGTTGATTTTCAAAAAAATTGAATTTTCCACGGAACGTGTAGAATTATTCGACCGATCCAAATGGCCGTTTGTATGACAATTACAGGTCTCAACGCTTATTGATAGAGGTATCAATCATCGAAATCGGATCACATTTGCAGATTTTCGATTTTTGTGGCTCTGAATTTGTGGGCTACAGTTCAGTTGATTTTCAAGAAAATTGAATTTTCCACGGAACGTGTACAAATATTCGACCGATCCAAATGGCCGTTTGTATGATAATGACAGGTTTCATCGCCTATTGTTAGAGGTATCAATCATCGAAATCGGAGCACATTTCTAGATTTTCGATTTTTGTGGCTCTGAATTTGTGGGCTATAGTTCAGTTGATTTTGAAAAAAATTGAATTTTCCACGAAACGTGTAGAATTATTCGACCGATCCAAATGGCCGTTTGTATGACAATTACAGGTCTCAACGCTTATTAATAGAGGTATCAATCATCGAAATCGGATCACATTTGCAGATTTTCGATTTTTGTGGCTCTGAATTTGTGGGCTACAGTTCAGTTGATTTTCAAAAAAATTTGGATTTTTTACAGAACGTATAGAAATATTCGACCGATCCAAATGGCCGTCTGTACGAAAATTACAGGTGTCAACGCCTATTGATAGAGGTATCAATCATCGAAATCGGAGCACATTTGTAGATTTTTGATTTTTGTGGCTCTGAATTTGTGGGCTATAGTTCAGTTGATTTTCAAAAAAATTGAATTTTCCACGGAACGTGTAGAAATATTCGACCGATCCAAATGGCCGTTTGTATGACAATTACAGGTCTCAACGCCTATTGATAGAGGTATCAATCATCGAAATCGGTTCACATTTGCAGATTTTCGATTTTTGTGGCTCTGAATTTGTGGGCTATAGCTCAGTTGATTTTCAAAAAAATTGAATTTTCCACGGAACGTATAGTTCAGTTGAAACGTGTAGAAATATTCGACCGATCCAAATGGCCGTTTGTATGACAATTACAGGTGTCAACGCCTATTGATAGAGGTATCAATCATCGAAATCGGTTCACATTTGCAGATTTTCGATTTTTGTGGCTCTGAGTTTGTGGGCAGTTGATAGTTCAGTTGATTTTCAAAAAAATTGAATTTTCCACGGAACGTGTAGAATTATTCGACCGATCCAAATGGCCGTTTGTATGACAATTACAGGTCTCAACGCTTATTGATAGAGGTATCAATCATCGAAATCGGATCACATTTGCAGATTTTCGATTTTTGTGGCTCTGAATTTGTGGGCTACAGTTCAGTTGATTTTCAAGAAAATTGAATTTTCCACGGAACGTGTAGAAATATTCGACCGATCCAAATGGCCGTTTGTATGATAATGACAGGTTTCATCGCCTATTGTTTGAGGTATCAATTATCGAAATCGGATCACATTTGCAGATTTTCGATTTTTGTGGCTCTGAATTTGTGGGCTATAGTTCAGTTGATTTTCAAAAAAATTGAATTTTCCACGGAACGTGTAGAATTATTCGACCGATCCAAATGGCCGTTTGTATGACAATTACAGGTCTCAACGCATATTGATAGAGGTATCAATCATCGAAATCGGATCACATTTGCAGATTTTCGATTTTTGTGGCTCTGAATTTGTGGGATATAGTTCAGTTGATTTTCAAAAAAATTGAATTTTCCACGGAACGTGTAGAAATATTCGACCGATCCAAATGGCCGTTTGTATGACAATTACAGGTCTCAACGCCTATTGATAGAGGTATCAATCATCGAAATCGGAGCACATTTCTAGATTTTCGATTTTTGTGGCTCTGAATTTGTGGGCTACAGTTCAGTTGATTTTCAAAAAAATTGAATTTTCCACGGAACGTGTAGAATTATTCGACCGATCCAAATGGCCGTTTGTATGACAATTACAGGTCTCAACGCTTATTGATAGAGGTATCAATCATCGAAATCGGATCACATTTGCAGATTTTCGATTTTTGTGGCTCTGAATTTGTGGGCTTCAGTTCAGTTGATTTTCAAGAAAATTGAATTTTCCACGGAACGTGTAGAAATATTCGACCGATCCAAATGGCCGTTTGTATGACAATTACAGGTCTCAACGCCTATTGATAGAGGTATCAATCATCGAAATCGGTTCACATTTGCAGATTTTCGATTTTTGTGGCTCTGAATTTGTGGGCTATAGCTCAGTTGATTTTCAAAAAAATTGAATTTTCCTCGGAACGTGTAGAATTATTCGACCGATCCAAATAGCCGTTTGTATGACAATTACAGGTCTCACGCCTATTGATAGAGGTATCAATCATCGAAATCGGAGCACATTTGTAGATTTTCGATTTTTGTGGCTCTGAATTTGTGGGCTATAGTTCAGTTGATTTTCAAAAAAATTGAATTTTCCACGGAACGTATAGTTCAGTTGAAACGTGTAGAAATATTCGACCGATCCAAATGGCCGTTTGTATGACAATTACAGGTGTCAACGCCTATTGATAGAGGTATCAATCATCGAAATCGGTTCACATTTGCAGATTTTCGATTTTTGTGGCTCTGAATTTGTGGGCTATAGCTCAGTTGATTTTCAAAAAAATTGAATTTTCCTCGGAACGTGTAGAATTATTCGACCGATCCAAATGGCCGTTTGTATGACTATTACAGGTGTCAACGCCTATTGATAGAGGTATCAATCATCGAAATCGGTTCACATTTGCAGATTTTCGATTTTTGTGGCTCTGAATTTGTGGGCTATAGCTCAGTTGATTTTCAAAAAAATTGAATTTTCCACGGAACGTGTAGAATTATTCGACCGATCCAAATGGCCGTTTGTATGACAATTACAGGTCTCAACGCATATTGATAGAGGTATCAATCATCGAAATCGGATCACATTTGCAGATTTTCGATTTTTGTGGCTCTGAATTTGTGGGCTACAGTTCAGTTGATTTTCAAAAAAAATTGGATTTTTTACAGAACGTATAGAAATATTCGACCGATCCAAATGGCCGTCTGTACGAAAATTACAGGTGTCAACGCCTATTGATAGAGGTATCAATCATCGAAATCGGAGCACATTTGTAGATTTTTGATTTTTGTGGCTCTGAATTTGTGGGCTATAGTTCAGTTGATTTTCAAAAAAATTGAATTTTCACGGAACGTGTAGAAATATTCGACCGATCCAAATGGCCGTTTGTATGACAATTACAGGTCTCAACGCCTATTGATAGAGGTATCAATCATCGAAATCGGTTCACATTTGCAGATTTTCGATTTTTGTGGCTCTGAATTTGTGGGCTATAGCTCAGTTGATTTTCAAAAAAATTGAATTTTCCTCGGAACGTGTAGAATTATTCGACCGATCCAAATAGCCGTTTGTATGACAATTACAGGTCTCACGCCTATTGATAGAGGTATCAATCATCGAAATCGGAGCACATTTGTAGATTTTCGATTTTTGTGGCTCTGAATTTGTGGGCTATAGTTCAGTTGATTTTCAAAAAAATTGAATTTTCCACGGAACGTATAGTTCAGTTGAAACGTGTAGAAATATTCGACCGATCCAAATGGCCGTTTGTATGACAATTACAGGTGTCAACGCCTATTGATAGAGGTATCAATCATCGAAATCGGTTCACATTTGCAGATTTTCGATTTTTGTGGCTCTGAATTTGTGGGCTATAGCTCAGTTGATTTTCAAAAAAATTGAATTTTCCTCGGAACGTGTAGAATTATTCGACCGATCCAAATGGCCGTTTGTATGACAATTACAGGTCTCACGCCTATTGATAGAGGTATCAATCATCGAAATCGGAGCACATTTGTAGATTTTCGATTTTTGTGGCTCTGAATTTGTGGGCTATAGTTCAGTTGATTTTCAAAAAAATTAAATTTTCCACGAAACGTGTAGAATTATTCGACCGATCCAAATGGCCGTTTGTATGACAATTACAGGTCTCAACGCTTATTGATAGAGGTATCAATCATCGAAATCGGAGCACATTTCTAGATTTTCGATTTTTGTGTCTCTGAATTTGTGGGCTACAGTTCAGTTGATTTTCAAAAAAATTGAATTTTCCACGGAACGTGTAGAATTATTCGACCGATCCAAATGGCCGTTTGTATGACAATTACAGGTCTCAACGCTTATTGATAGAGGTATCAATCATCGAAATCGGATCACATTTGCAGATTTTCGATTTTTGTGGCTCTGAATTTGTGGGCTTCAGTTCAGTTGATTTTCAAGAAAATTGAATTTTCCACGGAACGTGTAGAAATATTCGACCGATCCAAATGGCCGTTTGTATGACAATTACAGGTCTCAACGCCTATTGATAGAGGTATCAATCATCGAAATCGGTTCACATTTGCAGATTTTCGATTTTTGTGGCTCTGAATTTGTGGGCTATAGCTCAGTTGATTTTCAAAAAAATTGAATTTTCCTCGGAACGTGTAGAATTATTCGACCGATCCAAATAGCCGTTTGTATGACAATTACAGGTCTCACGCCTATTGATAGAGGTATCAATCATCGAAATCGGTTCACATTTGCAGATTTTCGATTTTTGTGGCTCTGAATTTGTGGGCTATAGCTCAGTTGATTTTCAAAAAAATTGAATTTTCCTCGGAACGTGTAGAATTATTCGACCGATCCAAATGGCCGTTTGTATGACAATTACAGGTGTCAACGCCTATTGATAGAGGTATCAATCATCGAAATCGGTTCACATTTGCAGATTTTCGATTTTTGTGGCTCTGAATTTGTGGGCTATAGCTCAGTTGATTTTCAAAAAAATTGAATTTTCCACGGAACGTGTAGAATTATTCGACCGATCCAAATGGCCGTTTGTATGACAATTACAGGTCTCAACGCATATTGATAGAGGTATCAATCATCGAAATCGGATCACATTTGCAGATTTTCGATTTTTGTGGCTCTGAATTTGTGGGCTACAGTTCAGTTGATTTTCAAAAAAAATTGGATTTTTTACAGAACGTATAGAAATATTCGACCGATCCAAATGGCCGTCTGTACGAAAATTACAGGTGTCAACGCCTATTGATAGAGGTATCAATCATCGAAATCGGAGCACATTTGTAGATTTTTGATTTTTGTGGCTCTGAATTTGTGGGCTATAGTTCAGTTGATTTTCAAAAAAATTGAATTTTCCACGGAACGTGTAGAAATATTCGACCGATCCAAATGGCCGTTTGTATGACAATTACAGGTCTCAACGCCTATTGATAGAGGTATCAATCATCGAAATCGGTTCACATTTGCAGATTTTCGATTTTTGTGGCTCTGAATTTGTGGGCTATAGCTCAGTTGATTTTCAAAAAAATTGAATTTTCCTCGGAACGTGTAGAATTATTCGACCGATCCAAATAGCCGTTTGTATGACAATTACAGGTCTCACGCCTATTGATAGAGGTATCAATCATCGAAATCGGAGCACATTTGTAGATTTTCGATTTTTGTGGCTCTGAATTTGTGGGCTATAGTTCAGTTGATTTTCAAAAAAATTGAATTTTCCACGGAACGTATAGTTCAGTTGAAACGTGTAGAAATATTCGACCGATCCAAATGGCCGTTTGTATGACAATTACAGGTGTCAACGCCTATTGATAGAGGTATCAATCATCGAAATCGGTTCACATTTGCAGATTTTCGATTTTTGTGGCTCTGAATTTGTGGGCTATAGCTCAGTTGATTTTCAAAAAAATTGAATTTTCCTCGGAACGTGTAGAATTATTCGACCGATCCAAATGGCCGTTTGTATGACAATTACAGGTCTCACGCCTATTGATAGAGGTATCAATCATCGAAATCGGAGCACATTTGTAGATTTTCGATTTTTGTGGCTCTGAATTTGTGGGCTATAGTTCAGTTGATTTTCAAAAAAATTGAATTTTCCACGAAACGTGTAGAATTATTCGACCGATCCAAATGGCCGTTTGTATGACAATTACAGGTCTCAACGCTTATTGATAGAGGTATCAATCATCGAAATCGGAGCGCATTTGTAGATTTTTGATTTTTGTGGCTCTGAATTTGTGGGCTATAGTTCAGTTGATTTTCAAAAAAATTGAATTTTCCACGGAACGTGTAGAAATATTCGACCGATCCAAATGGCCGTTTGTATGACAATTACAGGTCTCAACGCCTATTGATAGAGGTATCAATTATCGAAATCGGAGCACATTGGTAGATTTTCGATTTTTGTGGCTCTGAATTTGTGGGCTATAGTTCAGTTGATTTTTAAAAATTGAATTTTCCACGAAATGTGTAGAAATATTCGACCGATTCAAATGGTCGTTTGTATTACAATTACAGGTCTCAACGCCTATTGATAGAGGTATCTATAATCGAAATCGGAGCACATTTGCAGATTTTCGATTTTTGTGGCTCTGAATTTGTGGGCTATAGTTCAGTGAATTTTCAAAAAAATTGAATTTTCCACGAAATGTGTAGAAATATTCGACCGATTCAAATGGTCGTTTGTATTACAATTACAGGTCTCAACGCCTATTGATAGAGGTATCTATAATCGAAATCGGAGCACATTTGCAGATTTTCGATTTTTGTGGCTCTGAATTTGTGGGCTATAGTTCAGTGAATTTTCAAAAAAATTGAATTTTCCACGAAACGTGTAGAATTATTCGACCGATCCAAATGGCCGTTTGTATGACAATTACAGGTCTCAACGCTTATTGATAGAGGTATCAATCATCGAAATCGGAGCGCATTTGTAGATTTTTGATTTTTGTGGCTCTGAATTTGTGGGCTATAGTTCAGTTGATTTTCAAAAAAACTGAATTTTCCACGGAACGTGTAGAAATATTCGACCGATCCAAATGACCGTTTGTATGGTAATTACAAGACTCAACGCCTATTGATTGAGGTATCAATCATCGAAATCGGATCACATTTGCAGATTTTCGATTTTTGTGGCTCTGAATTTGTGGGCTATAGTTCAGTTGATTTTTAAAAAAATTGAATTTTCCACGGAACGTGTAGAAATATTCGACCGATCCAAATGGCCTTTTGTATGAAAATTACAGGTCTCAACGCCTATTGATAGAGGTATCAATCATCGAAATCGGATCACATTTGCAGATTTTCGATTTTAGTGGCTCTGAATTTGTGGGCTATAGTTCAGTTGATTTTCAAAAAAACTGAATTTTCCACGGAACGTGTAGAAATATTCGACCGATCCAAATAACCGTTTGTATGGTAATTACAGGTCTCAACGCCTATTGATAGAGGTATCAATCATCGAAATCGAATCACATTTGCAGATTTTCGATTTTTGTGGCTCTGAATTTGTGGGCTATAGTTCAGTTGATTTTCAAAAAAATTGAATTTTCTACGGAACGTGTAGAAATATTCGACCGATCCAAATGGCCGTTTGTATGATAGTTACAGGTCTCAACGCCTATTGATAGAGGTATCAATCATCGAAATCGGATCACATTTGCAGATTTTCGATTTTTGTGGCTCTGAATTTGTGGGCTATAGTTCAGTTGATTTTCAATAAAATTGAATTTTCCACAGAACGTGTAGAAATATTCGACCGATCCAAATGGCCGTTTGTATGACAATTACAGGTCTCAACGCCTATTGATAGAGGTATCAATCATCGAAATCGGATCACATTTGCAGATTTTCGATTTTTGTGGCTCTGAATTTGTGGGCTATAGTTCAGTTGATTTTCAAAAAAATTGAATTTTCTACGGAACGTGTAGAAATATTCGACCGATCTAAATGGCCGTTTGTATGATAATTACAGGTCTCAACGCCTATTGATAGAGGTATCAATCATCGAAATCGGATCACATTTGCAGATTTTCGATTTTTGTGGCTCTGAATTTGTGAGCTATAGTTCAGTTGATTTTCAAAAAAATTGAATTTTCTACGGAACGTGTAGAAATATTCGACCGATCCAAATGGCCGTTTGTATGATAATTACAGGTCTCAACGCCTATTGATAGAGGTATCAATCATCGAAATCGGATCACATTTGCAGATTTTCGATTTTTGTGGCTCTGAATTTGTGGGCTATAGTTCAGTTGATTTTCAAAAAAATTGAATTTTCTACGGAACGTGTAGAAATATTCGACCGATCCAAATGGCCGTTTGTATGACAATTACAGGTCTCAACACCTATTGATAGAGGTATCAATCATTCAAATTGGATCACATTTGCAGATTTTCGATTTTGGTGGCTATGAATTTGTGGGCTATAGTTCAGTTGATTTTCAAAAAAATTGAATTTTCCCCGGAACGTGTAGAAATATTCGACCGATCCAAATGGCCGTTTGTATGATAGTTACAGGTCTCAACGCCTATTGATAGAGGTATCAATCATCGAAATCGGATCACATTTGCAGATTTTCGATTTTTGTGGCTCTGAATTTGTGGGCTATAGTTCAGTTGATTTTCAAAAAAATTGAATTTTCCACAGAACGTGTAGAAATATTCGACCGATCCAAATGGCCGTTTGTATGATAATTACAGGTCTCAACGCCTATTGATAGAGGTATCAATCATCGAAATCGGATCACATTTGCAGATTTTCGATTTTTGTGGCTCTGAATTTGTGGGCTATAGTTCAGTTGATTTTCAAAAAAATTGAATTTTCCACGGAACGTGTAGAAATATTCGACCGATCCAAATGGCCGTTTGTTTGACAATTACAGGTATCAATGCCTATTGATAGAGGTATCAATCATCGAAATCGAATCACATTTGCAGATTTTCGATTTTTGTGGCTCTGAATTTGTGGGCTATAGTTCAGTTGATTTTCAAAAAAAATTGAATTTTCTACGGAACGTGTAGAAATATTCGACCGATCCAAATGGCCGTTTGTATGATAATTACAGGTCTCAACGCCTATTGATAGATGTATCAATCATCGAAATCGGATCACATTTGCAGATTTTCGATTTTTGTGGCTCTGAATTTGTGGGCTATAGTTCAGCTGATTTTCAAAAAAATTGAATTTTCTACGGAACGTGTAGAAATATTCGACCGATCCAAATGGCCGTTTGTTTGACAATTACAGGTATCAATGCCTATTGATAGAGGTATCAATCATCGAAATCGAATCACATTTGCAGATTTTCGATTTTTGTGGCTCTGAATTTGTGGGCTACAGTTCTGTTGATTTTCAAGAAAATTGAATTTTCCACGGAACGTGTACAAATATTCGACCGATCCAAATGGCCGTTTGTATGATAATGACAGGTTTCATCGCCTATTGTTAGAGGTATCAATCATCGAAATCGGAGCACATTTCTAGATTTTCGATTTTTGTGGCTCTGAATTTGTGGGCTATAGTTCAGTTGATTTTGAAAAAAATTGAATTTTCCACGAAACGTGTAGAATTATTCGACCGATCCAAATGGCCGTTTGTATGACAATTACAGGTCTCAACGCTTATTAATAGAGGTATCAATCATCGAAATCGGATCACATTTGCAGATTTTCGATTTTTGTGGCTCTGAATTTGTGGGCTACAGTTCAGTTGATTTTCAAAAAAATTTGGATTTTTTACAGAACGTATAGAAATATTCGACCGATCCAAATGGCCGTCTGTACGAAAATTACAGGTGTCAACGCCTATTGATAGAGGTATCAATCATCGAAATCGGAGCACATTTGTAGATTTTTGATTTTTGTGGCTCTGAATTTGTGGGCTATAGTTCAGTTGATTTTCAAAAAAATTGAATTTTCCACGGAACGTGTAGAAATATTCGACCGATCCAAATGGCCGTTTGTATGACAATTACAGGTCTCAACGCCTATTGATAGAGGTATCAATCATCGAAATCGGTTCACATTTGCAGATTTTCGATTTTTGTGGCTCTGAATTTGTGGGCTATAGTTCAGTTGATTTTCAAAAAAATTGAATTTTCCACGGAACGTATAGTTCAGTTGAAACGTGTAGAAATATTCGACCGATCCAAATGGCCGTTTGTATGACAATTACAGGTGTCAACGCCTATTGATAGAGGTATCAATCATCGAAATCGGTTCACATTTGCAGATTTTCGATTTTTGTGGCTCTGAATTTGTGGGCAGTTGATAGTTCAGTTGATTTTCAAAAAAATTGAATTTTCCACGGAACGTGTAGAATTATTCGACCGATCCAAATGGCCGTTTGTATGACAATTACAGGTCTCAACGCTTATTGATAGAGGTATCAATCATCGAAATCGGATCACATTTGCAGATTTTCGATTTTTGTGGCTCTGAATTTGTGGGCTACAGTTCAGTTGATTTTCAAGAAAATTGAATTTTCCACGGAACGTGTAGAAATATTCGACCGATCCAAATGGCCGTTTGTATGATAATGACAGGTTTCATCGCCTATTGTTTGAGGTATCAATTATCGAAATCGGATCACATTTGCAGATTTTCGATTTTTGTGGCTCTGAATTTGTGGGCTATAGTTCAGTTGATTTTCAAAAAAATTGAATTTTCCACGGAACGTGTAGAATTATTCGACCGATCCAAATGGCCGTTTGTATGACAATTACAGGTCTCAACGCATATTGATAGAGGTATCAATCATCGAAATCGGATCACATTTGCAGATTTTCGATTTTTGTGGCTCTGAATTTGTGGGATATAGTTCAGTTGATTTTCAAAAAAATTGAATTTTCCACGGAACGTGTAGAAATATTCGACCGATCCAAATGGCCGTTTGTATGACAATTACAGGTCTCAACGCCTATTGATAGAGGTATCAATCATCGAAATCGGAGCACATTTCTAGATTTTCGATTTTTGTGGCTCTGAATTTGTGGGCTACAGTTCAGTTGATTTTCAAAAAAATTGAATTTTCCACGGAACGTGTAGAATTATTCGACCGATCCAAATGGCCGTTTGTATGACAATTACAGGTCTCAACGCTTATTGATAGAGGTATCAATCATCGAAATCGGATCACATTTGCAGATTTTCGATTTTTGTGGCTCTGAATTTGTGGGCTTCAGTTCAGTTGATTTTCAAGAAAATTGAATTTTCCACGGAACGTGTAGAAATATTCGACCGATCCAAATGGCCGTTTGTATGACAATTACAGGTCTCAACGCCTATTGATAGAGGTATCAATCATCGAAATCGGTTCACATTTGCAGATTTTCGATTTTTGTGGCTCTGAATTTGTGGGCTATAGCTCAGTTGATTTTCAAAAAAATTGAATTTTCCTCGGAACGTGTAGAATTATTCGACCGATCCAAATAGCCGTTTGTATGACAATTACAGGTCTCACGCCTATTGATAGAGGTATCAATCATCGAAATCGGAGCACATTTGTAGATTTTCGATTTTTGTGGCTCTGAATTTGTGGGCTATAGTTCAGTTGATTTTCAAAAAAATTGAATTTTCCACGGAACGTATAGTTCAGTTGAAACGTGTAGAAATATTCGACCGATCCAAATGGCCGTTTGTATGACAATTACAGGTGTCAACGCCTATTGATAGAGGTATCAATCATCGAAATCGGTTCACATTTGCAGATTTTCGATTTTTGTGGCTCTGAATTTGTGGGCTATAGCTCAGTTGATTTTCAAAAAAATTGAATTTTCCTCGGAACGTGTAGAATTATTCGACCGATCCAAATGGCCGTTTGTATGACAATTACAGGTGTCAACGCCTATTGATAGAGGTATCAATCATCGAAATCGGTTCACATTTGCAGATTTTCGATTTTTGTGGCTCTGAATTTGTGGGCTATAGCTCAGTTGATTTTCAAAAAAATTGAATTTTCCACGGAACGTGTAGAATTATTCGACCGATCCAAATGGCCGTTTGTATGACAATTACAGGTCTCAACGCATATTGATAGAGGTATCAATCATCGAAATCGGATCACATTTGCAGATTTTCGATTTTTGTGGCTCTGAATTTGTGGGCTACAGTTCAGTTGATTTTCAAAAAAAATTGGATTTTTTACAGAACGTATAGAAATATTCGACCGATCCAAATGGCCGTCTGTACGAAAATTACAGGTGTCAACGCCTATTGATAGAGGTATCAATCATCGAAATCGGAGCACATTTGTAGATTTTTGATTTTTGTGGCTCTGAATTTGTGGGCTATAGTTCAGTTGATTTTCAAAAAAATTGAATTTTCCACGGAACGTGTAGAAATATTCGACCGATCCAAATGGCCGTTTGTATGACAATTACAGGTCTCAACGCCTATTGATAGAGGTATCAATCATCGAAATCGGTTCACATTTGCAGATTTTCGATTTTTGTGGCTCTGAATTTGTGGGCTATAGCTCAGTTGATTTTCAAAAAAATTGAATTTTCCTCGGAACGTGTAGAATTATTCGACCGACCCAAATAGCCGTTTGTATGACAATTACAGGTCTCACGCCTATTGATAGAGGTATCAATCATCGAAATCGGAGCACATTTGTAGATTTTCGATTTTTGTGGCTCTGAATTTGTGGGCTATAGTTCAGTTGATTTTCAAAAAAATTGAATTTTCCACGGAACGTATAGTTCAGTTGAAACGTGTAGAAATATTCGACCGATCCAAATGGCCGTTTGTATGACAATTACAGGTGTCAACGCCTATTGATAGAGGTATCAATCATCGAAATCGGTTCACATTTGCAGATTTTCGATTTTTGTGGCTCTGAATTTGTGGGCTATAGCTCAGTTGATTTTCAAAAAAATTGAATTTTCCTCGGAACGTGTAGAATTATTCGACCGATCCAAATGGCCGTTTGTATGACAATTACAGGTCTCACGCCTATTGATAGAGGTATCAATCATCGAAATCGGAGCACATTTGTAGATTTTCGATTTTTGTGGCTCTGAATTTGTGGGCTATAGTTCAGTTGATTTTCAAAAAAATTGAATTTTCCACGAAACGTGTAGAATTATTCGACCGATCCAAATGGCCGTTTGTATGACAATTACAGGTCTCAACGCTTATTGATAGAGGTATCAATCATCGAGATCGGATCACATTTGCAGATTTTCGATTTTTGTGGCTCTGAATTTGTGGGCTACAGTTCAGTTGATTTTCAAAAAAATTTGGGTTTTTTACAGAACGTATAGAAATATTCGACCGATCCAAATGGCCGTCTGTACGAAAATTACAGGTGTCAACGCCTATTGATAGAGGTATCAATCATCGAAATCGGAGCGCATTTGTAGATTTTTGATTTTTGTGGCTCTGAATTTGTGGGCTATAGTTCAGTTGATTTTCAAAAAAATTGAATTTTCCACGGAACGTGTAGAAATATTCGACCGATCCAAATGGCCGTTTGTATGACAATTACAGGTCTCAACGCCTATTGATAGAGGTATCAATTATCGAAATCGGAGCACATTGGTAGATTTTCGATTTTTGTGGCTCTGAATTTGTGGGCTATAGTTCAGTTGATTTTTAAAAAATTGAATTTTCCACGAAATGTGTAGAAATATTCGACCGATTCAAATGGTCGTTTGTATTACAATTACAGGTCTCAACGCCTATTGATAGAGGTATCTATAATCGAAATCGCAGCACATTTGCAGATTTTCGATTTTTGTGGCTCTGAATTTGTGGGCTATAGTTCAGTGAATTTTCAAAAAAATTGAATTTTCCACGAAATGTGTAGAAATATTCGACCGATCCAAATGGCCGTTTGTATGATAATGACAGGTTTCATCGCCTATTGATAAAGGTATCAATCATCGAAATCGGATCACATTTGCAGATTTTCGATTTTTGTGGCTCTGAATTTGTGGGCTTAGTTCAGTTGATTTTCAAAAAAATTGAATTTTCCACGAAATGTGTAGAAATATTCGACCGATTCAAATGGTCGTTTGTATGACAATTACAGGTCTCAACGCCTATTGATAGAGGTATCAATCATCGAAATCGGAGCACATTTGTAGATTTTCGATTTTTGTGGCTCTGAATTTGTGGGCTATAGTTCAGTTGATTTTCAAAATAATTGAATTTTCCACGGAACGTGTAGAAATATTCGACCGATCCAAATGGCCGTTTTTATAATAATTGCAGTTCTCAACGCCTATTGATAGAGTTATCAATCATCGAAATCGGAGCACATTTGTAGATTTTCGATTTTTGTGGCTCTGAATTTGTGGGCTATAGTTCAGTTGATTTTCAAAAAAATTGAATTTTCCACGGAACGTGTAGAAATATTCGACCGATCCAAATAGCCGTTTGTATGACAATTACAGGTCTCAACGCCTATTGATAGAGGTATCAATCATCGAAATCGGAGCACATTTGTAGATTTTCGATTTTTGTGGCTCTGAATTTGTGGGCTATAGTTCAGTTGATTTTCAAAATAATTGAATTTTCCACGGAACGTGTAGAAATATTCGACCGATCCAAATGGCCGTTTTTATAATAATTGCAGTTCTCAACGCCTATTGATAGAGTTATCAATCATCGAAATCGGAGCACATTTGTAGATTTTCGATTTTTGTGGCTCTGAATTTGTGGGCTATAGTTCAGTTGATTTTCAAAAAAATTAAATTTTCCACGGAACGTGTAGAATTATTCGACCGATCCAAATGGCCGTTTGTATGACAATTACAGGTCTCAACGCCTATTGATTGAGGTATCAATCATCGAAATCGGAGCACATTTGTAGATTTTCGATTTTTGTGGCTCTGAATTTGTGGGCTATAGTTCAGTCGATTTTCAAAAAAATTGAATTTTCCACGGAACGTGTAGAAATATTCGACCGATCCAAATGGCCGTTTGTTTGACAATTACAGGTCTCAACGCCTATTGATAGAGGTATCAATCATCGAAATCGAATCACATTTGCAGATTTTCGATTTTTGTGGCTCTGAATTTGTGGGCTATAGTTCAGTTGATTTTCAAAAAAAATTGAATTTTCTACGGAACGTGTAGAAATATTCGACCGATCCAAATGGCCGTTTGTATGATAATTACAGGTCTCAACGCCTATTGATAGATGTATCAATCATCGAAATCGGATCACATTTGCAGATTTTCGATTTTTGTGGCTCTGAATTTGTGGGCTATAGTTCAGTTGATTTCAAAAAAATTGAATTTTCTACGAAACGTGTAGAAATATTCGACCGATCCAAATGGCCGTTTGTTTGACAATTACAGGTATCAATGCCTATTGATAGAGGTATCAATCATCGAAATCGAATCACATTTGCAGATTTTCGATTTTTGTGGCTATGAATTTGTGGGCTATAGTTCAGTTGATTTTAAAAAAAAATGAATTTTCCACGGAACGTGTAGAAATATTCGACCGATCCAAATGACCGTTGGTATAATAATTACAGGCCTCAACGCCTATTGATAGAGGTATCAATCATCGAAATCGGATCACATTTGCAGATTTTCGATTTTTGTGGCTATGAATTTGTGGGCTATAGTTCAGTTGATTTTCAAAAAAATTGAATTTTCCACGGAACGTGTAGAAATATTCGACCGATCCAAATGGCCGTTTGTATGATAATTACAGGTCTCAACGCCTATTGCACAGCCGAGTTGCACCCTATTTGGTTAAGAAGTTGCTTGATTTCATTCACATTGGTCATTTTCTACAACTCAGGCCTTGTTCCATTGTATAAACCGAGTTCCATACCAATCGGATGAAAAATGGCTTAGTTCCGTTCGATATGTCCAAGAACTACAAATGGAACCCATATTGGAGTCCAATATTAATCATACAAACCGTGTTTCATCTCAATCGGTTAAGAAATGGTGTTATTCCTTCCAAATTGGTAATTTTATAAAACCTAGGTCTTTCGATTAAAATTTCTCATTTTCATTATATACGTACAGACTTTTATTCCAATTGATTGAGAAATGGCTTAGTTTGATCCAAATTGGCCATTTTTCTAAGCCCTGATTCCTTTGAAATTGGCCATTTTCATCATATAGATCGAGTTTTATCCTGAAACTCAAATTGGAATCCTATTTTCATCATACAAACATCATACCAATACGTAATGACATATATGGTAGTAGCACGAAGTTTGTGGAGAAGGTTGTGTGGAGAAACGAGAATGGCGTGCTAATTAAATATTCGAAAATTCAAAATGAAAGATACGAAGGTGTGTTCCCTTACTGTATTATTTCTCGATTTATGTCAACCGGAATACTGTTGAAGCAATTGCAAAACTTTTTCGTGGGTGTCAAAGTGGTATCTTCCGACTTTAATATTTTTTTGATCCGTCCTTCCGTTTCTGTCTCTACTGTAAAGTTGTTAAATATTCAAAATATCACAGTTTCCTGTTGTTTTAGTGTTGTTTTAAATGACATCACAGCTGCCTCCCACAATCCACCAAATCTGGTAGACGGTTGAAGTTTGCCTACGGTTGAAGAATAATGTCGGAGTCAACAAATTTGTAAGATTTTATTTTTTATCTTGTCTATTAAAATGGAAGATGATTGATGAATTCGGCTACCACTTTATATTGGATGTAAGTCGAATGTATTTCTCCGTGAATTAAGTCCGGGGGAATTAATTCCGCGACAATATTTTTTAAAAACCGAATTAAATCCCCGCGAAATTAATTCATTTTTAGTTAATTTCGCATTAAAAAACGGTGGAAACAAACTGTTACTTGCTAATTTTATTTGTACTAGTTTGACAATAGTAGGTTAAATTCATTCGATCGTGAAATTAAGCTAAACAACTTTTGCTAGTTTCGCTGGTCCGTGCACAAAAACGTTTGTTGAACGGGGACATTTCAGTTCAAGTTCATTCATTTTCTTCGATGATACTTGTATATAAAACTTCAAATTTTTGTGGCGGAATTAAATTCATTTGCAAAATAATTAATTTTGGAGATAAATTTGAATTATTTGGCGACAATTTAATTCCTTTTTAATATGAATTAAATTCGCGGCATTTAACTTTTTAAAATTGAATTAAATCATGAACATGGAATTAGTTTCGCCAAATAAAAGGTTTCGGCCCCTAAATACATTGTGTAAATGCCAAAATTTTGTACAGAGATATTTGCACAGCTTTGTTGTAGATTGAATTGTGCGTTGTAACACTTAATTACAACAATTCATCATAATTTAACCAATACATAATTTAACATTTTGAAGTAATGTTTTATACGTAGAGAAATAGTAAATAAAATTCAAAGGTCGTATATTTTTAATTAAACAAATCGAAAATAATTAAAAAATTTAAAAAAAATATGAAAGCCGCATAAATTATTAAATAACAATTCTTTTTTTTTTATTTTCAGCTAACACAAGTCAATCTAAATCACATGCTATGTCCGGCAATAAAAGACCCATTTGATGGTCCATATTATCGTTGGGCTGCCTGTGTTCACCAAGCTATACTTTGCCCAATTATATGTAAAATATTTTGTATGTTATTTACGCCATCCACCTCAAAACTTACCAGCTCAACAACGTCAATATCATCATCTGTACTTAGCAATAATTACGATAATGGTAAAAAGTTATTAATCAACGGAAGTACCGGTGCTGGTGGAATCGTGGCGAATCTAGGCGGTAATTCTGGTTCTAACAATTTAGTTCATGATATTGATAATAATGATAATAGCAGCAGTAGGCGTAAAGCTGATATTGGTGTCGATAGTTTATATGAAAAAGTTAAAAAATTAAATAATTTAAATGAAAATGGTTGTGATATAAGCAAAATTGAATAGTGATTACTCTATTATTTACTATAATTATACGAAATAATAGAATTTATTTAAAATGAGAATAATTTAATTTTAATTTAAATTTTAAGGTTATGGAGATGATATTTTTTAGATCTAAACAAACAAAGTATAAAAAACAAATTAAGACAAACAAGAACAAATGAGATTTAGATAATTACAAATATATTTTATTTTAATTTTATTTTTTTATTTATTGTAAATTTATTTGTATGAGTGGGTTTCGTGCGGATCCGTATCGTATTTAAAAATGTTCAATAATCAACCCCTGTTATGATTCCCGTTTTACCGAAAAATATGCTACTGAAACTCATCACATTCATCGTTCTCGCGGTGAGGTCAAAAACGTTAAAATATTTAACTCAATGGCGCCGCTTACAAACACTCACCAAAATCAATCGATAGCCGAAATATAAAAATAGGATTCACAAGACCCGGAATGGCGAAATGAGTCATTCGGTGAGATGAGAACTATAACAGGTGTTTTGGTGCTCAATATGAAAATAAAGAACGGCTGAGGCAGTGCGAGAATAATCCGGAAAAAGGAATTAAAAGCAATTCTAAGTAGAGCAGACCAAATTCGGTATCAATATATAAAGATTTTTAACAAAATAATACGATTCATTTAGACGATTCCTGAGAATGAAGGATTCGGATTCGACGAATCTCAAAATGAGGAACCCTAGTTGAAACATTAAAAATTGTGGGTAATTAAAATGAAAACAAGTTTTGAAGTTAACCACTTTTTCTAATAAATTCAATCAAACCGTTCCCTCTAACCCACTCATATACGGAAATGCTCTAATATGGCGATAATATTTTAATTCTTAGATAGTGAAATATTTAGAAAATAAGAAGTTCGTTGCCAGAATATATTAAAATATAAACGAGTAGTACTACCACATAAATATTCGTTGAAAAAAGGAAGAAGAAAAAACAACAAAACTAAAAAAAAAATATTTTAGCATTTTATTATCACCATAATTTACAATCTTTGTTAAAAATATTTTTTTTTTAATATAATTTAATATAATACATATAATAAACAAGCAACAACAACAAAAAGTAAAGAATTTGCCTTGATAATATTATAAAAAAAAAAAATTCAAAATTTAAACCAAATTTTATGCAAACAAACATAAAAATTTGAAATTATTGTATTATTTGCATAATAATACATAAATCATATTCAGCATGAGCATAATAGATTCGCATAACGAAAGAATTTTTTTTTTTTGGTTATTTTTTGTTTATTTTATGCAATATTGTATAATTTTTGGTATTATGTATACCGAAAGTTTTTAGAATGGAATGGGGTTACAGTGAATTGACAAATTTTTTGTGGCTACTAGGAATATAATGTTAAAGCAAAACAGAGCTTTTCTTATAATGTACTCGAAAATTTTGTGGATGCGTTAATATATTACAAATGTGACAACCTTGTCCCTCAACTAAAGTTTTATTTGAAACTTATCATATGGATCTTTTTAAAAAGTTAACATTTTAAAATATTTACAAAAGGTTTTCAGATTTAATTTTTTGAGAATTTTATTTTTAAATTAACAGCTCGTTCATTAGATTTATTATTTCAGAGAACGAAAGCATTAATTGTTTTTTAGGTTTAGTTGGATTATAGTTCTCCTTTAGCTCGATGGGCTGCAAAACTTTAAATTTTCATATACTTATCTTTATGCATGTTACACGGGAAAAATACTTGAGAAATTGAATTTGTTATAAATTATTCTGCTCGTCAAATTCTTTCATTTAATACCCATGTCACGGGGGTGGTAAACAAAATTTACTCCGTAATTCCGGCGCGTCTGCCATCTTGGGGCATCCAGCTTTTGAAATTTAGAATGCCTCATGTATTGTGCTTGGCAAACTCTTTCATTTGATACCCATGTCATGGAGGTTGTGAAGGAATAGGTGATCCGTTGTCTTGGGGCGGCCGCCATATTGGATTTATTGTGACGTCACCCACTTTATCGTTTTCTACTCCTCAAGCTCCTTTATTTGATACCCATTTCAAGGGAAGGTAAAGAAAAAGGTAATCCGCCATATTGGGGAGGCGGCCATTTTGAAAATAATTCTTTAGCAAAACGCGATCTATACGTCACTAATAAAAACTTCTTCTGTTTGTTGTTAACTATGTTCTTTTAAATCAAACCTGTCAAATTTTTATGACAATTTAATTGAATAGTTTCTTAGTAAGATTCGTTTGTGTAAAGTCACTTTTGATTTTTTTAAATCTGGAAAAAATTGAATATCGTGCAGTAATTAAACAGTTTTATTTAAAAGGTTTGAAGCCAAAAGAAATTATCGATGAGACGAAAATAGTGTTAGGTAAATATACTCCTTCAAGTGCAACCGTTTATAATTGCGTTCAGGAAGGCCAACAGAGGTAACGACAACAGAACTATCACAGATAAATATTATCAGAGCCTTGTGGAGTATACGGCCATAATCATCATTACATACCTTTTAGAAGCTTTTTAGCGGTATAACTTTTCACTGATTTCCATAGCAATCCATAGTCTCTACTCTCTACTTATATAAGGTGCGAAAGATGCGAGGCATCCAGGCGCTTTTATTAGATTACTGTATATGTATTAGATTACGATGTTTGTTGCCTAATGGCTTCCAAACAACATTCTCTTTGTACGATAACTCTAGCCTTTCTTTGCTCAATCAATTTCCATGTTCGAGTTTCTTTCGTCATTTTTCGTCGTTCATTTTTTTTAAGTTGATTTCGTATTTTTCTCAGTTTGTTTAGTATTTTCAAATCTCAAAGGATCACATAACTTTGCCCAATTTCAAATCAATTCGATAGTGAGAAGTGGGCCAATCAAAAATGTTTTTAATTAAAAGGAAATATATTTTATCAACAGACGCGAAACTAGCCATTACGGATACCCCGAAACCTATACGTTCTAATTTTTTTTGGTTGTTCTTCAAGAAGGTGATTTTTGCATTGGACTTTGTTCTCGCAAAACAAGGGGGCGCAACATAAACACAGATTAATTATATATGGCACAATTTAAAGAACATAACTTTTAAATAAAATGGTCGAACTAGGGGTATTGCAAAATTGTGCAGTTGAAACGGATTAATTTAGCATTTAATACAATGAAATATTTTTTGGTAAAGGGCTCTGACCTATCAATCCCAATTCGGAATCGAAAAATGGTTCCTTTTATAAAAAAATATACACATCAAAAATCAAAACAAATTTTATTGAAACCGATTTTTCATGGACAGGCACAGCCTAGACCATTTCCGATTTTTTTTTCTTGGTTAAAGAGTTTTCATATAGAAAGGGTTGTACGAATAATAATAAAATGAGTGTGAGACAAAAAACTCATACGAATTAATTATACGAGTGACCAATATAACCATAATCTACCACAATATTATCGATCTTTTCGTAAAATTGGTTTGTTTATTGAGAATTTTGGCGTTATCTAAATTGACTAAGTGCACTAATATTTGAATTTAGATCTTTATGGTTGTCATATCTGTATTGATAGATTCTTCTTTCCAAAAAATTGTTTTGTCTGTCCGGTATAGGTAGCGTGACAATTTCTTGTTTCCAAATTACTATTTTTATTAATTTTTCGGAATATTGATTGAGAAGTAATGTATCTATACATAATTAATAATTACATATATACATATATTTGTAAGGAAAACATTATGCTGAATTGCGTAATTTCAATGAATTCAACTTGCAAATAAAACCATATCTAGTCAGAATCGTCATCCAGATATAACCCTTATGTTAGCTTAAAATCTTTTGGAACGTTACAGAAGAGCACTGATTATCAAACTAGTTAATCGCTTTAGCAAAGGTCTAAGTAGCTCAGATTAATATTTGGTATCCCTCAAGTAAAATTGTGAAACTTTTGAACTGATGAGGATTGTGCTCCAATGATTCAAATGTATCAACAATTGATTTTAAGAGCCGCATATAGATGCAACGATCGCTTATAAACTGGCGTTTTTAAACCGTAGATTGAGGGAAAAACATGTCTGTTCACTGTTCGTCTAACTGTTTGGAAGTCTCTACCAACGGTATCGCGAGAACGATTTGTCCGATTTGGATTGTTTTCGTAAATCCGTCTCTATAATGGTCAAAGCTGAGAACTAAACAAATTTTGAAATTTATCTATCAAGTGGATCGGGTACCTGCCTTATGCATTGCCCCAAACCCATGGGTTTAATAACACGTTGGTATATTTTTTTACATGATTGTCAGCAGCTCAGTTGAAGATTTCTTTTGGGATATGTTGGTTGTTGAGTTGGAAGTGAGCTTGAGTTGTTTTGAGTTGAGTTATGTTTAAGTTAGGGATCGACTTGAATATAGAATTAAGATTGAGTTGAGTTCATGTAGCCATGCAGTTTCGGACCGTCTTTATTAGCGATTGAGTCTTTCAGTTAGGAATTGATTTGGGAGTTGTGTTGGAGGTTTGATGTAGATATGATACAACTTGACGCACGTTACTTTCCAAAGTTCGACCGAAGATTTTGTGATCATCTCATGAGGTTTTAGCCCTATACATTTTTTCATTCTTTTCAACAACTTTATTCATTCCAGTTTTGTTATGACCAGATTGCAATTATTAGCCCTATTTATTTCCTAACCACACCGTACGAACCAAGAGCTTTTTCATTGAAACGATCTACTTCTTCAAAATTAATAATCTTTGAAAACAAAATGTTTAAAAATTTACGTTCTTACTAGTGCTGCTGTTTTTAAAACTAATGACCAATTGGATAGATCTGTAGATTTTTCAAACTCTAAACAGTTTTATTTGGATAATATTTTGTCGTTTAATGATTTGACCCTAAAAATTAAATCAAACTCTAGGAATTGAATAATTTTATGATTTGGTAGTTTTCGGGGAACTGAGACTACTGGGACGTTTTGGTTTCGATTCACACTTATTACGTTTCACAGTAATTTTTAAGTTTATTAAATCTTGTTGAAATCAAATATTTTGACTTTCACTTACATTTCGCTTAATTATGTGGTTTTTGATTCACCAAAAAAAATTAAACTCTCGACGTAGTAAAAAATGATCGAGTTTAGTTTTTTTGGTCAATCGAAAACGATATTAAGAGCTTAACTTATTTGGAGTCATAAATTTTTAAGAATTTTATAATATTTCAATTCCTGCTAAACTTAAAAAATATCTATTTACAGGGCATCAATGAAAAAAATAAAATTATTAATTGGGCCATAGAAGCATTCCTAAGCAATACTACTACTTAACGTCAACTTCACTGGTTTGGTTAAAATCCTTAGATCAATACCAATATTGAATTAAGCTGCACGTCCTGATGAAGTGAAGTTTTAGCGTGCTACTTTTAGTTCATGGGTGATATATTATTTCCCACCTACCCCTGGAAACCGGTTTATACCATCAGATATCCACTACCCAGCGGCGTGCCCGACGGAAGTCCTATCAACTTTACACGGGTGTCTGCGTCTTATTTAAAAAATAAAATCATTGAATCATTAGTCTATTCGGTGGGAGTTCAACTAGCGTTGATCGATGCTATAGGTATAAATATTGGATTTATCTTAACGAATAAATACGAATAGAGTTCGACCAGTTTTGGGCCGATGTTCTTATCTAGAAATTAATGTATCTTAAAGCTCATTAAAGCGAGGTTAGCTGCTAGAACTAAGATACATTTTTGGTACACTATGGTTTCTTGGAGCGTTGTGAATGCCAAGTTAAAAGTTCAGTTTTCCGAAGCAGCATACCGAGCTTAACGAATAAATTCAAAAAGAATTCGGCAGGTTGGGCATATACAATGAATTTATATTGAGGAATAAATTCTTTGTTTTATGGTTACATTAGTTTTAAAGCTCTCCTGATACGTCGTTAGTGCTTTTTTAAAAAACTGGTTACGTCAAGAATGTAATCATAGAGGGTCTCCTGGCTATTGTTTTTTATTTTAATATATTTTAGTTCAACAAATTGTTAATTTGTTTCTTATTACTTCTGATGACTTTATAAGTTGCCTACATTTACAAATACTGTTCTGAAAATTTAAATTTTTCAATCTACATGGGCATTTATAATTTTTTTTTCATTTTATGTTATTTTATTTACCTTCTCGACTCCGAGTTTGATTACTTTGAAAATTTAATAGAAAGGTTTATGATCGAAACCTAGAAAGTATAGAAATGATCGCACAACAAATAACAAATTAAAAACAATTTTATGGGAATTAAACTCAAAATCCGTTATCGTTCGCTATTATGATGCTTTCTTTTTGATTTCAAAGAATCCTCATCAGCTAAAGATAAAAAAATTCCGCACACATAATAGCCCCAGAAATATGCAAAATTTGTCTTTGAAATTCCAGTAAGGCCTGAGTATAGTCCTATATACCTTAGACAGATTGCGGTTTAATAAATCCAAATTAGCTAAGCTTAAAGCAATTAGCTAAAACTGAGGTTGGCATGCTGCGTCTAAACTCGAAAAATTCACAAAATTGGATTTATTAAACACCGGTGTGAAGTTGTTAACACTTTTTTTTAACACATTTTACGTAAGTGTACATTTATTTAACAGTGTAATTCAAGTTATTAAACACACTTTTTAACACTAAAAACGATTGAGAATCTCAGAGATTGGCTCGCATAGTCACAATATAGACAAGAAAGAGGATACTTTAGGCTTTCCAAATCTGTACGTGTTATTCCATAATTTAGGGTTGGGAATGTCTCTAATGACAAATTAAAAAGTTTAGTATCATGATTTTTCATGAATTCGATCGTTTTGGTAATATTTGAAAATTTGTCGCCAGAGCTCAACCCTAAATTATTGAATAACCCGTACAGATTTGGAAAGCCTAAAGTATCCTCATTCTACTCCATATAGTGACTATGCGAGCCAATCTCTGAGATTCATGTTATTTATCATATGTTAGGATCTTGTTTCTCATATATATTTTTTCTTGAATTACTATGTCAAACAATTGTACACTTGCGTAAAATATGTAAAAAAATTGTGTTAAATAAAATGTGTTAAAAATTGTTAAAAAATGTGTTTAATAACTTGAATTACACTGTTAATAAATGTACACTTGCGTAAAATGTGTTAAAAAAAGTGTTAAAAACTTCACACCGGTTTATTAAACCGTAATCTGTGAGAGCTATTAGGTGATATTAGACGAGAATTAGTTCCGAACTTTTCACTGCGAAATTTTAGGAGTAAAGGAAGTTTCTTCTCACCTCCAAGTAAGGATATAAGTACTTGGCGGGTTTTCTGTTACTCATTCCGGACCTTCCAAAAGTAACGAAAAATGTTATGTATTTTATTTATTCCATTCTCTTTCCAATTTTTAGAAAAATTAAAAGATAACGAAGAATTTTCAAAATTTTAACCAGCTTAACTTTTATGGAAAATGAATTTGGCCTAGGGTTGCCAACCGGCCTATTTTGAACCGGTTCGACAGGTTTTCGTGGCACTAAGCCGGTCACCGGTCATACCGGTAGAACAAATGACCGGTTCTCAATCAAATTCAGCTAAATCGGTATCAAACTAAAAAAAAAAATCGTCATAATTTGAAACCTTTCTCAATTTCTCGAAGAGCTCGAATAGAAAACTACTTACTGTTTAGAAAATTCTGGCCTATGTATGGTTAGGTATTAATATTGGAATATTACAGTATAAAAATACTACCTATACGCTTTAAACTTTAGAAAAATATAAAGGGACAAGCCATTCTCGAGATACCACTGGTACAGACATCCAGACATCCAGATATCCAGACATTCAGACATCCAGACATCCAGACATTCAGACATCCAAACATCCAGACGTCCAGACATCCAGACAGATGGACGGACATTTTTGTTTGTTGCTTTTTCAGACTCAGCGACTTTCAAAACGTCGAGAAAAGTGGTTTTGGACCAACCAAATTTTTCGTCATTTTTCACAGGATTTCAATTTTCAATACTTTGGTCCTTTTAGATCGAAGTAGTTATTGAAAACCACGCAGTGATGTATTCCTAGAGAGATGTTCTAGTTTATTGGGGATTGGATGGATGATCGCAATACTCTACTACTAGCAGAAAATATCAAAGAGAATTCATGTTTCTTGAAAATTTCAAAATCCCTAACTCTAAATTTACAGATTATATCAAAGACAATAAAATTCTGTTGGCAGCGATCGAAATGTATGTGTTCATTTTCCTTTTCAACAAGAATTACAAGATCAGAAAACCACATGCATGCCAAAATTCAAAACAATCATTTTTTCTTGTTTAAGGCGATTTTTAGGTACGTTTTTTACCGGACGAGTAAATTACACTGTGTAATTTACACAGTTTTTACACGTGAAAAATGTGTAATTTACGCAAAGCCATTTTATACATTTTGTATGTATAAGACATTTTAACGTAGAACTGGGCTTTAAGGTACAGGGCTTACGAAAGTTTGATCGTTTCATTGAAGCAAAGTTTTACCCGCAAGAAATTTAACAATAGCCTGCAATAATGGAGACATAAATTAGGGTTGCTTTTTATTTTTGTTTCTGGTACATAATTAAAATGCTTATCTTATTGTTTGTTAATTAAAGTCACTTATCAATTTAGAAATATTGGGATATTGTGGACAATTAAGGAATTGGTAAATCTATTGAAATATTTAAGTTCCTGATCAGTTGAAAATCGGTTAATCAGCGAGAGACAGTGTTTTATATAACTGCAAATTTAAGAATGAAGGGGGGGGGGGGCCCTCCTCCTTTTGGATTAGGCAATCTACATAGTAAAGAAATTGGAACAAGGAGTTCCGTTTAAAACATAGCTAGACCTATTTTGAGCAAATCAAAAAGCAACCATTTACATTTTGGATATTTAGGGTAAGGTTGTTCAAGTCGTACCCCTTAAGAAAACGTTTTCAGAAATCAGAAAATATATTAGTATAAACACATATTTATGACTATGAGTATCATTGGAAACCTTAGTAAACTCTGCTTTTATTTATTGCAAAAAAATTAAATAGTCTGCGCACATTTATTTAAGCTCATGAAATTAAAAAAAATGAAATCGGTACGACATAGGTATGCATTAAAAAAATTACTATGCACATTCTCAGCGTACTATCTAATATAATAAATTGCTAGCGTGAAGCAGTAAAACAGGACAGCAGGAACTAAAAATGTGTATTGTTTTCCCTCTTTCGCAATTTATAATTTTTTTTTCGATTTTATCAAAGCCTGCTATATCTAATATCTAATATAATAAAATGCCAGCCGACATAAACATCCGAAAACGAGCCAGACTGGAAACAAAGACAATATCTGTACAAAACACTATAATTAGCACAATTCGCGAAGAATATAACTTTTTGCTTACCGTTGCTTCTATCACTCCCATTTTAAATTACCTGCGCCAATCGTAGAAACCTCAACGTCCTCTATGCATATGACATCCCATTCTATAGGATGCATCTGGTGTTGCTATGAATGCTGTCGATAAACTTTGTAAAGAAATAATGAAAAGCCAGAAACCATTTGGCGGTAAAACAATGCTACTTGGTGGAGATTTCAGGCAAATTTTACTTGTAGTTGTACATGGTAGTCAGCCTGCAATTATTGAATCTAGCTTAAAATTTCATGGTCTTTGGGAAAAGTTTAATGTTCTCAGGCTCCAGAATAACGTACGTTCAGTGAACCCACAATACAGTAATTGGTTAATTAAATTAGGCAATGGAAGTTTAACCAACAATCATTGTCTTACCGACGACTTAATTGAAATTCCGAGCAACCTCATTTGCAAAGGCTCTATAATAACTGAAATCTATGGTGAAACGCTGTTGCCAGTTGATGCCGAAACATTTTCAAAAATGGCAATTTTATTGAAGAAATTCAGAACTACCTGACAGAATTCTTAAATGATTTAACGCCTTCATAAATTGAACTTAATTGTTGGAAGTATCATAATTCTATTAAGAAATTTTTTAATACAAAGCGTGGCCTTTGTAATGGAACTCGATTAATTGTGACAGCACCAAACCAAAATCTGATAATTGCCGACGTTTTAACGGGAAGTGCAAATAAGGAAGCTGTATTTATTCACAGAATTAACCTAACCCCGATCAACTCGGAATTACCAAAAAGTTGTGTATATAGAAATTTTTTCAAATTAAATGTGATGTTGCAATATCATTATGTTCTCTTTCTGTTATTTTTTACGCCCGTATTACGGGCTTTTTCTCCTGGTAACCGATAGGTAGTAAGAGCTTTATATTATTCTTTCTTTCACTAAATTCAATATTTTTGGCTCCTTCTTCTCCACCCTTTACGTTTCACATTTTATTACTAAATACAACTTTTAGGTAACTTAAGTTGTTGTTTTATTTTCATACAAATATTTATTTTCATATTCGCTGTTTAAATAGAGAGAAAAAAACAATTTCAATAGAGCATAAAATAAAAGAGCAAATTATTATTAGTTTCTCTTCGACCAAAATCTTGTTGTAACAATATTTAAGCTCTCTTTTCCGTCGGTTACTCTTTAAATAACCAAGTGTTGATTTTTAAAATTTTTGTTCCAACAAAAATTTGCGGGCCCGAATCTAGAGTCGATCAACTTTGAAAGTCTTTTCACAATATTTAAAAAGACGATGAGATGATTTTAAAGACACAATATCATATCAACTAACTAACAAAAAAAAAAAAAAAAACAATACCCAGGGAGGGAATAAAAATAAGGGCCTATTGATTTATTTGAGTATAACTACGAACAATTTTCAATATTATCGAAAAATCTCGATCCATCTGGAAAACTTGGAGCAACTCGAAGAATTTCTGAACATCTTCAACAATTTGAATAATCTGTACCATCAAAGCGAGTAACAGTAACAAATTTAAAAACACGAATAACCTCGAGAAGTTGAAATAGCCTAAGAGTAATCCGACAAACCAAAAATTTGGAATATTTCTGAAAAGCTCGAATAATCTCGAAATTACGAAATTTTCCGAACAAAATTAGAATTCCACAATAATCTTGAAAAACAATTAAAAGCCTTTAATAGGGGCATCTCATCTTTTTTTGAAATTTCGAATTTTGAAAAAGCTAACTCAAAGCTTCGTTTAATTCAAAGCGAACTAAACTCGAATAATATCGAAAATCTTGAATAGCCTCGCAATATCACATGAAATATTGAATAACAGCATCAAAAACTGAGAAATTCGTTTAAACTCGAATTCTGAAAATTGGGATTTGAAGCTCGAATTAAGTGAGATACATAGTAGATACCCAGAGGTAACGATACTAGATGAAATTGAAGTATGAATAGCGGTTTACAATAATTACCATACTTCCTGTGAAATTGAAGAGCAGAAGATTGTGAATTTCTTGTTTATTCTAAAGTTTAAGCCTTTGCAATGGTCTCCGTTTCATTCATTTTTGTCCTTTCAGTCTACTCCAAAATATTAAATTTGGGTCAAGTGTTACATTCGATTTATTCTCTTTCATTCATAGGAGTATAGTTCAGATACCAATTTGTATGAACGTTAATTATTTTCTAAATTTCCTTAATTTAGGCTTTGGCTTGACAGACGATGCAACTAAGGCCATTACTCTGTAAATATATAAACCAACTATAACTTATTGCAAATTTTACAATTTAAGCTTAGACACTAAAAAAACAGCAAACATGAAAATGAATTTATAAACAAAATATAACCAAGACTTAAAAAAACATTAATTAATAATTTGTTAAATATTAATACAGCAACCAAATCAAATAAAATGCAAATTTTCATAATTTTCCGCAAAATTCTATTAAAATGTAAACCTAAAATACAAAAAAAAGGTTTACAATATCATATCAAAATATTGTATGTATTAAAGTAGATGATTAACATATAAACAGAATAAAATTATGTTTTTAATATTAAAATAGAATAAATGCAAAACCAAAAAAAGCTTTTAACCCAAATCATTTATATACACTTCCCAACTACCAAAAACAAAAATATTTTAATCATTAGCAAGAGGAGAATAAAATATGTACTAAAAAATATGTATTTACACCCAAGACACATAAGCCGTGGTGAAATCAGTAACATTTGAATTTTTAGTTGTCATTTGTAAGGTTTTTTTTTTTTAAAGCAAAGAAACAATTTTAGTACAGATATTTTACATTTCATTCCATCTAAACGTTATTTTTACAATAAAATATAATTTTTGTAAATAGAAAATATTAATATTATTAAAATTAGTAAATGACAATATTTAATTAAATTATTTAACATGTTAATTAATTGCCTATATTATATAATATTATACATAATTATAAAAATGTTGTAATTCTGTAAATATTATAGTCCGCAATTACACTTATCAGACAAACAAAAAATTACAATGTGTAAACTGGAAACTGTGAATTAAATTTTAAATTTTAAGATGAATTATATTTATACATACATATATTATAAACAATTAATATTTTAAGTAAGATATTATTTTAATTAATAATAATAAAATTCGATTTATTATTATTTTTATTTGTTTTTAGGATGGCATTTACCGTTACATTTATAGTATACGCAAAATTGGTAAAGTTCATGAAAAATCAAAAAGGTTGTGTGTAACCAGAGTACAAGAATTATTATTGTCAAATTCAATTATTATGTAAAATTATTTTATCTTTAAGAATTTATGCTTGTTAGGAGCATTATAAATAATAAGCATTTGTTTTTAATTCAAGTTTTATCAGATAATTTACTATAGTAAAATAAAAACATACAAACTGTTAAATTAGTTCTCAGCGCATTTACATATATAATGGTCGCTAATTGGTGCTCCTAATTTTTGATGCTCTTAAATACCGGGGGTCAATTATTTAAATACCATAAAAATTATGGTTTATAGTACAGTGAGGTAATCTTGTAAATTACAAAACCGATTTTGTGGGAACTTTTTCCGCAGCTAGAAAGTATTTCGTGACCGGTGAGTTCTATGCTCCAGTTTCTTAAAACCGGTTTGTTAGTTTATAAGAGATTTGGTACAATTTGTAAGAGCTTGTAGTTTAGTAGCGCAAAGCTGGTAGAGTTTTTGTTCAGCAATTGGGCTATGCGCCAATTCTTTTATGTTACTTCAAATCTCATTCCAAGATGGTAATAGCGTAAAAGTGGTATATTTTACTATTTAATTTTAACTTTTTCTCCAAATTTTTTTCAAATACACCTTACACCATTCGCGGCGGTACTGCCATGAAAATAGTGGCAATTCAATCTAAACTAAGTTGCAGGTGTCTGACTGCTGAGCCAAAACTTTGAGAACAGATGTACAGTTTTATTTGCTCGGATTAAGAGGTCAGTTACAGTAAATGGTTAGGTCTCTCTTACAATTACTCGTAGCATTCTTTGATATTTTTTTATGATAAACATCAACACGTCACGTAATCGAATTACAGAGGCGTAAAAACTTAAATTTGATTATAAATTATTTTTATTTATATAGAGCCAATTCTTAATATTTAAACGAATAATTCTCTCACATTCGCGGTCACACTTTTTTTATTGATAACTACTCAGAATGCCACACACTGTAACTCTGATAATTTTGAAGATAATTTAAATCTGATTGAAGTTTTTTGTATTAAATGGTTTGTAGAGAATTTTACAATAGTTAGTATATTTTTGCAAATACCACTGCAGATGCAGTGGTGACCCCCCCATTTTATTTTATTTCATCTATAGGACAATACTGCATTAAAAGTGATACTGCAATTGCAGTGGTTGGACGAATAAAACTCTCTGTAACTTTTAAAGCGCTATTACTGCATTAACAGTATAATGAAAAATCGAAAATAAAAAAGGATGATTAATCAGTTTCATTCTTTTATTAAAAAACTTTAAATAATAAATAACAAAAAAAAATAATAATTCATCAGAACAAAATGAAATTGTTCTAAATTAAAAAAAAAAGTCTTATATGGTTTTAGGTTTCAAGAGGCGGGTTATGAATGATCGAGTTATGCCAAGATTCGCAACAATTCAGACACAAAGGTGGATTACCTGGACATTGATTACATTGAAACGCCGTTTGTTTCCGTTTTTTCGATAGTGTGCAACATCTGCAATCACGAAAGTATGATTTCCTTTTCCATCCGTTGGGTAGCGGACTTTTTTCAAGAAAATGTTGGCTTGATGAGGAAGTTGACGCTGCTGATGCCTCTGGAAATATTGGAATGTTTACTGTCCTGTTTGGTGGTATTTTCAGATTGCGTCCATTAGGTATGTCTTGGATATTCAAAAATGAGCAAATGAGGGACTTTCTAAATTTTAAAAATGTTATCTTAGGAAACTTTTTTTTATAAATAAAGTAAGAATTAAACACAGCGATATCTATAATATGAAAGATAACTTTTTTATACCATCGAACCATTTTTCGAGGACATGAATAGTAAGATACCAATTGATCTAGTATATCAACACCGGACATATTTTGGTTGTATTCCTCGACTTCGATGGGTTTGGTTCGTTCTTTACCGTAACTGTTTGTGGCTAAATCCATTACTGGATGATAGGCTGTATTTATACAGAGGACGTCCCTCTTATCTTTCCATTTGGAAACATAGATATTTCCTTTCCGTAACCAGACATGCTCATTTGTTTTAAGTTTTTTCGCAATAAGTTCCTTTGGGTTTTCCTTTCGGTTGCTTCGTAGAGTTCCACAAGTATGGGTTTTATGAGATAATAATACGTTACATAAAGACACACTATTATAGTAATTGTCCATAAAAACTGTGTGTCCTTTTCCCAGGTATGGCTCCATTAATCTTAAGACCAAAGAATACATTTTTGAGCATGTTGGATCTGTATTTTGTTTTCCGCCAAATATTTCCAGATTAAAAACATATCCATTTGGATCACACAGCTCAAAAAATTTTATACAGTACCTAGATTTTTTATTTTTGATGTACATCCTAAAATGTAAGCGACCGCGAAACAACAACAAAGACTCGTCCAGTGACAAATGCTTGCTTGGCCTGTTAGATGCTTGGCATCGATCCGTAAATAACTTTACAAATGAACTTATTTTGCTTAGATGTTTTTCACCTATCTGGGAATTAACATTGATGCATCTCAAAATTTGCTCAAAGCAACGTCCTCCCGACATAGTGCTTGGAAAAACTGGATGATAATACAACGGATGCTTGGAAAATAAATGTCGCATTTTCAATGGTTTAATTTGACCTTGTAAAAGGCAAAGACCGATGAATTTTATCATTTCGGTTAAATTGATTTGTTTGAAATTCGCAGCGCGTGAATATCTCGTTGAGCGTTGGTCACTGCATAGTCTACTTCCGTAAATATTTGTTGAGTCAATTAAAATCTTGAACAGTTCATCACCAAAAAAACCATCAAACACTTCCCTTGGCGAATTTCCGGTAATTTGGCAGACTGCAGAGCACTCATCAAAATTAAAATTTGGTATATCGGCAGTAGTTGATATCCATAATTCTTCAATTTCATCGATACTATCTTCAATATGATCGCCTTCATTTTGACCTTCATATCCGCTATTTTCAATATCGTCACTGTCTTCACTATCATCATCACTTTGACCACTATTAATATACTCTGGGTCGACTATATACTGTCATCAAAATCAGACGAGAGTTCATCTTTTTCACATTCAATAAAAACGTCTGGTTGGTACGACATTTTTTCTGATTCTAATGCATTTTATATGGGAATCACCACTGCATTTGCAGTTGTGTCGTTATTTTGTTAGACTGGGACAAAAATATAAGCAACATTTTAGACTACATCGTTCGCTCCTAAAACAAAAGCGAGACAGTATAGCTGAAATATTTTAATAATCTACAAACAATAAACAATAAAAAAATGAGAATAACTAATTCTCATAATACAAACCAAAATATTAAAAAAAGAGCAAAGAAAATTGCACTGCAATAGCGGTGGTGACCTATTGAAAACCTCTGGAAATACTGCAATTGCAGTGGTTGTCCGCGAATGTGTTAACTTATTCTGTTCCTATAGCCATATCATTGGGCATGATAGAGTGGCAACCCGTCGAATTTTATGTCAAATTATCGAATATTTTTTGCCGTCCTGAAAAACTACATTCGATAGTTTTAAAATTTGGATTGGGATTTTAAACGATGTATGCATTAGGCAAAAATAACTTTACAATCAAAAATGCATCCAACAATGTTAAAAAAAATATTTCAGTGTTTAAGTATCATAGATCTGATGAAAGTCTTATTGACGATTGGAGCTTCACGGATTCCACCTAGTGGAACATTTTTAAACTGAGATACCTGATAATTTGACGTTCGAAATTGTTGTAAATAATTCCAATTTTGATCTGTAAACACAATTTTTACTTATCGGATTGCTAGTAATTGTAAATAATTCCAATTTTGGACTATAAAAATAATTATTAATTACCGCATTGCTAAATTTTCTTTCGTCGCATTTGTGACAAATGTCATTTTATCAGGTGCATCATTTTAACTATTGTCCTCGAGAGGCGCTTTCTTTACTTTTACAATCGTCAATAATAGTACGCACTTAAAACATGTTTGACAGTTCTACTTTTTAAATACATAATTCAATACTCCCAATAAATGGGAACTAGTCAAAGAATTAAGAGTCTTGAATTTATCTGAAGATAAACGCTTTCGTGTGATTTGACAGGAATCTACTGACAACTCCAACTGCAACGGGGATGTCAAGTATACTGTCCATTAAAACAAATATCAGAGAACCAATTGGCTCTCGATACGGTACAGATTTTTTATTTGATTCTTGACTATTATCAATTGAATTTAGATGTATTTGTGGATCAGGCGGAATACTGATGTGCCTTTATTTCACAATGTTAATATTATTCACAATGTCTTGTAAACCTTTAACTCGCAATGCACATGTAATCTGGAATTTTTATTGTCATAATTTTTACCGTCGAATTTGTTGATATTTTTGACATCTATTTTAGGCACCATATTTGCTAAATACCTTGTTCAACGTAATGCGTTCGTGGAATATAAAAATGAGCTTTTCTTTTCGTCGTAGGAAATAAGCTTCAATGCCTTTTTGATTAATTTTAACAATTACAGATATTCACTTACAATGCAATATCTGGGCCCATAGCTTACCAACACATTTAGATAATTGCGTGAACCTGGGAGTCTGGGCAATATTCGATTGGATGCTAATCCGGCACCATCTTCATCTGTTTATAGTACTGTTTATAGGCTAGAAATGAACGCCTGACCCCCTTTATGAGCAAATTTTTGACATAATTGACATTATATAGTTTCGGATTTTTCGAATTCCCTAAGTTGATTCAAAAGAGATTCTTCTCCGACTGCTTTTATAATTGCTTCCATGAGCGTTTTACAGTTTGAAGTTTTTCAAATAATAGTTAAGCCATTGACTTGGAATATAATTAATAAATCTGATTGACTCTGTACCAAAACAGTCAGTAGCATTTTTTTTATTCTTATTTTTAGATTAGATGAGGCTTTAATTCAGGGGAGTACAAGCCAAATGAGTATTTTTGACAAATTCTCAAAATAAATAGAGGAATAAAACTCCGATTAGAAAAGTAAAGTCAACTGTACAATGCGGTAATTATTTATGTTTCTAGAGCCGCAGAATTTACCACTATGGGGTGAGTGTGAAGACTACCGCAATTTTTACTCCATTTTGAGATGTGCCGACCCATATGTAACAATTATTGCAGTGATCTTCACATCCATTCCGGAGTGATAAATTTTTTGGCCCTGGATACATAAATAATTACCGCGTTGTCCATTTGACTTTTTTTGAACTAATCGCAGTTTTTTGCTCTTAGTATTTTGAAAATTTTTCAGTAATACTCATTTGGCTTGGACACCCCTGCTTTAGATAGTAAGGGATATATGTTTTGGGTTGAAACTTACATTTTAAAAGGCATACCCCTAAACACGATTCACAGAATCAAATCAAAGCAATAATGTTTTTATTAAAGTAGCATATCTTTATAAACTAAGGTATATACTATTTAACCGATATAATCAAATATTTTTTATTTATTGTATAATTTTCACATAAACTAAAAAGAAACAATAATATTTTAATGGAAAATTTTATTTACAGTAGAACTAACAAATAATTTATCTAGTGATTTACTCAAAATTATCGATTATCGTACTAATTATATAAATTAGATATTTATGTAAAACATTTTAAGTAAATAAATACATATTTCTAATCACAATAAATAAATAAATAACAAAAAAAAACAAAAGACATCAAATATTGTAAAATATATAATTATAATAATAAATAAAATAAATTATAAAGAAACGCCTTATAATGCCTAAGCATATAAATTAATTAAATTAATATAAATAAATAAAAACATAAATTATAAAATTATTAATTTTAATTAAATTATATAATATATTTTTTCATAAAGTAATAAAATACATAAAAAATACCACAAGTTAATTATATTATTATTATAATTATTATATAAACAATATTAAATTATGATTTTAGTTTGGTTTTATGTGGACCAATTCGGAAAATTGTTATAACAACAAAAAAAAACAAATTACTATAATCTTATAAAAATGAATACTATAACTTTAATTCAATTAAACAAAAAAAAAACATTGTTATTTAATTTTAATTAATTTATTAGTATTATGTAAGGAATAACAGTTATAAATAAATAAAGAAAAAAATGAGTTAAAACCCAAAAATATGTAAATAAAAAATATTTAAATTATATTGCAAATACTAATTTAGCTGCAAATTCTAATGTAAGTACTTTATCTATCCCCCCTCCCCAAAACTCCGTGGACTTGCATTCGTTTCTAAATAATAATTATAAGACGATTTGAAATTACATTTCGAATAATAACTATCCAAATAAAAACAATTACGAAATTTAACCAATTGTCTGAATATTATGAAAATGTCTCGGCTTTTTTATAGACAATATATTACTTGTAAATGACATTCACTTGTAAATGACAAATCAGAAAAATAACAGAGGCCAATCACTTATAATATATTTACCAATCAAAGTAGAAATATTATCCCCTCCCCCTTTTCTTTCCCGCTTCAATCCGAAAAGCTATATTTCTTAACCAAAATATCCTCAACGAACAGAGAGAAATACGTTTCTCACCAATTACCGACCCCGCATTGTTTTATTCACATACTCATTCCATACCATAAAATTACTATTACGTCGGGTTATAATAAAATAAAGAAAGGGTAGAAAAAAAAAAAAAAAAAAAAAAAAAAAAAATAAAAAAAAAAATCAACATCTGGAATTTTGTTATTCGACCGTTGACTAATCAATAATCATATACCTAAATAAGATTCTTTCGGCTTTTTATAGACACAATATATTAATAATAATGGCATTCACAACATTTTCGACTTGTCAATCAGAAAAATGAAGAGGCCAGTCATTTATAATATATCTACCAAAAAAAGTAGAAATATCAAAATCCCCCCCGTACTTTAACCCCAGAGTTAATACAAAATGTATTGACTCTAAAAAAGAAAACCTTTCCTTGTGTTTTCGTGGGTAGTTTGGTTTCGTACTGATAATCTCAAAACAAAGGTTAGCGAAAGGTTAGCAGTGACGCTAAGATAACTTGCAACGGGGCGAAATTTCCAGGATTTAAAGTTTTCAGCAATCATGTCACCTGTTTCAATAAGCCAAGCGATTATTGAAACGTGTAAGGTACTAGTACACGTTTTGCAAGATTACATAAAGGTAAATATATAATAGATTATTTTGGAATAATACTAAAACACACTTTGTTAGGTCTCCTAATCTAAATTTATTGTATAAAAATTCAACAATTTTAAAAATAAATCCATAAATTCAGTACATATTTATTAAGTTAAAAAAAAATTACCCTTTAAAATTTGATAAAAAACTCGCTGCTGTTTCAGATTGGAGAGATGAAGTGGTAGAGTTGCTAATTTCGATTGGGGAAAAACTCGTGAAGTATCGGGAATCTTCGTTTATTTTTACTGAATTCCTATTCAACGTAGCCTGACATGCTTCAAAAAGAATGTCGCTTATAGCTTTCTCCGCAAAATTACGCTGGTTTTGTTCCAAAGTTATTAGTTTTTCTCCCCAAGCTGCAATAATGATAGGAATATTGTCCATATTTTCCGGCATCTCCAAATACATACAAGCCTTCTCTAAAAGCTCATTCTGTTTTGCATTTGGGGGCTGGTGATGGTGGGTGCTGCTCTCTTTGTTCCTCAACATTTCTATTAGGAGTCTAAAAATAAATGTTTTTATTATTCTCGGTGTTGAAAGTCATATATATCTCATTTTATAATGTTCATTTTTATTTTCAGTTTCCTAATACACCCGAAAAATGGGTTGAAATTTCCAACGATTTTCGCGATTCAACACAATTTTATAATACGTTAGGGGCAATAGACGGAAAACATATTGCCATTAAAAAATCTCAGAATTCAGGTTCATTGTATTATAACTATAAAGGTTTTTGTAGCATTGTTCTGCTAGCGATAGTAAATGCGAAAAAACAGTTCATAATGGTAGATGTTGGAATGAATGGCAGAATTTCAGACGGAGGGGTAATGCACTATTCTAAATTTGGGGAACTGATGTAACAAAAAAGTTTAAATTTACCGGAACCTCATCCACTACCAAATTGCAATGAACATTTCCCATATACACGTTCATCGCAGATGAAGCATTTGTATTAAATGTAAATCTCATGAAGCCGTATCCGCAAAAATTTTTAAATGAATTCCGACACGAGTACAACAAGAGGCTGTCAAGAGCTCACGTTAATGTGGAAAATGCCTTTGGAATTTTGGCGTCAAGATTTGGAGTTTTTCAGAAACCGATAAGCCTTGAACCACAAAAAGCGGAAATTATAACAATGGCTTGTTGTTATTTACATAACTTTTTATTGAAAGAAAATAGCCAAACATACAACAATGAAGCTAATTTCAATGCCGTCGGGTCATCTATGATATCATGCAAAATGCACTAGATTTAATATGGCAGTGGTGTGACCAGTAAGAACTCGGACGGAAAAAGCTCTCGCTTATAGCTCCCTCGTTAAACGGTACTACTGTTTGTTTTTCCAAAGAGGTTAAATATCTAGGAGTTATCCTAGATCAAAGGCTGGACTGGAAACAACATTTACTTAAAGTTCAAAATAGAGCCACTAAGGCTTTGTGGCGGTTCACGCATTTTGTCGTGCGCCTGAATTTATTTATTACCTACTATTAATTGATTCAATCATACCAATTGAGCGACGAAAAAAACAAAAACAAAACAAAATAAAAAAATCAATAATTTAAATAAAGATAATCAGTCTCCTCTCGGATTTGGCACTAGCCGCACGCGCGTTCTATTAATTTAATAAATCAATAAATTATCACTTAAATAAATTATATCAATCGTATGAACTGTGTATGTATGTCTTATTAATTTATTACTGTATGTCTTAAGTCTTTCTTAATTTATTTAATGTTAGTGAACTAACTGCTTTTTGGGCCTGTCAGAGACTCTATATGGACGTACTTGGGGACTACAACCAAAAATGATCTACTGGTCATTCCTAACAATTATTAGGCCTATGGTAACCTACGCATCGGTAGTGTGGCGGCCTAAAACTGAACAGAGGACAGCGCAAACTTTATTGAATAAGGTTCAGCGTATAGCCTGCATTGGGGTTACGGGCTCAATGAAATCATGTCCAACCTCAGCAATGGAGGCTCTCCTAGGACTAACTCCATTGCATCTGCATGTTAAAAAGGAGGCTGCTTTTATGGCCCTTAAGATGCAGGCGGCGGAAAATATCAAACCGGGAAATATGGTGGGCCATCTGAAAATCCTCCGGGAATTCCAGACAGACCCTAAACTGAACTTCCACAAACCATTTTGTGTTAGGTTACCTAACCGGGATTTGTGGAGAACAGGGGACCATCCTTTCAGCGAGGGTCAATAGTATGGTTTACAGATGGATCTAAAACGGAAGACGGGGTGGAAGTAGAAATATACGGGAGCGGGACTGCCCTCTCGAAGTCCTTGTGTAACAACGGTGCCGTCTTTCAAGCAGAAGTACATGCTATAGAACTTTGCGCTAGGATAGGCATTGCAAAAGGCCTAAACGATGCAATGGTATATATTGTATCAGACAGCTAATCGGCCTTAAAGGCTCTTAGGTCTTTTACCGTTGAGTCAAGGCTGGTATGGGACTGTCTAAAGGTTATTAAGCATTTGGCAAGCTCAAATAAGGTAACACTTATTTGGGTGCCAGGTCATACTGGAATTGTGGGAAATGAGGCAGCTGATGGCCTCGCCCGCGAGGGCTCTCCTTCTTTATTCATTGGACCGGATCCCTTCTGCGGCGTTACTAATGGGCACCTTAGGGCAACGGTAAAATGCTGGAAGGATGTGCAAAAGTCCTCCTATTTGCGCAGAATTCCAGGTTTGCGACAGGCGAAGAAATTTATTTCAGCTTCGTCAGTCAGGGTTAAGGAGTGTCTTGTACTCAGGAAACCTGAGTTGAGGCTGCTTATTGGCTTCTTCACAGGTCACATCCCCTTAGGTATCACCTTAAGAAAATGGGCCTAAGTACGATAGATGGATGCCGCTTCTGCGACCTGGAAGCGGAATCAGCGGATCATGTTCTGTGCTATTGCTCAGCCATTTTCTGCCAACTACAACATCTAGGAGGGAGAGTAATGAGCCCAGATAGTGTGTATCATATACTGGCCGGCAGTATTGTTAGGTTCATTAGAGCCTGAATATTGACTGGACGCAGTGCGAGGTGGCTTAACGCCTACAAGGCCCTACAATTAATAATAATAATAATACACCTTTCTCAGAAGAAGCACATGAGGTGGCATACCAGATGGAGTTTGATCGTTGAGAAATTTAGTAGAGAAATTAAGATTGTCATTGGGACCTTTAGTCACGATGGAATCAGCGCTATGGTATATGTGCGCTTCACCGGCTATCATGTCTTGGCACTACTGGCAATGTCTGACGAAAATCGCCACCGACAGCGACAACTAAAACTTTTCGCCACATGGGATGTCAGATTCTATCACTTCACGAAACAATTGATCGATGCAACGAAGTCCATGCAGCATTGTAATTTCGTCAATTACAATCAGATCAGTTTCCCGCAAAACATTTGCTTCTGGTGAGTTTATGCGAATTGAAGAGATATATGTATCCTCGCAGAGGCACGGGTAATTTGACTCTGCTAAGGACACTACTTCCTCCTTTCAGTAATGTGGCAGCAATTCCCATTGTTGCGAATGGCAAAACGATTTTTCTTTTGCCTTTGAAGTTGGCCATCAGTGTTGAGTAAAGGAAAGTATTTTCTGAGCCACCGGGACCGTCAAGATAAAGCAGCTTCTGCTTTTCATGCATGTTCTCTACTCTGTTCTCATTTTGATAAATTCGTTGTTTTAGGCCTTATTGAGCTTCTCGATGTGTTAATTTGCTTGTCGAGCTTCTTTAAGAGGATTCCCTTCCGGCACTGGCAATCCAACAGTTGAACTCGACAATCATTTCATATTGATGAGAATGATATTTATACCATGAAGCGCCTTGTTGATTGATGTAGTTTTATCGTATCAAATGTCAAATTGTCTAAATGATCTTGCCAACGTTTGAGAGGTTGTGCAGGTTGACAAAATATGCATTTATATGTGAACATTTCACGTAATTGTTTAGGCATCAAGTAAGTACCACCATCAGTTAAACAATGCTTCCACTCATCGTCTGATTCAAGAAGTCCTCGCGATATTGCTGCTACCTTGACATTTTGATAAAATAATTCATTTACTGTTTGTAACGATTCGAAGTTGATTTTACCAGGCACATGAACAAGTAGAATTCGTAAGTAGTAATGCCCTCCGTCTTTGACACTCACCGTATACATGCGGGCAACAATTTTTCTGGCACCTCTTTACCGCTTATTCCATTTACCACGCATATAAACATAATTATATGGAATATCCGTGTAGAGATACTGTCGAGCATCTTCATCGGTTGTGTTCATTTCAAACTAAGACTCCAATTTAGTCTTGCTCGTTTGAGCTGCGAGCAATGCATATTGTTCGAGACCTACCTCGAAGAAAATTTGTGACTGATTTGGCAGGTGAACTGGGAGCCTCATGACGGCATGTGAGCGATCGTGCATTTTTGATTCTCTTAAACGCGAGATTGCTTCCGGAGCGCTCACATAACGGCAATGAATTAAGTTAGAAACTTCATTGACCATTTGAAGTGATGGTAATATTCGCACAATTGAATCCCTTAAATATATATTTGTAAATTTACTTTACAAATCGAAGAGATGTAGCGACTTCTACATTTATGCGTGCGTTGTACTTCAGTAATAAGTAAGGGTTGTATGGAACGATAAATCGATTGTCTATGTGAATACCTCTGACGGAAGCCTGTACATCAGCGGGACGTCTATACGATGAATAACCATTGATATTTAGAAGGGTGACATCATCGAAGCAATTGGGAAATTGTTTTGAGTATTGACCGTCCTTCAAGCAAGGCGCGTTTGATACCTAAGACCATAGGGGCCATGCGTCATAAATTTGAGCCAAGTTTTAGAAGCTTTGGTCTTGTTTCTGATGGAATTTCAGCACTGATAAATTGATCGATTCTTTGGACTGTTGTGAATTTGTCTTCAGCTTTTAAGGTCACCAGAATGTGTGCGTGAGGAAGGCCTCGCTTTTGGAATTCAATGTTGTTGAGGGAGTTGAGTTTGAGTTTAAAAACTCGAGTCAATAAATCCGGTAGATCTGAAGATATCTCGATAGGTCTCAAATTTTCAACAATTTCACGTAAACGTGGATTGGCAGTGCACGTTATAAAAAGATCTGGAGTGCCAAACTTTGCAAATATTGACATTGCATTGCAGCACCTTGTTACGGGGCGAGGCATTGTCCCGTATTCATTAAAATATAGACACATTTTTATTTAATTTTTTGTTATCTACAATTTTTTTGGTGTTTGTGCTTCACGCACCGTATATTAATTTCGGCGACTGTATAATCTGTCAATGAAACACAGAGAAAAAAAATTCTTTAATCAAAATAAAATTGGTATATTTCTTACCTCAATCTGTTTTTTTTGTGTGGTACGACACGACACCACTTATCCATGTATGTACTCGGATAAATACGTACAGGCTCCAAAATTCCAAAATCTGCTGGGTATGCATACACTCATTTGATGACATCCAGCTGTAATAACCTGAAAAAACAAACACACAACATTTCACCAAGAATTTCGTTCATTAGCTATTTTATTCTATTTCTACTTATCTGACTTAAATTGTTGATCCATTCGGTTACTCATTTTTGCTGTCCCATAGTTGCTGAAAGAAATAAACCTTGAATTAATAAATAAACACATATTTTAACTCAATCAATAATTAAACAAACAAAAAAATGAATAAAATACTTACCTGTCACAAACGCACAATAACAACAATAACACCGGCCGAATGTAAATAAAGATCACCAACACCAGCTGGTGGGGGGGTTTTTCTTTAGTTTTTTTGTACTTTGAGTATATTTAGCGCAGATGGCATTATATTTTTTTTGGTTGAGTACACACGTAGTATTTGGAGTGACCACCTGTAGGGGCGTGATGAGCATCAAATAAAAAAAATAAATATTAAAATGTTGTTGTTGGACACGAAAAATGTATATAAGCGGACAACACATACCATTCGAGGCTTTTTATTTTGGATTTTCAATCGAAGCGGATGACAACCGTGTGGGACCACGCACGCCATACCAATTTAGGTAAATACATACAAACATAAAAATTTACCTGCTATATCGCATAAATAATAATATAAATAATAAAATAAATATAAATAATAATTTCGATAAAATCGAAATACTAAATTAAATAAATATAATACATTAACTCATAAATAGAAAAAATAAAAAAAAACAACCTCGAGTGTATGGTGTTACCGTTACCCCTAAAATTAAAACGTGGCAGTGGTCCCAAAACTAACCTCAAAATAAAAAAAAATAAAAAAAAATAAAAATAAAAAGAACAACAACAAAGAGAAAATAAATCCAGACGAAAAAAAAAAAAGACAAGCCAACAAGGCAACCAGTTTCACTGTTCCGAGTGCCGAGGGAAAGAGGAAAAGTAACCACTCAACCCCTAACCCGATTTTTCAACTGCTGTGTTCCTGCGACGAGTGCTGTTTCCACAACGGATTGCCGATCTTCTTCCAGCGCCACACACAAGTAAATCCACACGTAAGTATCGAGCGGAAACTCTGCAGGTGGGTATTGGTGGTGCAAAGTAACCAACTTGGTGGTGCCGAATTTTTTGTTTTTTTTTGCTCCCGTTTGGGAATTTTCATTCCAGTGATCCCCAAGGATAGAGCTCTGTGCCTGTGGATCACCAGTGCTACGCGTTTCACCTGATGGCATCAAAACGACCAGTACTGCAATAGTATTATCCGGTCGATATTTTTTTTTGTGTTGTGGTTTGTGTGTGTTTCCTTACACAGGAACAATTTGTGAACATTAATTAAATAAATAATTATTATAACGTACTTTAATTAATTATGTGTTGTTAATTGCATAATATCTGTGAGAGTCATCGTGGGAGAATGTGTGTGCTGAGTGCGTGAAAGTGTAAGTATAGGTGAAGTGCTGTGTCATCTAAGTTTAGCAGCAACGTAATCTGCGGATGGGCCTCCACCATACCACCTACCCCCTCGGGACTGAGTTTTAGCCGGACTTTAAGCTGCAGTTGGAGGACTCCGTGGACAATTTTCTGTCTGCGTGATGGGAATGGGATACACAGCTGACCGTCCAGTTCGGCCATCATCCACTACAAGGGTGTCTTCCACGGCAACGTGAGGCACGTAGTGGATGATTGGATTGGGGTTCAGCGATGACCGGGTGAGGACTCGTTCCTGATCCCAACTCATTTTTAGGAGTGGCCTGGGCAACTTGGCTACTGAAGTGAGTTGGTGTTTCGGGTTCGAGTTCAATATCTCAGGTCCCCCAAACTGGGTTGTTGGTTGTGCTGCTCCCACAACAGGTGACCACCTTCCTTCCTATTTCTCATCACGTAACAACCTTCCTTGCATGTTATGTGGCGATCGTTTGAAGCTTGATGGCGAAATAATCGAAATATCCGCGGCCTCGTTTTGACCCATGTTTTCCATGTGATCAGTGAGTCCTTTATATTGCTCAGCTCTTAAATGTTGCTGATTTTGGCGAATGTAATCGAGATTGTTGGCTACAACTGGTGTCAGCTTGCCTTAACTCATAATCGGATTGAAGGCGTCTCGAATAGCTGTTAGTGCTGTTTTAAATTGAAGCGTGGTGATGTTGTTTCGCACTCGATTAAATACAGCTCCTGCATAATTTTCACATTGCCAATTCGGCTGCCAGCCGGGCTTACCATAAGGAAAGGCGAGTGCGTAGGTCATAGGTAAACGTAGTTCATCTAACCCATCAGCGCGCGTAGCTTCTTGTGTCTCTACATCCCTCATTAATTGATTGCTTTGAGCCTATCGATTGTTTACGCGAAAGGAACGGTTCAGTCGCAATAATGCTCTTCTACTTTGGTGTCATCGAAATTTACTGCCTCGCCTCGAATTTATTCATTAATTGAACGAACACAGTTATAGATCTGTTATCGGATTACTACACCATGAAAGTCACAAGCCCCAGTAATAATCTTTATTTCAAAAAATGGTAAATGAATTTTATTCGAAATGTCCGACCGTTTTCTAGAAGTTAAAATTATGTAATTGTAATTAATTTATAAAAAAATGATGTGAACAAATTTAAGCTCCATTAGATCCTGGAGAATTAAAAAAAATCTAAATTTTAGAAAATCATTTATTCGGAGGCATCTGGAGCCCGGCCCCTTCAAAAATACAGTGAAAGCCTGCTCATAAACAACAAAATTTAACCAACCCGACATCCAAAGGATCGACGCTTCACTTCCAAGTATACAATAAATTTCATTTAACATCATTTAGATCTGAATGTAGAAAGTTTAAATATCTCGTTTAAAAGTTTATCCATCAATAGCATCTAAATAATGCACTTACTCGTATATCGTTGTCCAATGGTAAAAATGGTTTAACCTCCTTTCCAGGGACCGACCACTCAGGTCCGCGTATACGATTAATTTCAATGAATCATTTATCTAAACTCGCTCTTTAGACCTCTCTAAAAATACTGTGGAAAGCTGTTGGTACAACGATGATATAATAATCTATTTAAAAAGAAAAACTGATATTTGTTTTTCCTGTGTACCCTTCAACATGTATGGTAACAATAAAATTATAACTTCCCTAAATCCGCCTACGACCGACCCCTCGACTCCCTGTATACAATTAATTTAATTTGACGATTTATCTAAATTTAGTCCCGTAAAATATTAACAAAAAAATAAAAAATTTTGAAAAAACTTGTTCGGGGGCACCAAGACGAAAAACTGGTCATTTTGGTATGAAACCCGTACGTAAAGTTTGACTTTCATTTTTATTAGTATACACTAATAAGTCAACATTAAAAAAAAAAACGAAAGTTTAGTAAAAATTGGTTCAGGTGCCCCTAGAACCAGGGGCCCGAACTCTTTGAAAATATTATGAAAAGCTGGTCTTAAGTAAAAGATGGCACCAAAATCTCATTTACTTACATTATATCGTTTTTTCCATGTATACCTTCCAAAAGGTGATACAAAAATTTAAACTCCCAGATTCAGGGGGACCAAGAATAGAAAATTTCATTTAACCCTAATCTCGTTCCCGTAAATAATTTTAAGACAACCAATATTTTAGAAAACAATTCTCCGTGCACCTAGATCCCTTCGACAATACTACAAAATCTGCTAATAAGCAAAAGATAGCAATCAAATCTCAATTGTTTAATAAATGACTTAATAAAAGAGACACAGATATCCCTTTATAGTTGATACCATAAAATTGTCGAATGGTGTGAAGTAAATGTTTTTTATAGTTAGTGCTTTAGTAGCCGAGAAAAATTTGCTATCCTTACACAATCTACATTTATGTGGATGAATTTAAAGTACTGAACAAAATATACATCGCTTCACATTTTGCTCCAGTAAATTATGGTTATATACAAACACAATTTTTCCAATACTTTTTCTACAAATCTATATTTTTATCTCGCTCTATTCTTATTGATAAAAATATTTTGTGTTGGTTTTGACTGAATACAAATTGTAAACCATAGTTTACCGCATTGTTGAGATGCCGGTAATGCGATTACATCAGAGCCTTCTAGAGTATAGAGCCATAATCATTATGAAGTATTTTTTAGAAGCTTTTTTAGTGGTATAACTTTACACTGATTTCCATAAGAATCCATAGTAGAAATGGTGTTTTATAGCTTCAAATTTTTCAATGAAAATGTTCTATATATCTTTAGTAGCAATATACAGGAAGGGTATATTGGTATTAAGTAAATATTAATTGCAAAAATATTAAAATTAAATTATTTCTAAAATATATTTTTCGAACTTTCGAATTAAAATAATACTTGCTAAATTTATCTTTAGTTTTACTAGTGTACATTAGATGGCTAAGATTTATTTAGAAAAATACGAAAAAAAATTGTTTAATCACAAAATTATGACACGTTCTTAATATTTTGAGAATTTGTTTTGATTTTCCTACAATTTTTGAACTTGAAATTTCCCCAGGAGGCAATTTTTTGTACGATTTTACAAAATGTTTACTGCAATCACTGCCATCTATGTAATGTATATTGACTTACTGCACACGATTTGTAGTAAGGTTTTCTTTTTAATTTGACCAGAATGCTGTTGTCATGAACTTTTTTTATATTTTGGTTTAAATAAATCAATTATTTCAAGAAAGTGAAAACGATTTACTTAAACGAGATTTATATATGTTGAAATTCAAACATTTATAAAATTATTTCAGAAATCATAATTAAGAATTTGCAATGTTTTCATTTATAAATTTGTCTTAAGAAAAAAAGTGATTTCCCATATGTTTTATGTGTTTTACTATGGAAATTTTGCTTTTTTCCTCGTTTCTAATTCCCTTATAAAAGCTTCGTTTTTTAGATTATGGCTTGTATAATCAAGGTTGCTTTGATTACATTCAATAATGGCTTTTCCTCCTTTTCTCTTATGTGTTCTTCTTCAATATCTGGTAAATAAATTTAACTCCTCTAGATCCAGGGAACCGACCCTTTGATTTTGTGTAAGCAAATTATTTCATTTAACCATTTGTCTAACCCAAAACGGTAAACAACTTAAAAAAAAATCAAGTAGCCTGATGTCTCACCCCTTCGAAAATACTATGAAAACCTGTTAATTTTGGTGTAAAACCTCTATGCAAAGATTTAGTTTGATTAGGTGCACGATATAAAACGTATACATGGAGATTTTAATTTTTATTAATATCTACATTAAATCACGTCCGAAAAGGTTCGCATACATGACATTTGGTTTCCCCAAAAAAATATACAAAATTTCTACAGCTTTGTGCTTTTATCAGAGTAACTTTACAACAACAAACACATAAATTTACAGTCCACGTTTTGTAAACCAAAATTGTACCTTGGCTTATTTCTCATATTATGTTGTGTACGTGTCGCATCTAATTAAATTTATTCGAAACATTATTACCAAAAATACTATGGGTTTTATCTAATAGAGAGTCATCGACAGACAGTTAGATTAGATAGTTGTTAATCACGAACGTGGTCGGATGGTCTCTTTCTGAATATTTCGAAAGTAAATACTTACATTTTTTCAAACCGTAACGATTAATTTGATTGTATGACTGTTAGAGTGCATTCTTCAGCTGATCATCGATTCTTTGAAATTCATACTTTGGAATAATCACCAAAAGGGATACATGTCCATTATAATTGCATAATGCAGATGATAGAAATTTAAAATTTAAGTGGGTAAATATAACCCTTCATAATTATCAAATTTTCACATTATGTAGTTTTTCTATTTTCATTTTTTGTTTACCACGATATTTAACATTAGTTTTATTTCATAGGTATGTATATGTTATTGTTATAAAATAATTTTCCATTTAACAATTAAATAATATTTTTAATTTAAATTACATTTTAACATGAAGCAAAATTAGGTAGCTGAAAAAATTCATAAACTACGGAAAGTTTCAAGTTGGGTTTTATTTTTATAATGTCGACTTATGTTTTGATAACACAGAAAATTGTTAAATTTACTACAATAAGTTGTCACATAATATTATGAATATTATTGCTCTTTTAATTGTATAAAATTAAAGTGTGATGGTTATCGTGACTGTTGATTGTCGTGTTTCACATTTTCTTGTCGCGAACCAATGATTTAATAATTTAATTTTCTTCATTAGATAATCCTCTGATATTTTCTACCATGATATTGTATGTATGTTTCAATTAGTTTTTTCCAATTTATAGACAAACATTTATTTCAATAAAATATTATAAGTTGGCATTAGTCGAGTGTGCAGCACGAGTCGAAGTCCTCTGTGACAGTTTTAACAAGAAACAAATTATTGTTTTATCCCTGGTTGTATGATTATTTTGTAAACTTATTTTGTTAACCAGATGTCAGCTACTTTGTTTTAAAATGCGAATAAAAACTGATTTACATTTAATCTTTATCTCCTTGACAAAAGACAAAATATCTACGATGAAAATACATTTTTGCATGATTTCCTTGTATTAAAATAAGACGGAATACTCAAAAGTATTCCTCAATAAGATTCTTTCGACTTTTTGTAGACAAAATATATTAACAATAATGGCATCCACAATATTTTCCGACTTGTTAATCAGAAAAAATGAAGAGGCCGCTCATTTATAAAATATCTACCAAAAAAGTAGAAATATCAAAATCCCCCCACGTACTTTAATCAAAGAGTCATACAAAGTGTATGGACTCTAAAAAAATTGAAACCCTCCTTGAGTTTTCTATGTGGTTGTTTAGTTTCGTACTGAAAAGTTCGATCTACTCTTCAGATAGCTACTACCAAACTACAAAAATACTATTCTAACTTCAGACATTAAGTGTGAAGCAAGAACATACTGACTTAGCGAATTATATTCACTAAATCAAAAAAACTCAAGAAAAACCCTCATTTCTGTGTGTTTTATGCCCACACAAGTAATAGAAAGAAAGTTTGTCTGTATGAAAATCAATAAGATTCTTTCGGATGTTTATAGACAAAATATTTTAACAATAAAAGTATTACTCAATACTATTTACTACAACATATAACTTTGTCCACGACTAACGTATAATATGTTCATTATACGTTTGTTTCATCACTTATAATGATATCCATTATTCACTGCTAGTTTATCTAGTAGTCTCTTCTTTCATTATTCAATACTTCCAAGTAAATTATTTGATTTTTGAAATTTTATCTAGTAGTCTCTTGCCGTTGCCATTATTATTAAACTGTGACGTCAAAATATCGACGAAAATTTTTTGAAGGGTATTTAAAGGATTTGATTATAAAACATAATAATATTTGTCGGTCGTGGACAAAGTATCGTATTCTGCTCGCATATTATAATGACTGTTATTCACTCAGATGATTTACCACTACGGCAAACTTCATCTTCGTGAATAACAGCTATCATTATATGCTCGTTGAATAATATACTGTTATTTGGTGAAAAACAATGAAATAACTGAAAAAGAGGAATTGGTTTATCACAACACACATTTGCCAGTAAATATTGCCAGTATACGTATTTTCCGATAGAATACCCGATTCCGTAAATACTAACCGGAATGCAATATTATTTTATTATGAGCGAAAACCTCTCAACAAACTAAGGATTAGTTAATGTACCAAAAATGTTGAGGAAAACTGTTATGGTACCTTTAAGGGAAGCCACAGATTCATTCCATGGATATCTCTAGGGAAAGATAATAATCTGGTGGTATACTTTAGTTGTCTAAGAAATCAATGGTGTGATCGTTATCAATAAAGCTTCAGCAATCTCAAGGGTAAATGTTTAGGAAGGTTAGCATTCATTTAAATTAACCTTATATTTTCCTTATTCAACTGCAAACTAAAACGTTAGCTTCTTCTGAATTAAAAATACAAATGATAAGTTGATGCAATGCGAATCAACAGGCTACATTTGTTCACACAATTTTGTTTCCACAAAAATTTTGTAAACCAATTAGTTTTATGTAATAAATTAAATTAAAAACATATTTCAAAATGTTCTAACCAGAGCATCAGAAGACAAGGCACCAAAGAGCAGCAAAAAACATGGGGAAGCCAGCAACAAATCCTTGTCCGAGTGCAATAAAACAAGTGAAACCGCCGCCAATAAATACTATAAATGTTACCTTCTATAATCAGTGCTACTCAAACTGTGGGCCGCGGCCCCTAGGGAGCCGTGGTGTTGTTGCCTAGAGCCCTGAAGAAACCTCGTCTTAATATCTCTTATGAACAGCACAACTTCCTCGCATACAAATTTCTAAATTTACCTATTATCAATGGCCACTATAATTTTCTGTGATGTTAATGATTTTTGTAAGATATTTGATGTGTATATGAATTTCACAATCACGGGGATTTAGGTAGGCAAGTTCTTATTCTACAATGAACAAGAATAGGACTTGCAGATCACAAAACCAATCTGCTGGACAAAAAAATCATATTTAAAATTATGGCCTTTTATGAAGCAACAACATTTTTTAATCATAGGTTGATATCCAATGTAAATTCTTGGAAATTTAGAAACTAAATTTTAAATAAATAAAGCTATAGGAACTTATAGATCTATGAAAATTTGCGTAATTATGAATATTAAAAAAGTATGTATTTAGTATATAATTCTAAAAAGTTACTCGTACTTTAATTTTACTTGAGATTTCAAATGGCAGCTTAGCTACTTCAAATGGCTACTGCCGAGTTTTTCGTAGGGCATCCAAAACCGATTTTCGGTAAAACGGTTTATTACCGAACATTTTTGGAATACATAAAGAAAATTTCTGTATATATCTTCAGACAAAATGCCTTTAAAACACAAATTATTAATAAATTTTATTAATTTGCCGAAACCTTTACCTTAATTTTACACAAAACCATGACATATTCGTCATTGGTGTCATTCTATTTTTCAGACTAAAAATCTTTTGATTGATTTGCAAATCTACCCAAATCTACCGAATCTAAAGAAAATTTAATTAATTCGAACAGTTTATCATGAAAGTTGGTAATTAAGAAAAAAGTATGCACCAGGTTTGAGAAATAAAATCCTTTACTATTCAACGCAACATAAACTTGCATATCAACACTTTTTAACTAATTTCCGTGGAATCGAAAGTGTTATTTTAGCCTTGGGTAGTTTTGCACAAAACTGCACTAATTATTGATAAATTTTGTTTAATGCTTAAAAATGAGCTTTCAATTCTTAGAATCTACTTCGCGCGATATGCTCATTGAACTTAATCTTTCCATTTTATCTTAAAATTGTACATTTTCAGTTTGAATGTTGCCAATAATATTAGCTGATCTGGCACAATGACATTATGGTTGGAGCTTTAGCTCAAAGTGGATTGTATACGTAGGTTTGGTATAATAATATGTAAATAAATAAAATAAATGTATGAGCTCGTCAAAAACCTGCTTCTAAGCTAAATTTCTTTATACTAAAGTCACTCCCGAGATTTATTGGTGAATTTCAAGAATACGGGTCAAAAAGCAAGCGTGGTGGTTCTAAAATAATGTTTAAATGATGCCATTAACAATAAGAGTGGCATACGATTTGCTTACAAAAACCATAATGAAGATCAGATATTAAGTGTATTTCTCAAGATTGTTTGTCAAGTTAAAGTTTATTATTGTCTCCATAACTTTACAAAAAATTGGCACTAAAGCTATATACCGGGGCAGTTGGCTGGATCTCATTTTATTACCTTTTTTGATACTGGATGAATAATTAAAACTTTCCAAAGAGATGGGAAAACTCTTGTTGCCTGAGAGCTTGCTGAGCGCTTTTGCCAAGGAAGTATGCCATTAGGGAAATTGGGGAGAGGAGCCTGATTTATAATTATTTCTTTCTTTCAGCAATTATCTTTCTTAAGAGCAGTTGTACAAGCTGTTTTAAATCTGATCAACAGAAGCTCAAAAGTTCTTGACATTTGCAGTTCCATTTCCTCCACCTGCTACGTATTCACAATTTATCGATTACGCTGTAGCCGTAAAACTTATGTCGTTTTCGATTCACAAAAGAAATTAATCTGTGCCGCAATCGATTGATTTTTCTGCTGTCATGTTGTTCGATTCGCCCAATAAAATCAATCCGTCGAGCAAAATTTTTGGTCGGTGACAAATCTCGATTTTTTTTCAGATTTACCTCTCTTTTACTAATCCCAACAACTAATACTATCATTTTCTCTAGAACTGCCATTTTGTTGTTATTCTCAATTCAAATAAATAATATTTTCAAGATGTCAAAAACATACACACATAAAAAAAAACCGGGTAATTCGATTTTCTTGTTCGATTCACGGATTGATTTTTGATAGAGGTGGAAAAGCAATCGAAAACGACATGAGTTTTCCACACAGCGGCTGAATTCTACTTCTGCTACTACTACTAGGTAGTACTTCTATGTAAAAAAAACATTTAGAAAAATTAAGTACAATTCAACTCAACTAAGTACAATGTCATTCCAATTTTTAGTACAATTCAAAAAATCCATTTTCCTGACGTTGGCATACTTCAAAACTCGAAAACCGCAGTCTGTCAGAACCAATTTTTTTTTCCAAGACTCTACAGATAAAAAATGTAGTTTACATTTAATCCGCATTTAAAAAATGGCGATTTCAAATGGTATGCTCTGCTAAAGCTGTTCCAAATTCTATTTGAATTAATTTTAAAAATTTTAGGAAAAAAATGGCGCTTCCACACACAATGTTGTTTCCCTATTGACCCCCATATGCGTGTAATCTGTTTTATGTTGAATCAAAACCAACACAAATGTCTTATACAAGCCATATTATTGCCATACAAACATAAAATAAAACCTACTATTTCTGTAAGTATTAGCGTCATAATACAGTATAATCTTTACATACTTTGATTTTAAATTGTAGTTTGTATCAAAAACAGTATAATATATCACTAACACTTGCAGAAAATAGTAGGTTTTGGATTTAATAATATGCGTGCGTCACGGAAATAATATGGCTTGTTTAAGCCGTGGCTGCACGAATGGAAAATTTCGACCAATGTTGGTGATTTGTCCAAATAACCAATCGTTTAGACAGAAAACATATAAAAAATACATATCAAGGTCATATTGGCCCAACATTGGTATACATTCGCTCAATAGGCGATTTTTATAAAATGATCAAAGGAAACTACCAATATTGGTATGTATATTTGTATTTTGCCTACACGATTGGCTCGAAAAAACTGTATTTTTGAATGCTTAACGGCAGATGTCACCACTATGTAGGTATAATAAAATATGATGATATGTATCTACAACTGTAGATGTTATTATATTTTATTATTTATAAAATAAAACACAAATGACATCCAAAATGGAGTCTGACTGGTCGGTTGATGTAGTCTTGGAATTTATAAATTTATACCAAAAGTATCCCGAAATTTGGGATTTAGAAAACCTGAAACATAAAGATAAATTCGAAGTGTATGATGCTTGGCATAAAATAAAAAACGAGTTAAGTATTTGTCATCTTGCATTTTAGTGAAAAATACTTTAAAAATTTTTCTACTTTCTCAATACAGTAGTGGTGACGTTACTGCGATCAGTATGGAGGTTGGCAGAGACAAGTTTTGGCTGGTCTCTGCGTATATGGATCGGGAGAAGGAGATCCCGCCGGATAACCTGGGGGACCTGATCAGAGAAGCAAAGAAAAATAGGATTGGTGTGATACTCGGATGTGATGCAAACGCGCATCACACAATTTGGGGGAGCACTGATATTAATGAGAGGGGTGAGTTATTTTTTGATTACTTATTAAATACTAACCTTTCAGTCTGCAATGTTGGGCAGGAACCGACATTTATCATTAGTAATCGGCAGGAGGTTCTAGATGTGACCCTCGCCTCGGATACTTTTTTTCAGTTGAAATGGGGGATGGAGAGTGGCGAAGGAGCACTCATTCTCTGATCATCAATAACCTTAACATACACCCGGGTACTCAGAAGCCTTTCAGGAATCCTAGAAGGACAAACTGGGAGAAATATGGAGAGGTGTTGGAGGAACTATTGCCGGAGGTCCCCGGACCTCCGGAGACAGTGGAAGAATTGAATTGCATTGTGGATGTTGTCACAAGAGCATGCAATCTTTCCTTTAATGCTTCTTGCCCCCTGATAAAGCCAAGGGGCAGGCAGAAACCGGCATGGTGGTCCATGGAGTTGGAGACCTTTCGGAAGGCGTGTAGGACAGCCTTTAATAAGGCAAAGAGCACGAGGCATGTACGGGACTGGGACTCCTATAAGGAGGACCTAAGAAAGTACAAAAAAGAATTGAGGAAGGCACAGAGGGGATCTTGGAGACTCTTTTGTGGTAGAATGGAAGAAGTCTCTGAGACTTCCCGCCTTAGGAAGATTCTATCTACTAACCCAACTAGTCCTAGTTACTTAATTAGACCAGACGGGTCATGGACAGCTTCAAGTGCGGAATCGTTGGAGCTTCTCATCGATACCCACTTTCCGGGAAGCTTTGATGACTCGATGGAGCCTGGAGCTCATCGAGGAACACCTCCAATAGATATGGAGGGCATATTGGATAGAGAGCGGATCAGGTGGGCGCTGCAGGGTTTTAAGCCTTATAAGTCGGCGGGCCCGGATCGGATTATACCAGCAGAGATTCAAAAGAACTCGGCAGCCATCATCCCCTGGCTAGAGGTTATCTTCAGGGGATGTTTGAAACTAGTCTATATTCCTAGGAATTGGACAGAGGTCAAAGTAGTCTTTATTCCGAAATCGGGAAAGAGCTCACATGCTCGTCCAAAGGACTTGAGGCCTATAACTCTATCATCCTTTCTGCTGAAAACCCTGGAAAGGTTGATAGATGTGTTTATTCGATCAAGAATTGAACCCAGGAATTGGGCAATGTCGCAGCATGCGTACTGTAAGGGAAAGTCGGTGGACACAGCTCTGCACGATCTAGTACGCACAATTGAGAAATCAATTTACTTGCCAGAGTTTTGCATGGTAGCATTTCTCGATATTGAGGGTGCTTTTAATAAAGTAAAAACGGAGGCGATCATGGAAGGATTGTCTTTTTTGAAAGTGGACTGCTCTATAAGTAGGTTAATAAATCAGATGCTGGTAAGCAGGACTATTACCTCGGAGCTGAGAGAGTCCAAGATTAGAAGACGGGTGGTTAGAGGAACCCCACAAGGAGGTGTAATGTCCCCCATTCTCTCAGTGATTAATGGATTGCTGCTGGAACTAGAGAGAGAGGGGATAGGGGTTGTAGCATATGCTGATGATGTAGCGATAGCTGTCTCAGGCAAATATCTAGATACGATTAGGGATGTTATGCAGAATGCACTCCTGATCGTTACGAAATGGGCCAGCAAGTGTGGATTGGGGATTAACCCGTCCAAAACAGAGCTGGTACTATTTACTAGGAAATATAAAATTCCGGTGGTTAGCCCTCCTATCATAAACGGCAGCGGACTAGTTTTTGCTGACCGAGCGAGATTTCTGGGCATAATCTTTGATAGTAAGCTCAGCTGGAAGCCTAACACTTTGGAAAGAGTGAATAAGGCTATTGTAGCCTTATACTCGTGTAGAAACGCTATAGGTAAGAGATGGGGCTTGAAACCGGAGCTGGTATACTGGCTCTATACCGCCGTGGTAAGACCTGTGCTAATGTACGGGGTCGGCGTTTGGTGGCCAGCTCTAGATAAGGTAACTTATAGAGGTATGATGGAGAAGGTGCAAAGAACGGCCTGTATGCTTATAAGCGGGGCGCTTAGGACAACACCTACACGCGCTTTAGAGGTTATGTTCCACCTTATTCCAATCGACCTTTATGGTAAACAGATGGCAGCCAACGTGGCTACGAGGCTCTTGGCTGTCTCTCAATGGAAGTGTCTTCAGGTGGGACACTCGACGATAGGTAGATTCGCTGGCGAAGAACTGGCGAATCTGGATTATATCACACCAACGTTGTGCTTCGATAAGGGTTTCCGTACCATATTTCCCTCAAGGGAATCCTGGAGAAACGGATCAATCTTGGAAAACGAGGCAGTGCAATTTTTCACGGACGGCTCGAGGCTAGACGATCAGGTAGGAGCCGGAGTCTTCTGTGATAAACTTAATGTTAATATTTCTGTTCGTCTCCCTGACTACTGCAGCGTGTACCAGGCTGAAGTGGTGGCGATCGGGCAAGTCATGACATGGTTGAAGCATAATGTGGTATCCGGGAGGGATATCGCAATTTATGTGGACAGTCAGGCAGCGATCAAGTCACTTGGGGCAGTTTGTCTGAAGTCGCGGGTGGCGCTGGATTGCCGATCATCTCTTACCGAGATGAGCGAGTATTTCAGCATCCAGATAATCTGGGTCCCGGGTCACTCGGACGTCACGGGGAACTGCAGGGCGGACGAACTAGCTAGGTACGGTACGACTCTCCAGATGCAGCCGGAAATGGTACGTCTGGGGAGGCCTATGGCAGTGGTAAAATGGGCGCTCAGTAAAAGGGCAATCGCCTTGACAAATGAGAGGTGGATCAACACTCTCACGTGCAGGGTAGCAAAGCAAGTTTGGCCAAAACTGGACTTGCGGCGCTCCAAGGTACTAATATCCCTGGGAAGACAAGAAATAGGATTGGTCGTAGGGATAATGACAGGTCACTGCCTTTTTGGGGAGCATGCGAGAAGGCTGGGGATACAGACGAATGACTTTTGTAGAAGTTGCATGGACGAAGAGGAGGAGGAGACTTTGGAACACTTCCTATGCTCATGTCCGGCGCTATCATACAGAAGGCATAAGTATTTGGGTGTGTACGGTATGGACAGCCTTTCGGAACTCGCGGACTGTGGAGTGCGAGATTTATTACGCTATATAAATAGCTCTGGTTGGTTTCAACGGGAGTAATGGGGAGATGGGATCCTGTGGTATCACAACGGGCCATTGCTGGCCTAATTGTGCGATAGCAGCCACTTCAACCTAACCTAACCTAACCTAAGTATTTGTCAATCAATTGAAAATTTAAAAAAAAGAAAGAGTCATTCATGAAAACTTATCGGGCGCTTAAAAAAAAAGTTAACCTCTCGATGAAATCTGGCGTAGGAAGAGAAGAAATATATAAGCCTAAATGGTTTGCGTTCCAACCATTGGACACATTTTTGGGAAGTGTCACGGGTTCACACAACAAAATCATTAATGCAGAGGTAAGCTAATTTGTTATTTTACATTGTCATTACATTTTAGATTGCAATGGTGGATTCAGCAACTTATGGTTAAAAATAAACAAAAAATTGGTGGGGGTAAAAAAGATGACGAAATTTCAATAATTCGTGATCACGAGCTAGCAAATTTTTCTCGCTGAATCCACCATAAGGAGCGATTTTCTCCCATTTTACACGGGCATAATGATACATAATGATTTGAATTGCTTTTTTTTTAGGATGAGACGAGTATGTTTAAAAATTATATTGAATTGGGCGCAGTACAGAGGGAAAATCCGCAAGAACCCAGTGTATCGAGCGGTAAAACCTTTATAAATTTTGAAAAGTTAGAATTTTATAAATATTATTTTTATTTATTTATAGCTGCATATAAAATAAACACTCCGAAATCATAAAATAAAAAAACAAAACAACTAACGGCGCTTGAAACTTTACCGAAACGCCGAAATAATCATCAAATGGACGAATGGTTCTTGGAGGAATGAAATGGAGAACTACTTGCGAGTAAATTAAGATCACTAAGCTTACGAACTCGCAAAATACTTGCAAACAAAATTGATAACTTGGTATTTGAAGCGGAAATTAGTGAAATTATTACATCCACCAGTAGCAGTACAAATGTAGACCTCCAATATCCATCATAATCATCATACAACCAAAATATAACAACTTTTTCAAAGCCATCCACATCGAATTCAACGTCGACGGAGTCATCCGTATCCCATTCCGTATCAAAATCTTTTCCTTATAGAATAAGCCCTGATAATAACAGTTCTCGGCCGTCTAAGCAAATAATTAAAATTCCATCATCTAGTTCACAATTCCGTAATTTCCCCATAGACAGACAATTATCCTTTGAAAACAAGAAAACAATTTCGAATCGATCCTCACCCCAATCCTTAACGAATTCACTTCCATATAGAATCAGCCCACAAACAATTCACAATTCTGTTTCTAATTCACATTCTCGTAATACAGACAGTAGACGATCACCTTTACAACAAAACAATAAAATCATTTCAAATTCATCCATTTCCCATTCTATGTCTAATTCAGTTTCCTATAAAAATAATGCTGTCAGTTTCAGACCATTACCTTCTACAGAAGTAATTTACATTCCCGTATCTAACCCACATAACGTATCTAACGCAAACAAACAATCGTTGTTTAATCAAGAACTCTTTACAAGAATGCCAATTCTGATCCAGAAGTATCCCCCAATATGATTGAAGATTATAGTTATAGTCCTTTACCTTCTCCACAACTTTTGCTTGAAGAAATGAAACACCACTCACAGTCTGGAAATTATGTAACTTCAACACCCATGGTAGACGTTCAAGCCAAATCGTTGAAAGAATATTTTTCTTCAACAAACCCAACAGATTTTTAAATTATTTATTAAGCTGAATTATGAATATATGTATTAATACAATGAAATTAAAACACATACTTAGTATATATTGAAATTTATTAAAATATTTTTTTTTGTATATAGAATAATTTTATCCTTCTAAAAATGGTAACAGAACATACATAACAATAAAGGGGAAAGTTAAAGTTACTATACAATGTGATTTTGCAACTAGAAACAAATATAATTCAATGATAATAAAAACTACCCATAGTTTAAATTTTAGCAAAAAATATTTTTATTTAATAAATTATTCTCTTAATTTAATTTAGTTTGCCATTCGATTTTTCGTGAACGAACAAAATATTCGGCAAACTCTTCTCTTATAAGCTTTGCTTCATTAGTTGATCTTCTACCCATTTTTCTGAATGGCATAAAAGAAGTTAAATTCGCATTGTCCTGACGCCATGTGCCTGATGAATATCCATTTTCATTTTCGACGTCGAATGCCCCTGATGATGTGTAAACTCAATTCGATGTTTTACTGATTCGCAAAAAATTATGTAGCACACACATGTTTTAGTTATTGTTGAAACCTTTTCTTCATTCAGTAATATGGGTGATCTGAATATTCTGAATACTGTTGCCATTATGCCAAATGCGTTTTCTATGACTCGGCGAGCTCTAGAGAGCCGATAATTGTAAATTCGTTGCTTTGTTCCATTACAATGAATACCTGGAAATGGTTTCATTATTCTATTGCCTAATGGAAATGCATCATCAGACAGAAACACGAATAGAACTAGCTTCTCTCTTCCGAAAAGTGGCTGGCTTGGCGGCAACATTAAGTCTTCGTTTTCCAATCTTTTAAACAAAGAAGTGTTCCTAAATACACCACCATCACTAACGCTTCCTTGAGTCCCCACATCTGCGTAAATAAATGAATTATTGGTGTCTACCAGTGCAATCTACACTGAACGTATTTTTATTATTATAAAAAATGGGAGCCACTATTTCCCGTCAAGCGCACCAACTCAATGGGGAAATTTCCATTTACCATCGAACTCTTCAGCGATTTTCTGCCACTCTTGTTGTGTCTTTGGTATCTGAAATTATACAGATTGTAACATAACATTTAATTGATGTTAACCAGAGATGGGCGATTACGCGTCGACTACTAATTTTTACGCGAATGCGTCGACAACCGTCGACAACGTCGGTAACCGTCGACAATGTCAACAACTCGTAGACAACGTCGACAACTCGTCGACAACTCGTCGACAACGTCGACTATTCGTAGACATCATCGACAACTTTTTTATGCCTGCAGTCGTTTAATGTTGAACTGTTTCCGTAGATTGTATAGTTAATCCATATTATGAATAGTAATATAGTATGTATACAATATATTTCAAAGTAGCTTAGATAATTTTACGTTAATATTAGACGAAATATAAATATTTTTCTATGTATCTTAAAACATATAAAATTAAATATTAGTTATATAAAACTTTAATTAAGAATTTGCACAGTGCCATCTCTATAACAATAGAAAAACAATTTTCACGATAGTCACTTAGTCAGTTCATGATTTATTATCAAAATGTAACCTTTTTTTGATCCCTAGGTTAATTAGACAATGACTTATTTATTAACAGACAGCAATATGATCAAACCGGCTAAATAAATAAGGAAATTAATCATTTCGCAGGTTGTCGACGTTGTCCACGTTGTCGACGCCAAAAACGCAAAAAATCGCTAGGTAATCTACGTAATATATTACGCGTCGACAACCGCGTAGATTACATAACGTAATCTATTATTTTATTTATCTATATCGTGATAATTAATTATGGATCTGGTGGGCATATAACCTTTGCTTCTTGTTTTATCTCGTTATTTAGTGCTAAACGCACTTCAAGTATAATATTAGATATTGATTGATGCGAAATTTTAAATAAATAAGAAAGGCTATGGTAACTATCGCCCGATGCTAGAAAGCGTAACGTCACAGCCAATCTCTCTTTAATTGGAATGGCTTTCCTCATATTCGTATCCTGTCTGGAAATACATGGTCCAATTTTTTGAAGTAAAATTTCAAAATCTTCAGAAGACATACGGTAAAAATTTTGAAATTTTCCGGATGGTTCATGCCTTAAGTCCGCAATTAGGTCCGATCCACTATATCTGTAAGAAGATTAATTGAATAAAATTTCTAAAAACAAATATATAGGTACCTTAAACTTACATTGCTCTACTTTTGTTCATTGACAACATCCACCATCTTCTTTTCTTTATCTTTTTCTTCCTAATCTTAATTATTTGTGCACAAGTAAGCATTACTTGTATTGCACTGGCAATAACAATATCTCCGTCGGTATCGCTGTACATAAATAATTAAAATTTAATTCGATTTTAAAAATATTTTTAAATTTTCTGCACTTTTATACTTTTAAATAATCTTTATTGCTTTTTGTTTATGAAATGTCAAAACCAAAATTGAGAAATTGAACCAATAGTATAAACATTGTATGAAATCCATCTTTTGGAAGATATTGTAATTATGTATGACTAGTAGTGACAACTATTGATAAAAATCAAAATAAAAACCACCAACATTGGCTATATATTGGTCAACATTCGAAAAATAAATATTGGGCACATCGTGTAGGCAGTCAAATTTTATTGCACCAGCATTTGTCCAACATGTGTCAAATCACATTGGGCCAATGTTGGTCGACATTTTCCATTCGTGTAGCCGCGGCTTAAGACATTTGTGTTGGTTTTGGTTGAATTTATGTATAAACCTTTTGTTTTGCCTCGAACAATATTTTAATTGTAAATTAGTAATGATTAAAGTGCCCATTAAAAACAAAATAAATGTTTATTATGTTCAAAATAAAATTGTTTATCAAATCGTGACTTTTGTGTTATAAATTGTACTGCTAGTTATTCGGCGCTAATATAAAATTAGAAGTGATACTGTAAACAAAAAAGATTAATTACACTATGACTGATCCACCAGCATCACCACTTAAAACTAAAACTAAAACTAAAACGGCGGAAGCTGAAGCAGTAAATGAAATCGACTTACTGCCTAATTTGATGACCGAATTGCAAAAACGAAAAATCATAACGAAAGAGGAGATATCACAAATGGGAACAAAAAAACTAATAAGTCAGAAGTGTAAATGTCAAACTGATCCACCAGCACCATTAGGACCAGTTGAATGTAAAAAAACACAATTGAAACCCGCGCCATCACCGGCCTGTAATTGTAGGCCAGCTACTAGTGTTTCAAAGTCACAAAAAGCACAACCGTCTGATGAATGATAATTGAATAAAAGATTTGTGTGTCGTATTTGATCTCATATTTTTTTTTTCTTTTAAACATAATTACGAATACAATACAGTTTTTAAATAATACATAATACATTGAGTTAACATAGAGTTAAATACAACGGGCCCATTAAACATTAGATATTCATACGGTAACTCTTTTATTTTGTCCTTTTGTGGCATTCTTTAGCAGTCAATTCATCGAAAAATGGTTCCGAATGGATCGTCACAAAAATAAAATTCTCGCTGGTAGTTCGTGTGTGATGAATGATTAATTGTTGATGGCCCGGCGGCAGTAGGTAGCTAAAATGACTCCATAGACAAAACATGACATATCAGTTGATAATCAACGATTTATTATACCCTCTGGTTCCACCTATGTCCTCTTCTTTCTAATTTTGCCGGATATTTTTTAGGCTTATCGCCTGTCTCATTTCGCGATATTTGTGGTGATTGTAGTAACGCGGCCTTCTCCTTCGCCTTTTCCAAATATACATTATATTGACGAACAAGTATACGAAATATGTATATTTCTTGGTATGCCAAAGATTCCTTGGGATCACCAGAAATTTCGGCATAATACAGAAACGGCTGAATATATTGCTGTTGTAAACTACTCTGTAGTTGTAGATACTCTGAACATTGAAATTAGGTTTGGTTTGGGCGATCAAGGACGATTATCTTTCAAAAAAAATATTGAGCTATTTCTAAGTTGTCCGTATCCATCGAACTACATATTTTTTGAATCGGTTCTATTTTGCTGCTATGAAACGGTCGTTTTGCAATGGCAGTGTATTGCTAAATTTTTTAAAATCCGTAAAAATAATTCGTGTGTCATATTTTACCTTCCTCATCCATAGACCTTGGGGAGATAATTTCATATACCATTGGAGAGTTTAATTAACATAGGTTTTCTACACCTTTCCTTAAAACTGGTTAATTAACTACCTGCTAAGTACAAACCTGCATAGGACCCCCAGACTACCGTCTTACATAAGACTTTTTTTTTAGTTTAGTACTTACAGTATAAGCCTCAATTCATATTCACTATTGTGAGATATCTTCAGACCTATATGTTATACGTATTACATATTACAATCTTAATCAAAATATCTATTTTGCAAAAAGTTCCAACAAATTTTGGAAGGTGAAATATGAAAATTGCTATATGAGTATAAGCAAAGTTTTTTGACCTTTAATTGATTTTGAAAGCATTGTACAAGTTTTGAAGTTATTGAAGTTTCACTATTGCACGGAAATCCATTCCAATAAATTGGTTTGAAATTTGCGCCTTAACCACCCAACAAAAAAAAATCTAAAAATACGATTTGAACTAAAAACTATAAAAATTACTGTCATTAGAAAGACAAGTAATTTTAATCGTCTAGTCAATTTTCTGAATTGTCTTCCTACAAATTTTTTACAAAAGATATTTTTTTCCTTTTAGAGATTGTAATCGATTTGCAGCGATTTTTTTTTTTGCTACAACATCAGCAACAAGGAAAATGTTGATTCAACACAAAACATGATATATAACGACAATGTCCTGCTTATACAGACAACGTAAAATACAAGAAGTGGTATTATGGATTTAACCAAAACTGTTTGTAGGGTGTATATAGACCATCAACAAACCATAATAGAAAAAAAATCAAATATTTTAAAATCGAATGATATCCTTTTTGTGCCATCCAGCAACACACGATATGAAATTAAGATGGGTAATATTTCCAGGATATAAACAACCAGACTCCCACATCTAATATTTAAGATTATCTATTATCAAATGCTTTTTTCTTCTTTTCTTGTCAACTCATCGTACAGAGGAGCTACACCTGAAAATCGATCAATTTCTTATCTTAATATATGTGGAGCCCATTCCGAGAATATCGTTAACATGTATGTACCAAACTCGAATATATCGTGAAATTGATAAAAGAAAAAAAAAATTAAAAGAAGTGTATTGCTTTGGTATTTGACTATGTACGGTGGTGGTACTCGTTCATCCAGAACGAAAAGAAAAAAAAATCGTTGAATGGTTTTTAAGATACCAATCAGACAATAAAAATCAATGGTATTTCCTTCAATCTTAAATATACGTACATTATGTAGTATGTCGATACATCTCTTTATGTTGCGGTACATGTATTTCGCTTACGGTCATACAGACAAAATTAATCGAATAATGTTTTAAGGGGATAATCGAAATATATATGCCGAATTGGGATAATGTTGTTGGATGTGAGTACGGCAAATAAGCATTTTATGATAATAGAGATGATTGGAAAATGATTTTATCTCTGATAAGAAAGTGTAGGAGGACATAAACATATATACGTATATCCAGAAATTGTTTTTTTTTTTCATATACATAAGCAATTTATACAATTGCACAAAACTTAAAAATTAGGTACGAGCAGTAAAAGATTACGGTCAATTTTAGTCGGTAGGTTTATATCTTCATGGCGAACGGTTTTATTGAATTGCTCTAGAGATTCTGAATCCCATCCAATTTTGTTTGGCTAATTTCAACATAGTTTTTGGCGTGGAGTTCGATGAATGATCTAAAAGACCCAACATTGTCCTTGAGATGTGGCCATTTCTTAAATTTATTGCACGTTTATTACTAAAGTAAAATAATATGCAAGTTTGATAATTTGAAGGTGGTAATCAATGGCTGTTCTGAACTTTTAATCTTGTGCATAGAGAAAAATTAAGAACGCAAGAAATGCATTTTCAAGAGAAATCAAAAAGGTTTTTCACTAAATGCAATGGAAAAAAAAACTCAGTGACAACGCTTTATTATGTTTAGTGCTCTTAGGGTCTGTTTGTTATAAGGAATAGAATAAAATGACGGTTGCTATATCGCCAAGAAATATCTTGTAGCTTAGAGAAATTTTCAAAACCGAGTTTTAGTTTTTATTTGACACAGATGAATTTAAAAAAAATTAAAAACATCACATTTTGCAGAAAAAAAAAAATTATTCAAAACAATTAGAATCAATTCACTGTAAAAATTGAATAAAATCACTGTGTTTACACTAGGATATCATGAAATCAATTTCTCTGATATCACGAAATCAACTATCGTTTACAATAAATTTTATGAATCAACGTATCACAATATAATTTTCTCTGTATGTGTAGAAATCTGGCATTTCGTGTAATGTTTTAATATGTGTTTGACATTTGTTTGATTTAATTTTGTTTGTATTGGTGCATCAAATCATGAGATCCGCAAAAATTTTTGTTCAAAAAAGAAATCAAAACATGGCCTTGACAAAACCGGTTTCCTAGGTAAAGGGGAAAGAAACGAGGAATGAAATCGATTTCATGATATCAAGTGTAAACACACTGATTGTGATGCCAACAGGTATCTAGATCGCTCGAATATTTCTACACATTTTGTGGAAAATTTAATTTTATTGAAAATCAACTGAACAATAGCCCATAAATTCAGAGCTTTAAAAATCGAAAATCTGCAATTGTGCTCCGATTTCGATGATTGATACCTCTATCAATAGGTGTTGAGACTTTAATTGTGATACCAACGGGTAGTTAGATCGCTTGAATATTTCTACACATTTGGTGGAAAATTTAATTTTATTGAAAATCAACTGAACAATAGCCCATAAATTCAGAGCTTTAAAAATCGAAAATCTGCAATTGTGCTCCGATTTCGATGATTGATACCTCTATCAATAGGTGTTGAGACTTTAATTGTGATGCCAACGGGTATTTAGATTGCTCGAATATTTCTGCACATTTTGCGGAAAATTTAATTTTATTGAAAATCAACTGAACAATAGCCCATAAATTCAGAGCTTTAAAAATCGAAAATCTGCAATTGTGCTCCGATCTCGATGATTGATACCTCTATCAATAGGTGTTGAGACTTTAATTGTGATGCCAACGGGTATTTAGATTGCTCGAATATTTCTGCACATTTTGCGGAAAATTTAATTTTATTGAAAATCAACTGAACAATAGCCCATAAATTCAGAGCTTTAAAAATCGAAAATCTGCAATTGTGCTCCGATTTCGATGATTGATACCTCTATCAATAGGTGTTGAGACTTTAATTGTGATGCCAACGGGTATTTAGATTGCTCGAATATTTCTGTACATTTTGCGGAAAATTTAATTTTATTGAAAATCAACTGAACAATAGCCCATAAATTCAGAGCTTTAAAAATCGAAAATCTGCAATTGTGCTCCGATCTCGATGATTGATACCTCTATCAATAGGTGTTGAGACCTGTAATTGTGATGCCAACGGGTATTTAGATCGCTCGAATATTTCTACACATTTTGTGGAAAATTTAATTTTATTGAAAATCAACTGAACAATAGCCCACAAATTCAGAGCTTTAAAAATCAAAAATCTGCAATTGTGCTCCGATTTCGATGATTGATACCTCTATCAATAGGTGTTGAGACCTGTAATTGTGATGCCAACGGGTATTTAGATCGCTCGAATATTTCTACACATTTTGTGGCAAATTTAATTTTATTGAAAATCAACTGAACAATAGCCCACAAATTCAGAGCTTTAAAAATCGAAAATCTGCAATTGTGCTCCGATTTCGATGATTGATACCTCTATCAATAGGTGTTGAGACCTGTAATTGTGATGCCAACGGGTATTTAGATCGCTCGAATATTTCTACACATTTTGTGGCAAATTTAATTTTATTGAAAATCAACTGAACAATAGCCCACAAATTCAGAGCTTTAAAAATCGAAAATCTGCAATTGTGCTCCGATTTCGATGATTGATACCTCTATCAATAGGTGTTGAGACCTGTAATTGTGATGCCAACGGGTATTTAGATCGCTCGAATATTTCTACACATTTTGTGGAAAATTTAATTTTATTGAAAATCAACTGAACAATAGCCCACAAATTCAGAGCTTTAAAAATCAAAAATCTGCAATTGTGCTCCGATTTTGATGATTGTTACCTCTATCAATAGGTGTTGAGACATGTAATTATGATGCCAACGGGTATTTAGATCGCTCGAATATTTCTACACATTTTGTGGAAAATTTAATTTTATTGAAAATCAACTGAACAATAGCCCACAAATTCAGAGCTTTAAAAATCTAAAGTCTGCAATTGTGCTCCGATTTCGATGATTGATACCTCTATCAATAGGTGTTGAGACATGTAATTGTGATGCCAACGGGTATTTAGATCGCTCGAATATTTCTACACATTTTGTGGAAAATTTAGTTTGATTGAAAATCAACTGAACAATAGCCCACAAATTCAGAGCTTTAAAAATCAAAAATCTGCAATTGTGCTCCGATTTTGATGATTGTTACCTCTATCAATAGGTGTTGAGACATGTAATTATGATGCCAACGGGTATTTAGATCGCTCGAATATTTCTACACATTTTGTGGAAAATTTAATTTTATTGAAAATCAACTGAACAATAGCCCACAAATTCAGAGATTTAGAAATCGAAAATCTGCAATTGTGCTCCGGGTATTTAGATCGCTCGAATATTTCTACACATTTTGTGGAAAATTTAATTTTATTGAAAATCAACTGAACAATAGCCCACAAATTCAGAGCTTTAAAAATCGAAAATCTGCAATTGTGCTCCGATTTCGATTATTGATACCTCTCTCAATAGGTGTTAAGACGTGTAATTGTGATGCCAACGGGTATTTAGATCGCTCGAATATTTCTACACATTTTGTGGAAAATTTAATTTTATTGAAAATCAACTGAACAATAGCCCACAAATTCAGAGATTTAGAAATCGAAAATCTGCAATTGTGCTCCGGGTATTTAGATCGCTCGAATATTTCTACACATTTTGTGGAAAATTTAATTTTATTGAAAATCAACTGAACAATAGCCCACAAATTCAGAGCTTTAAAAATCGAAAATCTGCAATTGTGCTCCGATTTTGATGATTGATACCTCTATCAATAGGTGTTGAGACATGTAATTATGATGCCAACGGGTATTTAGATCGCTCGAATATTTCTACACATTTTGTGGAAAATTTAATTTTATTGAAAATCAACTGAACAATAGCCCATAAATTCAGAGCTTTAAAAATCGAAAATCTGCAATTGTGCTCCGATTTCGATTATTGATACCTCTCTCAATAGGTGTTAAGACGTGTAATTGTGATGCCAACGGGTATTTAGATCGCTCGAATATTTCTACACATTTTGTGGCAAATTTAATTTTATTGAAAATCAACTGAACAATAGCCCACAAATTCAGAGCTTTAAAAATCTAAAGTCTGCAATTGTGCTCCGATTTCGATGATTGATACCTCTATCAATAGGTGTTGAGACATGTAATTGTGATGCCAACGGGTATTTAGATCGCTCGAATATTTCTACACATTTGGTGGAAAATTTAATTTTATTGAAAATCAACTGAACAATAGCCCATAAATTCAGAGCTTTAAAAATCGAAAATCTGCAATTGTGCTCCGATTTCGATTATTGATACCTCTATCAATAGGTGTTGAGACATGTAATTGTGATGCCAACGGGTATTTAGATCGCTCGAATATTTCTACACATTTGGTGGAAAATTTAGTTTGATTGAAAATCAACTGAACAATAGCCCACAAATTCAGAGCTTTAAAAATCAAAAATCTGCAATTGTGCTCCGATTTTGATGATTGTTACCTCTATCAATAGGTGTTGAGACATGTAATTATGATGCCAACGGGTATTTAGATCGCTCGAATATTTCTACACATTTTGTGGAAAATTTAATTTTATTGAAAATCAACTGAACAATAGCCCACAAATTCAGAGATTTAGAAATCGAAAATCTGCAATTGTGCTCCGGGTATTTAGATCGCTCGAATATTTCTACACATTTTGTGGAAAATTTAATTTTATTGAAAATCAACTGAACAATAGCCCACAAATTCAGAGCTTTAAAAATCGAAAATCTGCAATTGTGCTCCGATTTCGATTATTGATACCTCTCTCAATAGGTGTTAAGACGTGTAATTGTGATGCCAACGGGTATTTAGATCGCTCGAATATTTCTACACATTTTGTGGCAAATTTAATTTTATTGAAAATCAACTGAACAATAGCCCACAAATTCAGAGCTTTAAAAATCGAAAATCTGCAATTGTGCTCCGATTTTGATGATTGATACCTCTATCAATAGGTGTTGAGACATGTAATTATGATGCCAACGGGTATTTAGATCGCTCGAATATTTCTACACATTTTGTGGAAAATTTAATTTTATTGAAAATCAACTGAACAATAGCCCACAAATTCAGAGCTTTAAAAATCTAAAGTCTGCAATTGTGCTCCGATTTCGATGATTGATACCTCTATCAATAGGTGTTGAGACATGTAATTATGATGCCAACGGGTATTTAGATCGCTCGAATATTTCTACACATTTGGTGGAAAATTTAATTTTATTGAAAATCAACTGAACAATAGCCCACAAATTCAGAGCTTTAAAAATCGAAAATCTGCAATTGTGCTCCGATTTCGATTATTGATACCTCTCTCAATAGGTGTTAAGACGTGTAATTGTGATGCCAACGGGTATTTAGATCGCTCGAATATTTCTACACATTTTGTGGCAAATTTAATTTTATTGAAAATCAACTGAACAATAGCCCACAAATTCAGAGCTTTAAAAATCGAAAATCTGCAATTGTGCTCCGATTTTGATGATTGTTACCTCTATCAATAGGTGTTGAGACATGTAATTATGATGCCAACGGGTATTTAGATCGCTCGAATATTTCTACACATTTTGTGGAAAATTTAATTTTATTGAAAATCAACTGAACAATAGCCCACAAATTCAGAGCTTTAAAAATCTAAAGTCTGCAATTGTGCTCCGATTTCGATGATTGATACCTCTATCAATAGGTGTTGAGACATGTAATTATGATGCCAACGGGTATTTAGATCGCTCGAATATTTCTACACATTTTGTGGAAAATTTAATTTTATTGAAAATCAACTGAACAATAGCCCACAAATTCAGAGATTTAGAAATCGAAAATCTGCAATTGTGCTCCGGGTATTTAGATCGCTCGAATATTTCTACACATTTTGTGGAAAATTTAATTTTATTGAAAATCAACTGAACAATAGCCCACAAATTCAGAGCTTTAAAAATCGAAAATCTGCAATTGTGCTCCGATTTCGATTATTGATACCTCTCTCAATAGGTGTTAAGACGTGTAATTGTGATGCCAACGGGTATTTAGATCGCTCGAATATTTCTACACATTTTGTGGCAAATTTAATTTTATTGAAAATCAACTGAACAATAGCCCACAAATTCAGAGCTTTAAAAATCGAAAATCTGCAATTGTGCTCCGATTTTGATGATTGATACCTCTATCAATAGGTGTTGAGACATGTAATTATGATGTCAACGGGTATTTAGATCGCTCGAATATTTCTACACATTTTGTGGAAAATTTAATTTTATTGAAAATCAACTGAACAATAGCCCACAAATTCAGAGCTTTAAAAATCGAAAATCTGCAATTGTGCTCCGATTTTGATGATTGATACCTCTATCAATAGGTGTTGAGACATGTAATTATGATGCCAACGGGTATTTAGATCGCTCGAATATTTCTACACATTTTGTGGAAAATTTAATTTTATTGAAAATCAACTGAACAATAGCCCACAAATTCAGAGATTTAGAAATCGAAAATCTGCAATTGTGCTCCGGGTATTTAGATCGCTCGAATATTTCTACACATTTTGTGGAAAATTTAATTTTATTGAAAATCAACTGAACAATAGCCCACAAATTCAGAGCTTTAAAAATCGAAAATCTGCAATTGTGCTCCGATTTCGATTATTGATACCTCTCTCAATAGGTGTTAAGACGTGTAATTGTGATGCCAACGGGTATTTAGATCGCTCGAATATTTCTACACATTTTGTGGCAAATTTAATTTTATTGAAAATCAACTGAACAATAGCCCACAAATTCAGAGCTTTAAAAATCGAAAATCTGCAATTGTGCTCCGATTTTGATGATTGATACCTCTATCAATAGGTGTTGAGACATGTAATTATGATGCCAACGGGTATTTAGATCGCTCGAATATTTCTACACATTTTGTGGAAAATTTAATTTTATTGAAAATCAACTGAACAATAGCCCACAAATTCAGAGCTTTAAAAATCTAAAGTCTGCAATTGTGCTCCGATTTCGATGATTGATACCTCTATCAATAGGTGTTGAGACATGTAATTGTGATGCCAACGGGTATTTAGATTGCTCGAATATTTCTACACATTTGGTGGAAAATTTAATTTTATTGAAAATCAACTGAACAATAGCCCATAAATTCAGAGCTTTAAAAATCGAAAATCTGCAATTGTGCTCCGATTTTGATGATTGATACCTCTATCAATAGGTGTTGAGACTTTAATTGTGATGCCAACGGGTATTTAGATCGCTCGAATATTTCTACACATTTGGTGGAAAATTTAATTTTATTGAAAATCAACTGAACAATAGCCCACAAATTCAGAGCTTTAAAAATCGAAAATCTGCAATTGTGCTCCGATTTCGATGATTGATACCTCTATCAATAGGTGTTGAGACTTTAATTGTGACGCCAGCGGGTATTTAGATTGCTCGAATATTTCTACACATTTTGTGGAAAATTTAATTTTATTGAAAATCAACTGAACAATAGCCCATAAATTCAGAGCTTTAAAAATCGAAAATCTGCAATTGTGCTTCGATTTCGATGATTGATACCTATATCAATAGGTGTTGAGACCTGCAATTGTGATGCCAACGGGTATTTGGATCGCTCGAATATTTCTACACATTTTGTGGAAAATTTAATTTTATTAAAAATCAACTGAACAATAGCCCATAAATTCAGAGCTTTAAAAATCGAAAATCTGCAATTGTGCTCTGATTTCGATGGTTGATACCTCTATCAATAGGTGTTGAGACCCGTAATTGTGATGCCAACGGGTATTTAGATCGCTCGAATATTTCTACACATTTTGTAGAAAATTTAATTTTTTTGAAAATCAACTGAACAATAGCCCACAAATTCAGAGCTTTAAAAATCGAAAATCTGCAATTGTGCTCCGATTTTGATGATTGATACCTCTATCAATAGGTGTTGAGACATGTAATTATGATGCCAACGGGTATTTAGATCGCTCGAATATTTCTACACATTTTGTGGAAAATTTAATTTTTTTGAAAATCAACTGAACAATAGCCCACAAATTCAGAGATTTAGAAATCGAAAATCTGCAATTGTGCTCCGATTTCGATTATTGATACCTCTCTCAATAGGTGTTAAGACGTGTAATTGTGATGCCAACGGGTATTTAGATCGCTCGAATATTTCTACACATTTTGTGGAAAATTTAATTTTATTGAAAATCAACTGAACAATAGCCCACAAATTCAGAGCTTTAAAAATCTAAAGTCTGCAATTGTGCTCCGATTTCGATGATTGATACCTCTATCAATAGGTGTTGAGACATGTAATTGTGATGCCAACGGGTATTTAGATCGCTCGAATATTTCTACACATTTTGTGGAAAATTTAATTTGATTGAAAATCAACTGAACAATAGCCCACAAATTCAGAGCTTTAAAAATCAAAAATCTGCAATTGTGCTCCGATTTTGATGATTGTTACCTCTATCAATAGGTGTTGAGACATGTAATTATGATGCCAACGGGTATTTAGATCGCTCGAATATTTCTACACATTTTGTGGAAAATTTAATTTTATTGAAAATCAACTGAACAATAGCCCACAAATTCAGAGATTTAGAAATCGAAAATCTGCAATTGTGCTCCGGGTATTTAGATCGCTCGAATATTTCTACACATTTTGTGGAAAATTTAATTTTATTGAAAATCAACTGAACAATAGCCCACATATTCAGAGCTTTAAAAATCGAAAATCTGCAATTGTGCTCCGATTTCGATTATTGATACCTCTATCAATAGGTGTTAAGACATGTAATTGTGATGCCAACGGGTATTTAGATCGCTCGAATATTTCTACACATTTTGTGGAAAATTTAATTTTTTTGAAAATCAACTGAACAATAGCCCACAAATTCAGAGCTTTAAAAATCGAAAATCTGCAATTGTGCTCCGATTTTGATGATTGATACCTCTATCAATAGGTGTTGAGACATGTAATTGTGATGCCAACGGGTATTTAGATCGCTCAAATATTTCTACACATTTTGTGGAAAATTTAATTTTATTGAAAATCAACTGAACAATAGCCCACAAATTCAGAGCTTTAAAAATCGAAAATCTGCAATTGTGCTCCGATTTTGATGATTGATACCTCTATCAATAGGTGTTGAGACATGTAATTGTGATACCAACGGGTATTTAGATCGCTCGAATATTTCTACACATTTTGTGGAAAATTTAATTTTTTTGAAAATCAACTGAACAATAGCCCACAAATTCAGAGCTTTAAAAATCGAAAATCTGCAATTGTGCTCCGATTTTGATGATTGATACCTCTATCAATAGGTGTTGAGACATGTAATTGTGATGCCAACGGGTATTTAGATCGCTCAAATATTTCTACACATTTTGTGGAAAATTTAATTTTATTGAAAATCAACTGAACAATAGCCCACAAATTCAGAGCTTTAAAAATCGAAAATCTGCAATTGTGCTCCGATTTTGATGATTGATACCTCTATCAATAGGTGTTGAGACATGTAATTATGATGCCAACGGGTATTTAGATCGCTCGAATATTTCTACACATTTTGTGGAAAATTTAATTTTATTGAAAATCAACTGAACAATAGCCCACAAATTCAGAGCTTTAAAAATCGAAAATCTGCAATTGTGCTCCGATTTCGATGATTGATACCTCTATCAATAGGTGTTGAGACCTGTAATTGTGATGCCAACGGGTATTTAGATCGCTCGAATATTTCTACACATTTTGTGGAAAATTTAATTTTATTGAAAATCAACTGAACAATAGCCCACAAATTCAGAGCTTTAAAAATCTAAAGTCTGCAATTGTGCTCCGATTTCGATGATTGATACCTCTATCAATATATGTTGAGACCTGTAATTGTGATGCCAACGGGTATTTAGATCGCTCAAATATTTCTACACATTTTGTGGAAAATTTAATTTTATTGAAAATCAACTGAACAATAGCCCACAAATTCAGAGCTTTAAAAATCAAAAATCTGCAATTGTGTTCCGATTTTGATGATTGTTACCTCTATCAATAGGTGTTGAGACATGTAATTATGATGCCAACGGGTATTTAGATCGCTCGAATATTTCTACACATTTTGTGGAAAATTTAATTTTTTTGAAAATCAACTGAACAATAGCCCACAAATTCAGAGCTTTAAAAATCGAAAATCTGCAATTGTGCTCCGATTTCGATGATTGATACCTCTATCAATAGGTGTTGAGACCTGTAATTGTGATGCCAACGGGTATTTAGATCGCTCGAATATTTCTACACATTTTGTGGAAAATTTAATTTTATTGAAAATCAACTGAACAATAGCCCACAAATTCAGAGCTTTAAAAATCTAAACTCTGCAATTGTGCTCCGATTTCGATGATTGATACCTCAATCAATAGGTGTTGAGACATGTAATGATGATGCCAACGGGTATTTAGATCGCTCGAATATTTCTACACATTTTGTGGAAAATTTAATTTTATTGAAAATCAACTGAACAATAGCCCACAAATTCAGAGCTTTAAAAATCAAAAATCTGCAATTGTGCTCCGATTTTGATGATTGTTACCTCTATCAATAGGTGTTGAGACATGTAATTATGATGCCAACGGGTATTTAGATCGCTCGAATATTTCTACACATTTTGTGGAAAATTTAATTTTATTGAAAATCAACTGAACAATAGCCCACAAATTCAGAGCTTTAAAAATCTAAAATCTGCAATTGTGCTCCGATTTCGATGATTGATACCTATATCAATAGGTGTTGAGACATGTAATTATGATGCCAACGGGTATTTAGATCGCTCGAATATTTCTACACATTTTGTGGAAAATTTAATTTTATTGAAAATCAACTGAACAATAGCCCACAAATTCAGAGCTTTAAAAATCAAAAATCTGCAATTGTGCTCCGATTTTGATGATTGTTACCTCTATCAATAGGTGTTGAGACATGTAATTATGATGCCAACGGGTATTTAGATCGCTCGAATATTTCTACACATTTTGTGGAAAATTTAATTTTATTGAAAATCAACTGAACAATAGCCCACAAATTCAGAGCTTTAAAAATCTAAAATCTGCAATTGTGCTCCGATTTCGATGATTGATACCTCTATCAATAGGTGTTGAGACCTGTAATTGTGATGCCAACGGGTATTTAGATCGCTCGAATATTTCTACACATTTTGTGGAAAATTTAATTTTATTGAAAATCAACTGAACAATAGCCCATAAATTCAGAGCTTTAGAAATCGAAAATCTGCAATTGTGCTCCGATTTCGATGATTGATACCTCTATCAATAGGCGTTAAGACCTGGAATTGTGATGCCAACGGGTATTTAGATCGCTCGAATATTTCTACACATTTTGTGGAAAATTTAATTTTATTGAAAATCAACTGAACAATAGCCCACAAATTCAGAGCTTTAGAAATCGAAAATCTGCAATTGTGCTCCGATTTCGATGATTGATACCTTTATCAATAGGCGTTGAGACCTGTAATTGTGATGCCAACGGGTATTTAGATCGCTCGAATATTTCTACACATTTTGTGGAAAATTTAATTTTATTGAAAATCAACTGAACAATAGCCCACAAATTCAGAGCTTTAGAAATCGAAAATCTGCAATTGTGCTCCGATTTCGATGATTGATACCTCTATCAATAGGCGTTGAGACCTGTAATTGTGATGCCAACGGGTATTTAGATCGCTCGAATATTTCTACACATTTTGTGGAAAATTTAATTTTATTGAAAATCAACTGAACAATAGCCCACAAATTCAGAGCTTTAAAAATCGAAAATCTGCAATTGTGCTCCGATTTCGATGATTGATACCTCTATTAATAGGTGTTGAGACATGTAATTGTGATGCCAACGGGTATTTAGATCGCTCGAATATTTCTACACATTTTGTGGAAAATTTAATTTTATTGAAAATCAACTGAACAATAGCCCACAAATTCAGAGCTTTAAAAATCAAAAATCTGCAATTGTGCTCCGATTTTGATGATTGATACCTCTATCAATAGGTGTCGAGACATGTAATTATGATGCCAACGGGTATTTAGATCGCTCGAATATTTCTACACATTTTGTGGAAAATTTAATTTTATTGAAAATCAACTGAACAATAGCCCACAAATTCAGAGCTTTAGAAATCGAAAATCTGCAATTGTGCTCCGATTTCGATGATTGATACCTCTATCAATAGGCGTTGAGACCTGTAATTGTGATGCCAACGGGTATTTAGATCGCTCGAATATTTCTACACATTTTGTGGAAAATTTAATTTTTTTGAAAATCAACTGAACAATAGCCCACAAATTCAGAGCTTTAGAAATCGAAAATCTGCAATTGTGCTCCGATTTTGATGATTGATACCTCTATCAATAGGCGTTGAGACATGTAATTGTGATGCCAACGGGTATTTAGATCGCTCGAATATTTCTACACATTTTGTGGAAAATTTAATTTTATTGAAAATCAACTGAACAATAGCCCACAAATTCAGAGCTTTAAAAATCGAAAATCTGCAATTGTGCTCCGATTTTGATGATTGATACCTCTATCAATAGGTGTTGAGACATGTAATTGTGATGCCAACGGGTATTTAGATCGCTCGAATATTTCTACACATTTTGTGGAAAATTTAATTTTATTGAAAATCAACTGAACAATAGCCCACAAATTCAGAGCTTTAAAAATCGAAAATCTGCAATTGTGCTCCGATTTCGATGATTGATACCTCTATCAATAGGTGTTGAGACCTGTAATTGTGATGCCAACGGGTATTTAGATCGCTCGAATATTTCTACACATTTTGTGGAAAATTTAATTTTATTGAAAATCAACTGAACAATAGCCCACAAATTCAGAGCTTTAAAAATCGAAAATCTGCAATTGTGCTCCGATTTTGATGATTGTTACCTCTATCAATAGGTGTTGAGACATGTAATTATGATGCCAACGGGTATTTAGATCGCTCGAATATTTCTACACATTTTGTGGAAAATTTAATTTTATTGAAAATTAACTGAACAATAGCCCACAAATTCAGAGCTTTAAAAATCGAAAATCTGCAATTGTGCTCCGATTTCGATGATTGATACCTCTATCAATAGGTGTTGAGACCTGTAATTGTGATGCCAACGGGTATTTAGATCGCTCGAATATTTCTACACATTTTGTGGAAAATTTAATTTTATTGAAAATCAACTGAACAATAGCCCACAAATTCAGAGCTTTAAAAATCAAAAATCTGCAATTGTGCTCCGATTTTGATGATTGTTACCTCTATCAATAGGTGTTGAGACATGTAATTATGATGCCAACGGGTATTTAGATCGCTCGAATATTTCTACACATTTTGTGGAAAATTTAATTTTATTGAAAATCAACTGAACAATAGCCCACAAATTCAGAGCTTTAAAAATCTAAAATCTGCAATTGTGCTCCGATTTCGATGATTGATACCTATATCAATAGGTGTTGAGACATGTAATTATGATGCCAACGGGTATTTAGATCGCTCGAATATTTCTACACATTTTGTGAAAAATTTAATTTTATTGAAAATCAACTGAACAATAGCCAACAAATTCAGAGCTTTAAAAATCTAAAATCTGCAATTGTGCTCCGATTTCGATGATTGATACCTCTATCAATGGGCGTTGAGAACTGTAATTGTGATGCCAACGGGTATTTAGATCGCTCGAATATTTCTACACATTTTGTGGAAAATTTAATTTTTTTGAAAATCAACTGAACAATAGCCCACAAATTCAGAGCTTTAAAAATCTAAAATCTGCAATTGTGCTCCGATTTCGATGATTGATACCTCTATCAATGGGCGTTGAGACCTGTAATTGTGATGCCAACGTGTATTTAGATCGCTCGAATATTTCTACACATTTTGTGGAAAATTTAATTTTTTTGAAAATCAACTGAACAATAGCCCACAAATTCAGAGATTTAGAAATCGAAAATCTGCAATTGTGCTCCGGGTATTTAGATCGCTCGAATATTTCTGCACATTTTGTGGAAAATTTAATTTTATTGAAAATCAACTGAACAATAGCCCACATATTCAGAGCTTTAAAAATCGAAAATCTGCAATTGTGCTCCGATTTCGATTATTGATACCTCTCTCAATAGGTGTTAAGACATGTAATTGTGATGCCAACGGGTATTTAGATCGCTCGAATATTTCTACACATTTTGTGGAAAATTTAATTTTTTTGAAAATCAACTGAACAATAGCCCACAAATTCAGAGCTTTAAAAATCGAAAATCTGCAATTGTGCTCCGATTTCGATGATTGATACCTCTATCAATAGGTGTTGAGACATGTAATTGTGATGCCAACGGGTATTTAGATCGCTCAAATATTTCTACACATTTTGTGGAAAATTTAATTTTATTGAAAATCAACTGAACAATAGCCCACAAATTCAGAGCTTTAAAAATCGAAAATCTGCAATTGTGCTCCGATTTCGATGATTGATACCTCTATCAATAGGTGTTGAGACCTGTAATTGTGATGCCAACGGGTATTTAGATCGCTCGAATATTTCTACACATTTTGTGGAAAATTTAATTTTATTGAAAATCAACTGAACAATAGCCCACAAATTCAGAGCTTTAAAAATCGAAAGTCTGCAATTGTGCTCCGATTTCGATGATTGATACCTCTATCAATAGGTGTTGAGACCTGTAATTGTGATGCCAACGGGTATTTAGATCGCTCGAATATTTCTACACATTTTGTGGAAAATTTAATTTTATTGAAAATCAACTGAACAATAGCCCACAAATTCAGAGCTTTAGAAATCGAAAATCTGCAATTGTGCTCCGATTTCGATGATTGATACCTCTATCAATAGGCGTTGAGACCTGTAATTGTGATGCCAACGGGTATTTAGATCGCTCGAATATTTCTACACATTTTGTGGAAAATTTAATTTTATTGAAAATCAACTGAACAATAGCCCACAAATTCAGAGCTTTAAAAATCGAAAATCTGCAATTATGCTCCGATTTCGATGATTGATACCTCTATCAATAGGTGTTGAGACCTGTAATTGTGATGCCAACGGGTATTTAGATCGCTCGAATATTTCTACACATTTTGTGGAAAATTTAATTTTATTGAAAATCAACTGAACAATAGCCCACAAATTCAGAGCTTTAAAAATCGAAAATCTGCAATTGTGCTCCGATTTCGATGATTGATACCTCTATTAATAGGTGTTGAGACCTGTAATTGTGATGCCAACGGGTATTTAGATCGCTCGAATATTTCTACACATTTTGTGGAAAATTTAATTTTATTGAAAATCAACTGAACAATAGCCCACAAATTCAGAGCTTTAGAAATCGAAAATCTGAAATTGTGCTCCGATTTCGATGATTGATACCTCTATCAATAGGCGTTGAGACCTGTAATTGTGATGCCAACGGGTATTTAGATCGCTCGAATATTTCTACACATTTTGTGGAAAATTTAATTTTATTGAAAATCAACTGAACAATAGCCCACAAATTCAGAGCTTTAAAAATCGAAAATCTGCAATTGTGCTCCGATTTCGATGATTGATACCTCTATCAATAGGCGTTGAGACCTGTAATTGTGATGCCAACGGGTATTTAGATCGCTCGAATATTTCTACACATTTTGTGGAAAATTTAATTTTATTGAAAATCAACTGAACAATAGCCCACAAACTCAGAGCTTTAGAGATCGAAAATCTGCAATTGTGCTCCGATTTCGATGATTGATACCTCTATCAATAGGCGTTGAGACCTGTAATTGTGATGCCAACGGGTATTTAGATCGCTCGAATATTTCTACACATTTTGTGGAAAATTTAATTTTATTGAAAATCAACTGAACAATAGCCCACAAATTCAGAGCTTTAAAAATCGAAAATCTGCAATTGTGCTCCGATTTCGATGATTGATACCTCTATCAATAGGTGTTGAGACATGTAATTGTGATGCCAACGGGTATTTAGATCGCTCGAATATTTCTACACATTTTGTGGAAAATTTAATTTTATTGAAAATCAACTGAACAATAGCCCACAAATTCAGAGCTTTAAAAATCGAAAATCTGCAATTGTGCTCCGATTTTGATGATTGATACCTCTATCAATAGGTGTTGAGACATGTAATTATGATGCCAACGGGTATTTAGATCGCTCGAATATTTCTACACATTTTGTGGAAAATTTAATTTTTTTGAAAATCAACTGAACAATAGCCCACAAATTCAGAGCTTTAAAAATCGAAAATCTGCAATTGTGCTCCGATTTCGATGATTGATACCTCTATCAATAGGTGTTGAGACCTGTAATTGTGATGCCAACGGGTATTTAGATCGCTCGAATATTTCTACACATTTTGTGGAAAATTTAATTTTATTGAAAATCAACTGAACAATAGCCCACAAATTCAAAGCTTTAAAAATCAAAAATCTGCAATTGTGCTCCGATTTTGATGATTGTTACCTCTATCAATAGGTGTTGAGACATGTAATTATGATGCCAACGGGTATTTAGATCGCTCGAATATTTCTACACATTTTGTGGAAAATTTAATTTTTTTGAAAATCAACTGAACAATAGCCCACAAATTCAGAGCTTTAGAAATCGAAAATCTGCAATTGTGCTCCGATTTCGATGATTGATACCTATATCAATATGCGTTGAGACCTGTAATTGTGATGCCAACGGGTATTTAGATCGCTCGAATATTTCTACACATTTTGTGGAAAATTTAATTTTATTGAAAATCAACTGAACAATAGCCCACAAATTCAGAGCTTTAAAAATCAAAAATCTGCAATTGTGCTCCGATTTTGATGATTGTTACCTCTATCAATAGGTGTTGAGACATGTAATTATGATGCCAACGGGTATTTAGATCGCTCGAATATTTCTACACATTTTGTGGAAAATTTAATTTTTTTGAAAATCAACTGAACAATAGCCCACAAATTCAGAGCTTTAGAAATCGAAAATCTGCAATTGTGCTCCGATTTCGATGATTGATACCTATATCAATATGCGTTGAGACCTGTAATTGTGATGCCAACGGGTATTTAGATCGCTCGAATATTTCTACACATTTTGTGGAAAATTTAATTTTTTTGAAAATCAACTGAACAATAGCCCACAAATTCAGAGCTTTAGAAATCGAAAATCTGCAATTGTGCTCCGATTTCGATGATTGATACCTCTATCAATAGGCGTTGAGACCTGTAATTGTGATGCCAACGGGTATTTAGATCGCTCGAATATTTCTACACATTTTGTGGAAAATTTAATTTTATTGAAAATCAACTGAACAATAGCCCACAAATTCAGAGCTTTAAAAATCAAAAATCTGCAATTGTGCTCCGATTTTGATGATTGTTACCTCTATCAATAGGTGTTGAGACATGTAATTATGATGCAAACGGGTATTTAGATCGCTCGAATATTTCTACACATTTTGTGGAAAATTTAATTTTTTTGAAAATCAACTGAACAATAGCCCACAAATTCAGAGCTTTAGAAATCGAAAATCTGCAATTGTGCTCCGATTTCGATGATTGATACCTATATCAATATGCGTTGAGACCTGTAATTGTGATGCCAACGGGTATTTAGATCGCTCGAATATTTCTACACATTTTGTGGAAAATTTAATTTTTTTGAAAATCAACTGAACAATAGCCCACAAATTCAGAGCTTTAGAAATCGAAAATCTGCAATTGTGCTCCGATTTCGATGATTGATACCTCTATCAATAGGCGTTGAGACCTGTAATTGTGATGCCAACGGGTATTTAGATCGCTCGAATATTTCTACACATTTTGTGGAAAATTTAATTTTATTGAAAATCAACTGAACAATAGCCCACAAATTCAGAGCTTTAAAAATCAAAAATCTGCAATTGTGCTCCGATTTTGATGATTGTTACCTCTATCAATAGGTGTTGAGACATGTAATTATGATGCCAACGGGTATTTAGATCGCTCGAATATTTCTACACATTTTGTGGAAAATTTAATTTTTTTGAAAATCAACTGAACAATAGCCCACAAATTCAGAGCTTTAGAAATCGAAAATCTGCAATTGTGCTCCGATTTCGATGATTGATACCTCTATCAATAGGCGTTGAGACCTGTAATTGTGATGCCAACGGGTATTTAGATCGCTCGAATATTTCTACACATTTTGTGGAAAATTTAATTTTATTGAAAATCAACTGAACAATAGCCCAAAAATTCAGAGCTTTAAAAATCGAAAGTCTGCAATTGTGCTCCGATTTCGATGATTGATACCTCTATCAATAGGTGTTGAGACCTGTAATTGTGATGCCAACGGGTATTTAGATCGCTCGAATATTTCTACACATTTTGTGGAAAATTTAATTTTATTGAAAATCAACTGAACAATAGCCCACAAATTCAGAGCTTTAAAAATCGAAAATCTGCAATTGTGCTCCGATTTCGATGATTGATACCTCTATCAATAGGTGTTGAGACCTGTAATTGTGATGCCAACGGGTATTTAGATCGCTCGAATATTTCTACACATTTTGTGGAAAATTTAATTTTATTGAAAATCAACTGAACAATAGCCCACAAATTCAGAGCTTTAAAAATCGAAAATCTGCAATTGTGCTCCGATTTCGATGATTGATACCTCTATCAATAGGTGTTGAGACCTGTAATTGTGATGCCAACGGGTATTTAGATCGCTCGAATATTTCTACACATTTTGTGGAAAATTTAATTTTATTGAAAATCAACTGAACAATAGCCCACAAATTCAGAGCTTTAAAAATCGAAAATCTGCAATTGTGCTCCGATTTCGATGATTGATACCTCCATCAATAGGTGTTGAGACCTGTAATTGTGATGCCAACGGGTATTTAGATCGCTCGAATATTTCTACACATTTTGTGGAAAATTTAATTTTATTGAAAATCAACTGAACAATAGCCCACAAATTCAGAGCTTTAAAAATCGAAAATCTGCAATTGTGCTCCGATTTCGATGATTGATACCTCTATCAATAGGCGTTGAGACCTGTAATTGTGATGCCAACGGGTATTTAGATCGCTCGAATATTTCTACACATTTTGTGGAAAATTTAATTTTATTGAAAATCAACTGAACAATAGCCCACAAACTCAGAGCTTTAGAGATCGAAAATCTGCAATTGTGCTCCGATTTCGATGATTGATACCTCTATCAATAGGCGTTGAGACCTGTAATTGTGATGCCAACGGGTATTTAGATCGCTCGAATATTTCTACACATTTTGTGGAAAATTTAATTTTATTGAAAATCAACTGAACAATAGCCCACAAATTCAGAGCTTTAAAAATCGAAAATCTGCAATTGTGCTCCGATTTCGATGATTGATACCTCTATCAATAGGTGTTGAGACATGTAATTATGATGCCAACGGGTATTTAGATCGCTCGAATATTTCTACACATTTTGTGGAAAATTTAATTTTTTTGAAAATCAACTGAACAATAGCCCACAAATTCAGAGCTTTAAAAATCGAAAATCTGCAATTGTGCTCCGATTTCGATGATTGATACCTCTATCAATAGGTGTTGAGACCTGTAATTGTGATGCCAACGGGTATTTAGATCGCTCGAATATTTCTACACATTTTGTGGAAAATTTAATTTTATTGAAAATCAACTGAACAATAGCCCACAAATTCAGAGCTTTAAAAATCAAAAATCTGCAATTGTGCTCCGATTTTGATGATTGTTACCTCTATCAATAGGTGTTGAGACATGTAATTATGATGCCAACGGGTATTTAGATCGCTCGAATATTTCTACACATTTTGTGGAAAATTTAATTTTTTTGAAAATCAACTGAACAATAGCCCACAAATTCAGAGCTTTAGAAATCGAAAATCTGCAATTGTGCTCCGATTTCGATGATTGATACCTCTATCAATAGGCGTTGAGACCTGTAATTGTGATGCCAACGGGTATTTAGATCGCTCGAATATTTCTACACATTTTGTGGAAAATTTAATTTTATTGAAAATCAACTGAACAATAGCCCACAAATTCAGAGCTTTAAAAATCAAAAATCTGCAATTGTGCTCCGATTTTGATGATTGTTACCTCTATCAATAGGTGTTGAGACATGTAATTATGATGCCAACGGGTATTTAGATCGCTCGAATATTTCTACACATTTTGTGGAAAATTTAATTTTTTTGAAAATCAACTGAACAATAGCCCACAAATTCAGAGCTTTAGAAATCGAAAATCTGCAATTGTGCTCCGATTTCGATGATTGATACCTATATCAATATGCGTTGAGACCTGTAATTGTGATGCCAACGGGTATTTAGATCGCTCGAATATTTCTACACATTTTGTGGAAAATTTAATTTTTTTGAAAATCAACTGAACAATAGCCCACAAATTCAGAGCTTTAGAAATCGAAAATCTGCAATTGTGCTCCGATTTCGATGATTGATACCTCTATCAATAGGCGTTGAGACCTGTAATTGTGATGCCAACGGGTATTTAGATCGCTCGAATATTTCTACACATTTTGTGGAAAATTTAATTTTATTGAAAATCAACTGAACAATAGCCCACAAATTCAGAGCTTTAAAAATCAAAAATCTGCAATTGTGCTCCGATTTTGATGATTGTTACCTCTATCAATAGGTGTTGAGACATGTAATTATGATGCCAACGGGTATTTAGATCGCTCGAATATTTCTACACATTTTGTGGAAAATTTAATTTTTTTGAAAATCAACTGAACAATAGCCCACAAATTCAGAGCTTTAGAAATCGAAAATCTGCAATTGTGCTCCGATTTCGATGATTGATACCTCTATCAATAGGCGTTGAGACCTGTAATTGTGATGCCAACGGGTATTTAGATCGCTCGAATATTTCTACACATTTTGTGGAAAATTTAATTTTATTGAAAATCAACTGAACAATAGCCCACAAATTCAGAGCTTTAAAAATCGAAAATCTGCAATTGTGCTTCGATTTTGATGATTGATACCTCTATCAATAGGTGTTGAGACATGTAATTATGATGCCAACGGGTATTTAGATCGCTCGAATATTTCTACACATTTTGTGGAAATTTTTTAATTTTATTGAAAATCAACTGAACAATAGCCCACAAATTCAGAGCTTTAGAAATCGAAAATCTGCAATTGTGCTCCGATTTTGATGATTGATACCTCTATCAATAGGTGTTGAGACATGTAATTATGATGCCAACGGGTATTTAGATCGCTCGAATATTTCTACACATTTTGTGGAAAATTTAATTTTTTTGAAAATCAACTGAACAATAGCCCACAAATTCAGAGCTTTAAAAATCGAAAATCTGCAATTGTGCTCCGATTTCGATGATTGATACCTCTATCAATAGGTGTTGAGACCTGTAATTGGGATGCCAACGGGTATTTAGATCGCTCGAATATTTCTACACATTTTGTGGAAAATTTAATTTTATTGAAAATCAACTGAACAATAGCCCACAAATTCAGAGCTTTAAAAATCGAAAATCTGCAATTGTGCTCCGATTTCGATGATTGATACCTCTATCAATAGGTGTTGAGACATGTAATTATGATGCCAACGGGTATTTAGATCGCTCGAATATTTCTACACATTTTGTGGAAAATTTAATTTTATTGAAAATCAACTGAACAATAGCCCACAAATTCAGAGCTTTAAAAATCGAAAATCTGCAATTGTGCTCCGATTTCGATGATTGATACCTCTATCAATAGGCGTTAAGACCTGTAATTGTGATGCCAACGGGTATTTAGATCGCTCGAATATTTCTACACATTTTGTGGAAAATTTAATTTTATTGAAAATCAACTGAACAATAGCCCACAAATTCAGAGCTTTAAAAATTTAAAGTCTGCAATTGTGCTCCGATTTCGATGATTGATACCTCTATCAATAGGTGTTGAGACATGTAATTGTGGTGCCAACGGGTATTTAGATCGCTCGAATATTTCTACACATTTTGTGGAAAATTTAATTTTATTGAAAATCAACTGAACAATAGCCCACAAATTCAGAGCTTTAAAAATCAAAAATCTGCAATTGTGCTCCGATTTTGATGATTGTTACCTCTATCAATAGGTGTTGAGACATGTAATTATGATGCCAACGGGTATTTAGATCGCTCGAATATTTCTACACATTTTGTGGAAAATTTAATTTTTTTGAAAATCAACTGAACAATAGTCCACAAATTCAGAGCTTTAGAAATCGAAAATCTGCAATTGTGCTCCGATTTCGATGATTGATACCTCTATCAATAGGCGTTAAGACCTGTAATTGTGATGCCAACGGGTATTTAGATCGCTCGAATATTTCTACACATTTTGTGGAAAATTTAATTTTATTGAAAATCAACTGAAAAATAGCCCACAAATTCAGAGCTTTAAAAATCTAAAATCTGCAATTGTGCTCCGATTTCGATGATTGATACTTATATCAATAGGTGTTGAGACATGTAATTATGATGCCAACGGGTATTTAGATCGCTCGAATATTTCTACACATTTTGTGGAAAATTTAATTTTATTGAAAATCAACTGAACAATAGCCCACAAATTCAGAGCTTTAAAAATCGAAAATCTGCAATTGTGCTCCGATTTCGATGATTGATACCTCTATCAATGGGCGTTGAGAACTGTAATTGTGATGCCAACGGGTATTTAGATCGCTCGAATATTTCTAGACATTTTGTGGAAAATTTAATTTTTTTGAAAATCAACTGAACAATAGCCCACAAATTCAGAGCTTTAAAAATCGAAAATCTGCAATTGTGCTCCGATTTCGATGAATGATACCTCTATCAATGGGCGTTGAGAACTGTAATTGTGATGCCAACGGGTATTTAGATCGCTCGAATATTTCTACACATTTTGTGGAAAATTTAATTTTTTTGAAAATCAACTGAACAATAGCCCACAAATTCAGAGCTTTAAAAATCTAAAATCTGCAATTGTGCTCCGATTTCGATGATTGATACCTCTATCAATGGGCGTTGAGAACTGTAATTGTGATGCCAACGGGTATTTAGATCGCTCGAATATTTCTACACATTTTGTGGAAAATTTAATTTTTTTGAAAATCAACTGAACAATAGCCCACAAATTCAGAGCTTTAAAAATCTAAAATCTGCAATTGTGCTCCGATTTCGATGATTGATACCTCTATCAATAGGTGTTGAGACCTGTAATTGTGATGCCAACGGGTATTTAGATCGCTCGAATATTTCTACACATTTTGTGGAAAATTTAATTTTTTTGAAAATCAACTGAACAATAGCCCACAAATTCAGAGCTTTAGAAATCGAAAATCTGCAATTGTGCTCCGATTTCGATGATTGATACCTCTATCAATAGGTGTTGAGACATGTAATTGTGATGCCAACGGGTATTTAGATCGCTCGAATATTTCTACACATTTTGTGGAAAATTTAATTTTTTTGAAAATCAACTGAACAATAGCCCACAAATTCAGAGCTTTAAAAATCGAAAATCTGCAATTGTGCTCCGATTTCGATGATTGATACCTCTATCAATGGGCGTTGAGAACTGTAATTGTGATGCCAACGGGTATTTAGATCGCTCGAATATTTCTAGACATTTTGTGGAAAATTTAATTTTTTTGAAAATCAACTGAACAATAGCCCACAAATTCAGAGCTTTAAAAATCGAAAATCTGCAATTGTGCTCCGATTTCGATGAATGATACCTCTATCAATGGGCGTTGAGAACTGTAATTGTGATGCCAACGGGTATTTAGATCGCTCGAATATTTCTACACATTTTGTGGAAAATTTAATTTTTTTGAAAATCAACTGAACAATAGCCCACAAATTCAGAGCTTTAAAAATCTAAAATCTGCAATTGTGCTCCGATTTCGATGAATGATACCTCTATCAATGGGCGTTGAGAACTGTAATTGTGATGCCAACGGGTATTTAGATCGCTCGAATATTTCTACACATTTTGTGGAAAATTTAATGTTTTTGAAAATCAACTGAACAATAGCCCACAAATTCAGAGCTTTAAAAATCTAAAATCTGCAATTGTGCTCCGATTTCGATGATTGATACCTCTATCAATGGGCGTTGAGAACTGTAATTGTGATGCCAACGGGTATTTAGATCGCTCGAATATTTCTAGACATTTTGTGGAAAATTTAATTTTTTTGAAAATCAACTGAACAATAGCCCACAAATTCAGAGCTTTAAAAATCGAAAATCTGCAATTGTGCTCCGATTTCGATGAATGATACCTCTATCAATGGGCGTTGAGAACTGTAATTGTGATGCCAACGGGTATTTAGATCGCTCGAATATTTCTACACATTTTGTGGAAAATTTAATTTTTTTGAAAATCAACTGAACAATAGCCCACAAATTCAGAGCTTTAAAAATCTAAAATCTGCAATTGTGCTCCGATTTCGATGATTGATACCTCTATCAATGGGCGTTGAGAACTGTAATTGTGATGCCAACGGGTATTTAGATCGCTCGAATATTTCTACACATTTTGTGGAAAATTTAATTTTTTTGAAAATCAACTGAACAATAGCCCACAAATTCAGAGCTTTAAAAATCGAAAATCTGCAATTGTGCTCCGATTTCGATGATTGATACCTCTATCAATAGGTGTTGAGACCTGTAATTGTGATGCCAACGGGTATTTAGATCGCTCGAATATTTCTACACATTTTGTGGAAAATTTAATTTTTTTGAAAATCAACTGAACAATAGCCCACAAATTCAGAGCTTTAGAAATCGAAAATCTGCAATTGTGCTCCGATTTCGATGATTGATACCTCTATCAATAGGTGTTGAGACATGTAATTGTGATGCCAACGGGTATTTAGATCGCTCGAATATTTCTACACATTTTGTGGAAAATTTAATTTTTTTGAAAATCAACTGAACAATAGCCCACAAATTCAGAGCTTTAAAAATCGAAAATCTGCAATTGTGCTCCGATTTTGATGATTGATACCTCTATCAATAGGTGTTGAGACATGTAATTGTGATGCCAACGGGTATTTAGATCGCTCGAATATTTCTACACATTTTGTGGAAAATTTAATTTTTTTGAAAATCAACTGAACAATAGCCCACAAATTCAGAGCTTTAAAAATCGAAAATCTGCAATTGTGCTCCGATTTCGATGATTGATACCTCTATCAATAGGTGTTGAGACCTGTAATTGTGATGCCAACGGGTATTTAGATCGCTCGAATATTTCTACACATTTTGTGGAAAATTTAATTTTTTTGAAAATCAACTGAACAATAGCCCACAAATTCAGAGCTTTAGAAATCGAAAATCTGCAATTGTGCTCCGATTTCGATGATTGATACCTCTATCAATAGGTGTTGAGACCTGTAATTGTGATGCCAACGGGTATTTAGATCGCTCGAATATTTCTACACATTTTGTGGAAAATGTAATTTGATTGAAAATCAACTGAACAATAGCCCACAAATTCAGAGCTTTAAAAATCGAAAATCTGCAATTGTGCTCCAGTATCAATGATTGATACCTCTATCAATAGGTGTTGAGACTTTAATTGTGATGCCAACGGGTAAGAGAAACTCGAAAATCGTCACACCGTTTTATAATTGTCTGCAGAGAGTGAGACTTCACATCATGTTGCTCCTTAAAGTTGTATAAAACTGTTAATAAGTTGTATATTTTGTTTAATTTCTCTGCATGGTCACTAATTTATTTTAGTAACATACATTTTATATTGCTAATTGCATTAGTCACAGGACTTATAACGCAATGCATGCTATCACAGTACCTGGTCCCTAAAATGCAGCACTGATATCTAAAACTTTTTTGGACATTCACAAACGTAATGTTAAAATCACTCCGATAAAATCTAAAAACGCTGAAGCGTTTGAAGTCATCATACATAAAATCTTACATTTCATATTTAAATCTTACAATTTACGTACCCCTGTAGAGGGGGCACAGCTCCTTTAGACTATCAATCTTTTACAGAATAATAATTTTTGATGGCCGCCATTCATATGTAGTGTGAGAGTATAAAATGATTCTGCATTTATACGCTATGCCTAAACAACTGTTACCAACTGACTACCAAATGATATTTTAATAGTTAACACATTACCTAAAATAATATTAGAAAGATGCTGACCTTTTCAATTTATAAAAGCCCCAAATTTGTTGCAGTTAAATACAAAAAAAATTAGCAGCAACATTTTTTTGTTCGTTCTCCTATTCATGCCAATACTACTCTCCGAATTACCTAACAAAAATAAGATGGAAAAAATAAAAGAACAAACTTAATTTCTTTTATTAGTTTTGGTTTACAATTGAGCATCTGCTAAATTGTATGGTCATTATATATAGAAGTTAAATACAAATAAAATTTTCTTCGGAAAACCATTTCCCTTCCCCCCTTCCCCCACAAAAAAGTGAAATTGAATAATTAAGTAAAATGTAGATACCCATTTTCAGGTTTTGCTAAAAATAACTTTTATACTCTCACTATATACTTCAAAAATTATTAATTATGAGCAAAATATATTAATTAAAATTTTAATTAGGTTTTAAATTATTGCAATGCAAAGAAAAATAACAAGAAAGTCGAAAGTTGAAAATAAATTTGAAAAAAATATGAACGATAAGAGGTTTACACACAATATACTCGTATGTATGTAGTTGGTAATACACCACAACTATTTTTATATTTCTCCAAGATTTTTTTAAGGGTTGTGCCCTTTCAACCTCCGCACCTCATTTTCATTTTTTTTTCTTTTTGTATTCTTAATCTAAATACGAACGAACATTATTTGAATAAGAATTTTGATTGTTGTATTCTTAGATTGTAGTTGTTATAGTTGTACAATTGAATTAATAATTTTAAACGTGGTCGGTAGACCATAATCAAAGTTTTTATAACAATAAAAGCTGAAGAATTTTTTATTAGATATACCCGTCGTATTTGATCTTTTAGTGTATTATGCACAAACAGAAAGATTAAAGATATTGTTTGGTTTCTTACTTGGTTAAGATAATACAAATTTAAGTGTGTAATACAACGAAGATGTTTATTCCAAAAAATTATGATTATCTGCATTAAAGTAGTTTTATATATTATATATAGTACATAGTTTCTAACTTTTTTTCAGTTGAGTTTAAAAATAAATATTTAAAAGGATTAAAAAACCGTTTTTGGAAAATTGAAAAGATTAAAAATGATTAGAAATTTGAATAAGGAATGGAGTAAATGAATAAAATTTATTTATCTTATTGACTTTGGAATATAATTTAAAAATTTATCTTTTACAGCTTTCCGCTTTTTAACTAGTTCGTACCAATCATTCATAGATGGCATAATGATCTGTAAGACAGACTGTGCTTGACATTTCATTATTCTAAATTGCGACTTTGGGAACGTCAATCGAATATTACTACTATTTGACAGAAATAACTAAGCATACTGGTGACATTTCAGGTATATACTTTTCGTATTCTCTTGCGTGCAGATTGATATATTGTGTTCGTACACAAAATATTAAGTAGTTTACAAGATATTAAGTAATTTATTGGCAGTATAAGAAAATGTTAAGACCAACGCCGCAGGTGATTTCGACGCAACGTACTATTTTAGCATTGCTACGACAAACTAAAGGCGGTGCTTCTGTTCGACCCGAAAGTCCAACTAATACCTGTGCTGCCCATAGATATAATATACAAAATACCAATATTTCATAATGCGCATTCACCTAAGGAAGAAGCACGTCAAAACGGCTAATATACCCAGATCCTATTAGCAAAATTGGCCGCTCTTGGGTAAGATGTTAAAGATGTTTTACTATTTATTAAGAATTTCATTACAGAAAGTAAGTGGTTTGTTATTTTTCTGTGAAATTTTAGAAGACAGCAGATCTGGATTGTTTGTGGCATAGCTCCGCACAGCAACGTTGTTTAATTCGCTTATCCAAGATATATCCATCTTATGTATAAAGGTTTGCGAATCACATTTCACATGTATACATCTTATGTATAAAGGATTTTATTTTTATTTTATTTTTATTTTATTTATATTTCATTTATATTTTATTGTCATAATATTTATATTTTATTTTAATTTTATTTTTATTTTATTGTTATTTTATTTTAATTTTATTTTTATTTTATTTATATTATATTTTTATTTCTTTTTTATTTTTATTTTCATTTTTATTTTATTTTCATTTTATTTTTATTTTATTTTTATTTTATTTTTATTTTATTTTTATTTTATTTTTATTTTATTTTTATTTTATTTTTATTTTATTTTTATTTTATTTTTATTTTATTTTTATTTTATTTTTATTTTATTTTTATTTTATTTTTATTTTATTTTTATTTTATTTTTATTTTATTTTTATTTTATTTTTATTTTATTTTTATTTTATTTTTATTTTATTTTTATTTTATTTTTATTTTATTTTTATTTTATTTTTATTTTATTTTTATTTTATTTTTATTTTATTTTTATTTTATTTTTATTTTATTTTTATTTTATTTTTATTTTATTTTTATTTTATTTTTATTTTATTTTTATTTTATTTTTATTTTATTTTTATTTTATTTTTATTTTATTTTTATTTTATTTTTATTTTATTTTTATTTTATTTGTATTTCATTTTTATTTTATTTATATTTTATATTTATTATATTTTTATTTTATTTTTATTTCATTATTATTTTATTTTCATTTTATTTATGTTTTATTTTTATTTTATTTAATTTTTATTTTATTTGTATTTTATTTTTATTTTATTTATATTTTATATTTATTATATTTTTATTTTATTTTTATTTCATTATTATTTTATTTTCATTTTATTTATATTTTATTTTTATTTTATTTTATTTTTATTTTATGTATATTTTATTTTAATTTTTATTTTTTCTTTATTTCGTTTTCATTTTATTTTTATTATATTTTTATTTTATTTTATTTTTATTTTATTATTATTTTATTTTTATTTTATTTTTATTTTATTTTCATTTTATTTTTATTATATTTTTATTTTATTTTTTTTTATTGTTATTTTATTTTTATTATATTTTCATTTTATTTATATTTTATTTTTATTTTATTTGTATTTTATTTGTATTTTATTTTTATTTTATTTAGATTTCATTCACTTGGGGCAGTTTGTCTGAAGTCGCGAGTGGCGCTGGATTGCCGATCATCTCTTAAGGAGATGAGCGAGTATTTCAGCATCCAGATAATCTGGGTCTCGGGTCACTCGGACGTCACGGGGAACTGCAGGGCGGACGAACTAGCTAGGTACGGTACGACTCTCCAGATGCAGCCGGAAATGGTAGGTCTGGGGAGGCCTATGGCAATGCTAAAATGGGCGCTCAATAAAAAGGCAATCGCCTTGACAAATGAGAGGTGGATCAACACTCTCACGTGCAGGGTAGCAAAGCAGGTTTGGCCAAAACTGGACTTGCGGCGCTCCAAGGAACTAATATCCCTGGGAAGACAAGAAATAGGATGGATCGTAGGGATAATGACAGGTCACTGCTTTTTTGGGGAGCATGCGAGAAGGCTGGGGATACAGACGAATGACTTTTGTAGAAGTTGCATGGACGAAAAGGAGTAGGAGATTTTGGAACACTTCCTATGCTCATGTCCGGCGCTATCATACAGAAGGCATAAGTATTTGGGTGTGTACGGTATGGACAGCCTTTCGGAACTCGCGGACTGTGGAGTGCGAGATTTATTACGCTATATAAGTAGCTCTGGTTGGTTTCAACGGGAGTAATGGGGAGATGGGATCCTGTGGTATCACAACGGGCCACTGCTGGCCTAAGTGTGCGATAGCAGCCACTCTAACCTAACCTAACCTAACCTATATTTCATATTTATTTTATTTTTATTTCATTTTTATTTTATTTTATTTTTATTTTATTTTATTTTTATTTTTATTTTATTTTTATTTTATTTTAATTTGGTTTTTATTTTACATACTTTTACTTTATTTTTATTTTATTTATATTTTATTTTTATTTTATCTTTATTTTATTTTTATTTTATTTATATTTTATATTTATTTTTTTTTATTTTATTTTTATTTCATTTTTATTTTATTTTATTTTTATTTTATTTATATTTTATTTTTATTTTATTTTTATTTAATTTTTATTATATTTTATTTTTATTTTATATTTATTTTTTCTTTATTTCGTTTTCATTTTATTTTTATTATACATATTTTTATTTTATTTTATTTTTATTTAACTTTTATTTTATTTTTATTTTATTGTTATTTTATTGTTATTTTATTTTATTTTTATTATATTTTCATTTTATTTATATTTTATTTTTATTTTATTTATATTTTAGTTGTATTTCATTTTTATTTTATTTATATTTCATATTTATTTTATTTTTATTTTTATTTTTTATTTTTATTTTATTTTTATTTTATTTTTATTTTATTTTACTTTTATTTTATTGTTATTTTATTTTTATTTTATTTTTATTTCTTTTTTATATTTATTTTACTTTTATTTTAATTTAATTTTATTTTTATTTCATTTTTATTATTATTTTATTTTTATTTTATTTTTATTTTTATTTTATTTTTATTTTATTTGATTTTTGTTTTACTTTTATTTTATTGTTATATTATTTTTATTTTATTTATATTTTATTTTTATTTCTTTTTTATTTTTATTTCATTTTTATTTTATTTTCAATTTTATTTATATTTTACTTTTATTTTATTTGTATTTTATTTATATTTTATATTTATTTTATTTTTATTTTAATTTAATTTAATTTTTATTTCATTTTTATTTTTAGTTTATTTTTATTTTATTTTAATTTTATTTCTATTTTATTTTTATTTTATTTTTATTTCATTTTTATTTTATTTTTATTTTATTTTCAGTTTCTTTATATTTTATTTTTATTTCTTTTTTATTTTTATTTCATTTTTATTTTATTTTCATTTTATTTATTTTTTATTTTATTTTTAGTTTACTTTTATTTTATTTATATTTTATTTTGATTTTATTTATATTTTATTTATATTTTATTTTTATTTTATTGTTATTTTATTTTTATTTAATTTTTATTTTTATTTTGTTTTTATTTTATTTTGATTTTATTTTGATTTTATTTTGATTGTAGTTTGGTTGTATTCTATGATATAGTGTTGCCACATCGATGAATTTGCTTGTGTTGGCCGCAAAATATTTCCGACGAGTGATTGTGTGTTTCCGATCAAATGCTTCATCAACCACTAAACAACCATATTGTGCCAAAATGGTGGTGACCGCGATGATCCGTTAAATCTAGTATTTATTCAAAACACCAAAAAACAGCTTTTTACAGTTTTTTTTAAATCTAAAACCGGAAACAATTGTTTTTCATAAACCCTAAATAAATCCAACACACTTCACACTGGTGATCCATTAACCCTTGTTCCAGAATAGTCATGTATCCATACCAAACACATTATCAAGATGACCAAACTCAACATATTTGCAGAGTCATCAACAATTAATGCGTAACTTTTCAATTCAAATGTCACATACTACTTGATAGAGACTTAATAGAAACCCTATTCATTAAACTAATTCGAATGTAACCTCATTGCTATCTATGACAATAAGAAATAAACTAAATGGTTGTTTGTGCAAGTGTGGGCAATCAATGTAAAATATTGCTTCTTGGGTGATACAGATCTTCTTGGGTGATACATATTTTTCAATATATAAAGTGTAACCAAGGTGACATATAGCGTGGAAATAGTGGTCTAACTTGGAGAGTTATTGTGGTGTGGTTACATAACTTATGAACCCGCAACAATTATTACCTTGCGTATTTTATCAATATTTTGCCAGACAAAAATTCCAGCTACTAAAATAGCAGCCATATTATGTGCCAAGTAATGCTCCAGTTTGGCAGCAAAATGGATCTGCACCAGTGAGATTTATAACTGAAAGCAAACAAATTGTTCAGCTGAAATAATATGATGATGTGAAAACCGGTGAAATTCGTCCAATTTCGGTCTTATTCCAACAAGATCAGCCGATTTTACGATAGCTTCCTACGTTCCTATACCTACATATATTATTTGTCACGTCTGAAGTTTTTTATGGTTATTGATATTTGATTAGAGTTAGATTGGATGGCTTTGCGATGCAGGTTGGAATATAACAGATGATTTTTAAAATTATTCGAAATTTTTAGATATTATCGTAACGTTTAGTAGTTGTCTTCTTGCTAAGACGGCGTGAGTTGAAAATGAAAGTGGTGTTCGACAAGTTTATTTATTACATTGTGCGATGGTTGTATGCTGCGCCCTACGTTGTTTCATATGTTAAGTGGTTTTTATAGAGTAGTTATCGACGATGGGCATTGCTCTCACTCGAGGTACTAAGCACTAAGAATTTTGCTTCTTTCGAGATTCATCGAGATTCCGAGAACTATTATGACTATTATTACTATTTGAAATTTGATTAATGTAGTTGAGGTCTTAAGTAAATCATCGCTGCTTGAATAAACGACGCTGTTCGTTAGTTAAAGATAATTATTTATTTCATTTTTTATGAAACTTTGGAAAAAACGGGTTGTTTTTGTAAGTTTAGATGCGAGAATTTCTTGGCCATTTATGAACAAAACAGATAATTAAAGAGGAGGGTTGACAGACCCAAATACGATTAAAAATCCATTCTGCGACAATTTCGATAATTTTTGTGCCAAACGAAACAACTCGGAAATAATAATAACTCGTTATGATAACTCGGAATGTGTTCTTCATGAATCATGAGATGTGGCATAAAGCAAAAGGTAAGTTTTAAGAGATACAAATTACCTAGAATTAACAATTCAACATATTTATTATAAGCTATGAAAAGCTCGTTAAATTGTTTTAGCAGTTTGGTTTGCAGAAAGAAATTTTTTAAAATTATTTAACAACATTTTTAGTCTCTGCAAAATTGATTTGCCAATAAAATTTAATATAAATGTTGATTAGCTGTTTATAGGGATATTAATTTCATTACAACCCAATTGAGTGTTATTCAGCTAAGTAAGAAACAAATCGAATGGGTAAATTGTTTACTTTATAATTTTGAGAATCTATTTCACTATCACTGTTAAACCCAAGGACTCGATCGCTATCTCGTATATAAATCAGAATGATTGTCACCGTCGAGACACAATCTCAAAGTCCCGTATTGAATAATCTTCACTGTATTAATTGTTTGAATATAAAACGTGATTTTCTCGATTTCCAAGATGAAGTCCAAATGTCCAATAAATGTGTAGCGATATTCTCCGTGTCCAAGTACAAGCAGGTAAAATCAACTATAAAGCGGTGTCTCTCGTTTCCAAAATATGATGCGGGTTCGATAAATATAAGTGGCGGTATTTAGAATTTCCAGGTTAAACTCGGGTAAATGTAAATATATAAAACTATTCACTGTGTTTGTTATAATTTCTTTTTATTCACTGTTTTTATTTTCGCTTCTTTTCTCTATGAAGTTATCGTGAAATCTAATTTTACTTTCTCTTAAAAATTTCAAATCATTAAAATCTTAAAATTGACTGTAAAGTGACATCTATCAATCAATATTCAAATATTGCTGCACTGCACTGTATTTAATTATTTTTAGTACATATTTATAGAGCAGCAATGTATAAACCTAATATAATATTTTTACAATCTTGTTTACAAAATGTCGAGACGTCAAACGAAAACATAAACAAATAAATTTATGGTAAGAATTAATTTTATACAATACAAATTGAATTAAATATTAATTTTATAATATTTTCAGATTACAGAAAGAAGTAAACAAACCCAAATCTGATGAGCCGTTCTCCAATTGTTATCAGATAAGTGTACAATGTTGATTTTTATTTTAAGATGATTCTTTGTGTTCTCTTCTATTTTTAGGGATAACTCAATTTGCATTGACCAGCATTAACATACTCCGCCACCGTTAACGACTTTATCGTTAACCGATTGGAAGTTTACGAAGTTTAACAATTGGTCGTTGTAATTTGGAATTGATTGTTTTGATTGCTGCAGCTCGAACTATTTTCGTCTCCAGGATGAATTTGTATGATTCTCCCAAGAGGCCATTTATATACTGGTGTGTTGTCTTCTTTGATGAGGAATTCATCATCAACCTTTAAGTTGTCTTGTGTATTTTTCCATCTTTGTCGCTGCTGGAGATTATTGAGGTTCGCCATGTAATATTTGTTCCAGAATGTTTGAGTTCTGGCTTGAATTCTTTGCCATCTTGTTGCATTGCTACTTAAATATTCTGAAATGATATAATTAGGGTTAATGTTCTTAATAGGCTTTGATGCGTCGCTCAAAATTCTCTTCGCGCCAATGAAACTCGTTCCATTGTCAGTGTAAATTTTATTTTCTTCCTGTCTCTTATATGTTTGAGCAATAAATGTTTCACATTTAGCTTCTTCTGGTGATATTGAATCAGATTTCGTTGTCCCTTCAAACTCTCCAGATTGTCGCAAAGTTTTGTCTAGGTCCATATCTGATTGTATGCTGAATGCTGTGTAAGTTGTCAAATCTTCCTCTCGCAGTAATTTAGATTGGCCAGATACAACCCAACCGAATATAGTATCTTGTAATATAGTTGATTCAAACTGTTCTTGTTCACTTTGCAGTATTTTAAAGAATTTGTCTGCACCAATTAGAATATCAATGGGAGCTGGTTTATGAAAATCTGGATCGGCCAGCTGTTTATTTTTGAACGAATTTAAGACCTTGATATCAATATTACTTCCCGGTATTTTAGACGGCAGCTTGTTGATTATTAGTGCATCCATTATGATTTTGATGGTTGAATCGTACAGTGATTCTATAACGAACACGGTCTTCCCCTTTGAAATCACGCTGTCAGCTGTAATGCCAGTTATGTTTATATTAGCTTTACGGCGATGCAATTGAAGTCGTTGAACGCAACTTTCCGACACGAATGATGATTGCGATCCTGAATCAAGTAACGCTCGACATCTATGTGTTTTACCAAATTTGTCTTTTATTCCGACCATCACTGTCGGTAAAACACCTTGTACTCGACTTCCCATGGATGACCTCAGGGTCATCATTACTGTTGACTCAGTTGTGTTCGACTGCGTAGCTAAATGAACTTTCTCCGACGTCGTTTCTTTACTTGCTGGATCATCGCTTTCAGGATGTAAGGTGAAATGATGTCTGCGTCTGCAAACTTTGCAAGTGATTCTCGATCTGCACACAGTGGATTGATGAGTAGTAGATAGACAATTAAAGCATAGTTGTTTCTCTACACAAAACTGTTTACGTTTTGGAACTGATAATGCAATAAATTCATCACATCTACCTAAGTAGTGTTCTCCTGAGCATAGTGAGCAAATTATTTTATTAAATTGTGATACCATTGAGCTGACTCTTCTTGAGGTGTTAGACTTTCTGACTTTGAAAATATTCAAACTTTCAAGCGCATCACTTCGTTTGTTCAAAAACTTTAATAGTTGATTGAACGACGGAAAATCGATTTCAGCGGATTCGTGCGCCCATGCTTGTTTAGATTCATTATCCAATTTACTAACTACAGTATAAATCAACCATGGATCTCGACTTTCCGCTTGTTCGCCAAGCACCTTTAATCCCCGTATAACCTCATCTGACACGTCCGACAGGTGGCGCAATGACCTACTACAGCTTTGATTTAAACTAGGCTGGTCCATAAACTGCTTTAATAAAGTATGAACGACATGTTTTCTTTTGTCATATCTCAATTTTATTTTATCCCAGGCATCATCGTAATTCGCTTCTGTGACCGTTAAGTGGTTGATCAATGAATAGGCCTCTCCGCTTAATAAACTTTTCAAATATTGCATTTTGTAAACCTTTGAAATATTGCTATTGTGATGAATCGAAACTTCGAAAAGGTCACGGAAGGATGGAAATTCCGAATATAGTCCGTTAAATATTGGAATATTCACTCTCGGTAGACGCACTTCACTTTCACGTTTATTTATTGTAGAGATTTCTTGTAGGAAATTACTTTGGTTTAGCAGTAATTCTTCCATGCCGTTCCCGTTTTGACCTTGGATATTGTTTAGCTCATGTACCTTTCTCCATTTGACCAATTTTCCCTTTATATCGAAGTGATCTGCTTCAATTTTATCAACTATATCTAGGTGTGCGTCATCGAACTTGCCTTTGACTGATTTTTCAACCGCTAGATATTCCTTCCATTCGTCCGCTAGGAGGGCTATACATGTTTCAATCTCACTTATGCAAGTATCCGCATTAAATGATTGAACTTGGAGTTTTATGTTTTCCAAACTCCTCACTAACCGTTTTATGGCTCTAGTTTCCGCCATCTCGAAGCTTCACAATTCACCGTTTTAAACTTTGAAAAACCACGCGCTGGCGTATTGACTGCACCGAATTCACACGAACGATTATTTTGAGTATCGTTTTATTAATCACCGGTTAATCACGATTTTGATCTTAATTATCGTTTAAAAATAAATACTTTTCTACTCACAGTCTTATATCCGGCTCGAAGGACCAATGTTAAACCCAAGGACTCGATCGCTATCTCGTATATAAATCAGAATGATTGTCACCGTCGAGACACAATCTCAAAGTCCCGTATTGAATAATCTTCACTGTATTAATTGTTTGAATATAAAACGTGATTTTCTCGATTTCCAAGATGAAGTCCAAATGTCCAATAAATGTGTAGCGATATTCTCCGTGTCCAAGTACAAGCAGGTAAAATCAACTATAAAGCGGTGTCTCTCGTTTCCAAAATATGATGCGGGTTCGATAAATATAAGTGGCGGTATTTAGAATTTCCAGGTTAAACTCGGGTAAATGTAAATATATAAAACTATTCACTGTGTTTGTTATAATTTCTTTTTATTCACTGTTTTTATTTTCGCTTCTTTTCTCTATGAAGTTATCGTGAAATCTAATTTTACTTTCTCTTAAAAATTTCAAATCATTAAAATCTTAAAATTGACTGTAAAGTGACATCTATCAATCAATATTCAAATATTGCTGCACTGCACTGTATTTAATTATTTTTAGTACATATTTATAGAGCAGCAATGTATAAACCTAATATAATATTTTTACAACCTTGTTTACAAAATGTCGAGACGTCAAACGAAAACATAAACAAATAAATTTATGGTAAGAATTAATTTTATACAATACAAATTGAATTAAATATTAATTTTATAATATTTTCAGATTACAGAAAGAAGTAAACAAACCCAAATCTGATGAGCCGTTCTCCAATTGTTATCAGATAAGTGTACAATGTTGATTTTTATTTTAAGATGATTCTTTGTGTTCTCTTCTATTTTTAGGGATAACTCAATTTGCATTGACCAGCATTAACAATCACGTTCAGCAATTCATTTGGGAGAATATATGCGATGCATTTTTAGCAATGTACCTTACATTAAACGTTAAACAAAATTATAAATTTTCACAATTAATACTCTCCCCCTAATGCACTGGATACTGTTTGTATGTATTTGTACGTATACACGATAATTGCACATTAAAATTTCAACATGAACAAATTACGTGTAAGCATTTTAATTTCGTTCGTTCGAACTATTTACAAGCGTAGACGGAAAAACGAATCCTTTATAATGTATTATGTATAATTGTATGAATTACTATGTACATTATGTAGAAGAAAATAGTTTCTATTGAGAGACCAAACTTAAGGCGACATTAATCAATTATTTTCTAATTTAAAATTTTCTAATAAAAAAATAATTTATATAATTCGGAAAATGTATAGTGTTGTGAAAATTATATACATAAGTAAACTATATGCTGCTACTCGTATATTCCCCAAAGATTTTTTAATTTTATTTAAACTATGGGAACGAAAGGGAGGGTGTAAATACATAAAAGGAAAACGGAAATCCTATTAAAATTAAAGCAATAACCAAAAACTATAGAGGAACTTCTATTTGTGCTACTCGTACATTTCTTTCTGAATTCATTGATGAAGAAAATGGGAAAATAAATTATAAAATATAATATTAACTGTAGCACAACATATAACATCAACAACTCTCTGTTTGATGTGTTCTGCCACGAATTGTAGATATTTCAAAATTAGGTTCAAACTTTGTATTTTATTTTATTTTTGTTTGTGCTTCGCTTTCCTTACCAAAAGTTCTTTGATTTAAATTATGTTAAATTAAAACCTCGGAGTTTTTCTTTCATTATTGCATAATACATTTTATGTAAGTATCTACATATCCAAGTTACATAATACTGATGGCAATGAAGTGATTAAAATGAAAACAGCAAAAAATCAAAAACTAAATATTTGGGAAAGTTTTCAGTTTCGTTGGAATTGGATACATTTTTTTAAAAAGATAACTAAATTTAATGGTTTTCCCAGTTTACGACAGTGTTTATTTTTAACTATAATGTAAAAAAATGTTTCTATAATATATTAATTACATTAAAATTTACATAAACGATATCCCGCTTTTGTTAACGAATAAAATCCCATATCTATTATTTTGCATCATGCATAAGTCTTAATATTTTTTCCAAATTAAATGTTACCTTTCCCAGAATTACTGATTTACTGGGCTTTCCTTTTGTAGCTAAACCCAGAAACTCCAACTTTGATTTATTCTCAGTGAACTTCAAAAAACTACATATTTAAAATTTCGCAACGTTATAATTTACTTATTGCTTAATGGGATGATTTCTGCAACTAACTGAAGCGTCATCTCCATTTTCTTTTAAACCGTTATCTTAAATTTTTGTTTTGTTATTGCCTAATCATGTTTTATCCCTTCCCACTATAATCGCACCATGTAATACTACCTATATTACTACAGAGAACTACTATCTGTTAATGAATATTAGACCATTTTTAAATGGGGCCATTCAACGGATATTTGGCATAGAAGATCAGTATCAGTAGAGTCAGCGACATAAAAGTCACTTAATCTCCCTTATTTTCAGGTTCGTTTTGGATCTCTGCATCATCTAGCTGTTCCAAAAATTACACGATGCGCAATTTTTAAAGGAAGTATTTTGAAATTAAAAATTGGAACCCAACACACTATATACCACACTGTATAATGTAACACAAAACATTGTATAAAATATAAAATATAAAATATAAAATATAAAATATAAAATATAAAATATAAAATATAAAATATAAAATATAAAATATAAAATATAAAATATAAAATATAAAATATAAAATATAAAATATAAAATATAAAATATAAAATATAAAATATAAAATATAAAATATAAAATATAAAATATAAAATATAAAATATAAAATATAAAATATAAAATATAAAATATAAAATATAAAATATAAAATATAAAATATAAAATATAAAATATAAAATATAAAATATAAAATATAAAATATAAAATATAAAATATAAAATATAAAATATAAAATATAAAATATAAAATATAAAATATAAAATATAAAATATAAAATATAAAATATAAAATATAAAATATAAAATATAAAATATAAAATATAAAATATAAAATATAAAATATAAAATATAAAATATAAAATATAAAATATAAAATATAAAATATAAAATATAAAATATAAAATATAAAATATAAAATATAAAATATAAAATATAAAATATAAAATATAAAATATAAAATATAAAATATAAAATATAAAATATAAAATATAAAATATAAAATATAAAATATAAAATATAAAATATAAAATATAAAATATAAAATATAAAATATAAAATATAAAATATAAAATATAAAATATAAAATATAAAATATAAAATATAAAATATAAAATATAAAATATAAAATATAAAATATAAAATATAAAATATAAAATATAAAATATAAAATATAAAATATAAAATATAAAATATAAAATATAAAATATAAAATATAAAATATAAAATATAAAATATAAAATATAAAATATAAAATATAAAATATAAAATATAAAATATAAAATATAAAATATAAAATATAAAATATAAAATATAAAATATAAAATATAAAATATAAAATATAAAATATAAAATATAAAATATAAAATATAAAATATAAAATATAAAATATAAAATATAAAATATAAAATATAAAATATAAAATATAAAATATAAAATATAAAATATAAAATATAAAATATAAAATATAAAATATAAAATATAAAATATAAACTGCAAAATGCAAAATATAAAATTATATAAAAAAGGTGTACAGAACCGTAGATCTGTTTTTTTTAAATTGGAAAAAATAACGTGAGATTTTTTATTCTTCATTCAGTAAGGATTTTTTTTTAAATTTACATTTTAAAGCTTTTTATTTAAGATTTCATTTTAATTAATGGAATTATAAGCAAACTTGATTGAATCCTTGGCATTCGAATAATTTTTTATTAATAAAGCATCGTTTGATAATACTGTAAATCAGCATACGTTATTTTTTTCAATTTAAAAAAAATCAGATCTTCGGTTCTGTAGCAAAAAATTGATTATTGTAGGCTTTTTTTTTTCGTTAGTGTTTGTAGTATTTTGTTAAACATCACGTTTCTCGAAAAATACATTCACCCCTTAAATGGACATAATGGGAAACTTCTGAAAATCCACATATTTTTAAGATTTTCCTACTTTAAATGGTGTTTTAATTTCTGACGTGTTATCGTATTAATATTTAGAGAGAGAATATACATAAATTATTTCAGATTTTTAAAAAATCATCAAAAACGTTTTTATAACGATCTAAGAAATTTTTTTCAATGTCCATGTCTTCTAACTGACATATCTCGGCCGCCATCCTGGATTTCCAAAAACGCCATGAAGAATTTAAAAGTAGAGATATCAACCATTATTCTATGCCCAAAAAGATATTTTTTAGTTAAACCAATTCTTGGTAGGTGGAGTGGTTTACAGTTTACGCGAAATATCCCATATATTTATATGGGACGTTTCACGTCAACCGGGCCACCTCTATGCCCACAATTTAATTAAAGCATCCAAACAAATTTTTAAGGGCGCCAATATTTTCGTTGAAATGTCTCCTTTCGAAGGCCGAGTGCTGTTTTTGAAAAACAAACAAGATGGCGGCTCAATACGGTGGTTAAAATCTATATAATCGTTGGTTCGTCTCTTAGTGATCGTGTAACATCTGAACGACTTAACCGATTGAGGTCATATTCACACCATATATTTGTTTTGTCGAGCCGATGGTTCCTAGCTTTACTATTATCCGATAGATGGCGCCGTAGTCAAGTTATTAACAAATTCTATAATTATGGACCGAAATGACTCATATTCACAATATATTTTTGTTTGGTGCCGAAAATAATATCACAAAATATGGACCCGATAGATGGCGCTATGGTCGAGTTATTAAAGAATTATATTTTTATAATCCGAAATGATCCATTTTTATTTAAACAAAATGTTCGCGTGGTCAACAAAATTGTTTAGTATATCCTGCCGTCAAATAGATGGCACAATTTTTTGGTAGAACTCAATTTTGACATATGAACATCATTTCTCTTTGGATTTCGACATACAAGCATCATTTGACTGTATATTACATTTATCAACTCAATATTTTGATTATTTATTGCCAAAAAACGGAATTTAATATCAATTATTAAAAAAACAAGTAGAACAATTTATTGCTAACTTAACAGCTTAACAATCGGTCCATTTTGGCCAATTTTCTACCTTGTCCCTTATCGATTCAACCAATTAACGCGCTCGCTTGAGATAATTCGAGCATGTTATACTTGCAGAAATGTGTACACGAGCAACTATTTTTAAATCTATTTTATTAAGCTTGGTTTTTGTAAGTAAAATATTGTTATACATTTTACTATAAGGCTTGAGTTTAGAGCTTTTTTTGCCCGATTCTGCCTTTTAGAATTTTATGTTTTGTTGTTTTCATTTTTCTATATAAATTAAAATATGTTCAAATAAACATTATAAATACAGAAAAAAAGTATTTTTTCTTGACGTTCTTTATCCATTAAGTAGTTAATAATAAAAATTATCCGTTAAAGAGTTAATTTAAAATAAGTTAGTTCTTTGGGGATAATCTAATTTTTTCAAAACTGTGGCCTCTACCTGTTACTGCAAACTTGTTTTTGCGTTTTTAATAAAAAATCCTATCCTATATGTGAAAATGCCCTTTGGTACTTTAACCAGTTACTCAATATTATATTTTTACTGAATTTTGATTTTTTTTTAACCTAACTAGACAAAATAATTTAATTTCCTTATTATCTATTCCTGAGTTTATTATATTGAGCAGGAATCTTGTTTTTTGAATCTTGTTTTTTTTTTCAAAATCGGCACTAAGTATTCGAAAGTAAAGAAACGGAAATATTGGTACACTTAATATATTTCTTTAAATTTTGGGCTCGGCGGTGGCGGTAGACGTGAATTGTCCCAATATCACTTGTTTTTTTAATAATTGATATTAAATTCAAAAAGAAATGATATTCATATGTCAAAACTGAGTTCTACCAAAAATAGTGCCATCTATTGGACGGCAGCATACACTAAAACACTTTTGTAGGCCACGCGAACATATTGTTTAAATATGGATCATTTCGGTTTATAAACATGAAATTCTTTAATAACTTGACTACAGTGCTATCTATCGTGTCCAGATTTTGTGATCTTCTTTATTGGCACTAAACCAACATATAATGTGAATATGAGTCATTTTGGTCCATAATTATAGAATTTGTTAATAACTTGACTACAGCGCCATCTATCGGATAATAGCATAGCTAGGAAACATCGCCTTGACAAAACAAATATATGGTGTGAATATGACCTCAATCGGTTAAGTCGTTCAGAAGTTACACGATCACTAAGATACGAACCAAATTATATAGATTTTAGCCACCATATTGAGCTGCCACTTTGTTTGTTTTTCAAAAACGGCACTCGGCATTCGAAAGTAGACGTTTCAACGAAAATATTAGCGCCATTAAAACAATTTTTGGATGCTTTAAATTTTGGGCATAGAGGTGGCCCGGTTGACGTGAAACGTCATATTTAAATATATATATTTAGATCACATTTACATAAATCAACAATCAACCTATAATATTGACACAGTAAAACACTAACCATTTACAATATTTTCCTACCACTCTACTCTAATAACCTACAATCATTAAAAGATTTATAATATTCATTCGTCAATGCCATACTAACCCAACGAATTAAGTTAATCAAAACACAATTTAGAAGCGGTAAGAGCGATATAATTCCTTTAAAATAATTTATTAAATTCATTTAAAAACAAACTTTACCTATATTTCAAAATTTAACTTACAAGTAGAATTAAAAACAAACTTTAAAACGAGATTTATAAATATAAATCAAGTGAGCAAAATTGAATTCTGTAAGTTAATTTTTGAAGTAACCCCAAATCGATTATTATTAAGAAAGAAGATAAATCGCGTTCAAAATTCCTTAACAAAATCATTTAATTATTAAAACTTTAAAGGGTATTTGGAATCATCCACTTTTCACATCCTAACTCTTCGGCATATATTACGTTCGTTGCATTCACAAAATTGATCAAATGTGTGTTTCCAAATGGTTCCATCCATTCCATATGGCATTTATTTGTTTCATTAATTGCACTGAAATTAATACAAAAAGTTAAAAAAAAATAAAAAACGTTTTGTATCGTCCAAGAGTCTCCTTACTCGCACATCCGAATCAAGTTAGCGGAATCATCCAAACTCTTAGTTACTAAAGTTGCATTTTGCGTAAAACCAGCACATTCGGCTGCTAAATTAATATTATCTTTAAAGATGCCAATTGCATTGCTGATTACCAATTCTGAAAATGTTAAGGCAATTTAATCCCTAAAACTGATCAGTATGTATGCTCATAAAATACTCACGTACTAACGCTTCTGCATTATTATCACAAATAAAATCCAATGTTCTTTTAAGACTACCATCTAGAGTTGGGCCTATTTGTGGTGGTATTGGCAGACACTCTTTCGTAATATTCAAAATAATTGGTAAACATCTCATTAAATCATACGCAATGTTGCAGTATTTCACACCAAATTGGCGTACCGCATTCTCATCATCATTTGGTTGTAATAGCGTTGTGTACATTTCAGTACTAACTTGATCTCCATCAAATCGACCTAGGTCTAAACAATCAAGTAATACATCTTTTGTGTTCTATAATTTTTATAAAATAATTTAATTAAAAATTGTTGTAATAAAATAAATAAAACACTATAGCTTACATTTAATTCTGGCCAGCAGCTTGGATCTACGGTAGAGGTATCATACAATTTTCCATATGCACTCGCAAATATTAAGGTAATTAAAATTAAAAACCGCTTCATTTTGTTAAACACAACTATTTGAAATTAATAGATGAATAGTAATGTATCACTGCAACTTTGTTTTGCTACTGAATTTATTTATTTGTAGCGATAACCTCTTATATAAGTCGAGCACAGTGAAGTTGGAATAATAATTCCATATCAAATTTTGTTGATGACCTTGAACATGATCTACATAATTATTATTATTATCATTATCTTTACAAAATTAAAAGCTAGTTAAAACAATACAATTGAATATGAAATAAAGTACAGCTCCTATAAACATTATGACATTATGACATTAATGACATTATGACATTACGATAGATATATTTAACTATACGATGTCACATTAGGACATAATGTAATTTAACATTTATACTAAAAATATTGCTCGATATCATCGATGTAAACCAAGCAAGTCCGAAATTCCCTATTAAATTTATGTTTCCGCACAGATGGAAGCATATTCACATCTTTAGCCCTAGACCCTTGTACTTGGTACTGAGTGCTCCAAGCGATTTTAAAATCGGAATATCGCCAATTTTGTATGTAAACAGGATAGAAAAGGTAATCGAGCAGATAGTAAGACAATAGCGATGTGTGATGTGTGCGGCATACTTACATGCACAAAACATTACATACGTGTTTGTGAGAAGTGTTATATAATGGATGCAGCACCAGAGAAAATTGAAGAATACTACAATAATAGTTTTATTCACAATAACGTACCATTAACATCATCTGAGCCTCTGACAAAACGAATAAAAATCCACTGACCTACGTAATTTTTTTTTTTCGAAATGCAAACAAATAAATTAAAATGAATTATTTAAAAAAAAAATAATTCAAAAAATATTAATTTCTTCTTCTTCAAAAAACAGAATTTTATCTTAACAACTTAAAAGATAAAAAAAAGTCGTTCGTATTGCACGTGTAATACATTTTACTTATAAATTTTATGGGGGCACTAGGTAACTAAGAAATAATACAGTACACGGGTCTAGGGTTAGGTAAAAACCGATAAGGTGCCATATATAAATAAAATCTCTTAAACCTTTCATTATTGCAACGAAGGCCGACACAATTGTTTGGATTTATCATATTATACACGTGATATATTTAACTTATCAACTCTAATATTTAAAAAAAAGAACCCCTAATTAGTTCAACTTGGCAGCTTGGCAGATTTCCCATCATTTGGTAATTTATATGTGTTTTGAACTTTGCGCATGTGACACATTTGCCGCAATTATTCTGCCTCGCTATGGCTAATGTTAATGATAGGCCGGCATGGCGATTGCTTAAGTGAATGTGCCTTAGCATTAGTGAGCTGAGTAGCGATTTTGGAGGTAAAATTATGGGGTTCTTGTTGCTTCACAATTTTACTGTCGCCCACCAATTCGTAAGAGTCTTTATTGATCAAGGAAAAAATTCAATCATATAAGACTACTTGTTTTAGCAATTGAACTTTTGGTTTGTAGCTTTATTAACTCTTAATTATAAAACTTTTTTTGTTCTTGCTCACAAATCTTATGCAGTGAATAGAATAGTTCTTGTCTTGTCAAGTATCCCCGAATTCTTTTTGGCCCTTGAGTTACGCATACATTGGAAGACATAAGCTACCACTCTTTGAAGTTTGTTATGGTAGAATATCTGAGTTATTTTCTTCTTTAGCGAATCCGTATTCGATAGTTTGATGTAACCAGTTTAGTCCGTTCCACCATAGGAGATGATAATTGAGCTCTTGCGGCAGTAGACCTCGAGAGACACAATCAGCTGAATTTTCGGCGGAGCACACATGTTGCTAATGATTACGTAGTAAGGTATCTAAAACTTCAGCAGTTCTGTTGCCTTCTGGGCGACTAGAAAGCCAGTCAAGTACCTCTCTATTTACATCGAATTCCTTTTGGCCCTTTAGTTATGCATAAATCGGAAGACATAAGCTACCATTCTTTTTTTTTTACCACTCGATTTTTGGGTTCGTCCGCAGCTCTATAAGCACTTTGACTAGCATCAGAAAATCCATGTAATTGAATTGATGCGCCTTTAGTGGTTTGAGTAAATCTTGGTATGGAAGTTAGGTATACCTTCGCTCATCCCGCGAATGAGTTCAGGTTCGTTATCGCCACGAGTCATTAGATCATCGACCTAATGTTGTGAGAAATGGCATTGTCAGCAGGAGGGAATAAAGTTTGGTTTTCCTTGGTTATCTGTTTTAACACTCTTGTAGCCAAGAATGATGCAGACGGCAATCCATAAGTGACGGTGGTGAGGCAAAAACGGCGAATAGGCTCAGGTGGATGATACCGCCAGATCCTAGTTTTTGATCCTAGTGTCCTTATCTAAGATCCCTATTTGCCAATACATCTTCTCTACATTGGAGATTACGACAAAATTTGTGTTCTCTACATTTTACTATAATGGCGGAGAGCACTATTTGAACGGTCGGCCCTATTGCTAAGCAGTCATTCAATGATATCCCAGACGAGGTCTTAGCAGATCCATCCAAAAGTACTCTTAGATTTGTTGTTTTGCTTGAATTATTTATGACACCGTCATGCGGCAAATAATATCCGATGTCTGCTTCAGATGACGGAATCTCTTTCATGTGATGTAGCCTTTGATACTAAAGCATGAAATCTTTATATAGCTTGTAGAATTCAGGATCTCGAGCAAAGCGACCTTCAATACTTCTAAATCTTTAAATGGCGGAGTAACAGAATTTCCAAACTTTTCAGGTGATTGTTTACAAGGCAAGCAAAGTTGATTTTGTGTTCTGTATTGAATCAATTTCCCAGAAATGGCGGAGAGTGCGATCCAAGTCAATATCGAGAGGGTTAGCTGTGGCTGTCATCGAAACTATTTCACCTTCCAGTAATGAATTATCTATTCTTTGTGAGACCACCCAACCAAAGAAGAAGAAAAGAGATAGTTTAATTAATTAGGAATGGAACATATCACCATTATTTAAAAATATTCCATAACGGAAAGCAATTCGTAATCTAAGCTCCAGAAATCTTATACGGAATCATTCAAGAAGCATGTATAGAGAATTTCTCACAAAAAGGTGACTTTGTGTTCGTCACGCAAATGATCGCTGATGTGAGTAAGGAAGACCTTCAAAAGGATTTTTGATGAAGTTCTGGAATATGACAAATTTTGATGGAACTTGACTATTTCTTAGCCGATAATGATGAAATTCAACAAGTGCGTTGGACATGGGATTCTAAAATGCTTTTAATTATCAAATGGTAAGTACTAACAATAGTGATCTTGAAATTGAATTTAATAATCTAAGTTTAGGTAAAAAAGTCATTTATCATGTACAGCAGACAATCCAAGTGGTAATTCAAATTTAATTTAAATCTGATTGTACATTTACAGGAAAGATAATTTATAGGTAATTTGTATTTTATTTTAGGTGATTTCATCATTTGGCTCCTTAACATCCCAGCCGCCTTGAATAGGATGATTCAATTTGTTTGTGTTTTGTGTGCAGTTTGTGTTTTGTCCCATTAGTGTTTTTAATGTAACTACTCTAACCCTTTTGTCGGGACCTGGATGTAATTGTACGAAAGCGTCTTTTTGAGGAGGGAAAGTTATCTTTCCTGATTACAACTATCTGTTTATGTTAATTTTTTTTTGAACCTGAGTCCACTTCTTTCTTTGTTGAAGGTTTGTTAAATATTCCAAACTCCATCTCTTCCAGAATTGCTGATTAATTTTTTGGATCATCTGGCATCTGGATAATCTTGATATTTTAGTATCGTAGAAGTCGTCAGCAGGGATTTGTATTGTTGGATGTCCAATAAAAAAATGTGCTGGTGTTAGTATGTACATCCAAATCTTTATTAGACAGCACACAAAGTGGACTTGCATTTAAAATTGCCTCTATTTCAGCAAGCAACCTCGTAATCTTTTCTAAGGTGAGTATTTGGTCAAGTATTTACCTTTTTAGGTGAAATTTGGTGGACTTAATTGCGGCTTCCTACAGACCGCCAAAATGTGGTGACCTTGGAGGTTTGAAATGAAAAATTATGCGGTCTCCAGTAAAGAAAACAGAAATATAATTATTATTTCTTATTATTAATTTCTCCAACATAGTTCGATGCGTTATCGCTATGAATTTCTTTACAGATACCTCTGCGCGCTACAAATTTTCTAAGGGCGGCAACGTATGCATCGGTCGTAAGATCATTGACTAACTTTAAATGCCTTGGTGCTGAGACATACAAACATACAGACATAAGATTTGTATGTTTTTGTCCTCGTCCTCTGGCTAGGTGAGCGAAAAATGGTCCTGCATAGTCGATTCCTACTTTGAGAAATGGTCGTATTAGTTCGACTCAAGTCTCAGGCAGGCCACCCATAATTTTTGCCTGAGTGTGGCCATCATTAAGGTTTGCCCCGAATATAGATGTCGAATATGGTTTTCTTTGATGATTACTTTTGAAATTTGAGATTACTGGATTTATGCAATTTTTTGTTTAACGAGAGTTGTTGCAGTTCTGCCGCAAAATGTTTTTCTTGGATGCTCTTCAGCAATCAATAATTCATCAGTCTATAAGTAGGTAGTTTTATTCTTGATTTTGTGTTAACAACAGCGAAAATCATAAGCTAAAACGAGAATGATTTTAGCAAAACTAGAAAACTTTTGGATAATTTTTTCTAAAACACCAGGTTCGTGGATTTCAGCTTGTAACAATTAAACCTTCCTTCCCGCAGGTTGGGTTTTCCTCTCTTCAGTCGTAGCATTACTATTTTTATACTATTGAGGCCAGTGTTCGACATTTTTTAGGCACTCCGGACCGTCCCACCATAACTTGAAATGGCGTAACCTTGCTGGATCAATCCCCCTCGAGGCACAATCTGCAGAATGCTCTTCAGACTTAACATGATTCCATTGGTCTTACCGACAAAATACCATATAGATTAGGCTGCAGCGTACGTCTTATCGCTAAGCAATCGTTTAGAGATGTTCCCTTTGTTGTTTTAGTGGAACCGTCAAACACCTCTCTTAGTTTGGTAGTGGCGCTTGAGGGCTTGATAATTCTGTGGTGTGGAAGGTAATAACCTTGAAACCCTTGTCCAGCCAAGTTAATTTCTTTCATATGCCCTAGTTGTTGGTATTTATAAACTCCTTGTACATGCCGGTAAATTCCTCGTTCTTCGCGATTTTTTTCTCCATCGAACGCATTCTTTGTATTGAAATACCAAGAGAGCCTCCTAAAATCGTAGGTGAACTTTTGAAAGGCAGTCGTACTATTATGCGGCATGTTTGATCCTCCTGCTTAGTCGCTTTGAAGTGAGATTCACAAAGTTGTTCTTCCTCAGAATAAATGGTTTTGGTGATAATTTATTTAAATTATCTTCCTCTGGACTGATGGTAGTGGTAAACGAATGAATTGGATTATTGCCTTCCAATTTACCAGAAATTACCCATTCGATGCATGGTGGCCTTGACTGATCTCCTAATATTTTTTCATTTTTCAACAACCCAAAGAAATAATCTGATCCAATCAGAATATCAATTTCTGCTCTCTGGTAGAAATTTGGATCAGCTAGTTCAAATTTATCGAAGAGAGACATATCTAACGGGGCAAATATTGTTGGTGGTTGATTGCTCATCAGCTTCGGTAATATTGACGCCTCAATTTGAAGACACGGTATTTGGTTTATTCTAGGAGTGACGGTTAGAGAAACGATTTCTCTTGTATAGCCTGATTTAGAGTTTCCAATTCCAGATACTAAAAATTTCGCATTTCGTCGATTCAGCATTAGTCTCTGCATACATCTTTCAGTATTAAGTGATCTATGCGATCCAGAGTTCAGCAAAACACGGCATTGTTGTATAGTGTTGTACCCATCTAAAACGTTTACTAGGGCCGTATAGGTAACACCGCTGCTTTCATTACCGATGCGTTGTAACAATTTGTGCATGCTGACGTAAAATTCCCAGTCAACACTTCGATTGACACTGATAAACGTTATGAATAATTGTCGTTAAAGTAATTGAAACACTTATTAGATTGTTTTATAAAATACTTTTAATGGTCTAATGGCATTTGCTTCAGTATACTACACTCAAATAATCGATGACAATCTTCAGGACATAGTGGGCAGGTAGGTGAGGAATTTTGTGGATTCGGCCGTTTATCCATTGTTCTCAATGATTCTAAGGCATCGATTCTCTTACCTAAGAATACAAAGAATTGTTACAAAGTAGGGAACTCAAATTCACTTAATGTCTCTGCCCATAGACTATTAGTTTTATCATCCAATTTACAGGTTAATAAATAAATTACACTCGGATAACTTCAACGGAAGTATCTAATAATTGCCTAATATTTTGGCTTGTTGCTGTTGATAAAGGTTTATCACCGGGAACCCTAGACGTGAGTCTAATAATTGGTGTATTAATGTTATTTGTCTATATTATGAACCACCTCCGGGTTACAATAATAAAAATAGGCAATTCAAGTAAATCAAGCATGAAACTATACTGAGTGTTCATATTCATTTGAAATAGGATCAAAGGACGCGGAAGTTCCTTCTCGACCCTCGGGAGGTGTTATATTATCAAAAAGTGCTGCAACTTCAAGTAATACAAAGTCCAGCACATAAATGTTAAGGACGTGGAAGAGATAAAGTTACAGACGGAAAAACATCGGAGTGCACTTCAACAACGCGTAATAATTAAAAACTTTACGGTTTATTTGAATTTGTAAGAGAAGAATATAAAAGTTTAAAAACTAAAAAGTAAAAATATATTTTTTATGTGCGACATAGTCTCTAACGCGATTTTATATTTCTTCTTCTGATGACTTTTTTTCAATGATGTACTCTATCAATTGATTCAATTGACATACCACGAACTCTGTTAAGTAGAGGAAAAATATATTTTGCTTTTAATTTACTACCAAACAATCTACAGCAAGAAATAAGTTTTGTCCAAAAACTATTTCGAGCTGTAGTTTTTTTACATTGGCATAACATGAGAACGTGGAGTCTTAATTATTTTTTGTGAAAATTGATTTTTTCCAAGCATGATGTTATGTTACCACATTTAACACACAACATAAAAGTGTTGATTTTTTTCACCTTTCTATTGTGAAAAGCTTAAAAAGCACCATGATTTTTTGTATTAAATAAAGCATGCATGTTCACATACATGAGTATGTATAAATAGTAGAATGATTGATTTAATTACATTAAAGTCGATAGACTTGTAATCCTGTGTGTAATAATAAAATTGTGGTCTTTGGCTATAGTAATTACGAATATACATTTTGTTGTTTTTTGGTGCGCGATAATTACGACTGATTACCACGTATTACATATTAGTTCTATTATTTTGTGTATATATGAACAAGGATTGCGTGCTAAATGGTTTATATAAAAATTGTGTTTTATACTCGACTAATAAGCCAAAGTTTTTTTTTTTTTTTTGTCAAGTACATTTTAAGTGGTTGTAAGTGAATGTGTAATAATAACTAATGAGCTGTAAATTAATTTTATGACTTTAACGACATCGTCGTAAAAACTTTTTCAATTTGTGTTTTTTTTTTATGTCAAATCATCAGACAAATATATATTATTTGTCCTAATCCGGCATCCTGTGTGAAGATCAAGAACAATATGATTTTGTTTGTGCACCATTCGAAATTTTTGAAGACAAGGAAATAGTAAAATTGGAAAAGTTTCCGTTCGACACAAAACTTTCAAGTATTGGAATCGAAATTTGTAATTGAATATTTTTCGCTCTTGTATGCAGTACGACGTTTGTATGTGCATATATAAGTCGTTGCACGAGACAGAATTTCTTTATAATATAAATAGGAAACAATTTTTTTTTTGTACGGCAATAAAGCGAGTAAATTAGATCAGAAAAAATTGTTTTCATAAAATTCACAGAAGCAAGAGTACGTAAAGTTTTGTATTATCTAATTTATGGAACTTTTATTTCTGCCTTATACAAATAAAAGGTGAAAAATTTTAAAAAGATTCTGTAATCTGATTATTATTAGTGTATTGTCATAGCATACATAAAATGACGTATTGACAAGAAATTCTCTGCACCAGGTGGCATAACCTTGCTTCTTTTCATGTAAAACTCATTGAAATAAGCAATCTTACACCCAGTCTAAAGGATCTTGGCTTAAGCGAAGGTAGATAAGTGTACCATGCCATATAAAGCTGCCCATGTCAAAAGCACTGCCGTGCTAAGAAAAAAGTCACATTTTATAGTTTTGAGTAGTTTTAATTTTCCGATTTTTATTTGTCAAGTCTTAATACTACTAAATAACGTGATTTTATGGCATTTAATGAAGGATATTTGGCTTTTAAAAATATCAGAAAAATAGGTATTTGTTTGCAGAATCCAAATATGCCTCGAACACATTTTTCGACTTTTGGCGTTTGTGACTTTTTTTCTTAGTACGGCACGGTAGAGCAGTCTTCGGCAGAAGTTGCCTGTCGGCCTTGTTAATGGTCATCGCCAAGCACATCTTAATGGAGGACTGAAATCTTTTGAACTCAATCCCGGGAACCCGAATGGAATTAATGGTACTCGTGGTATGAATGCCGATACCCCTTTTTTTCCTTTATTTACAGCAATGAGCAAATAATAATATACACTTTTAAGATAAGTATAAAGGAAAAAGAAAACTTATATAATATAATGAAATTAAATTATAATCAAATTGGCCAATGTTATAAGGTGATTGTCAGCACTCTTTGATTTAAAATAAAAATAAAAATGTTTTACATATTCTTATCACCTATAACAAACCTTGCAGTTACTTGGATACCAAAATTGCTGAGAAAATATATAGATCATCGCGTAAAATTTTTTTTTAAAAAAATGTTAAAAAAAGTAATGGACGGAAGATGGAAGACTACATAGAAATCAACACATCTAATGTTATTGGAACATTAAAATTCGTTATTGTAGATAAATCAGAATGGTAAATAAATTCTGTGCTTTTATTGTGAGCATAGCCACCAGTATTTTTGTTTAATTTTTTGAAAATTTTTGGTGTATTTATCTGAAATACTCATTTGAAATCTTAATGAGTTGACGTCTTGAAAATTAGCTAAGGTGAATGTTTTATTGTTACTTCTTCTAAAGATATGGTAAATTATCGGAATACCTATGTCATTTTGAATAAACTCCCGTTGGTCTAAGTATAGAAATGCTTCAGGTGGAGGTATATATGAAGTTTCTTCAAATTCGTTGGTGAAGTTAGTATAATACGCCGCGAATATCATAGAATTTTCTGTATTTTGCATCGAACGTATGATATGTTTTCGAATTAGCTCAATTACAAAAAGATCAATGCGTTCAAATTTAACATAGTTGTAAAGAGTTTTATTAGATATGTAATGTTTTCTATTGCTTGGCTTTCTATATTTAGAGGTGCAAACACGAATGCATCGCCGTTCAAAAACACGTACTTTTTCCATTCGAGAAGCAGACGTGTTATACCATACTGCACAAGCATATGTTATAATTGGCCTTATAAGTACCTGATAACGGATTAGTTTAATATTTTTGTTAAAATATTTATTAAAAAATAATCTACTGAGAGCGCCGAAAGCTTTTCTAGCTTTAGTAAGCTGTGCATCGATATGCTTATTGAGGTATAGATATTGGTCTAACAGTACCGCTAAATAGTTTAGTTCTCTTTTTTTTACTATTGGTTGATGTTCTAAAATAATTTTAGCAGATTTTCAATGAAGTTTAATATTTCGATTCATTTTGGAAAGTGGTTTACGGAAGATTATATACTCACATTTTCCAGAATTAATTTTAATTTTCCACAATTTAAAATATCTATTAATAATGTCTAATGAAGATTGTAAATTATTTTCTATGGTTTGTATGTTTCTACTTGTAGAATATCATAGGACTGTTTAATTGATTATTAACCAGAATTGAGGAAATATATAAGCTGAATAATATAGGTGCTAAAACTGTACCTTGTTATAGACCATTGAATAGTGAAAATTTGGTAATGGATGTGATTTTGCCATCTGTAAGAAAAAAACTTCGATCCAGCAGCATATCAAGCAGCATGTATATCACTTGTTTGTTAAAATGCAATTCTTTATCCATTTTATACAATACATCCACCAAAACTGCTCCAGTCACTTGAGAGGCATTAAAACCCTTAATTATATCGGATACAACTTTATTAATCGCGTGTGTTGTATGGTGACCATGTCTAAATCCAAATTGTATATCTGGTAGGAGATTATTTATGTTAATATGGTTTATTATTTCATCATAGATTACAATTTCGAAAATTTTGCTAATATTGCATACAAGATTTATCGGACGATAATTTTTGTAGCTGGATAGATCTTTATTTTTTTTTTGGGATGGGTACAATTTTCGCCACTTTCCATCTTATGGGAAAATAATTATTGTTAAGCATATTATTAAATAAAATGCAATACTGCCTTATAAGAATAGGTGGGATATGTTTGAGTGCGATATTAGGTATCTGATCAGGTCCAGACGATTTTTTATTTCTCAAACATTTAAATATAGCATCTAACTTGGTTGGGGTTGTAAAAGGGACATTCAAATGTCCATCAAATGATTCTTGATCAGATGTCATATTGTTGGAGAATTTTATTTTGAAATTAGTGTTGTTATTATATAACCAGTTGTTTTTGTTGTGATTTAGCTGCAGAATGTAGTTATTCACGAGTTCATCTAGAGAAGAGATGGGGGCCAATTTTGTTTGGTTTTCAATGAAAGCACCAATAAGCGTTAGTTTATCAAAGGAATTTGTAATTTCAAGTTTATTGTTCATGGATTGTAAGTTTGAATCGGGAATGTTGATACAATTTTCTAAGCATAATGACATATTTATTTCGGAATATTTTATTAAGGTTTGGGAACATGCCTTTTGGGCTGTTCAGTTGAATATTACGAATTTTGTTTTTCCACACTTTATTTATTTGAGCATTAATATTTTCTTTAATTAAAATTACAACGTTTTTTAAAATAGCAATTAAATTGCAAGACATAACGAATATCTATCGTGTGGTTTCGTTTCAAAGTTTTGATTTGTGAAATAATTTTACTTTTTTGGTTGTAAAGTTTAAAGATTAGCGTATTTCCATATAAGTATTTAAGGGATTGTTTGCTACCGTTGGATTTATGAGAGACTTACCTTAGAATTTACAGTATTAATTCGTCAATTTTAACTAAATAATCATCAATTTTTTGATTATCTAAATTTCTATTATTTGGTATATAATTTTGAACAGTTAATGGATTAGTTAATTCTGTATATTTTTTTTAAGCTTTTGACTATATAAATACCAATTCAATCCATTGGTATTGATGTGTTGTGCAGAAAAAGGATCGGTTGAATTTGTATCTAGTAAAGTTTGACCTAGAAAGTCATCTATCTGTGATCGCTATCGTATCTCAGTGTGGTCAAAGATTGAGAACATGTAAGACGATAATCAGTAAATGCTAGGTCTAAATATGATCCAGCCGGTATAAATGTCGGCTTGTCAGAAAATAGATAAGATACCTTATAAAAGGCACCAGACTCATCTAACCATTTTTTGAGCCTAATACCTCTTGCATTTTGTGTTGAATTATTCCACGATGAACTTTTTGCTTTAATATCTCCGGCTAGTATAAAGTAACTATTTGGATTTTGTAGATTAAGGGAATTATAAATGGTTTCCCAATGTGATATAAATCTTTCGTTGGTGCTACATGGCGCATATAATGATCCTATAATAAGTTTATCGTTCCTATTATTTAACTTAAATTCAATAAATGTAATTTCAATACACGTAAGGCGTTGATCTAAACATCTCATAACTGAAAAAAGAATTGATTTTTTAATAATTATTGCTGGTCCGCTCCCATCGGTTCTAGAAGAACGATCTGTACGAACTATATCATAATCGTTAATATAGAATTTATGTGTCGTACTTAGTTTTGTTTCATAGATTAATAAAATATCTGGTTTATGCTCCTCAATAAATTTAACTAGATTCATTCTACGATATATGTATTCTGATTACAGAATTTACATTCAGTGCGATAATATTCAAGTTACGTGCCATTTATAGTGAGATACATTTTCATTGAACTGTTTTTAAGGTGCATAGATCTGAATTTACACTTTAAATATTGACCGATATATTTTGAAACCGCAGTTTTTACATCCGTAAAAAATATGATTATTTAATTTTTTAACGATGGTCTGATTAATAATAAGGTTTTTTTTAAATAAGAACTGACAAGAATTTACAAAATGCTTATCTAATAAAGCGGTAAATGTACCGAGTTCGAGAATTGTTTTTAAAATTTGTTCACTATTAGTTGACATTAATACCAGAGTATAAAGTTTTTCGCATCGTATATTATATATATATTTAATTATAACGAATATATATATATATATATATATATATATATAATATATAAATATATATATATATATATATATATATATATATATATATATATATATATATTATGTATTTATTTAAAAATAAATAATTAATTTTTGTTGTAAATAATTTATGTTTTAAACATTTTAATTATATTTATTTTAATTTAATTTATTTTAATTTATTTATTTAATTAGATTACAAATATGTTTTATATTATTTTACACCACCATTTGTTGTACGTTTTAATCACCGCGCGCGATGGTGGGCGGCATGTCACCGCTTTGAGATTTATGAGTCGACTAAAAAATTAAAAATCAAAAATTATTTATTTTGTAAATTTGTGATATGTATAATATGTATATATATGTTCGTCTTCGTGTATTGTGTTTGTGGTTCGTTTTGTTTTTTGGACAAGCCGGTCAGCGGTTGGTTAGTTAGATGTCATGTGACATCATGCCCAATGTGTTGGACAGATGGCACCCAATATGCGGCGAACTTGTGTTTGAGCCGGAAGAATTGTAGTGGTGCATTGGGTGAACCGCTACAAGCTACTATGAATTAATTTATTTTGTTTATTCTCGTCAGTTGATATAACATTTATTATAATTAGAGTATTGTTTAAGTTATGCGGTAAGTTTTTTATCTTACTAAAAATAGTTCTTTGTTTGAAGATCTGTTTCTACTCCAGCATAATTATTTATTTTGAGAATTTTGCATTAGTATATTCTTAGTCGCCTCGTTCATAAACTTTTCAAATTTTTCTAGTCTGGCGTGTATTTGCGTTATTGAATTTTGTTGTATTTGAATGTCATCTTTAGTTGAGTGATGAGTGTTTGAAATATGTTTGCTTTCAAATGCTTGTTTGAAACTTACATTTGGTTGAATATAGGATTGATAAACATAGGTGGAATATATCTTTGCATTGTTGCGTTTCATTTCTTTGTTTTCCCGAATTTTTCGAAATAGTTGTTAGTACACATTACATCCTCGATATGAAGCCGGATGGCCCGTTTCTTTACAGTTTGTACAATAAGGTTCTAAGGATTTATCAATCATTTCACATTTTCTAGGCTCATGTTCTAAATTACATTTAACACAGCGATATTGTAGGTGGCAATTACTTGCCGTATGTCCAAAGCGTTTACAATTTTTGCATTGCACAATAACATCATTATTAGAGATCTTTTCCCAAGAAACTCTTTGGTAATTCAAATATTTGATATTAGTTAATTTAGATACACGGCTATTTGCCGTTATTTGTATACCAAATATATTGGAAGTAACGTATTGTTTTTTTTCGAAGTATTTGTTGTAAACTGATGGATTTTGATTACACTCAAATGTTCATTTTCAAATTCTTTTAGCTGTTCCCGCAGAAATTCCGTATCTTCATTATTTGATAATCCTTTCAACAGCATCGTTTTAGGCTTTTCAAATTTCAACATATACGAGAAGTACGGTGCTGCAACTTGGTTCAATAAGTCTTTCGCTTTTTTAAATGATTCCACAGTTTGAAGAAACACTCTATGTTTGTTATCATTTATACGTTGAATAGTAAAATCCTTAATATCATTTTTTGTTAAAAGTTTAATTGAGTCACCAGGTTGTTGATTGTAAATATTTATTGGGGCTGGTTTCTCTTTTTTTAAATTATTAGTGCTATCATAAACATTACTGTTGTTTTTATGGTTAGTTGCATTAGATGTGACATTTTTATCATGGAGTTGAGCTGTGAGGCGTTTATTATTGCGTTTTTTTTTTATATAACACTTTACTGAAGTCGTCACAGCTTGTATTGTCCTCATCATTCATAATATCATCATTTTCATCAAAATCACGGCTTACATCTACTAACGAAGAAAATCTGTTAACCAGGGGCGCTATCATGAAATCCGGACGGTAAATTTTAGCGGTAATAAACATTTCTATGAAAAATTTAGAATAAATTCAAAAAATGGTCAAAGTTACCCAAGTTATTTTGTATGAAATTGCAAATAAGTGAAAGTTTATCGACAAATTTGTTTGCGACAAATTTTTCATGACGATCATAAATTTGCCGTTAAACCTTCATGTAATTGCGATTTAATACAAAATAACTTGGGTAACTTTGACCATTTTTTGAATTTATTCTAAATTTTTCATTGAAATGTTTATTACCGCTAAAATTTACCGTACGGATTTCATGATTGCGCCCCAGGTTTATGTTACTATTGCTAGTTATAGGCAAATTAATAGAATTTAGTTCATTTTGACTCATGTTAAAACTAATTATTTTTTCTACTTGTGAGTTAAGTAATTTAATTTGTTTTTTCAATTTGTTATTCTGTTCCAAACTTTTTCGTTTTAACTGCGACAACACAGTTTTGCGAATTAGCACGTTCCTAGAACGGGATTTGTTAACGACACCAATAGGTTCAGTAATCGTTGTGGATTTGACACTATCATCACTATCACATGTTATTATATCGCCATTTACAAAATTTTGAGGCTCAATTGGTGCAATAACTGGACTCTTGATCAACTTTTTATAAATTGTTCTGTTATAGCACTTACTCTAACTTTTTTGTTGGGGTCCCAAATGAGCCCACTCTAATTAAATTCACTATACAATCACTATTATTAGTCTGATTATTTGTATATTGTATCCAATATAAAAAGATAGTGGAAACACCACTTTAATATGATAATTAATTATTCACGAATTATAAAAAGAAAAACAGTTCTTATTATTATTAAATTTTTTTTTTTTTTTTTTTTTTTAAATCAATAATTTTAAACAAGAACGATCCGTTCACCATGAGATATCAATGTTGAATGCCCAATACCGATACCCCTCGTGATATACCAGTTAACTCAGTGTACTGAAGTAAATTTCTTTAAAGAACATTCATATGACAGGGTTTTCCACTTTCAGAGCAAGCCAGATGGATCTAAAGAATTCAAAAACCCTACGGGATAGTGCACTGCGTCATTATTTTGAATCACCGAGTCCTCCGACCTATATTTCATTTGTGTCAACTTGAATTAATACAAAATTCTTTTATTAATTACGGTAGCCATGTTGTTTTTCGGCGCTAACATTGCACGCTCACATCCATTCCATCGATTTTGCCTTTATAATCTTTATATCAGGATAAGTCTTTGCTTTAAGATCAGATATCGCAGTCATGACTAATCTAATATTTATTTTATTAATAGAAACATAATGAAGCTTGACGCACAGATTCGTCAAAATCTCACTCAAAAATGTAAACGGGCTGCTTTGCGACTACTTATCATTTTATGTGAGTTTACCATTAGCTGAACAATTCACAACTGCGTTACAATCAGCAATGTGGCCACCTGGACTCTTAGTGACAATTTTCGCAATTTGAGCCCGGTACGAGGGTGTACAACCAGACAGCTCATAAATTCCAGATGGTGGGAGGGACCAGATTGGCTAAAAAATTCTCCTGATCACTGGCCAGCCGATCGTTTTGAGATTATCGAGGATGAAGTTAACGCAGAGTTGAAGAAAAACGCAGAGAAAACTACGCTCGAAAGTTTCATTCAAGAGGCTACGGTACTCAGTTGTGCTAATGTGATTATCAGAGAATCTGATCCACCGTGGTATTTGCTCAGAACGTCAAGTTATCTAAAAACCGTCCGAATGATTGCTTGGATTTTTCGATTTGCGCGAAATTTCAAAGTAAGTCCAGAGTACCGCCAAAAGGGGGAAATCAGCGCGAGAGAATTTATTGATGCAAAATCGCGAATTTTGAAAATCAGCCAAGATGAGGCCTTTGAAGGAATACACGATTCACGATTAAAGACCCTCGAAGTCTATAAAGAAGAAAGCACCGGATTAATAAGAACAAAATCACTGGTTTTAAATCGCGATGACAGTTTTGGCTTCAGATTTCCGATAGTTTTAAGCCGTAATCTTGAATTGGTGAAACTGCTTATTACAAATACAGCACCGCATACGAGTCTACCGGCAAGGAGAGTCAGAGATGCAAAAGTTTTTGAAATCACTGGAGTAGACTACGCTGGACCTCTCTTTTTACGAGAAGGTCAAAAGTGCTACATCTGTCTATTTATCTGCGCAGTATACCGTGCCATTCATCTTGAGCTGGTTACGATATTGGCAGCTGACGGGTTTCTCGAAGCTTTGCGCAGATTTATACATCGTAGAGGTAGACCGAGCTACATTTACAGCGATAACGGTATCAATTTTGTCAAAGCTAACCGTTTACTGCAACACATCAATTGGGAGAAAATTTCGAGTTATTGTGCGACCGAAAAAATTGAGTGGATTTTTAATCCTTCATCCGCCCCATGGTGGGGTGGGTGGTGGGAGAGAATGGTACGCCTTGTAAAAGATATTTTGAAGAGGACCCTTGGCATTACAAGTCTCAGTTACGAGGAATTGAACACCACACTCTGCGAATGCGAATCGGTCATTAATGCTCGTCCCATCACCTATTCAACGGAAGATAAAAACAACATTTGTGTCTTAAGCCCAGACATGTTTTTGAAAGAAATTCACGAAGACGAAGTCCCAGATACAGACGAAATTGAGAAAACATCACTGTCGCGCAAATTACGTTATCGGCAATGACTACGGGAGGAAATAAAAGATCGTTTTCGCACAGAGTACCTCGGTCAACTTTCCAGAAGAACAAAAGTCAATAAAGATCTCTGTAAAACTTTAAAGGTCGGTGACTTATTCTTCATTTCAACTGATAACCAAAAGGCTTGCAAGTGGCCTTTAGCCAGAATACAAGAACTAATTCCTGGCAACGACGGAGAAATCAGGACAGTAAAACTCAAAACCTCCTCAAATATACTGGTTAGACCAGTTCAACGATTGATTTCACTGGAAGCGGATTCGGATGGATACCTCCCTATACCCGTGGAAAAATCATCGGAAAATTCAACACCAGAGGAATGTTCTGAAGAACCAATCGACGAAGATCGGCAAGACAGGGGCGAATCAAGTACGGGTGATACCATGGAGCCCCCACAAACGCATCCGAAGTGCAGCAGGTACTGCAGACACGACGAGGGCGAGCAGTCAAGATGCCGAAACGCTACATCGAATGACATGCTTAAATAAATCATTATCTATTTTGACGTTTGTTAAATTACTGAAATCTTCAATTACAGCCATTTAAAAAGGTGGGAGAATGTTGGAAAGATTATGTTGTGAGCGCCACGACGAATTTAAACAGTAATTTTTATTTACCGGCACTAATTGGACCAAAGATAAGCTGCTTCGAAATTTATTGGCTCACGCCCCTGGAAACCCTGTTAGCATTGTGAGGGAGGTTTTAGAAGAGTTAATATTTATGCTATAAAGTGGTCATTCCGCACCGCGAAATAACTATTGGTAAGGCACTCTTATTGGACCACTTTCCAGACATAATATTTTACAAGTTTTATTTATAAAAATTTTACATTCAATATTTTTTAAAAACTTAACGTTTAATTCCTATGGTACGTAAAATGAGCTTATATCCAGCCATATATACGGGAATACCAGTTTATAGGTGTTAAATCCTGTAGTGCAATTAAAACTACAATTGTTGACTAATTGATCTTTATTTATTTCACAGATCCGTTCTATCCAATCCTCAATTCAATAGCTCTCTTCCAAACGAAAAAAATAAAAACAAAACAGAATAACGAAACATAAACTAAGCCTACTCTTTTTAAATAACTCCAGACACGCGTCACCACACTCGTCCCCAGATAAAATATTTCCTTTATCTAATGCCGACTGATGTCGAAATCCTCAAAGCGGCCGGGCATCTTACCGGCAGTAGCTCGTGACGTCCGGCGGGTTGTTGGCTCGTGCAAGGCTTCCTGAGTAGCATCATTGACCTCTGTCCGGGAGGGCGTTGGCTCCTGCACGCCATCCTGAATGGCTTCATTGACCTCTGCGGCTTCGCTTGGTTCATCCAGGCCAGCAAGCGGTTCCTGCGGCATGATCATCGGTTCGACAACCTCTTGTAACGGCGTTAGCTCGAACATGTCCATCAACAAGTTCTCATCAACTGTCTTGGCATACCGGCAACTCAGCTGATTAGCGTGAGCTCGAACGACGCGATGTTTTGCCGTTCGATTATTACCACGTAGTTAACACCTCCTTCACGGCTCTCGATTTTCCCCGGCAGCCATTCGACCCTATTGCTGTGAAGCACGGATTTCAAGTAAATGGCGTCTGCTGCATTGAACTCCTTCCACTTGGCCCCGTGATGATCGTTAACTGTTCTTCCATTCTTGCGTTACGCAAACCACCTCGTTCTGCGGGTGGCTTGATTAGATCCAATTTCGTCTTCATTTCATGTCCTGTCATCAGTTTGTACGATGACTTCATTCCTAGCGCATACGAAGGCGTGTATCGGTAGCACATCAGGAATTTGCGTAAAATACTATCAACGTTCCCTTCCCCTTCAACTTCTCGAGGCCGGTCCTTAACAGGTCGACGAAACGCTCGGCCCGTTCGTTCGACTATGGGTTGTATGGCGCCGACGTAATATGTTCGATGCCATTTTCATTATACATCTTCTTGAACCGGTCGGAAATGAACTGTGGGCCGTTGTCACTAAAGATGCTGTCACAGAGTCCGTGGCGAGCGAATGTTTCCTGCAGGTTTTTCAATGGTTTTTTTTCCGATGTTATACAACTCAGACTTCAGGCCAATTGCTAAATGCATCCACGATAACTAAATAGTAGAACCCATTGACGGGCCCAGTATAATCGAAGTGAATGCGTGTCCATGGGTCAGGTGCCTTCGAATTGGTTTCACAAATGCCGCATCTTCTGACGTGGGACTCGATGTCGCTATCAATTCCGGGCCAGTAAACCTTGCTTCGCGCTAACAGCTTCATACGTGCCGTCCCTGGGTGGCCCGAATGTAGTTCTTCCAGAATAGCACCACGCAGTTTAAATGGCATTACAATCCATTCACCATAAAAACACACTCTTCGGCCAATGAAAGCGATGTACGGAGTTGGAAATATGCCGCTGCCCCTTCGCTCTGATTCGGCTCCTTTTTTCTGGCCAACCATGTTTGATGAGTTTAGCGACTTCTTTCAGAATCCCACACATCGCAGTTTCAGCCTGGATCGTTGCGAACTTAAGAGGCAGCGATTTCCCTGATTCGATTGCAAAATAATCTGCGTGGGTGTCGATGCGAATTGTTGAAATGATGACATCTTCCGGTTCTGGCTTCGGTTGCGTGTTAATGAGTCATGAAACAAAATCTGCGTAAGCAAAACTCTTCGTGCTGATGTATTTGATATCAAAATCATAGGCAAGTACGATAAGAGCATAGCGTTGCAGACGATTGGCAGAGTAGACAGGGACTCTTTTTTTTGATCCGAACACTGCTAGCAATGGTTGGTGATCGGTACGTAGCTCGAACTTCCGGCCATAGATATAACGATGAAACTTTTTAAGCGCAAACACTAGTTCTTTTCGGCCTTGCTAAATGAGGATGCTGCGTGCATAATGGGGCGTTCAGAACCATCTTCGAATTTGTGCAGCAGTACCGCCCCCATTCCGTGGCTTGAGGCATCGGCAGCGACAATGATTTCCTTCGTTGGGTCGTAATGCGCCAAAGCGAGATTTGCTGCCAGAACTTCTTTTAATTTAACGAATGATTCCTCGCGAGCCGCTGTCCATTCGTAAGTAACGTCATCCCGCAACAATTCGTCCAATGGTCCTCGCAAGTCCTTTACTCATTTAATAAACTTGCCATACCAACTGATGGCTCCCAAAAAAGAACGAAGCATTGAGATATCGATTTTGGCTTTGTCGGGACGTAACCCTTTGGCGTCGATGATGTGGCCCAAGTAGCTGACCGACTTCTGGCCAAAAATCATTTTGCGAGCTTTAGAGTGAACCCGTAGTCCTGGGCCGAGGACAGTGAACAGCTTCTTTCGATGGTCCTGCTCACTCGTCCCAGCTACAATAATATCGTCGAGATATGCTACAACTATGTGAATTCCCCCTAGCATCGTGTCCATTAGCTGTTGAAAAATGCCAGGTGCTGTTTTCACATCGGGCTGCAAGCGATTGACTTGGAAAAGCCCGACGTGCGTATTGATCACCATGAGCTTCTTGGCGTTTTTATCGAGATCCAGCTGGAGGAAGGCATCCGAGAGGTCAATATTAGTAAAGACAGTGCAACCTGCGAATTTCGCAAAAATGTCAGCGGGTGTTGGCAGTGGATACTGGTTCGGCTCAAGCGCGGCATTAAGCCCAGTCGAATAGTCAGCTGCTATGCGGGTACCTCCGTTTTGCTTCCTGACAGCAACAATAGGCGTTGCTGATTCGGCATAATCGATCGGCTGAATCATTCCTAAGAACTGTAACCTTTGTAACTCGTCCTGTATTGCTTGTGCGGCTGTGTAAGGTACTGGGCGCTGACTGCAAAAGGTCGGCTTCGCCTCTGGTTTCAGTTTAAGTGACATTTTCATCTTGTTACACAACCCAAGCGTATCCGCAAACACATAGGGAAACTTCGCTTCGACCTCTTTTACCAAAGGTATTATACCCTTAGCGTCAACACTATTGCTGCCAAAAACATTCAAATCAGAGTTTGCAACGTAGACCTCTCCGATGGCTTGCCGTTCGTACAACTTCAGTTTTGCTTGGAAACTACCTTTTATATCCAGTCGATCACCAGATGCACTGATTGCTTGTTCTTCGCAATGGGCCACGGTAGGCATCCCCAAATATTCCCAGTTGATTCGCGAGACGATTGTCCAGTCTGACCCTGTGTCGAGCTGTAGTTTCACTCTGCGGTTATTGATTGACGGCGTGACGGATTTGCGTGTTGACTGTGACCCTGACTGGATTGCAAAACTCCGTCTACGCTTGCGGTCCTCTCGACGTGCTCGTTTCACTTTAACTCGAGCTGCTGACTGGCAATATCCATTCTTGTGTCCGGTTGTCTTACACGTTTGACATTCCTTGTCCTTAAATGGACAATCTCGATGGAAATGGACATCGCCACATAAGAGACACGGATACTTCCCAGTCAGGTTATTGCTACGATTTGGTCCATCTGTGTAGAAGGATGGACGCCCCAGGTTCTGCTGTTTGCTCTGGTTCCATTGTGCCTTCCTATGTATTTCCAGCACTTCTGACTTGATTGCATCGCGGTGAAGAACCATGCCCTTGTCATTTATGAGGTTTGCTGAGACGGTCAGCGATGTTCCTGCAAAGTCAATTTGTAGCAGCCTTTCCAGTGTTATCGAGTCCTGCGGTTTATCGAGGCCCTGTACGAACAGCAGCACCTTGAAATCCTCCGCCGAACATGCTGCGATGTCAAATTTTTCACACATCGAATTGACTCGAGCAGCAAATGTTTTGTAGTCTTCGCACTCGCTTTTTGCGATCTTAAGACATTTATATCGCAGCGTAAAAAGCGATTCTTTCCGCACAAAACTGCGCTTCAGCTCTGTGACGGCAGCCTCCAGTGTAATCTTCATTGGTTTACGCGGCAAAATAGTGTTTGCAAACTTTTGGTAGTCTTGCGACTCAAGTTTCTGCAGCAGTAGCCCCACTTTCGCCTTTTCTGTCAGTACTGCTGCATCTTCGGTGAAAATGGATTCGTAGCGGCTATACCACAACTCGAATGTTGCGTTTTCTTTTACATTGTATACGAGCTTCTCCATGCGGTCGGATAAATCTTTAAGGATTGAATATCCTTCCTTTACAGGTACTTGAGGGCTTTGCTGCTGGTTTACGAGACGCTCTAACAATTGTTTCATGAGTTCTTCTTTTCGCAGGGACTCAGCCTCATGTTGCTGGTTATTGAATTGCATTTGTTGCAATAAACTTTCCACTAGTTAGTTAGCTCTGATGTTTCTATTCGCGTGCGTTCTGTTTTCCTCGTCGCCACTGTTAAATCCTGTAGTACAATTAAAACTACAATTGTTGACTAATTGATCTTTATTTATTTCACAAATCCGTTCTATCCAATCCTCAATTCAATAGCTCTCTTCCAAACGAAAAAATATAAACAAAACATAATAACGAAACATAAACTAAGCCTACTCTTTTTAAATAACTCCAGACACGCGTCACCACAATAGGTTGTTTTGACAATTTTTCATCTTATATGAAATATGTTTCGGCAGAAATATGTCGGCTTTAGGCTGAGAGAGCCAAGACTGCTTACTTTACTAGAGTTTCACCATCACCCTTTCTAAGGTGGATAGAGCATTTTTTTATCCAAAAGCCATTCGCACATTTTCATTATGACCACAGTCAATGATGACTGCTGTTTCAGGAATGTCATTTTGTCAACTGGAATATTAAATATTTGTTTGCTTCGGGGTTGTATTGTAAATCATTTTTTAGTAACATTAGGGAATTATAGATTAATTGAGATATTTGCTTATTCTAGTAGAGATTTCTGGAAATCTATCAGAATGAATTCTATGATCGGTAGTTTGTCTTAAGCTCACGAACCTCATTAAATTTTAAATTTATTAGCGGAATAATTTTAATTAGTGTTGGATGTATATGTAATGGATTGCTAGACTTTCTATTCGCCCCAGTATCTATCAAACATTTTAAGAGTTTAGTGGAGTTACATTTTTTAAGTATGTTAAGATGAATTCTGCTTACGTGAGTTATTTCGAAGAATGCTAATGAACTAGATTCTAGATGGATTCTCTGTGTTGAATGGTATTTCTCTGTGATTGATGGATATACGGCATCAGTTACCGTAGACCGAAGTTTGATGGGTCCCTCTGGTGATCGTTTGCGATACACCAGAATTTTTTTTTTTTTGATTGAGATAAGTGTACATACATATGTGTATTACAATACAAGATAAGCACAGAAACACTGATTTTGTAAAAATAACTGAAGAAACTCGTTCGTTGACAGTTGTTTTATCTCATAGTTTTAGACTTACCTGGCCTGAAGACAGTCTCTGAGTCTCGTCTAGGGAATGCAATCCCAGTGTTATATATAAGGCAGTAGCGGTATCCCAGGATTTCCGGATTCACCAAAAAAGACCAGTATCGAGGGATTTGAGAAAAAATACCGGATCCCGGGATTACACTCCCTAATCTCGCCCATGCATCTTATTTAAAGTAGGCACAGTAAAAATCGTTCGAATTCGTCAATACACTTTTATATTATTCTGAATAAATACAAAATAGAGAACTTAAAATGTGGTGATTAATAAATCGATTATTATTAAGAAAATAAATCGCACTCAACATTTCTTAACAAAATCATTTAATTCTATCAGTTAATAACTTTAGATCATATTTGGAATCATCCACGTTTCACATCCTAGTTCATCGGCATATATGAAATTCGATGCATTCATGAAATTGTTCAAATGTGTGTTCCCAAGTGGTTCCATCCATTCCAAATGGCATTTATTTGCTTCATTAATTGCACTGAAATTGATATAAAAATTATAAAATAAAAAAATAAAAAAAGATTTGTATTGTCCAACAGTCTCCTTACTCGCACATCCGAATCAAATTAGCGGAATCATCCAATTCCTTAGCTACTAAAGTTGCATTTTGTGTAAAACCTACACATTCGGCTGCTAAATTAGCATTATCCTTTAACATCCCAATTGCATTGCTGATTACCAATTCTGAAAATGTTAAGGCAATTTAATCTCTAAAACTGATCAGTATATATGCTCATAAAATACTCACGTACTAACGCTTCTGCATTATTATCACAAATAAAATCCAATGTTCTTTTGACACCACCATCCATAGTTCGGCCTATTTGTGGCGGTATTGGCAGACACTCTTTCGTAATATTCAAAACAATTGGTAAACACTTCATTAAATCATACGCAATGTTGCAGTATTTCACACCAACTTGGCGTACCGCATTCTCATCATTATTTGGTTGTAATAGCGTTGTGTAAATTTCAGTAGTAACTTGATCTCCATCAAATCGACCTAGGTCTAAACAATCAAGTAATACATCTTTTGTGTTCTATAATTTTTTATAAAATAATTTAATTAAAAATTGTTGTAATAAAATAAATAAAACACTATAGCTTACATTTAATTCTGGCCAGCAGCTTGGATCTACGGTAGCGGTATCATACAATTTTCCATATGCACTCGCAAATATTAAGGTAATTAAAATTAAAAACCGCTTCATTTTGTTAAACACAACTGTTTGAAATCAATAGATTAAACGTAATGTATCACTCACTGCAACTTTGTTTTGCTACTGAATTTATTTATTTGTAGCGATAACCTCTTATATAAGTCGAGAGCACAAGGAAGTTGGAATAATAATTCCTTATCAAATTTTGTTGGTGACCTTGAACATGTCTAATTTATTTAATAAACAGTTGTAAGTTTTCATCGGTGTTATCATGTTGTGAAATTTTGGTTTTATTTTAATTGTTTAGTTATTTCCTGTTATTCGGTCTATGCTTGTTTATAGCATGTCGTTTAGTGGTACTACTCGTAACCATATACTGCGTGTCAATCTCATGACAGAATTTTTTCAACCTTGGGCCTGTCAAAAAAGAATCAAATTTGATCATTTTGTCATATTTTATGTGTGAAGTTGTGAAATAATATTGTATTTATTTTAAACTCTCTTACAAATTTAAACGATACACACGTATAGAGAACGAGAAGGTAACGACGCTGCAAAACATATCCAGAATCTAAACAATACAACAGCATTACGTTCTTTCCGAGACGGGTTAAGAGATCCTATTAGAATCATCATTAGAGCATGCAGGTTTACAAACTTACGAGAGAGTCAGTTGCCAAAGCCATCGAAGAAGAAAATTCTTTTCGCGAAACTAGTAATTCCATATCATCATTCACTCAGCCAGTTAGGTAAAACCAACACCAACATGTCAAATTTGAGGCGACCACCTAATCCAAATTTTATTTCCATTTCTATCAAAATCGTAATAATTCACGTCAATATTGTCAACCAAGTAATACAGCTCATATTGTAAAAACCCAGGTCATCATATAGGTCAATGTAGAAAGAAAAATTTTAATGACGCTAAAACTTCACAATATGGTTCAACAAATGCTGATAAACCTAACCAATCATATTCAAACAATTTAACGGAATACTTAGAGTCTCTCGAGCAGCCATCAACTGACACGTCTGGTCGAGTGAAACTAAAAGATATTCGTGTCCACAATCAGTGAATTCCAAATTAATAAATTCTAACGATTTTATGTATATCATCCAAATGTACATTAAAAAATGGAAACTTTTCCAATTCAGAGAGTATTCTCCCAAATTCAAAAGAAGTACCAACATTATTTTCTTCAAGTTTAGATACAGCAATAATTCAGTCTAACTATGTATTACTGGACATAGACATTCCCAATGTTCCAAGTGCTTATTTTTTAATAGATACAGGAGCTGATATCAATATTGTAAATAAAAAGTTTTTTGATCCGGATACCGATTGTTGCCCAGATGAAAGATGTATAATAAAAGGTTTATAACTAATCATAAAATTCACACTGTTGGTTTAGGTCATCAATCCTAAAACTTTAAAACCAGCCACAAAGCAGCACACAACTACATACAATAAATATTCGATGAAAGGTGAGATGGAAGCTCTTGTGAAAAGAAGATCAGTCATTAAAGGTCAGATAACCAAGCTGACCATTTACGCAAAGGCCTGTACGAATACAAACCCGTTCGATGAGATGTAAACCAGGTTAGGAAAACTTAAAGATCCCTATAAAAATTTTGTGAGCATCGAGGACGACATGTTTTGTCTCATTGCTGGAAGTGCAATCGGTTATTGATGGCGTCGATGGAAATTATTATTTTTGCTTAGCCACATTGCAACGACTAATGCGAACGAAGATTCAAGGTCCACCTGGAGGTTTGAATGATAGTGTTCTCAATTCAAGTTATTTAAGCGCCACAGGAGATTTTAAGCTTCCCCGTTTAACGTTACCTATATTTAGCGGCAAGGCTCCAGAATGGCAGTCATTTTACTACTTGTTCAAAAGTGCCGTACATGAAAACACAAGTTTGTCGCCTACGCGAAAGTTTTAATACCTGATAGGCCAATTACGGGGTCCAGCTGAAATATTGATCCGCCACTTTCGTGTAGACGACGCTAGTTATATTGAAGCATTTCAAAAGCTCGTCAAACGTTATAACCGACAGCGAAGCATAGTAAATGAGTTCATAGAGACCTACATCAAGCAACCACCAATTGCCAAACTTTCTGTTGAAATGGTAGGTCAAATGTACGACACTTGTGATGAAGTTATTCGTGGCCTAAAAGCCCTTGAAACCAGTGCAGAGTCTCGCGATTGCTGGTTAGTTTACCTGGCCGAGAAAAAATTGGATGACGTTTCATTGCAGTTATGGCGGCAGGAATCTTCAGAGCAAGATTTTCCAACGATCGAAAACTTCCTCAATTTCTTGAACAAGCGCAGAATTCACTAGAAGGCTTCAAAGTTCAAACCAAACCGACTCAAACTAAGCATTGTGCGCCAGCGAAAACATTTCACACCGATACAAAACCGCTACCGAATTGTACAAACAGCACCGTATATGCGATTGCAATAAGTTTATCCAAATGAGAACAACGCAGGCAATACATAAATACGAGTTGCAGATGCTTCAATTGTTTAGCTAAAGGGCATGGTGTGTGCAGATCTAAAGGAAATAAAGTGCAGATCTAAAGGAAGATGTCATCAATGTAAAATGAGGCACCATTCACCAGTTCATGCTGAGCCGATCACTACAACAGTTTCGTCGGAACCAGAACCATTAAGCAGCACAAACACTACCACATTGTTAACAACCTTTGAATATATTAAACCAATCGATGCAAATATAGTCAAGAGTTTTCATTTATCACATCATGGTAAAAGTGAAGATGCATTGCTACCGATCGCAATGGTTGAAATTGGCGACAGATTCGGCAAATGGCTACCCTGCCCCGCTCTTCTGGATTCCGCATCAACGAGGTCATACCTAACTGAAAACTGTGCAAACCGTTTGAATCACGATCCAATGCCAGATTCAACTCTTGGCAGTTCAAGAGGAGTATCCTCACTCTTAATGAGATCCAGAACAAACACACAATTCACCATCGATCGTACTACTTATGTTATTTCGAAGATAACGTCAAACCTGCCATCTAAGCCCATCAACCGCGACCAATTGTCATACTTAAATCAATTGCAGCTAGCCGATCCGAATTTCCATATGCCTAGCACAGTTGACCTTTTAATTGGGTGCGACAGATTTTTAGGTTTCTTGTCTGATGGTCAGATAACAAGCCGAGCAGATCAGCCTATTGCCCAGAACACGAAGTTAGGATGGATTGTAGGAGGCATATACGAGGCAGGCAGTACGTTACACCAAACCATAACCTGTTTGACTGCCGAAGATGAAATTAATATCGACCGAAGGAGTTTTGGGAGACGGAAGAACTTCCAGCCGTCGAGCAATACACCGATGAAGAAAAATTGCGTGTTGAACATTTCGACAAGCACTTAAAAATTGAAAGTTCGGGCAAATTCACAGTATCACTACCTTTCAAGCCTAACAAACCATTGTTAGGAGATTCGTTCGCGCAAGCACTCAGGCGATTCTACTCGCAGCAGCAAAAACTGGTGAAAACCCCGAACTCCGCAACAACTACATCAAATTCATGACCGGATATGAATCGCTTGGTCATATGGAGCTGATACCGATAAATCGAATCGACCTACCAAATCACGAAAGGTATAAATAGCACCACTACTAAGCTGCGCGTAGTCTTTGATGCGTCAGCGAAATCAACTTCAGGGGTATCGTTGAACAATTCATTGATGGTCGGGCCGACTGTCCAACAAACACTCCTAGAGATTTTAATTAGATTCCGGAAGCATCGGTACATTTTCACAGCAGACATTGAAAAAATGTTCCGTCATGTGTGGATTGAAAAATCAGACACGGACTACCAGCGTCTTATTTGGCGCGACTCACCGGAAATTTCTGTCAAACAATACCGTCTTCTCACCATAACACCTACGGCACCGCATCAGCTTCATTTCTAGCTACTCAAGCTCTCAGGAAATTGGCGCAATTACATCTCAAAAGCCATCCGAATGCCGCGAAAGTGTTACTAAGAGATTTTTACATGGACGATCTCATGTCTGGGGCAGAGACACTCGAGGAAGCAAAGTCCATACAGATCGAATTGAATTCCCTCTTAAGGCTCGGTGGATATCATCTTCGCAACTGGGCGACTAATGATGCAAAACTCCTGGAAAGTGTACCAGAAGACGACCGCGAAATTTCAATACGAGAAATAACGGAAGGAACCAAATTAATATCAGTTCTGGGAATTAAATTTGATCCGCGAGCCGATAGTTTTTCGTTTAAAGTTTCCTTGCCACACACATCCAATTTTACGAAAAGAAATTTGCTGTCCGAGGCTTCACGGATATTCGATCCAATGGTTAGTGAAGCTATCGTTAGTGAAGCTCGATTGGGACGATGAACTACTCCCTGCTGATGTCAAAAAACAATGGGCAAGCATCCGTAGTAAATTATATGCTGGAAGAGTTGACCATACCAATGTGGTTAAACTCAGCTACAACATTGCACCTGTGTGGATTTGCTAATGCATCAAATCGCTGGAGCTCGCAACGCCTCCAAAAGTGTCGCTATGGTCTGACTCCACGAACGTCCATGCTTGGCTAGCAAAACCACCTACAAAAGGAAATATATTTGTGCTTAATACAGTTACCGAGATATTAGATTCTACGAATGTCCAGCAATGTTCTTATGTTCCAACTAGAGAAAACCCGGCGGACTGCGCCTCCCGTGGAATGGTTCCTGAAAAACTTCTTCAAGATTTGAGGTGGTGGCAGGGACCAGACTGGCTGCGACACGAACCAATTCGACCTCCTGAGCTCCGAAAAACAATAGAAGAAGGCGTAGGTGCAGCAACAACCAATTTCACCAAGGTGGAACCGGTAGACTTCAAAACTAATGGAAACTCCTTAATATCTGAACTTATTGAAAGGTTTTGAACTCTCACCAAGTCAATTCGGATTTTTGCCTGGTTAAATCGGGCCAAGCACAACTTTCATAAATAAAGCTCGAGACGTCGGTCCTATAACAGTAGCAGATTTATACGAGCCATACAAAATGATGGTGAAAGACGCACAATTTTCAGGCTTTCCTGCCGAAATTAGCAACCAATAACCTACCTTTGAACAAAACTAGTAATATTTCTTCTCTATACCCATTTCTAGACAATGCCGGAATTTTACGAGTGGGTGGATGCCTAGGATATGCAAAGGAACAATACGATCTAAAACATCCGATAATCTTGTCTGGCAGTCACCGTATAGCACATAAACTGGTCCAAGAACCTCACTATAAGTATTTACGTACAGGAGCGGCCTATTAATGTCAATTCTCAAACAACAATACACCATACTTCGATGCAAAAATTTGGTTCAACGAGTGATACACGACTGCATAAAATGCTTCCGGCAGAAGAAAATAACACAAGAGCAACTAATGGGACAATTACCACAACCACGAGTCAATCTAATCTGGGAATTTTTGCAAACAAGCGTAAGTTATGCTGGCCCGTACACAATCAAAACCATTAAGGCGCGGAATTTCTCTACCTATAAAGGTTATCTCGTAATATTTACATGTATGGCAACCCAGGCTGTACATCTCGAATTGGCTACCGACATGACCACAGATACGTTTCTTGCAGCATTTAAACGGTTCCAGAATCGCCGAGAAATTTGCACGGATGTATATGGCGACAACGGAACCAATACTGGATCGTATTACTGACACATATCCTGGTCGAGATGAAATCGTTCGTGTGGTTACAATCAAAACATCAAAAGGACTATTCAAACGCTCAATCACAAAATGTGTCTGTTTCCAATAATTGACTCATCTAATTCGTCAACGATTTGACATCTTTGATCGATTAATGAAGCGATCTAACACAGATAAGAATATCAGATGTTTCAAGCCGAACAAGTTTTTGCCAATTCATTCTGAAACCCAAAACCTGAAACTCAAATCAATTTAATTATTTTTATTGAGGTTCCATCTAACCTTTAATAAAAGAAAGACAGTTAGTAGAGACACATTTTAATAAGCTCATTATTTTTTAGACGATTTCGTCCATTTTTATTGTAAAAAAATTTCACAACAATTTTTGCTTTAATAATTTAACTATAAAATTTAATGTAACAAATAAAATTGTTTAATAAAAGTAAATATTTGTTCAAAAATATTTATATTTATTTTCGATAGATGGTGTTACGTGAACCATTTTGTATTAGTTTAAGTCCAAGATAAAATATTACAGACACATTTAATATTGGTTTCCAGTTCTGATATTCTAATCTGTGGATCTAATTTATCGATATTGTCATAATTTGTATAACCTTAGACCATGCAGTAGAATGGACCGCTAGCGAAGTGACGTTTCCATATAAAATTGTAAAGTAGCCTGTCTCCAACATCTGCAGCACAAAGTAGCCTTGTGACCGATAGGGTAACTATAACAAGTATAATCAAAATTAGTACCCACAGATGTCACTACAAAATTCAGTAGATAGATTTAGTACCAACAGAAGTCACTGCAAATTTAAATTTATATATAAATAAAATAAAAAACGATAATTCAAAAAAATTATTTTATTGACCCATAAAATGGATAATTTTATTTAACTTTGTTCTAACATAAGATTTATTATTTAGATTTATAAGATTTACGATGGATGAAGTTGCAGTGACATCTGTTGGTATAAACAAATCTACTTAGTTTGGTAGCGACATCTATGGGTACTAATTTTGATTATAATTGCTATGGTTACCCTATCGGTCACAAGGCTACTTTGCGCTGCAGATGTTGGAGACAGTTAAAAGCCATTGCTGGCGGTCCATTATATTATTCGCCTTTTAACGCGGAGTGGCTGACATCTGGCAGATTATTCGAGAACTAGATCCAAAGGAGGCTAAACGACAAAAAAAAAATTCACATATAGCTCAGTGATTTTGTTTCTTTATTTGTGTTTTTAAAATAAGATTTTATTAGTAAAAATGAAATTTATCGAGTATGAGCAACCGCAAAAGTAAAAAAAAAATGTGTAGTGTACCAAAGTTCAGTACTTATAGTGACAAACTACGCGCACATTTTAAACGCACCTTTTCTTTTAAACAAATTTAATTCATCTGAAATAAATAAAATTATATTATTATAATATACATTTGAACGTAAATAAAATAGGTTTTACGTATTAAATTATTGTAAAATAAAAATAGTTTATCAATAATACTTACATTACACCATTTACCAAAGCATTTTGACATATGACCCCCTTTGGCTCAGAGCTATTGTAACGCCTCTTGCGGCGCTTTAAAAGCGAATATGGTCTAAGTGTATAACAGCTGATTTTAGTGTCATCTATGATTGAATAGTTAAACCATTGGTTATTCAACACTTTTTAATTATTTTAATATTGCCGCGGTTTTTTCATATTTGCCACCTTTAGTTTTTGGCAAGAAAAATAATCGATTTTCCTCGTTCACTTTATCATCGATCATTGAGATTTTCGAGATTCAAATTTTCGAGTAATACGAAATTGTGGTCTCATTTTGGATTTTTCAAATAATAAACTTAATGTATTGCGTACAATTCGCTAATGCTTAAAGTACATGTTGCTTTCTATATATAGAAAATAATCAATCATGTAATTAACAATTCAGCCGCTATAGCCTGATGAGATTGACTGGAAAATAATTAAATTTTTCGTGTTTCTCATTCAGATCGAAACTGAAGTTGTAAAATTCTTGATAATTTCGCTCTTCGTAATAAACTTAATATTTAATTGTATAAAACATTAACGTGAAATTAATTACATCAAATAAAATTATAATATTGAAGTAAAACAAAATTGTGTTGCTGTTTTTTTAAAGTGGAGTGGAGTTACAATCTATACACATTTTGATATTTTATGTAACTATTTAAAACATAACCTTAGAACAGTAAAACATAACCTCACCTTTTTTTTGCTTTTTTTACATCAACACAACCACAAAAATATTTCATATTCTTTGGGACATAAAAAAGTTACTTTATTTCGAGTAACCAGAAAAAATTTGACATAAGTTAAGTGTTCTTTGGAATTTTTTTCCTTAATTATTCGTACGTTAAATATTTACACTTAAATGATTTTATATTTAGCATAGGGTGTAGGGTGTTACCTAGTTATGCTATATTAATCCTACTAGCCTCTGATTAGTACAAAAAGATGGAATTTATTTCTAAATTTATTTTTCGTCACTCTGACTTCTACTTTTTATCTTAATACAAACAATTTTCTTGATTATATCTGTGTTTCATAATAAATCAAGTTTCTTCCAAAATTTTTGTTCGCTTTTCGTGCATTTTGTGATGGAGTAATCAGTGAATTTTGAGAATGCGATGTAGGTAAGTGTTAGGTGAGTATAGAACCGGTCTGTTCCTTCATCTTCGGAAAACATCACCCCAATCCCTGAGCTTTAGTAAGCAAGATAGAAACCACCACGAAGCTCTGATGGATGAATAAATTCAGTGACGAATGGCATTCATTTTGAAAACGAGCCCGCCTTGCGACCCCCACATGCCCAAGCATATTCGTTACTGAGAAAAAGAAATTATGGGCAAGTTTATATAAATTATTTGTATTTTTACGAGGAAATAGTATGCAGTCTGCAGAGCTGCTTTGAATGCAATTAAATTCTATTGGAAAAAACAAACAGGACATGGAAACTGCGGCTTCAATATTTTGAGCAAATTCTGCTTGTGCTGCAATACATTAAGGCTGTATTAGTTGCAATTGAACTGGCAATTGGAATCTGTATATGGAACTCGATCGAAAAATGTGGACGTTTTGGAGAACATAATTTATATGTAAGATTTGCTTATTTATGTTTGCAGGAAATGATTTCAAAAAAATTACAGATAAATACAATATTTTTCAATTAGAAGGAATAGTATATACACTGGAGCAGTGTTTAATATTTCAAGGGCGAGGCATTACCAATGACACCATTTTAAAATGGCTTATTTCAACGCCCTCGTGCATCCTTGCAATTTCAGATTTGAAAAATTTTACTGGACAGTCATCACTAACCTCCGAGCAACGTGTTGCGCTTCTAAACAACAGTAAAGTAAAATATATCCTTTGTTGAAGGGGATATTTGTTGATTCTAATATCACTAATGACAGCGTTCTCGAGAAAGGCGAAATCCTGCTGGAGAATACGCTGGCAAAAATATTTGTTGACATTGCATACCCGAACAATACAAAGTTACTCCTCAAGATAAATAACGAAACTTATATTATAAATTCGTTGCAGTTATTCCATCGAATTGTTTGCATCGTCAAAAGTCCGCAAGAGTTGCCGTCATATTTTAAATATGAATTGGCTTTAACCCCGTAGGAAACAAATTTAGCATCAATTCCATATTTAAAATTCAAATATCACCGGCGACAATTTTTCAACAACTTCCAGATTATGTTGTAGATGGAGGTTATTTGCTACATTCCATAGCAAGATCAAAGCCGACGACATGTGGCCAAACACCAGAAATGTTTGGGATGGGGACTATGTTTTGAAGCATTTTGTTAGAAAGACATAAAATGTTTTTCCAACTCTGATTGCAAGATTCGCTCAACACTTTTATGTTGGATACTCCCTAAAATATCAACTAGTGACCAGCAATCAACTAGTTCTAAAACCCTATAGAATTTCAAAAAATGTTTCGTCTTTCAAACCGAGCAGACGTATTTTTCATAATGTAATTTAAAGTAATTATAAAATAAAAAGCAAATTAGCAGTAATTTGATTAAAAAAAAAAATTATTTTAACATAACTAAAAACAATGACTGAGGTGTGTAAAAAAATGTGAAGGTCGGTTTAAGAAAACCGATAGTTTCTACACGTGTAAAGGTGGTTGTGGTGGTGTTTATCACCCAAAATGTTGTGGTCTAAATACTGTGTATGATGAAAACTTAATAAACTAAAATGCGTGTTTAGTTATAATGTGTGTTGAATGCCAAGATAATAAAAATCAATTCATCAGTGGAATAAACAATATTAATGCTCTAATTAAAGAGATTAAAGAATCTTTTGGTGCTCAAATAAAATCAGTGGAAAATTTAGTAGAAGGTGTAAAGAACATTGAAAGGAATGACAATAAAATAGTGAATGAAATAAAAAAAGTTTGTGCTGATAACTGATGGAATGCAAACTCTTGCACTTAATTTCCACGAGTAATGAGGTGAGAGTGGACTGTATCTAGTTCGAATAATGAAGATCCCCGTACAATATTTACACACTGTTTAAAAATTTTTATTTAGTAACAAATTTTATTTTTACAAGTTTTATTATTTTTATTTAATTCTGAATTTTATGTGTTCACATTGAATAGTGTTATAATAATAATGTCCGACAAAAAAAAGAAAGAACTACTGCACCAATTAAAATCTGGTGGACGAGGATGAAACTACAATTTATTTCTCGATATATTTCGAGATTCGAGATTATATAATTAAAAAAAGTATTAGAATTCATCTCCAAATTTGACAGATTATTTGTCAATTGAAAATTTAAGAATAAATTTTCAATTGGCAGACAAATTAATTATTTTTAGTTTTAATATTAAAGCTAGATATTATTGGATTTGGATTACATTAATTCAAGAGATAAGTATTGAATATATCTATAGAATATAATACATAATTACATATAATGAAAATATTTTGTTGTTTGCTTTCAGGTCAGCTGAAGTGATCCATTGAACTGATGAGGATTGTAGAACATGTATGATGATTTTTTGTGTTTTGTTTAGATTTTTAGTGTGATGTCTCAACATGCCGGGCCGCCTTAAATCCGCTGGATTTAAATACGGTTTGTGTTTTGTATATCGTCTGAATTATCAACGGTGGATTCATTTGGTATTGGCAGTCGACATAAATTGTGGATTGGTCGAGTCATTTCGCCCGATTTTGTTCGTAGAGTAACTACCCTAACGAGACCGTCAGAGCCTGGATGCAATTGCACTACCTTTCCAAGGTGCCACTGATTGACTGGTAAATTTCGGTCCTTAATTACGACGATGTCATGCAGTAAGATAGGATTTTTTCGGTCTTTCCATTTTTGCCGATTCTGCAAAGAAGTCAGGTACTCGTTAGACCATCGACTCCAGAAATGTTGTGCTAACTGTTGGACCATTTGCCATCTGGTTAGATGCGATGATTTTTGAGATGAAATATCCCTTTCTGGTATTTTTGTCGCGGCGTGGCCAATTAAAAAGTGAGATGGTGTGAGCGCATCGATGTCGGTTGAGTTTATTCCACATAACGGCCTTGAATTTAGGACACTTTCGATCTCTGTGAGCAATGTATTCATCTCTTCCATTGTGAGGATTTGCTTTCTAATTACCCTTGTAAGATGGAATTTTGTTGATTTAATGGCAGCTTCCCAAAGGCCTCCAAAATGGGGAGCGACAGGCGGATTGAAGTGCCATGTAAGATGAAGCCTAGAAGAGTAATCAGATATGTGATTGGAATTTTTTATAAGTTTTTTAAATACTTCCCGAAGGCAATTATTTGCACCGATGAAATTGGAGCCATTATCAGTAAAAATTTCTTTTGGGATACCTCGACGTGCCGTGAATCTCTTTAAGGCGCCGAGGAAAGCATCAGTGGTCATATCTCCAACCAATTCCAAATGAACTGCCTTTGTACTAAAACATATGAACAAACAGATGTATGCCTTATACACCTTTTGGCCTCTTCCCCGCGTCAAGTGAATTGGAATTGGTCCGGCATAGTCGATGCCCACTTGTAAAAATGGTCTTATCAGTTGTACTCGACCACTCGGCAAGTTCCCCATCATCTGCTCCTGCAGTTTTGCTTTGAATCGAGAGAATGTTATACATTTGTGTACTATTTCCTTGGCTTTTGTTTTTCCAACTGGTACCCAATATTCTTGTCTTGATATGTGCAGTAGAAGGGTTGGTCCCGCATGCTTGTTATCGAGATGGACATCTTGAAGTACTAAACCAGCTACTGTTGATTTTGGATGAAGAATGATTGGATGTTTTGTCGAGAATGATGCGACACTGTTCTCCAATCTTCCTCCGACACGTAGAATGCCTTGATTGTCTAAGAACGGGTCCAGGGAAAGTAACGAACTTTTTCGTTTGATTGGCTGATTGCCTTGTAATAATAAGATTTCGTCTGAATAGAATTTGAATTGCTCGAATTTACAAATTTGACGTTGTGCTTCGAAAAGTTCATTTCTTTGGAGGTAAATACCATCGATTCTCGTTCCTTTGGGACTGCTTGCATTACTAAGAAACCTAACTATATAGGCAAATATTCTTTGGCATTTTCGAAAGGATGAGTATTTCGAAAGGAACTCATTGAACCAATGGTGATTGCTGGTGGTCATTGCAAATAATTTGTTTGATTCTTCGTCTAAGTTCCCATAGTTTGAGCTCTGTTTTGGCCAACATTCAAGTGGTTGGCGTAACCAGCTGGGACCATTCCACCATAAATTGTTAGTTACCAATTCGTCTGGCAACTGTCCGCGAGAAGCACAATCTGCTGGATTATCCTTTGATGAGATGTGATGCCAATGTTTGCGGTTGAGGGAATTAAGAATCTCAGCAGTTCGATTGCACACAAATGTAGTCCATCGACGAGGATGACTTGAAAGCCAATCGAGGACTATTTTTGAGTCCGTCTGTGGTAGCTCTATCTATGATTGTTGTAAAATATTAGAATAGAAAAATTATGAAAATAAATTGCATAAAGCGCGCGTGGCGAGTTGGACAGTGTTTAGCAACTGGTCTGGTATTCTGGATATAAATGTCGAAAAAGAAAAAACAAAAAGAAACTAAATATACTTTCAGTTTTTTGTGGAAAATCGAATAGCGATATCCTTATACAATATATGTAAGTCCCTATAACGGACATAGTAAATACATATTAGAAAACGTTGGAATACAAAAGATTTATAATTATAAATAAATAAACCTAAAATAAATTAAGTGGTTTAATTTATAACCGCGGTGGTGCTCCGCACGGCAAGTAGATCACCTTATGATAATGCTATGGGTGTCGTACAACATACCAAATAAGCGTGTACGATATACCCCATAATTGGTTACCCCGACGTGATCTACGAATTAAATAAGCATATACGGAGCAGCGGAATTCGACGTATAAAATTGTTGGAAGCGCAAATTTTCACGAGCGACTTTTACCAAAAAAAAAAAAAAAAAAGAACGAGCGAAATTCTATTAAAAAGGGTGGATACTATCTATTCATATATATATATATATAAATATAAGCATTGTTGATCAAGAAGGCCAATACGGTTTGAACGAGGCGATACGAGCCATATATAAGGCCGCAGCAGTAAAGCACATCGACAGTGGATCAACATCGGCACAGCGGCAACACACAGCATTGGGCCAGGCCAATTTGGAAAAAGAAGAAAAAATATAAAAAAATTATTGTAATAGTTTGCCTTAGGTAAGTGTATTTATTGTTTTTTTTGTTTGTTTTCCCATTTGTTTCCAACCGCATACATTTTTCGGGTTGTTGTAACAGTGTCCAACTCGTATAATTCGAAGTTTTAAGTAGAAAACGTCTCATTTTAAAAACGTGTGTAGTGATTTAGAGTAATCATGGTTAACGGAAACAACGATGTGATAGATAGTAGCGACCAGAGTACCTCAACGCAGAATGATTTAACGCGTAAAGCCGGACCTGCGGGAGCAGACGGTCGTTTTGTGGAGCGAGTGTCAATAAAAACTCCACCGTTTTGGCATGAAATGCCAGAGTTGTGGTTTCGCCAGGTCGAGGCGCAATTTAACAATGCTAACATAACCCGGCAGGAGACAATGTTTAATATTGTTGTGGCGGGGCTCGATCAGAGAGCCATGCGAACAGTTAGTGATATCGTGCTGCAGAATATGACTGACAATCAGTACGATACCCTGAAAAAGGAGTTGATTGCACGTTTAACCGAATCAGAGGATTCACGATTACAGAAACTATTAAAGGACCTTGACCTAGGGGACAAGAAACCATCGCAGCTCCTCCGGGAAATGCGTGGACTGGCTAATAAAGAAATCTCGGAGGAAATGCTGCGCAAGTTGTGGGTTCAGAGATTACCACAACAAATTCAAGTAATTTTGGCGTCGAGCACTGAAAATTTGAGCAATTTGGCAACAATAGCTGACAAAATTTTAGAAACGTACGCTAGCGCCAGTGTAATGGCAGTATCACGCGACAAGGAGGCGCACCACTCGCGAGATGCATTGGAAATCAAAATAAACGAGTTAGTACTGGAAATTAAAGAGCTTAAAGCGACACAAGCAGCTGGAAGTTTTCAGCGATTTCGGCAACGTTCCGGGTCTCGGCATCGGTCAGGATCCCGCACAAATAAAAAGCATCCAATGTGCTTCTATCATTTCCGTTTCGGGCCCAAGGCAAATAGGTGTATCAAGCCTTGCACTTACGTAGAACGATCGGAAAACTAATGCCTTCATCGCAAGTGACGGCATGTGATGGGGGCAGTAATGTTAGTTGTCGTCTAATAATATACGATATGTCCAGTAAACGTAACTATTTAATCGACACAGGTGCCGATGTCTCGGTAATACCAGCATCACAAGAAGACAAACACAAAAGTCAGGACAATTTCCCTCTGTTTGCCGCGAATTCTTCTCGGGTTAATACGTATGGCACCCGATTATTGAAGCTAGATTTAGGGCTTAGGCGTAATTTTAATTGGACTTTTATAATAGCGGATGTGTCGAAACCAATAATAGGAGCCGATTTTTTAAAAAATTATGGTATCCTAGTTGATATTAAACAGAACCGGATCATCGACCCGATCACAAGGATTCACACGTCTGGTAAAGCAGTAAATATCGTTTCTTCAGCGTTGACAACTATAGATACCACGGCTATTGATTCGAACGTCACGATCATTTTAAAAAAATTCAAGGAATTGACAAGTCAAAATACGGAAATAAAACCAGTTAAACATGCAGTTACTCATTTTATAGTTACAAAAGGTCATCCAGTAGCAACGAAAGCTCGTAGATTACCACCGGATAAGTTAGCAACAGCAAAACTAGAGTTTGACTATATGCTGGAATCCGGAATATGCAGGCCGTCGAATAGTCCGTGGGCAAGTCCATTACATTTAGTAAAAAAGAAGAACGGCGACTGGCGTCCATGTGGGGATTATCGGGGCCTCAACGGTGTTACTCAGCCTGACCGATACCCGATACCGCATATACAGGATTTCAGTCACCAGTTGCATGGCTGTACTGTATTTTCAACCCTGGATTTGGTAAGAGCATACCACCAGATTCCGGTGGAGCCGGCGGATATTCCAAAGACGGCTATAATTACACCCTTCGGGTTGTTCGAGTTCATCCGTATGGGATTTGGTTTGCGTAATGCTGCGCAGACATTCCAACGATTCGTGCATTCAATATTTCGCGACTTGAATTTCTGCTACACATATATTGATGATTTTTTAATTGCATCGCAAAATATGGCTGAGCATTTGCAGCACCTTGAACAAATTTTCAGAAGACTTCAAGATCAAGGTCTGATTATAAATGTCAGTAAGTGTGTATTCGCGCAGTCAGAAGTGGATTTCCTAGGACATACCATAAATCAACACGGAATTAAACCTATGCCGCAGCGCATACAGGCCATTTCCGAGTTTAAACGTCCGGAGACAGTAAAGGAAATACGTCGTTTTCTCGGTATGATAAATTTTTACCGCAGATTTATTCCCGAGGCAGCCAGTAATCAGGCGCTGTTGAACAATTATTTAAAAGGGAGTAAACGAAACGATCGTCGAAAAATTGATTGGACGGACGACGCAATAAAAGCTTTTGAGCATACCAAACAACAATTGTGTGAGGCCACAACCCTAGTGCATCCGGACATGAAGGCTCATCTAGCTATAATGGTAGACGCATCCGATACAGCGATAGGCGCAGTTATGCAGCAAAAGGTACAGGATATCTGGCAACCTTTAAGCTTTTATTCCTTGAAGCTTACGGAAACCCAGAAACGCTATAGCGCGTACGACCGCGAGCTGCTAGCAGCATATATGGCAGTGAAACATTTCCGTTTTCTGCTGGAAGGAAGAACGTTTACGATTTTTACTGACCATAAGCCATTGGTGTACGCGTTGCAACAAAACCCGCACAAAGCGTCGCCAAGACAATTTCGCCATTTAGATTTTATTAGCCAATTTACTAACGACATTCAGCATATTGCAGGCAAAGATAATGTAGTAGCGGATACGCTATCTAGGGTAGATGAGATACGAGGGTTAGAGACAATTGATTACGAGAAAGTGGCCGAAGCCCAAAGCAGTGATAAGGAGCTGCTGGAGCTTTTAGAATCAAGCCAGTCACTACAGTTTAAGAAGTTTCCTATGCTCAATTCGGGAAAAGAATTATGGTGTGACATTTCAACAAGTGTCATTAGACCATACATCCCAATGGAGTTCCGAAGATCCGTATTTAACATAGTGCATGATCTCTCACATCCGGGAATTAAAGCCACAGCCAAGATGTTGAGTGCGAAATATATTTGGACATCCATCAAGAATGATGCCAGAAGATGGGCTAAGTGTTGTGTCAGTTGCCAAAAATCTAAGGTACAACGGCATACAAAGAGCCCAGTGGGCCAGTTCCCACTCGTCAGCAAGCGCTTCGAAGAGATCCACGTTGATATAGTGGGTCCTTTACCAACATCCGAAGGTATGCGCTACTGTGTGACGATAATAGACCGGTATACTCGTTGGCCAGAGGCAATTCCAGTAGAGGATATACGAGCCCAAACGGTGGCAAGAGCAATATATAGTGGATGGATTGCACGGTATGGCATACCGTCATCAATAGTCACGGATCAAGGCGGGCAGTTTGAGTCCGAGCTGTTTCGCGAACTAGCAACATTTTTAGGATTTCAGCGAAAACGGACTACCCCGTACAACCCTCAGGCCAACGGGTTTATTGAACGCTGGCATCGCTCTCTTAAGGTGGCAATAATGTGTCAGAACAACGCTAGTTGGACTATCTCTCTGCCCACAGTACTGTTGGGGCTAAGGACAGTTTTTCGAGAAGATTTTAAAGCAACGTCGGCCGAATTATTGTACGGTGAGACTATACGTGTGCCAGGTCAGTTTTTCGAGAATTCGAGTAACCAAGTGTATCAGTCGGAGTTCGTTTTGCAGCTTAAAAATGTCATCGAGCAGACAAAGCCAACACCTGCATCAAGACATGGAAATAGATCGTCCTTTGTTCACAAAGAATTGAACGCATGCTCTCACGTATTTGTGCGAACAGATGCAATCAAAGCATCGTTGCAGTGCCCATACGAGGGGCCGTTCAAAGTTATCAGTCGTACCGAGAAATATTTCACAATAGTAAGGAAGAATAAAGAGTGTAACATTTCAATTAATAGGTTGAAGCCGTGTTTCAACGAATCGGATGAAGACAACACCAATAAGGAAAATAGCAACGTAAACGAAAGTTGCTCAAACGAGGCGAATAATAATCAAACAACAGTTACGCAGCCCCATCCAACAAGAAAACTAACGGTGAGTTTCCAAAACGAACCGACCAATATAGTAACGCGATCGGGTAGGACAACAAAATTACCGATAAGGTTTCGGTAAGTCCATAAATCGTTCATGTCATTCACTGGCAGGGGAGTATTGTGGTAGCTCTATCTATGATTGTTGTAAAATATTAGAATAGAAAAATTATGAAAATAAATTGCATAAAGCGCGCGTGGCGAGTTGGACAGTGTTTAGCAACTGGTCTGGTATTCTGGATATAAATGTCGAAAAAGAAAAAACAAAAAGAAACTAAATATACTTTCAGTTTTTTGTGGAAAATCGAATAGCGATATCCTTATACAATATATGTAAGTCCCTATAACGGACATAGTAAATACATATTAGAAAACGTTGGAATACAAAAGATTTATAATTATAAATAAATAAACCTAAAATAAATTAAGTGGTTTAATTTATAACCGCGGTGGTGCTCCGCACGGCAAGTAGATCACCTTATGATAATGCTATGGGTGTCGTACAACATACCAAATAAGCGTGTACGATATACCCCATACGTCCAGGCATATGTTTCAGCAAACTCCAATTTAGTTCCTCTTTTAACCATGTTGATCAAATTTGTCAAGAGAACAGCTGCGCAAAGTTCGAGGCGAGGTAAAGTCGGTGTCTTAATAGGTGCTACTTTAGTTTTGGCAGTGATAAGTTTGATGAACACTTCTGCGTTTGGATTCGTGACTTTGTAATAAATGACCGCTGCATATGCTGATTGGCTTGCGTCACAGAATCCGTGCATTTCAATGGAAGACGTTTTTCGTGTTTGAATAAACCGAGGAATTGTGATTTGATTTACATTCTTCAATTGAGCCCTTATTTGGTTCCATCGGTTTGCTTGGCTTTCGGTTATAAGATCATCCCAACCTAAGTTGCTTGCCCAAAGTAATTGTATGAATATCTTAACTGTGATTGTAATGGCGGCTAACCAACCGAGCGGATCGAAAAGACGACTTGCTTCTGAAAGAATCGTTCGCTTGGATAATTGTTGTACGATGGGTAGGTCCGACATGAACGTGATTTCATCTGTTTCTGGATTCCAATTAACTCCTAGCACTTTGACAGAATGAGTTGATTGATGAGTGTGATCGTCTATTGACTTAGGCTGCGTATCCTTAAGTTCGTCTGATAATGAGTTAAGCAATGGTTGAAAATTTGACTTCCATTTTCTGAGTTGTAATCCATGTTTACTGAGTAGACTGATGACTGAATCCCTTAATTGATACGCTTCAGCAATGTCATCAGCACCTGTCATAAGATCATCTACGTACATATTTTCTGCAATGGCTTGAGCAGCAAGAGATGATGTAGCTTGATTTTGAACTGCTATTTCCTTTAACGTTCTTGTCGCTAAAAAAGGTGCTGATGCTAAACCATACGTAACAGTGCGTAGACGATAATGGCGAATTGGTTGTGTTGGATTCTCCCGCCAAACTATCTTTTGAAACTTCATGTCTTCATTGGCGACATTAATCTGGCGGTACATCTTTTCCACGTCGGCGGAAAGAGCAATAAAATTTTCACGAAAGCGCAGAAGAATTGAAAACAAAGTTTCTTGAACAGTAGGCCCCACTGCCAAACAGTCATTCAAAGAAATACCGGTAGTTGTTTTGGCGGAACCGTCGAATACAACTCTGAGTTTGGTTGTCGTGCTACCTTTCCGTAATACACCATGATGTGGCAAATAAAACCCTCCATCCTCGATTTCGTCTTGAGGGATTTCTTCCATGTGGTGAAGTTTCTCGTATTCCTGCATAAACTCATGGTATAACTTTGAGAATTCCAAATCACGAGTAAAGCGACGTTCCGTACCTCGAAGTCTTGCGATGGCCATGTTTAGCGATTGGCCTAATTTACTCGGCGAACTCTTGAATGGCAGGCGCACGATAAAACGTCCTTCTTGATCGACGTTTGTAGTGCTGGTAAAATGCTTTTCACTCAAACTCTCTTCGGCTGTTAAAAGATCTTGCGATGTACTAACTGACTCCAATTCCCAAAATTTCTTTAGCGTATGGTCGATGTCAATAATTTGTGGTGAGTTATTCGCGATTGTTGCCAATACTTGAACGTTGCTGTTGTTTGTTTTACTCACTTTTCCAGCAACTACCCATCCTAAACTTGTTTTTTGTAGAATCGGCTGATTTGGATTTATTTTTATCTGGCCTTCTTCCAGAAGATCAAAAAAATAATCAGCACCGATCAATATGTCGATATTGCCAGGATTATCAAATTGCGGGTCAGCGAGCTGTAGTTTGCGCCAGTAATTTCTGATTGCGTCACTTATTTCGATCGTAGGCAGCTCGCTAGTAATTTTGGGTAACACCAAAGCTTTTAATTCGATAGTTGAGTTAGGTTTAAATGATACATTCGGTATGATTGTTAGTGCCACTATTCCCTTTGTGATGCCAGCTCCTGATTGACCTACGCCACTGATGGAGAGTCGAGCATTGTTCCGTTTGAGACGTAACTGTTGAACACAAGCCTCTGTAACGAAGCTGGCCTGAGAACCAGAATCTAATAGTGCTATATATTTATGAAATCTGCCAGTCGCATCAATGACGTTAACTACTGCCGTTGGTAGAATTGAGTATATGTGATTCCCTTGTGAGCAGAGTGTAGTTACGGTTTCGGGTTCGTTGGAATTTTCATTAACCTCATTTAGTTGCTGAGGATCTGCGCCATGTAACAGTGTATGATGCTTTCTTTTACAGATGTGACATCGATATCTAGAAAGACATTTAAAAATTGGATGTTTCACGCTGAGGCAATTGTAACATCTTTCTTTTGCTTTTGCCCATTCTCTGCGCTGATTAGCATTGAGCTCGTTGAATACTTTGCATTGGAATAACGAATGAGTTTCGTTCTGGCACATCGCACACTTTGATGGATTTTCGTTGAGAGAAGGAGCCGCTGGGGTCCTGACTATGTGACCCTTGAGAACAGGTTTGGCCATTGTCCGCTTTGAGGTGGAAGCTAAGGATTCAAGAGTGTCAATCCTTTTAGCTAGGAATCCAAAAAAATCAGACAGACGTGGATTTTCTAAATCAGCAGCACTTTGAGCCCATAGAGATTTGGAGTTGTCATCTAGTTTCTTCATTAAGATGAAGATGAGCCATGGATCGCGAGACTCCGCATTTTCGCCTAGCGCCTTAAGCCCCCGAATTACCTCATCAGAAGTATCCATTAATGCCTTTAAGCTCGATGCGTTTGCGGTGTGGATTTGAGACTGTTCCATGAACGTTTTAATAAAAGAGGTTATAATATGTTTTTTCCTGTCATATCGATCCTTTAATTTATTTAGGGCACCGATGTAATTTCCCTCTGTGATCTTTATATGACGAAGTAACACTGCAGCTTCTCCACGCAACACTCCTTTCAAGTACTGAAATTTCTGTACTGCATTAAGAGAAGTGGATTCATGGATAGTCGTGCAGAACAAGTCATAGAATGACTGCCATTCTGCGTAATCACCAGCAAATGGAGGAATCTGAATTTTCGGTAATTTCACTTCGTTTTGTGTACCAGTCTGAGTTGCATTGAATGAATTTTCTAATGGTACGTTTATGCCTACTGTTCTTGACCGAATTTGCGTGTTAAGACCGGTAACTGCTTGATAATAGTTTTCTTCGTACACGGCATCAGAATTCTCTTTGTCGTCGAGAGCAAATATTTTATTTTCAATATAGGTGAATTCTTCCATGAGTTTCTCTACCCGCAGCAACCGCGTTCGAAACTCCTCAACAGGAATGTCCTCACTTGCTTCGCGGACGAATTTTAAAATATTCGTTAATTTTGTCTTATTGACCGAGCGTTGTTTTTTCAATGCTGCGAGCTCCATTATTTTTACACTATTATATTTAATTCACTTAAACTTTACGAAAACTTGAATACCGATTATTTGAATGTTCAAACTGATTGTTTCGATTTATTTTAATAGGTTACTAAATTGAACGTGAAGGTGACTTACGATTTTTGCATCAGTGAGTTCAACAAATTGGTAAAATTTTAAAGATGGACGACTCCACGTTGTCGTTTACTACTGATCCAAGATGGCTTCCTTGTTGCAGCTTTGATTTTACTTTAGATGACTCCACGTTTCGTATAAATACTGTTCCGATGATTTCTTCCTTTCGATTTGAGCTAACCGGTTGAATATCCGGCTCGAAGGACCAAATGATGGAATGCAAACTCTTGCACTTAATTTCCACGAGTAATGAGGTGAGAGTGGACTGTATCTAGTTCGAATAATGAAGATCCCCGTACAATATTTACACACTGTTTAAAAATTTTTATTTAGTAACAAATTTTATTTTTACAAGTTTTATTATTTTTATTTAATTCTGAATTTTATGTGTTCACATTGAATAGTGTTATAATAATAATGTCCGACAAAAAAAAGAAAGAACTACTGCACCAATTAAAATCTGGTGGACGAGGATGAAACTACAATTTATTTCTCGATATATTTCGAGATTCGAGATTATATAATTAAAAAAAGTATTAGAATTCATCTCCAAATTTGACAGATTATTTGTCAATTGAAAATTTAAGAATAAATTTTCAATTGGCAGACAAATTAATTATTTTTAGTTTTAATATTAAAGCTAGATATTATTGGATTTGGATTACATTAATTCAAGAGATAAGTATTGAATATATCTATAGAATATAATACATAATTACATATAATGAAAATATTTTGTTGTTTTCTTTCAGGTCAGCTGAAGTGATCCATTGAACTGATGAGGATTGTAGAACATGTATGATGATTTTTTGTGTTTTGTTTAGATTTTTAGTGTGATGTCTCAACAATAACAGCAAACAAGGGCAATCGTTTGCTGATGTAGTGAAAAAAGTGCCAAGTGTTATATTCAAACCAATTAATAGTCAAGGTGGTTTAAATGTAGAAAAAATGATAAGAGATAAAATTGATCCCGTTAGTAATAACATAAAAGTGTCAAGGTTGACAAAAAGTAGAGATGGTTCCGTCATAATTTCTTGTGATGACGTTGATTCAGCTGAAAAATTGAGGAATGTTGGCAAAGAACATTTTAATCAAGATTATGAGATTGATATATCAAAAGAAAGGAGATTGAGGAGTAGTTAAGATATGAGATCACGAGCGCAAAATAGTATGCATTTTAACATGAAGGTCAAAATTTGCATTTTTTGGAATCTTTTCATTTAAACGTCAACTTCGAGAGAGAGAGCGAGAATAAAAGATCGTCACATAAAAATATATAGTTAAGCCGCGAGTAACTTTTCTTCATATAGAAAATATATTTCATCTGAAATTTAACACATGTTAACAAGAGGGTAGACAGGGTAAACTGTATATGAATACATTGCATATACATAAAGATCGCCAATTAATTCATTACATACAATGTGCATGATATTCTCTTACCCAAACGTTTGACTACAATTTTAAGATATGTACGACAGTAAAAAAAAATAAACTTAGATGAACGAATATTTAATGAAATAATAAAACATAATACTAAATTCTCTCTCTCTTTATATATTATTCATACAGAATTATTTCAAATATGATGTTAAGATTGCAGATCTTGTGTGTGATGTTTGCAATAAATAAAAGATAGAGAGAGAATAAAAGATTGTCACATAAAAATATATAGTTAAACTGCGAGTAATATTTCTTCATACAGAAAATATATTTTTTCTGAAACTTAATACAAGCTAACTAGGGAGTAGAAAGGTTAAATTGTATACGAATATATAGTATATACATAAAGAGTGTTAATTTATATTCAATGTGCATGATATTCTCTTACCTACACGTTTAATTACAATTTTAAGATATGTAAGACAGTAAAAAAATAAATTTAGATGAATGAATACGGAACAAAATAATGTAATGTAGCAGTAAACTCTCATTCTCTATATATTACTTATACAGAAATATTTAAAATATGTTACCGATCGCTGACCTTGTGTGTATATGACGTCTGTATTAAATAAACAGATAATTTTTTTTTTAAAGCGTATTATATTTTATTTGATAATATAAACGTATGGAAATTTAATTTCGATGATGTAATAACTTTATGCATGGTGAAATATTTTTATAACAGCAGTATATCGTCGGACTATATTATATAGAAATATATAAAATATGTTATAACTTTGTCTCGCATGCATATGATGTACATAATATACGCACATATAATAAATGCAAATTTATTAAAAACGAATAAATTATTTAGACTAATTGAAATGTAGAACGAATAAACTTTTAAAACCTACTAAAATTATTATGTTGGTATAATAGCCATCACATAATGTAACAACAACAAACACATGAATTCTTATTTTGATAAAATTAAAAGTTTATCGATCGTTGACATTGCGAAAAAAAAAGATTAAAAAGCAAATTAATTATTTAGGATAATTAAAATGTATGAAAATTCTATTTTTGATGATGCAATAACTTTATTCACGATGAAATTGTACATATGTGTGGTTTACTATTGTAGTTTATATATACTTTTATTTAAAAGAATGAAACGCGTTCGATCTTGTTCCGCTTATTAAAAAGCAAATTAATTATTTAGGATAATTAAAATGTACGGAAATTCTATTTTTGATGATGCAATAATGTTATTCATGACGAAATATTTTTTAATAGTAACATTTTTTCATTCTTGCAGCTAATTACCTATGTATATACAATTCGTGAGAGATAACATATGTGTGTTTATGTGTGAATAAAAATGAAATTAGTATAACACAGCTGTAAATTCTCTCTCATTCTCTTTTTAATATTTTACGGAAATATATAAGATTTAAGTTCACTGATCGGTCGATCTTGTATGCAATTATGCATACGTTTTTTAATATAAAAGAAAATAAAAGTTTATTAATATGTCGACACATATATTCATGCAATATATAAAAGGCATATTTTAGTTGAAAATTAGTTTGTTATCATCAGTATTTATGATTGAACACATATTACGGCGAGCACTTTTCAACCATAATATTGTTATTAATTTATCATATAATTCGCTAAGTTAATAAGTGCTTAAAAACTATATAAACACAGTGTTTTTGATTTAACTTTCATTATTTAAATATAATTAGAAGCGTAAACTTGTACTATTTTATATAAACAATAACAATAGAGTTCAGCAGGTATTAACAGTATTTGATAATTAATTTATATTATATTAAAAATTATTAAGTGGAGTGATCATAATACTTAAAATAACAAAATTGTGAAAATGCCTAAAATAAGTCAATTAGTAAACAAAACTAAATCGGCCCTGCTTAGTGCTACCCAAAATCCTGAGTTGTTACAAGACACCATTAAGGAATGCAGTAAAAATTTAAAATTTCTTCGAAATAAGCTACAAAAATGTACCACATTAGGAGGAAAAAATCAAACTCAATGTGCTATTGGCTTATTAACAGGATTTCGTACTCAAATGAAAATGATGCGAAAGAATAAAAAAGTGCAAAAATATCCATCAAGACGCATAAATTGTGAATATGTACAAACGGCTTTCCAAAATCGAATTAAAACTTTAGTTATAATTAACTTGACTCACATAGATCCAATCAGCTTTCTAGATGATTGTCAGAAAACTTTTCACCTTCGCATTAAAAAGTTATTAAAAAATGAAACTGCTTTGAAAGTAAATGGAATTTTCTGCGGTGAATTTAAAATTTATAATGGTGGCGAAGATAATTTTGAATTTAAATATATGAATACAAAAAATCATGTACTCTACAAAGATACAAACATTAATGCGTGGTTTGTTAAAAATATTAAAGAAATTATATTAAAAGATCTCGAAGAGTTCCAAGAGAAGCAAAGCGGTTGGACTATATCTGCAGTCGTTAACTTAACTATGAACATTAATAAATTTACACCACAACTGGGGTCATCTTACATTGAGTTGCCGGATGAAATTAAAAAAAAAGAGGCGTGCATCAACGTTAAAAATTCTGATGACGCTTGTTTCGCATGGTCTTTAATGGCAGCATTATATCCGGTGAAAAGAGATCCGCAACGCACAACCAAATATCATCACTACTCTAAGGAATTCAATTTAACTGGAATACAATTCCCAATGACGATCAATCAAATTCCACGATTTGAAAAACAGAACAATATTTCAATTAATGTTTATATATTGAAGCAACTAAAGGCTGAAAATTATATCACATTGCCAACATATTTAACGAAAAGTAAAAGAGATAGGCATGTGAATTTACTCTTAGTTCAAAATACGTACGAACTGGTTGAAGATGATGAAAATGTACTACGAAGTGAGTTTGTGCCGATTAAATATCATTACGTATGGATTAAAAATCTTTCTCGATTGTTATCATCACAATTGGGGAATAGACATGGACAAAAATATTTCTGTGATCGATGTCTTCACTATTTCCATTCAATGGGAATATTATTAAAACATGAGGAGAACTGTAGTAAACAAAACAATTGTAAAATCAGGCTACCAACAAATGAACAAAAAAACGCTAAGTTTAAAAATTTTAAAAATAAAATAGCTACACCATTCATAATTTACGCAGATTTAGAATGTTTATTGAAAAAAGTAGAAATTAATAATAAATATCAAAATCATGAGCCGTGTAATATTGGTTATTATATGAAATGCTCATATGATAACAAACTATCATACTACAAATCATACCGTGGTGAGGATTGTACATCTTGGTTTAGTAAAGAACTAGCATGTTTAGCGAAATTTGTTGATGAAGTGTTGCGTAATCCTATAGAAATGGATCTTCTTACAGAAGAAGAATATTCTTCGTTTAAAACAGCGTCACTGTGTCATATATGCGAGAAACCTTTTAATCTTGATGATGTAAGGGTTCGTGATCACTGCCATTTCACAGGCAAGTTTAGAGGGGCCGCGCATAATAATTGTAATATAAATTATAAAGATGGTCACACGGTACCAATTGTTTTTCATAATCTAAGTGGTTACGATTCACATTTTATTATAGAAAATGTGGCATCTGATATACCAGGTAGAGTAGATTTACTACCAATCAACAAGGAGAAATATATTTCATTTACAAAACATTTAAATTTTCATTTAACCAAATTTCGATTTATAGATTCCTTTAGATTTATGGATAAAAGTTTAGATGAATTATCATCATACTTGACCACTTTCAATAATTTAAAATCACAGTTTCCATTAATTTCAGAAGACAAATTTTTATTGTTAACTAAAAAGGGAGTTTATCCATATGACTATTTTGATAGTTCTCAAAAATTTTTAGAAGAACAGCTCCCACAGATTGAACAATTCTATAATAAATTAAATGATAGTAATATTAGCGAAAAAGAATATGCACATGCTCAAAATGTATGGAGTAAATTTAATATATGTGATTTAGGTGAATATTCGGATCTATATCTTAAAACTGATGTATTATTATTAGCAGATGTTTTCGAAGAGTTTCGTCATAGTTCTCATAAAACGTATGGTTTAGATCCCGCACACTATTTTACACTTCCTGGGTACACTTGGGATGCTATGTTAAAGTATACTAATAAATCTTTAGAGCTACTTACAGATATTGATATGTTAATGTTCGTAGAACGGGGAATTAGAGGAGGCTTGAGTCAGTGTACAAAGCGTTACTCTAAAGCCAATAATAAATATTGTAAAGATTATAATCCTAATAAAGAATCAACTTATTTAATGTATAATGATATTAATAATCAATACGGTTGGGCAATGTCACAATATTTACCTTTCGGGGGTTTCAAGTGGGTAGAAGATCCAAATTTTAACGTAACACTAATTGCAGATGATTCTGAAAAGGGATATATTTTAGAAGTAGATATAGAGTATCCTAATGAATTACATGAGAGTCATAATGACTTACCATTTTGCCCTGAACATAAGTGTGGTCCAGGAACGAAAGAGGAAAAATTGATGGCTACACTCGATAATAAGGCGAAATATATTATTCACTATAGAAACCTAAAACAAGCTATCCTGTATGGTTTAAAAATAACAAAAATCTACAAGATTCTTGAATTTGACTAATCTCCATGGTTAAAGCCATATATAGATTTAAATACCAGGTTACGGTCACTTGCGAAGAATGAGTTTGAGAAAAACCTCTTCAAACTAATGAATAATGCAGTCTTTGGCAAAACTATGGAAAATGTTCGAAAACATAGTATTGTAAAATTGGTGACTACGTGGTTAGGAAGATTCGGCGCAGAAGCTTTAATTTCAAAACCTGAATTTAAGTCTTCTACTATTTTTAATGAAAATTTAGTTGCTATTGAATTAAATAAATCAGAAATCTTTTTTAATAAGCCGATTTATATTGGAATGTGTATTTTGGATTTGGCAAAAATATCACTTTATGACTTTCATTATGGCTACATGATCCCACAATTTGTTCAGAATAGTAAAATTTGTTATACAGATACAGATAGCCTCATCTATGAAATAACCTGCCCTGACGTTTATGAAATCATTAAGAAAGATTGCTATACACATTTTGATACAAGTGACTATCCTAGTAATAATATTTGGGGGATTCCTTCTGTAAATAAAAAAGTGCCCGGCATTATGAAAGATGAGAACAATGGTACTATTATGACTGAGTTTGTCGGATTGAGATCAAAAATGTATGCATATAGGGTTCAGGGGGGAGACAATGAGCGGAGTATAGAAAATAAAAAAGCTAAAGGGATAAAAAAACAGGTTGTGAAATGTAGTATTACATTTGATGATTATGTGAACTGTTTAAATAACGAAAAAATTAAAGTTATAACGCAAAATTTAATTCGATCGAAAAAACATGATGTTAGTTCATTTAGTCAAACCAAAACAGCACTTAACCCCCACGATGATAAAAGATTTCTTATTAAAGGAGATGTTGAAACTTTAGCGTGGGGCCATTATAAAATAATGCAGATTGATTAATGGTAACTTCATTATTATTATATAAATTATGAATGGCGTATATTTAAAGCTATAAAATAAATGATTATAAGTTTAAGTAAACTAAAATATCTATAAACGAAAAAATAATAATTAGTTTAAGTTTAATTTAAATATGTACTTGTTATTAAAACAACAAATTTTTGTAAATACATAGTTCATTTTAATAATAATAAATATAAAAGAATGGGAGTGGATGAAAATTTATGACTTTTATTTAAAAATATTTAATTACTGATTTAATGGTGAATAGGTCTATTATTATAAATAAAAAAAAATAAAAAAATAAAAAATAAAAAAAATAAAAACATGATAATTTATGTAAAAAATAAATAATAATGACCTAATATAACACGTGTCACTCGAGACACGTGGCACGACTATCTCAATCAATCACGACCTGTCAAGACGATGATCGATCGACATGTCACGTGTTATGACTGTCCAGGGTCGATGAGTCACGACCTTGGTATGTCAATGTCACTGGTCAAAACCAAAAGTTCACCCTGCCAAAGCGCCTCTGGAAACATGAAAAAAAAAAAAAAAAAAAAAAAAAAAAAAAAAAAAAAAATAAAAATAAAAAAAAATAAAAAAAAAAAAAAAATAAAAAAAAAAAAAAAAAAATAAAAAAAAAATAAAAAAAAAATAAAAAAAAATAAAAAAATAAAAACACGATAATTTATGTGAAAAATAAATAATAATGACATAATATAACACGCGTCACTCGAGCGGGAACCAAGCGTCGCAGCGGGACCTGTCAAGACGATGATCGATCGACATGTCACGTGTCATGACCGTCCAGGGTCGATGAGTCACGACCTTGGTATGTCAATGTCTTCGCCCAAAACCAATAGTTCATCCACCAGCGCTTGGCCCCCTCCACCGCCTCCGTCGCGCCCAACGAATATCTCAATCAATCACGACCTGTCAAGGCGATGATTGATCGACATGTCACGTGTCGTGACAGTTCAGGTTGATGAGTCACGATCTTGGTATGCCAACGTCTTCGCTCAAAACCAATAGTTCATCCGCCAGTGCTTGACCCCTGCCTCCGCTGCGCCCCGCCTCCTCCGTGACCAGCCCTGCCTGCCGCGTCCAGCCACGCCCCGCCGTGCCCCGCCTCCGCCGTGCCCAGCCTCGCCCCGCCCCGCCGCGGCCGCGCCCCCGCCCTCGCCGGGGCCCCCGCCCTCGCCGGGGCCCCCGCCCTCGCCGGGGCCCCCGCCTTGCCTTGTAAAGACGAACGCGATTGGCGCCTTCGGCGCCAATCGCGTTCGTCTTCGCCGCCTCCGCCCCACCCCGCCCCGCCATGGCCACCGCACCTAGTCTAGGCACGCGATTGGCGCCTTCGCCCATGGCGGGGGCGGGGCGGGGCGGGGCGGGGCGGAGGCGGCGAAGCCTTGCCTTGTAAAAACGAACGCGAATGGCGCCTTCGGCGCCAATCGCGTGCCTAGACTAGGTGCGGTGGCCATGGCGGGGCGGGGCGGGGCGGAGGCGGCGAAGACGAACGCGATTGGCGCCGAAGGCGCCAATCGCGTTCGTCTTTACAAGGCAAGGCGGGGGCCCCGGCGAGGGCGGGGGCCCCGGCGAGGGCGGGGGCGCGGCCGCGGCGGGGCGGGGCGAGGCTGGGCACGGCGGAGGCGGGGCACGGCGGGGCGTGGCTGGACGCGGCAGGCAGGGCTGGTCACGGAGGAGGCGGGGCGCAGCGGAGGCAGGGGTCAAGCACTGGCGGATGAACTATTGGTTTTGAGCGAAGACGTTGGCATACCAAGATCGTGACTCATCAACCTGAACTGTCACGACACGTGACATGTCGATCAATCATCGCCTTGACAGGTCGTGATTGATTGAGATATTCGTTGGGCGCGACGGAGGCGGTGGAGGGGGCCAAGCGCTGGTGGATGAACTATTGGTTTTGGGCGAAGACATTGACATACCAAGGTCGTGACTCATCGACCCTGGACGGTCATGACACGTGACATGTCGATCGATCATCGTCTTGACAGGTCCCGCTGCGACGCTTGGTTCCCGCTCGAGTGACGCGTGTTATATTATGTCATTATTATTTATTTTTCACATAAATTATCGTGTTTTTATTTTTTTATTTTTTTTTATTTTTTTTTTATTTTTTTTTTATTTTTTTTTTTTTTTTTTTATTTTTTTTTTTTTTTTATTTTTTTTTATTTTTATTTTTTTTTTTTTTTTTTTTTTTTTTTTTTTTTTTTTTTCATGTTTCCAGAGGCGCTTTGGCAGGGTGAACTTTTGGTTTTGACCAGTGACATTGACATACCAAGGTCGTGACTCATCGACCCTGGACAGTCATAACACGTGACATGTCGATCGATCATCGTCTTGACAGGTCGTGATTGATTGAGATAGTCGTGCCACGTGTCTCGAGTGACACGTGTTATATTAGGTCATTATTATTTATTTTTTACATAAATTATCATGTTTTTATTTTTTTTATTTTTTATTTTTTTATTTTTTTTTATTTATAATAATAGACCTATTCACCATTAAATCAGTAATTAAATATTTTTAAATAAAAGTCATAAATTTTCATCCACTCCCATTCTTTTATATTTATTATTATTAAAATGAACTATGTATTTACAAAAATTTGTTGTTTTAATAACAAGTACATATTTAAATTAAACTTAAACTAATTATTATTTTTTCGTTTATAGATATTTTAGTTTACTTAAACTTATAATCATTTATTTTATAGCTTTAAATATACGCCATTCATAATTTATATAATAATAATGAAGTTACCATTAATCAATCTGCATTATTTTATAATGGCCCCACGCTAAAGTTTCAACATCTCCTTTAATAAGAAATCTTTTATCATCGTGGGGGTTAAGTGCTGTTTTGGTTTGACTAAATGAACTAACATCATGTTTTTTCGATCGAATTAAATTTTGCGTTATAACTTTAATTTTTTCGTTATTTAAACAGTTCACATAATCATCAAATGTAATACTACATTTCACAACCTGTTTTTTTATCCCTTTAGCTTTTTTATTTTCTATACTCCGCTCATTGTCTCCCCCCTGAACCCTATATGCATACATTTTTGATCTCAATCCGACAAACTCAGTCATAATAGTACCATTGTTCTCATCTTTCATAATGCCGGGCACTTTTTTATTTACAGAAGGAATCCCCCAAATATTATTACTAGGATAGTCACTTGTATCAAAATGTGTATAGCAATCTTTCTTAATGATTTCATAAACGTCAGGGCAGGTTATTTCATAGATGAGGCTATCTGTATCTGTATAACAAATTTTACTATTCTGAACAAATTGTGGGATCATGTAGCCATAATGAAAGTCATAAAGTGATATTTTTGCCAAATCCAAAATACACATTCCAATATAAATCGGCTTATTAAAAAAGATTTCTGATTTATTTAATTCAATAGCAACTAAATTTTCATTAAAAATAGTAGAAGACTTAAATTCAGGTTTTGAAATTAAAGCTTCTGCGCCGAATCTTCCTAACCACGTAGTCACCAATTTTACAATACTATGTTTTCGAACATTTTCCATAGTTTTGCCAAAGACTGCATTATTCATTAGTTTGAAGAGGTTTTTCTCAAACTCATTCTTCGCAAGTGACCGTAACCTGGTATTTAAATCTATATATGGCTTTAACCATGGAGATTAGTCAAATTCAAGAATCTTGTAGATTTTTGTTATTTTTAAACCATACAGGATAGCTTGTTTTAGGTTTCTATAGTGAATAATATATTTCGCCTTATTATCGAGTGTAGCCATCAATTTTTCCTCTTTCGTTCCTGGACCACACTTATGTTCAGGGCAAAATGGTAAGTCATTATGACTCTCATGTAATTCATTAGGATACTCTATATCTACTTCTAAAATATATCCCTTTTCAGAATCATCTGCAATTAGTGTTACGTTAAAATTTGGATCTTCTACCCACTTGAAACCCCCGAAAGGTAAATATTGTGACATTGCCCAACCGTATTGATTATTAATATCATTATACATTAAATAAGTTGATTCTTTATTAGGATTATAATCTTTACAATATTTATTATTGGCTTTAGAGTAACGCTTTGTACACTGACTCAAGCCTCCTCTAATTCCCCGTTCTACGAACATTAACATATCAATATCTGTAAGTAGCTCTAAAGATTTATTAGTATACTTTAACATAGCATCCCAAGTGTACCCAGGAAGTGTAAAATAGTGTGCGGGATCTAAACCATACGTTTTATGAGAACTATGACGAAACTCTTCGAAAACATCTGCTAATAATAATACATCAGTTTTAAGATATAGATCCGAATATTCACCTAAATCACATATATTAAATTTACTCCATACATTTTGAGCATGTGCATATTCTTTTTCGCTAATATTACTATCATTTAATTTATTATAGAATTGTTCAATCTGTGGGAGCTGTTCTTCTAAAAATTTTTGAGAACTATCAAAATAGTCATATGGATAAACTCCCTTTTTAGTTAACAATAAAAATTTGTCTTCTGAAATTAATGGAAACTGTGATTTTAAATTATTGAAAGTGGTCAAGTATGATGATAATTCATCTAAACTTTTATCCATAAATCTAAAGGAATCTATAAATCGAAATTTGGTTAAATGAAAATTTAAATGTTTTGTAAATGAAATATATTTCTCCTTGTTGATTGGTAGTAAATCTACTCTACCTGGTATATCAGATGCCACATTTTCTATAATAAAATGTGAATCGTAACCACTTAGATTATGAAAAACAATTGGTACCGTGTGACCATCTTTATAATTTATATTACAATTATTATGCGCGGCCCCTCTAAACTTGCCTGTGAAATGGCAGTGATCACGAACCCTTACATCATCAAGATTAAAAGGTTTCTCGCATATATGACACAGTGACGCTGTTTTAAACGAAGAATATTCTTCTTCTGTAAGAAGATCCATTTCTATAGGATTACGCAACACTTCATCAACAAATTTCGCTAAACATGCTAGTTCTTTACTAAACCAAGATGTACAATCCTCACCACGGTATGATTTGTAGTATGATAGTTTGTTATCATATGAGCATTTCATATAATAACCAATATTACACGGCTCATGATTTTGATATTTATTATTAATTTCTACTTTTTTCAATAAACATTCTAAATCTGCGTAAATTATGAATGGTGTAGCTATTTTATTTTTAAAATTTTTAAACTTAGCGTTTTTTTGTTCATTTGTTGGTAGCCTGATTTTACAATTGTTTTGTTTACTACAGTTCTCCTCATGTTTTAATAATATTCCCATTGAATGGAAATAGTGAAGACATCGATCACAGAAATATTTTTGTCCATGTCTATTCCCCAATTGTGATGATAACAATCGAGAAAGATTTTTAATCCATACGTAATGATATTTAATCGGCACAAACTCACTTCGTAGTACATTTTCATCATCTTCAACCAGTTCGTACGTATTTTGAACTAAGAGTAAATTCACATGCCTATCTCTTTTACTTTTCGTTAAATATGTTGGCAATGTGATATAATTTTCAGCCTTTAGTTGCTTCAATATATAAACATTAATTGAAATATTGTTCTGTTTTTCAAATCGTGGAATTTGATTGATCGTCATTGGGAATTGTATTCCAGTTAAATTGAATTCCTTAGAGTAGTGATGATATTTGGTTGTGCGTTGCGGATCTCTTTTCACCGGATATAATGCTGCCATTAAAGACCATGCGAAACAAGCGTCATCAGAATTTTTAACGTTGATGCACGCCTCTTTTTTTTTAATTTCATCCGGCAACTCAATGTAAGATGACCCCAGTTGTGGTGTAAATTTATTAATGTTCATAGTTAAGTTAACGACTGCAGATATAGTCCAACCGCTTTGCTTCTCTTGGAACTCTTCGAGATCTTTTAATATAATTTCTTTAATATTTTTAACAAACCACGCATTAATGTTTGTATCTTTGTAGAGTACATGATTTTTTGTATTCATATATTTAAATTCAAAATTATCTTCGCCACCATTATAAATTTTAAATTCACCGCAGAAAATTCCATTTACTTTCAAAGCAGTTTCATTTTTTAATAACTTTTTAATGCGAAGGTGAAAAGTTTTCTGACAATCATCTAGAAAGCTGATTGGATCTATGTGAGTCAAGTTAATTATAACTAAAGTTTTAATTCGATTTTGGAAAGCCGTTTGTACATATTCACAATTTATGCGTCTTGATGGATATTTTTGCACTTTTTTATTCTTTCGCATCATTTTCATTTGAGTACGAAATCCTGTTAATAAGCCAATAGCACATTGAGTTTGATTTTTTCCTCCTAATGTGGTACATTTTTGTAGCTTATTTCGAAGAAATTTTAAATTTTTACTGCATTCCTTAATGGTGTCTTGTAACAACTCAGGATTTTGGGTAGCACTAAGCAGGGCCGATTTAGTTTTGTTTACTAATTGACTTATTTTAGGCATTTTCACAATTTTGTTATTTTAAGTATTATGATCACTCCACTTAATAATTTTTAATATAATATAAATTAATTATCAAATACTGTTAATACCTGCTGAACTCTATTGTTATTGTTTATATAAAATAGTACAAGTTTACGCTTCTAATTATATTTAAATAATGAAAGTTAAATCAAAAACACTGTGTTTATATAGTTTTTAAGCACTTATTAACTTAGCGAATTATATGATAAATTAATAACAATATTATGGTTGAAAAGTGCTCGCCGTAATATGTGTTCAATCATAAATACTGATGATAACAAACTAATTTTCAACTAAAATATGCCTTTTATATATTGCATGAATATATGTGTCGACATATTAATAAACTTTTATTTTCTTTTATATTAAAAAACGTATGCATAATTGCATACAAGATCGACCGATCAGTGAACTTAAATCTTATATATTTCCGTAAAATATTAAAAAGAGAATGAGAGAGAATTTACAGCTGTGTTATACTAATTTCATTTTTATTCACACATAAACACACATATGTTATCTCTCACGAATTGTATATACATAGGTAATTAGCTGCAAGAATGAAAAAATGTTACTATTAAAAAATATTTCGTCATGAATAACATTATTGCATCATCAAAAATAGAATTTCCGTACATTTTAATTATCCTAAATAATTAATTTGCTTTTTAATAAGCGGAACAAGATCGAACGCGTTTCATTCTTTTAAATAAAAGTATATATAAACTACAATAGTAAACCACACATATGTACAATTTCATCGTGAATAAAGTTATTGCATCATCAAAAATAGAATTTTCATACATTTTAATTATCCTAAATAATTAATTTGCTTTTTAATCTTTTTTTTTCGCAATGTCAACGATCGATAAACTTTTAATTTTATCAAAATAAGAATTCATGTGTTTGTTGTTGTTACATTATGTGATGGCTATTATACCAACATAATAATTTTAGTAGGTTTTAAAAGTTTATTCGTTCTACATTTCAATTAGTCTAAATAATTTATTCGTTTTTAATAAATTTGCATTTATTATATGTGCGTATATTATGTACATCATATGCATGCGAGACAAAGTTATAACATATTTTATATATTTCTATATAATATAGTCCGACGATATACTGCTGTTATAAAAATATTTCACCATGCATAAAGTTATTACATCATCGAAATTAAATTTCCATACGTTTATATTATCAAATAAAATATAATACGCTTTAAAAAAAAAATTATCTGTTTATTTAATACAGACGTCATATACACACAAGGTCAGCGATCGGTAACATATTTTAAATATTTCTGTATAAGTAATATATAGAGAATGAGAGTTTACTGCTACATTACATTATTTTGTTCCGTATTCATTCATCTAAATTTATTTTTTTACTGTCTTACATATCTTAAAATTGTAATTAAACGTGTAGGTAAGAGAATATCATGCACATTGAATATAAATTAACACTCTTTATGTATATACTATATATTCGTATACAATTTAACCTTTCTACTCCCTAGTTAGCTTGTATTAAGTTTCAGAAAAAATATATTTTCTGTATGAAGAAATATTACTCGCAGTTTAACTATATATTTTTATGTGACAATCTTTTATTCTCTCTCTATCTTTTATTTATTGCAAACATCACACACAAGATCTGCAATCTTAACATCATATTTGAAATAATTCTGTATGAATAATATATAAAGAGAGAGAGAATTTAGTATTATGTTTTATTATTTCATTAAATATTCGTTCATCTAAGTTTATTTTTTTTTACTGTCGTACATATCTTAAAATTGTAGTCAAACGTTTGGGTAAGAGAATATCATGCACATTGTATGTAATGAATTAATTGGCGATCTTTATGTATATGCAATGTATTCATATACAGTTTACCCTGTCTACCCTCTTGTTAACATGTGTTAAATTTCAGATGAAATATATTTTCTATATGAAGAAAAGTTACTCGCGGCTTAACTATATATTTTTATGTGACGATCTTTTATTCTCGCTCTCTCTCTCGAAGTTGACGTTTAAATGAAAAGATTCCAAAAAATGCAAATTTTGACCTTCATGTTAAAATGCATACTATTTTGCGCTCGTGATCTCATATCTTAACTACTTTGAGGGTAAAAATTATAAATATATCTGAAAAATTAAGTGATCAAGAATTGATTAATAGTTTAAAGCAACAAAACGATCTATTAAAAAATAGTGAAATTAATGTTAAAGTGATGTATAAAACCAATAGAAGATATAAACCTTTTAATGCGGTTATAGAAGTGGATGTGGATGTATATAATGTATTAATTTTTACTGGAAAAGTTAATTTAGGATGGGATAAATGTGCTGTATTTGATGGAATTTTTATTAGAAGATGCTACAAATGTTTAGGTTTTGGGCATAAAAGTGCGGTGTGTAATGGAAATAATATTTGTGCTGAGTGTGCTGAAGTTAGAGAAGGCCAACATTTATGCTCGAATGATAATAAAAAATGTGTTAATTGTATTAAAGCGAATAATGAGACAAACTTGAATTTGAATATAGATCACAGTGCTCTGGATATTCTTAAGTGCAATGTTTACCAGAGGAAAATTAAAGCAGAAAGAAGAAAGCTTTTCTAGCAATCAGAAACCAGTATTAATACCAGATTAAATGAAGTGCAATGTATTTATTTGAATATTCGAGGTGTAATCAACAACTTTAGTGAACTTGAAGTGATTTTGAATATGGAGAAACCGGATTTTGTATGTTTGACCGAGACTCATTTAGTTGAAGAAGACGAGGATGATATTGTTATGATGGATAATTATAAAACCGTAAGATCTGATTCTTCATCAAGACATACGGGTGGTGTTATGATATTTATTAAGAATAAATGGAAGTATGAGATTATCAAAAAAGTGACGTTAAGCTTTGAACTATGGTATTTAGCATTAAAGCTTAAATTGGGCAATATTACACTCTACTTAGCAGTGTTATACAGGGCTAATGGCTATTTGAATATGAGTGCAAATTTTTTTGAAGATTTTAAGGATATTATGGATGAATTATGTGAGTTTAGCGAAAAAGTAATTCTGGTTGGTGACTTTAACATTAATTGGTATAATAATAATTTTGCTAAATTAAAAACTGAGAATATAATTTGTGATAGTGGATTTAGACAAATAGTAAATCAATATACTAGAATTGATGGTGAATCAAAATCATTAATTGACTTTGCGATAGTTAATGATTGGTATAACATAGCTGCTCTGGTTGATGATGATATAAAAATAAGTGATCATGAATCAATAAGAATAAGAATTAATGAACATATTACTCCGGATAGTGAACAAAAGCTAATAAAATATTTGGATTATAATAAAGATAAATTCAGAGAGAAAGTAATTCATAGTGATATGATGAACTTTTACTACTTGGACTGTGACTTTAATAATGAAATATTTTTTGATAACTTAAAAATAATAATGAATGATTTTATCTTGATGAAGTGCGTAAATATTAATAATAATCAATGGTTTTCTGATGAATTAAAATATCTTAAAAATAGAAAAGATATTCAGTATAAAGTGGCAGTTTTTTCTAATAATGAATATGAGTGGAATGAATATAAAAGATTAAGGAATTATTATAAAAATGAACTAAATAGAGTGAAAAATAGATTCATTATGGATAGAATTGATATTTCGTCAGATCAAAGGTACATGTGGAGAACAATAAAGACTCTAGTATTGAAGAAACAGCATAAAGAAATTGGTGATATCGTGTTCAACAATGTATTGTATGACCAAGATTGGTGAATAATAAATAAATTCAAAACAAAACTAACATAAGAAAATGGGACAAAATTTAGTTTAAAATAATAAGAGATCAACACACATGTTTTGCACATGTTTTATTGTTAACAAAAAAAAAAAACTTTCCATTAAACCTATATACATAATCAAATATACATATTTTGGTTTTCCCATTTCTTTCTCTTCTTTCCTTATATACTTATTTTTCCCCTTCCAATATTATAAATTTTAGTTTTAAGTTTTTTTGTTATTATGTAAACCTACACACACACATTTTTTAAAATATAATATATAAACCCAAAAAAAAAATAGTTATGATTATTAATAAATATATCGTTTGAAAAGTAGTTTCGTTTCGTTTTTTTATCCAAAAAAAATTTGTTGTGATTATCCCGAACATTTTGGTCCTATCCAAGCCGGATAAAGTTAAAGAAAACAGATTATTGATGAAGTAAACAGCAAATATTATTAATAATTTGCAAATAATAACATTTATTGAACCACATATTGATAAATCCAGTTAATCCAAACCTATACAACCAGGTTCAAATAAATTATTATAAATGTGCCAAATAAATGTGCCAAATAAAGTGCCAACAAAGTAGCTAGTTACTTCAGATAAACATATGTGTAATTAAAAATAGTGCAAAAAAAAAAATATAAATAAAACAACAATCAACAAAGTTCCATAATCCATTATTAATCGTGTCAACTCAGCCAATATTTAAGTCGCAGATCAACAATCAACAAAGTTCCAGAATCCATTATTAATCGTTTCAACTCAGCCAATATTTAAGTCGCAGATCAACAATCAACAAAACACGAGTCTACCAGTACACCAGTCTACTAAGGTACCAAATTGTTTGATTTTTTTTTTTTTTTTTTTTTGATTTTTGGCCTGTGAAGTAGGCCACACTAGCCCGTGAAGTAGGCCACACTTTTATTCAATGAAGTAACGGACCATCCCATCATAATTTGAGTAGAAGGAGAGGCATGGCCTCTAGCTCGGAGGAGCCTGATCGAGGTACCAGAGCCCGAAGAGGGACCGATGGAGAAATGGCCGCAATACCCCCTTGGAAAGCGGGGAATAAGCAACTGGAAACGGATCTACGAGGCGATGTTGAAAGCACCATTTTACTACCCAGAGGGGGCAATGCTATCATAACTGCATCCGGTGCACCTTGGGTAGAAGGAAAGAGTGGAAGGCGTAGATTGAGAAGAGGGAAGCGGCCAAGAAAGAGAACGCAAAATAATGCGGTGGTCGTCAAACCAGTCGGCGGGAAAACGTACGCTGAGGTCCTTGGTGCCATCCGACGAAACGTGTGCCCGGATGACCCTGAACTTGCAATTAGGGTCATAAGAAAGGCCAACGATGGAAGAGTTCTCCTCGAGCTAGATCGCGGTGTAAATCTCGAGAAGCTGAAGGACACTGTACAAGCGGCGATAGGAAACGATGGAGTGGTACGCGGCCTGATACCTCGGCTAAAAATTGAAGTCCTTGACTTGGATAGCCTTACCACCGAGCAAGAGGTGATGACGGCGGTTAAGCGTGATTCTGGCGATGTTGCTACAGGTGAAGTCAAAGTATCGCTATTCAAAGCTGATAAGCGGGAGCAAAGGAAAGCGGTCATTGAACTAGATGATCTAGCCGCTAACAATCTGCTTGCTCGAGGGCGTATTAAGATTGGCTGGGTCTCTGGACGCATTAGGGTGAGAGCCGAGGTACAGAAATGCTACAAGTGCCAAGGATATGGACATATCAGGAATAACTGTGCAGGTCCTGACCGTAGCAATAAGTGCTGGAAGTGTGGCGAGAGTGGGCATAAGGCCGCGGTGTGCGAATCGCAACCAATATGCTATACATGCACTGGGAAACCTGGTGGTAACAACCATGTGCAAGGATCAGGTGGCTGCGAGACCTTCCAAAGGTTCCTGCGGCGAGCGAAGGGAGGTAATAATCGCTCATGAAGGTCCTTCAAGGAAACTTGAACGGATGTAGAGCTGCGCAAGACCTATTGACGCAGCTTGCCTGTGAGGCAGAAGTCCAGGTAGCAGTCGTTTGCGAGCAATACCAGAACAGAGTTTGCACAAATTGGTTCTCAGATCCTTTGGGAACTGCAGCAATATGGGTGGTCGATAACCATAAAGTGCGCATCGATGCCCACGGCTCTGGAAATGGCTTCGTCTGGATAAGAAGTCGAAATGTTACATTCTTTAGTGTGTATCTTTCACCGAACGATACGATCTCGGAGTTTCAATCCAAACTGAATGAACTAGAGGACTCTGCTCGTGATGTATCAGGAGAATTGGTGCTAGCCGGAGATTTCAATGCTCGTGCATTAGAATGGGGCATGCCACACCAAGATACCAGGGGGAGACATATACTGGAGATGGCCTCAAGACTGGATCTATGCGTGTTAAATGAGGGATCTACGCCAACATACCGAAGGCCAGGTTTCGGCAACTCCATACCGGACATAACGTTGGTATCCGCACGGCTAGCATCATTGGCGAAAGACTGGAGAGTGATGGAGGATTATACCGCTAGCGACCATAATTACATAAGCTTCAAATTGCACGACGGCGAGCGAGAAGTACAGCGAGCAATGTATCGAAACCCATTGAGTTGGAACACTACCAAGTTAGACGGCGGAAAGCTCGTCGCATTTGTTGAGGCTAGCCTTGCGAGCAGTCCACTGGCTTTGCAGGATATTGCGAATGGAGTCGAGATTGAGGCGGCTGTTGACAGCATTATACGGCTGGTTCAACAAGCTTGTGATTCTTCTATGCCACGAAGAAAACAGTGGAACGGCAGGAAGCAGGCTTATTGGTGGACGAATGAGATCGCAGAGTTGAGAAGGAAAGCTCTGCAGCTTAGGCGAAGGGCGCAACGAGCACAAGGTAGAGAAGAAGCAATTGCCAAGTCAGCTCAGCACAAAGCGGCAAAGAAAGAGCTAGGCATGGCTATTCGTGCGAGCAAGGCGCAATGCTGGAGAGACATGTACAAAGAGGTGGATAGCGATCCATGGGGCAGAGGATATAAGCTTGCTACTCGAAAGCTGGGTTTATTGAGCACGCACGTCGCGTTGGATGCAGAAACAATGTCAAGCATTGTTGATGCCCTATTCCCAACACACTCATTGAGAGTAGAAGAAGATAGTGAGAATGAAGTCGTAGAAATTCCCACATTTACCGAGGGGGAGTTGGCATATGCGGTGACCAACCTGAAAAATAATAAGGCACCTGGGCACGACGGCATCCCAACGGAGGTGCTGAAAGTGGTTGCGGGTAGATATCCGCAATTACTACTCAAATTGTACAATGGTTGTTTAGCAGCAGGAGTATTTCCTTCACGGTGGAAGATGGCCCGGCTGGTGCTGATAAATAAAGGAAAAGGTGGTGACCCCGACTCCCCGTCATCATACAGACCTCTCTGTATGCTGGATACAATGGGAAAGTTGCTGGAAAAGCTATTAAAGCCTAGGCTAGAAGATGCCATATCGGTTGCCGGTGGCTTGTCTCCGAAGCAATATGGTTTTCGGAAGGGACGATCAACTGTAAACGCAATAGAGGAAGTAATTAACGCAGTTAAAAGAACCGAAAGTGCTTGCCGCGCAGCGAGGCCTTTGGTGCTTCTAGCGACATTGGATGTGCGAAATGCTTTCAACTCGGCGAGATGGGAAGATATGATCGAGGCGCTACAACGATCTTTCGCTATCCCGAATTATCTTCTGCTAATGATTCGGGACTATTTGAGGAATCGAAGGCTGGTATATGAGACGTCTGACGGCAAAAAAGTGAAGGAAATTACTGCTGGAGTGGCCCAAGGCTCGATTCTTGGTCCCGACCTATGGAACGCTATGTACGACAGCCTGTTGCGACTAGAGATGCCTGACGAAGTATTCCTGGTTGGGTATGCAGACGATGTGGCCATTGTGATAACGTCTAGAAGCGCAGTTTTGGCTCAGTGCAGATTAAATCAAGTGATGAGGAGGATAAACGATTGGATGGATAAGCACGGGCTACAGTTGGCCACCTCAAAAACGGAGATCGTCATGCTCACTAGGCGGAGAATTCCAACCATTATCCCTATGAAGGTTGGAGCAGAGGAGGTAATGTCAAAAGGAATGACGAAATATCTGGGGATCACTTTAGACAATCGTCTAACTTACTGGGAGCATATACGAAGAACCTGTGACCGAGCGTCAAAAGTGACTGTATCGCTTAGTAGATTGATGGCGAACATAGGAGGGCCCCGCCCTAGTAAACGAAGACTTATAATGTCAACGGTGCAGTCAATCCTGTTGTATGGAGCTGAGATTTGGGCCGGTGCGATGGAGGTCAAAAAATACCGTACGAGGATGATATCGATTCAAAGGCGCGGGGCACTAAGAATCGCATGCGCTTATCGCACAGTATCCGAAGCTGCAGCCTTGGTTGTCGCCGGAGTCATCCCGATAGATCTGCTGGCGCTGGAGCGTCGGGAGATATATCGGTTGAGCGCTGAATTTGGAAGAAAGGATTCTGCGGTGAGAGCCCGCAGCATTACGCTTGCGGTATGGCAGGATCGATGGGATGGGGCGAATAGTGGTCGATGGACGGCCCGATTGATTCGGGACCTTGGTCCCTGGATTAATCGTGGCCACGGAGAGCTTGATTTTTTCACATGCCAGTTTTTTACTGGACATGGCTATTTTGGGGCCTATCTGCATAAGATGGGAAAGCTGATGTCACCTCAATGCCGATATTGCCCAGAAGAGTGCGATGACGTTTGTCATACATTCTTTCGGTGCGGTAGGTTCATTGAAGAGAGAAGACGGCTCGCTTTAGTATTCAACGGGGTCACACCAGACTCCATTGTTGAAGCGATTCTGCGGTCTGATGCAGCGTGGCGAGCTTTCGCAGACTACGTTGGGTCAGTGCTGCGGCAGAAGCGGAGCGATGGTTGTCTGGCGGACCCCTAACAAAGTAAGGTGTAGAACATAAATGAGGGCCCCAAAATGGGTAGCAGCGCGGACCAGACCGAAGTAATGCAAAAGCGGTTCCGGTCTGGGCTCTCCGTGGCATGTAGGAGACTTTTTGGTGAGTATAAACCTCACACTGTCAAGTGAGGTCCATCATCACTTGACGCTGGCTTTTTGAAAGTTTTAACTCCTACAATAAAAAAAAAAAAAAAAAAAAAAAAAAAAAAAAAAAAAAAAGGTACCAAATTTAATTTCACGTAGATTTAATTTTTTATTTTAATTAGAATAATTATTAGTTTTACTTAACTCTAAGTTTATTTATATCTCTTTCTCATTCATTCGATATTCGTTTTTTTCGTGATCACTTCAGTAAATTTCCAAAATGGTTAAAACTAAAATAAACGCGTTCGACAAATTAAACTCAAAAATTAAAATTTTTAAAGTTAGATTAAATCCGATAACGGAATATTTAAGCGAAATTTCCGATTTAAGTTCAATTAATGCATCCGAAATAAAATGTAAATTACAGCATCTTGATTCTGTATATGGCCAATTTGAGCAGGCGATATCAGATTTTCAAGAAAAAGATACCGATTTTGAATTTAACGATCTGGAGAAATTAATGTTAGATTTTGAGAATTTTGCTCAAGATATTAAAACCCAATTAATGTCCATAAGAGACAAACAGCCAGAATTAAGTCCAATTAAAAAAGAGATTTCCGATACAATACATATCAAAATTCCTGAGATATATATCCCAACTTTCGATGGAAAGCCGAATGAATGGCTTACCTTCAAGCAAACATTTGAATCTTTAGTACATAATAATATCAATATAAATAATAGTATAACTAAATTCAATCTGTTATTGAAATATTTAAAAGGCGATGCTCGTGCTGCCATTGGGCATATTGATCTAACCCATAATGGCTATATAAAGGCATGGGAAGAGCTCAACAAAAGATTCCATAATCAAAAAGTTTTAATAGATGTTCATATAAATGGCCTTCTGAATTTGCCAAACATAGTTAAAGGCAATAGTCTAGAATTAAAAGATTTATTGAATAAAGCTATTGGTCACACATCTTCCCTAGAAGCATGTGAACAAAATATAAATATGCTAGGTGAATTATTTGTGGTTAATTGCATAGTTCGAAAACTAAATTTTAGTCTTCGAAGAGATTGGGAAACTGAGTGTGCGTCAAATGTCTTGCCTACCTGGTTAAAATTGAAAAACTTCCTCATTGAAAAATCTCGAGTAATTGACATAGTACAACCTAGTTTTACCAAAAGTCAACCTTTAGTGCAACCCACTAAATTCACTTTTCACAAACCAATTTTGCCGAACAAGTTAAAACCCAATCCTAATGTACCGTATCGTAGTTCTTCAGTCTTCGTAAATTCCAATTCTCAACAACCCGGTTCTAGTTTTATTCGTACACCTAATAATCTCAATAATTGTGTTTTTTGTAATCTACCTTTTCATAAGTTTAGTGAATGCTCCAAATTTCTAGAAATGTCCACTCACGAACGATATGAAAAAGTTAAGCAGTTAAATCTCTGTCTGAATTGTTTTAGTTCAAAACATTTTACTTCTAAATGTTTAAACCATGGTTGTAAATTGTGTCATCAAAAACATAACACTCTACTCCACCATTCCAATTCATCCAGTTTAGTATCTGTTGTAGATAAAAATCCAATACCAAATCCAATTTCGACTCCAAATTCAGATTCAAACACAAAGGCTAGCCAATCAAATCAAATTGATTCATTCTGTGCACTTCAGAAAGACTTTGGTAAAATTACATTCTTATCAACTGCCATTGTTTTAATTAAAGATAAATTTGGTAAAATTCATGAAGCAAGAGCTTTATTAGATAGTGGAAGTCAATCCAATTTCATGTCGACTAAATTTGCAAACAGATTTCATTTTAGAAAATCCCAAATTAATCAATTTTCTGTTTCCGGCTTGAATGAAAAGCCGACAATTATCAACGAGCAAATTTATTCCGAAATAAGCTCAAAAATCTCCTCTTACAAAGTGCCATGCGATTTCTTAGTGGTAAGCAATATATCAGATGCATTACCACAAACTGCAATAAACATTTCACGTTGGAACTTACCAACAAATATTAAACTTGCAGATCCATTTTTTAATTTGCCAAGACCAATTGATATTTTGTTGGGAGCCAACATATTCTTTCATGTCGTTAAGGATAAAAGAATCCACTTAAACCCTAATTTACCAATGTTAGTCGATACCGTTTTTGGATTTATAGTTAGCGGCAACTATGAATCTAATAATCTGCAAAGTTTTTGTGCTATAAACAATCCCTCTAATAAAGATGAATTACTCCAAGAATCAATTAAAAAATTCTTTGAATTAGAATCAGTGCCAAATCAAACTCTGTTGACTAATGATGAACAAATTTGCGAATCCCATTACTCACAAACCACTTATAGAGATGCTGAGAATAGATATGTTGTTTCTTTACCGTTATCATCAAATGTTTCAAATTTAGGTGATTCGAAAGCCCAAGCATTGAAACGTTTTAATTATTTAGAACAACGTTTAAATCGCAATCCCGATATTAAATCGCAATATTTTCAATTTATGAGTGAATATTTAATACAAAACCATATGAAAATTATTGACGAGAATTTAGATGATCCTAATTCAATTTCGTATTATATGCCACATCATGCTATATTAAAACCTAGTAGTTCCACCACCAAATTGCGTGTAGTGTTCGACGCTTCCGCTAAATCCTCAACAAATGTTTCACTGAATGATGTTATGTTAGTTGGTCCTAAGGTACAACAAGATCTATTTAAAATTGTTTTAAGATTTAGGAAGTATAAGTATGTATTTACTGCTGATATTTGTAAAATGTACCGACAAATTTCAGTCAATCCATGCAATTCCAAACTTCAACGAGTATTATGGAGATTCAATCCTTCCAAACCAATAAAAACCTGTGAACTGACAACCGTTACATATGGAACCGCGTCTGCTCCTTACCTAGCCACACGAACCCTTAACCAATTAGCAAACGATGAACGCAAACATTTTCCGATGGCAGCCACAGTCTTGAAAAACGATTTTTACATGGATGATGTGCTCACCGGAGGAAATAGTTTAAATCAAGTAATTAAATTAAAAAATGAATTAATAGATTTGTTAAAAAGAGGGAAATTTGATCTTCATAAATGGAGCTCAAATTCCACAACATTATTAGAAACCATTCCACCCGAATTTCGAGAAACACTTCACAAGGATGAAACTAGTTCACAAGAATCAATCAAGGCATTGGGTATCGAATGGAAGCCTAACGAAGATATTTTTATTTTTAAGGTAAAGGATTTATTAACTAATGCAAGCCTTATTACAAAACGAACTGTTTTATCCGATATTTTAAAAATTTATGATCCAATGGGTCTCATATCTCCTATTATTGTAACCGCTAAGATTATTATACAATCGCTCTGGAAATTAAATTCTGATTGGGATACACCCGTTCCTAACGATTTGCGATTAATTTGGTTAAATTATAAATCACAGTTAGCTAATCTAAATAAATTAAGTATACCTCGATGTATTATAAACTCTCAACCAGTTTCCATAGAATTACACGGCTTTTCTGATGCTTCAGAAAGGGCTTATGGGGCTTGTTTCTACGTAAAATCAATAGATGAATTCCATAATATACAAGTGTCCTTATTATGCAGTAAATCGAGAGTTGCCCCTCTAAAGACCCTAACTATTCCTAGGTTAGAGCTTTGTGCCGCCCACTTGTTATCAAAATTATTAAGTCCCGTTTTAGAATCTCTGAACATCCATTTTGACAAAATATATCTCTGGTCCGATTCTACGATTGTGTTACACTAGATTAAAATGTCTCCTCACCAACTAAAAATATTTATAGCAAATCGGGTGAATCAAATTCAAGAATCAACCAAAATTTGTTCATGGTAATACGTTAATACTCTGGATAACCCTGCCGATATAATTTCTCGTGGTCTCATGCCTGCGGAAATAAATGAAAATAACGTATGGTTTAACGGTCCTGATTTTTTACGAAATAATATTTTAATTCCAACAATTCCAAATATGTCGATTGATCCTAGTGCTCTAGAATTAAAACCCATGCGAAAATTTAAATAATTTTTTCCAAAAGAATTCTGATCCATCTTTTTTATACAGATACAGTTCATACAATAAATTGATTCGCATCATAGCATATTGCAATAGGTTTATCAAGCCGAATTAATGTTAAACAATCCAAGGCTCTCCCGGTTGAAAAATTAGACCAAATTAGTATAAGGCAATCCGGAGCCCTTACCATAGAAGAGTTAGATATAGCGTTATTTATCATTATAAAAATCATTCAGACAGAACACTTCAAATCTGAAATTACCAGTATTTCTAAAACTGGAAAAGTTTGCAACAATAGCCATCTCCAGTCCCTTACACCATTTTTAGATAACAATCAAATTCTTCGCGTTGGTGGTAGAATAAAAAACGCAAATATTGCGTATGACGCAAAACATCAAATTTTACTACCTAAAAATCATTATTTTACAAAACTTGTTTTTAGACATGAACATGAACAAAATTTACACGTTGGCCCAACACATTTAGTTTCAATAGTACGCCAAAAATTTTGGCCAATTAACGCAGTAAACACAGCTAAATCAATATGTCGTTCTTGTGTTACGTGTTTTAAATTCAAGCCCATTATTTCTCAACAATTAATGGGTAATCTTCCTGTAGATCGTGTTACGCCAGAAAAACCATTCAATACAACCGGCATAGACCTGTGTGGTCCTTTTAATATTAAAAATAGATCAATTCGCAAGAGACCACCTCAAAAAATTTTTATTGCTCTTTTTATATGTTTCTCCACAAAAGCTATCCATTTAGAAATAGTGTCAGATTTATCAGCTGACTCATTTCTGGACATTCATTATCTGGACAGACAACGCCGGTAATTTCACAGGTTGCAATAACGAACTTAAACGTATGTTCAAATTATTCCAAGATACCACGCCCGATAATAAAATTATAAAATTTTGTGCCAATGAACAGATTAATTGGAAATTTATTCCCCCTAGATCCCCAAATTTTGGTGGGTTATGGGAAAGTAACATCAAATCCATCAAGCGTCATATCAAGAAACTTGCATCAACCACATTACTATCATATGAAGAGATGAACACACTGATTATCCAAATAGAGGGAATAATTAATTCCCGACCAATAACTCATATTCCTAATTATCCTAATGAGCCTGAACCGCTCACACCAGGCCATTTTTTAACTGGTGGTTCCATAGTATCACCACCAGAACCCTCATTACATGAAATACCTCAAAATAGGTTGGCAAATTGGTAACTAGTAACTCAATTAGTTCAAAAATTTTGGAAGAGGTATTCTGTTGAGTACCTTCATACACTACAGCAAAAATCAAAATGGAAATTGAACTTACCAAATATTGGGATAAATGATGTTGTTTTGCTATCTGATACTAATTTACCTTCTACTAAATGGTTAATGGGAATTGTTGTTAAAGTGTACCCAGGCCAAGATAATAAAGTACGAGTTGTTGATGTTAAGACAAAATCCGGTATATTCAAACGAGCCATAACAAAACTGTCAAAATTACCAATATCGAATGATTCAATTAATGAGGTCAATAATAAGTAACATGTACAATATTAGCATAATTAGAATTAAGGAATTTTAACATAATGTACCAATTAAGAATTTGGTTTATATACAGTCCACAAATATTGAAAATTTATAAGCTTACTAAAAATATTTAAACATTTCATATTATTTATAGATTTTAATCATTTAATGAACTAAGAAAATTTTAAAATTAATTAACGAATGTGAATGTGATCATTATTATTATTTCTTGAAAGTTAAACCTTTCAAGAGGGCCGATATGGTGAATAATAAATAAATTCAAAACAAAACTAACATAAGAAAATGGGACAAAATTTAGTTTAAAATAATAAGAGATCAACACACATGTTTTGCACATGTTTTATTGTTAACAAAAAAAAAAAACTTTCCATTAAACCTATATACATAATCAAATATACATATTTTGGTTTTCCCATTTCTTTCTCTTCTTTCCTTATATACTTATTTTTCCCCTTCCAATATTATAAATTTTAGTTTTAAGTTTTTTTGTTATTATGTAAACCTACACACACACATTTTTTAAAATATAATATATAAACCCAAAAAAAAAATAGTTATGATTATTAATAAATATATCGTTTGAAAAGTAGTTTCGTTTCGTTTTTTTATTTTATCCAAAAAAATTTTGTTGTGATTATCCCGAACAAAGATAATGTAATTGCCAAGAAATTTAATGAATACTTTGTGTCAAGTATAAACGAAATTAATATTAGTATACAGTACAAAGTCTATGAGAATTTAATTCCTCGTGTAATTACTAAATTTCGGTTTAGAGAGATTGGATTTGAGGATTTGAAATTGGTTATTAAATCACTAAACAATAAAAGAGATTTTAATTTAATGAATTCCGCAATTATTAATGATATTTTGGACTTAATTGGTGAAAATTTGATTAAATTGATAAATCAGTCCTTAAAATGCGGTATATTTCCAAATATTTTAAAAAAATCGTTAATTAGACCCATTGAAAAGGTAAAAAACACTATTAAGTCTAGTGAATTCCGCCCCGTGAATATGATAACTACGGAGGCAAAAATTTATGAGAAAATAGTTTTGCATCAGTTAGAGGAATATTTTGAATCAAATAATATGATAACGGAACAACAGTCGGGGTTCAGAAATAAACATAGCTGTGAATCTCTAATTAACTTGGTGATTATTAATTGGAAATTAGCTATTCACAACAATAAGATTATAGTTGCAGTTTTCTTGGATTTACGCAGGGCGTTTGAAACGATAGATAGGAACATTTTGTTACTAAAGCTAAGTAAATATGGCATTGCAAATATCGAATTAAAATGGTTTGAATCATATCTGAGTAATAGAACACAGCAAACAAAAGTAAATGAAGTAATTTCTTCCGAAATTACCACTTCTATGGGCGTTCCGCAAGGAACTGTTTTGGGAGTATTTTTATTTTTATGCGAGTGAATTTTTTCCTAACTTTTCCTAACAAATTACAACAACAATGTTATGCATTAGTAGTGGTGAAAAAGAAGTCATTTAGGCGAAACTCGATTTAAAATATTTAAAAAAAACCAAAAGCGATAACTAAACATTTTATTAACAACTTGATTCCTCATAAAACATAAAAATTGCGCAGTAATTAAAATTATATAAAATTAGAAAATATTGGCTAACATAAATAAAATAATGTAAACATATTGCAGAGCAGCGTCCCAAATTAATACTAACTACTTTCTAAGCGTTTAGCATCAACTTCAGGGGTATGGCTCGAATTCTAAGATCAATAGGAACATTTGTGCAAGATTTCAGAAATATTTAATGGGTCTCACAGGGTGTCCATGGCGATTGAAAATTATAAAAAATTTAATTGGGCCATAGAAGCATTCCTAAGCAATACTAACTACTTTCTAAGCGTTTAGCATCAACTTCAGTGGTATGGCTCGAATTCTAAGATCAATAGGAACATTTGTGCAAGATTTCAGAAATATCTAATGGGTCTCACAGGGTGTCCATGGCGATTGAAAATTATAAAAAATTTAATTGGGCCATAGAAGCATTCCTAAGCAATACTAACTACTTTCTAAACGTTTAGCATCAACTTCAGTAGTATGGCTCGAATTCTTAGATCAATAGGAACATTTGTGCAAGATTTCAGAAATATCTAATGGGTCTCACAGGGTGTCCATGGCGATTGATAATTATAAAAAATTTAATTAGGCCATAGAAGCATTCCTAAGCAATACTAACTACTTTCTAAACGTTTAGCATCAACTTCAGTAGTATGGCTCGAATTCTTAGATCAATAGGAACATTTGTGCACGATTTCAGAAATATCTAATGGGTCTCACAGGGTGTCCATGGCGATTGAAAATTATAAAAAATTTAATTGGGCCATAGAAGCATTCCTAAGCAATACTAACTACTTTCTAAGCGTTTAGCATCAACTTCAGTGGTATGGCTCGAATTCTTAGATCAATAGGAACATTTGTGCACGATTTCAGAAATATCTAATGGGTCTCACAGGGTGTCCATGGCGATTGAAAATTATAAAAAATTTAATTGGGCCATAGAAGCATTCCTAAGCAATACTAACTACTTTCTAAGCGTTTATTATACAACTACTTCCTAACAGGCTATTGAAAAATATTTCATTCAATGTTTCTACTACCGGGACATTGCGATTGCTTGATCTCGACGGCTGGGAAGCACATGCTTACTCCCTACACCCGCAGGCACAGGGTGATCCGATCCTCTTCAAAAGGTATTTTGCAGATAACTGTGCGACTTTCTTCAATGTTCGCTCTGTTTTTTTATTTTAACCCAGATGAGAACAAATATTTTGAAGTAAAGGATCCCTACTTCGCGGTATTTGAATTTTACCTAAACTACTTTTAGCAACAGTATTAAGGGCATTAATCAAAGTAAATTCATTTAATTTACTTAGTTTTTTGTAAGCCTGCGGTCTAATTGCTTTCCGTTTATGAACTACATTGAGTTTAGGCTTCATTTTAAAAAACTTATAAAACAATAAAATAAACTTCAAAAAAAATACCGGTGTACTTCCACCGTAATGCAGGCAATACAGAAATAAAATAACACCAAACTAGGACAAAATTTAATCCAAATAACGGAATGAAAAGGTCGAAAAATTATAATAAACGTTAGTTATAGAGAATGAACCAATAACGGAAAATTACGGTTGAAAAAGTCAAAAGTACCTAAAAATAACGATAAAACACAAAAAATATGCGTTAAAATGAAGAAAGAGCTAAATACAAAACAAAAACCAACAAAAGAAAATTATGTTTTTCGTGGAAAACTAAATTTCGGAAGTTTTCAAAAAAACTGGTTATTTCAATGACACTAAATAGTTTTAAAAAAAACTGTTAATACAATTCGCAAAAATTCACAATAATTAAATAAAGCCAAATGACGATACCAAAAAATTAAAATTTTTAAATTTATCTTTTAACAATACGAAGTTAAGTAGGAATTATTTGAAGCAGGAAGTAAACATAAAAAAATATGAAAGTTTCATTATAAAGTTAAAATATTTATTTTCAATGATAAATATGTGCCGATAAATATCAGAATTAACAAGGATGCAGCCTTAACTCTGAAGTTGATGCTAAATGGTTAGAAAGTAGTTAGTATTGCTTAGGAATGCTTCTATGGCCCAATTAAATTTTTTATAATTTTCAATCGCCATGGACACCCTGTGAGACCCATTAGATATTTCTGAAATCTTGCACAAATGTTCCTATTGATCTTAGAATTCGAGCCATACTAGTGAAGTTGATGCTAAACGGTTAGAAAGTAGTTAGTATTGCTTAGGAATGCTTCTATGGCCCAATTAAATTTTTTATAATTTTCAATCGCCATGGACACCCTGTGAGACCCATTAGATATTTCTGAAATCTTGCACAAATGTTCCTATTGATCTAAGAATTCGAGCCATATCACTGAAGTTGATGCTAAACGTTTAGAAAGTAGTTAGTATTGCTTAGGAATGCTTCTATGGCCCAATTAAATTTTTTATAATTTTCAATCGCCATGGACACCCTGTGAGACCCATTAGATATTTCTGAAATCTTGCACAAATGTTCCTATTGATCTAAGAATTCGAGCCATATCACTGAAGTTGATGCTAAACGCTTAGAAAGTAGTTAGTATTGCTTAGGAATGCTTCTATGGCCCAATTAAATTTTTTATAATTTTCAATCGCCATGGACACCCTGTGAGACCCATTAGATATTTCTGAAATCTTGCACAAGAATTCGAGCCATACCACTGAAGTTGATGCTAAACGCTTAGAAAGTAGTTAGTATTGCTTAGGAATGCTTCTATGGCCCAATTAAATTTTTTATAATTTTCAGTTGCCATGGACACCCTGTGAGACCCATTAGATATTTCTGAAATCTTGCACAAATGTTCCTATTGATCTTAGAATTCGAGCCATACCAGTGAAGTTGATGCTAAACGGTTAGAAAGTAGTTAGTATTAATTTGGGACGCTGCTCTGCAATATGTTTACATTATTTTATTTATGTTAGCCAATATTTTCTAATTTTATATAATTTTTATTACTGCGCAATTTTTATGTTTTATGAAGAATCAAGTTGTTAATAAAATGTTTAGTTATCGCTTTTGTTTTTTTTTAAATATTTTAAATCGAGTTTCGCCTAAATGACTTCTTTTTTCACCACTACTAATGCATAACATTGTTGTTGTAATTTTTTAGGAAAAGTTAGGAAAAAATTCACTCGCATTTATTTTTAATATATATTAATGATATTGGACGAGTGGTAACTAATGGCAAACTTCTTATGTTTGCCGATGATGCACTATTATATGTGGAGAGTGATGAACTTCAAGTAGCTGTTAAACATTACAACATTACTTACAACATTTAAGTAATTGGTTTAAAATGAATAAGATGAAATTAAATATTGATAAAACTAAATACATGATTTTAAATAGTAATGTAGGTAATTGTAATATTATAATTGATGATACTTGTATAGATCAAAATAATGAAATGAAATATTTAGGGGTAATTATTGATAATAAATTAAATTTTAAGTCACATCTAGATTACATTTGTAAAAAGATCGCGAAGAAGTTGTATTTTTTTAGAAGTATTAGAAATAAATTATCCGTAAATACCTCTATTAAAATATTTAATGCCATTATTAGGCCACATTTTGAGTTTTGTTCTACTATTATGTTAATGTTTAATAATGAAATGGTTAATAGATTGCAGGTATTACAAATTAGGGGAATGCGTATTATTTTAAGAAAGAAAAAATTAGTTTCTACATCTATTTTATTAAATTCTTTAAACTGGCTGAAGGTGGATCAAAGAATTAAATTTAATGTTTTAATATTTGTGTTTAAAATTATTAATGGATATCTTCCGAAATATTTAATGGAAAAGTTAAACTATGTGGGCGATTTAACTCAATTTAATCTAAGAAACAAATTCGATTTTAGGTTAGATTGGTTTAGAAATTCTAGAACTCAAAATTTACTTATTTATAAGGGATTAAAATTATATAATGAACTTCCTATAGAATTAAAAAATGAAACAAATTTAATAAAATTCAAACAAAAATTGGATTCTTATGTTAGAATGAAATTTAATTGATTAACGTGCTTATTTTTACTTTATTTTTATATGTAAATTATAAATCTTGTGCAAATAGTAAATATTACTAAATAAAATAAATAAATAAAAAAAAAATAAAAAAAATTTCATTTCTATTGCGATTATTTAGTACTTCTGCACAAACTTCTGGAACTATAAGGCCTACAAATAAATTGTATTTATGATTTTTCTTCGTTCCTCGATTTAACTTCAAACCTACAATCTTTGATTTCAGGCCTCCGTGCTTTATATTATATATTCTGAATTTAAGGTGTTGTTGTGAAACATATGTATCATACAAAGTAACAATACAATAAAACAATGTAAAACGCAATCGATGCATAAAATTATATAATAAAGTCTGGTAATAATAAAATACGGAATTGTCATAAATTTGTTTACATAAATAAGTCTGAATATTGTATATTGACGAAATATGAAAATACAAAAATAAAATACGGAAGAGACCTAAATGTGTAATGAGGAAATTAATTAATTCATGTTTACAACATAAGATTGTTTATTATACTGTATGAAAATTAGTATATAAGAACAGAAATTGTAACCAAAAATAGATCATTCGTAATTCGTAATACAATCTGATTATTAATTTTGTATTCAAGGAGACACTGTCACTCTCCTCAATAATAATTATAACTCAAATAAAGTATAAAATAAATAAATAAAACTAAAAAGTAATAATTAAATAAGTGTTTCGAAAATCTTCCATGGACATTCCTGCACAACATACGATATACGAGAAAATTCGGTAAGTATAAACTAACAAATAAACTAACACAAACGGCCCGGTATCTCCTGGCATGCTAACGTACTTCCTCGGGAAGAACCAAAAGAAAAGAAGCTATACTTCGGTACGAGCTTTAATAATTGGCTAGTTAGCATTCCACTAGCATACCTATAATCAACTAACACGATAATTCTCTTGTGGGTCGCTTTTCTACAAATAACATTAGAAACCGTCCACCAACTATAACATCAAATAATAGTCAAACAAATTAATAGTTTAGTTTAAGATTAAAATAGATGTATCGAACATAACACCGATACATTTATAACAGTGTATTTGGTAATTTCAATTATGAGTGTAAAATTTTTTTTCGCAGACATTAGAAACTGCATGAAAAGGGAAAAACAATTCTACGAATTCTCTACATTGTGTAAGCATAGTTGCACAACACTGATTGCTTTTCGCTTAATTTATATAATGGGCCCAAAAGATGCGAAGCCTGTGACTAGTTGGCAGTAATGAAACTTTGACCTAAAAACAGTTAGCAAGAACCCTGGCAACAAAGCCACCTTTTAAACCGGCGTGGCTGCTGAAATCATAAATATGTGTCCTTTAAATTCTTAACTCAACAAATAATGCGTACAAATAGTTTCTATGCAATGATAAAACCCCAAAGACTAGCTAATGAGATTGGCAATAACTTCGAGCAAGGTGGGGAAATATAGTCAACGAAGGACTAGAACGCCCTGTTCGAAAATATAGGGGAGGGACAACTCAGCGCAGGAGAGGATGTGATAAGGATTCTCCAATGGATTGAGGGGTAAATCGGTAGCCTCAAAAGCAGAAAGCTTGTGATGAAAAAAGAAAGAAGGGTCACCTTGCATTATGACAAATGGAAGGAATATTAGACTCCAGAACTAAAACTATGGAAACATCCCAGTTATAGAGGCAACAAGTGATAGTTCACTGATTTTGGATATGAGAAATAACTTCTTAACGATCATCTCAACTTTTAATTATAAAAAACGTGTTTCGTTCTATTACAATCTTGTAGAATGGCCTTGCCTAATACTGGAAAATTTAATTTAGAAGATCTAGAAACTATGTATGTATAACATCATAATCACAAGTTTCTATATTGTCATCACGAAATGAAACAAAATTTACAATTTTTAAATTGCTTTAGAGTAGATTCAGAATGTACATAGTTTCTCTAAACGTTTATTTATTTAAGACATCAAAAATCAGTTTTCTACTATAACCATTTAAATATTTTCCTTTCGTTTAAATCCGTCTTCTGAAGATTTCAGTACAAACTTATATTTTTTTTTATATCCTCCTTCATCCTCTTTAAATATTTTTGTCCTTTTGTCATTTCAGCTGTAATCATAATCACTGCAACATAAAAAAAAAAATCCAATCTGAAATGTTTGTTATACAATATAATATCCATTGAGCTTCATGAATATATCTGTACAGTGTTTGGCAATATTGGTAAAATATCTAAAATATTATGATGCGGCACGTTTGAAACAAAACTGTATCCACGCCTGATTTTAACCAAACAAACTAAAATATGACTATTTGTCTTATGTTCAAATTTTTTATTTGTTCCCCATTTTCAATTTCAACTTTACTTTTCCTTGAAGGAAAAAAATCCAGCAGCAAATAAACAGCATAAAAATAAAATCATAAAACTTTATGGAATAAAGTAGATAAGACGTAAAAACCAAACCGAACAGCAAAATAAAAAAAAATAAAAAAATACGAAACTATAAGAAGTCGAGGAAGAAACGGAAAATCAAAACTCCATAACAATTTTGGTTTTATGTGGATTTTACCATGCTCTATGTACTCGTCTAATAGTGTTTTATTGTTGTTGTCGTTTTTGTTATGCTCGGTTAGGATTTTTTTTTTTCTATTATAAAAAATATAACTGTACAATCATCGTTACGAGATAAAGAATGGAAATATGTAGAAATGTCATGCTAAAGAAATGAACTTTAGCAAAAGCTTTACCGTATTATGAATTTAGAAACTAATATGGAGTGCAAACGCATTGTAAGCATTGTGCAGGGCAGAGGGATTAAGCGGTTAACACAAAAGAACTTCAAGGAATTATTAAAAATAGACGTATACAGTTATGTGTAGCCTAAATTCCCGCAATAGCTTTAAAATTCCTAATCTTTTGCAGTACAAGATTTACCTTAATAAGAGGAAAGTTGCCTGATTAAATTAAAGACTGAACTAAATTATTGTATATTACGAGACATACACCCTGAGCCAACTAACAAAAAGTCTTTTCACGAATTAAAGAAGTTTTTTATTCAATGGATTTACCTACAGTGATTAGAGATTGCGATCGGGATTTCCTGGAGAATTCTCAACGCTTTATAAGAATTTTTAAATCTGGTTGAAAAGGGTTTCTAGTTGAATTGGTTAAAACCATCTAAGGTTCCGCACTCAATGCCACGATGGGCCCATGGTGCACACCAGTGATTCTATCCTACCTCGCGAACGTGTGCTGCAGCCTTAATAAACTGAAGTAGTTTAGGCCAAGGCAAGGAATACAGCTGATTATCAGCAATGGATCTAGAGTCAAATAATTGCAACCTAACTCTATTGAAAGCCGGACAACTGCACACGAAGTGAATGCAATCATCATCGTTTTCAAGGCAATTCTCGCATACAGTGTCAAGAGATAGCCCCATGCGCTGAAGGTGTACCTTAAAATGACCGTGTCCAGTAAAAGTCGCGATCAAGACTCTCAACTGTTTCTTGCTAAAAGATAAAGCAGAACTAGTGGCCCTCAAATTAGGTCCACTAATAAAAAGTTTGGCAAGTAGCAAGCCATTGCTGTTTTAATTCACTTACAGCGCAGTTTTTGATCGCCTTCTTAACATAACTTAATGGTAAGGAAGCAACTGGTACAGGACCGATGAATTTAAACTCAGTCCCAGCTTACGCTAGAGAATCAGCGACATCATTGCCCTAAATGCCACAATGGGCAGGGACCCACATAATCGTCACTCTATTGCTAGAACAGAGAATATGTAAAAATTGTTTACAGTGCTTAACAAATTTTGACATAGTCAAAGGATTATCTAAAGAATTCAGCACAGATAAGCTGTGTGTACAGAAAACAAAATTTTTATTTGTAACAGCGAGATTCAATGCCTCAGCCCAGGCAGACTGAAAATTTTAAATCAAACGTAGGGCAGTACACTCCATAACCAGAACTATTATCAGAGCGAGAGCCATCAGAAAAGAAGACTATCGACTCATATAGGTTAGGTTAGGTTGAAGTGGCTGCTATCGCACACTTAGGCCAGCAGTGGCCCGTTGTGCTACCACAGGATCCCATCTCCCCATTACTCCCGTTGAAACCAACCAGATCTATTTATATAGCGTAATAAATCTCGCACTCCACAGTCCGCGAGTTCCGAAAGGCTGTCCATACCGTACACACCCAAATACTTATGCCTTCTGTATGATAACGCCGGACATGAACATAGGAAGTGTTCCAAAGTCTCCTCCTCCCCTTCGTCCATGCAACTTCTACAAAAGTCATTCGTCTGTATCCCCAGCCTTCTCGCATGCTCCCCAAAAAGGCAGTGACCTGTCATTATCCCTACGACCCATCCTATTTCTTGTCTTCCCAGGGATATTAGTACCTTGCTTTGCTACCCTGCACGTGAGAGTGTTGATCCACCTCTCATTTGTCAAGGCGATTGCCTTTTTACTGAGCGCCCATTTTAGCACTGCCATAGGCCTCCCCAGACCTACCATTTCCGGCTGCATCTGGAGAATCGTACCGTACCTAGCTAGTTCGTCCGCCCTGCAGTTCCCCGTGACGTCCGAGTGACCCGGGACTCAGATTATCTGGATGCTGAAATACTCGCTCATCTCGTTAAGAGATGATCGGCAATCCAGCGCCACCCGCGACTTCAGACAAACTGCCCCAAGTGACTTGATCGCTGCCTGACTGTCCACATAAATTGCGATATCCCTCCCGGATACCACATTATGCTTCAACCATGTCATGACTTCCCCGATCGCCACCACTTCAGCCTGGTACACGCTGCAGTAGTCAGATCGACTCATATAAGTTCTGAAGAAAATCCAGTGACCTTCACTGATCTCTGAAATATAGAAATTGAATTCAGACATCAGTCTATCATTAACCATATCAATTTCTGGTACTAATGATGGGAAATCATTTAAAATTGTTCTATGGCCTACGACTGAACCAAGAGAGTTCCACATTCCTATGCTCCTTAGCCGAAACGCAGCAGAACATGCTGTGCTAAGAATGAAAGAATGTATATATAACTGTTGGTTTGTGGAATGTTTGATGTAAAGCTACCAAAGACTAACCAAGCGAATTGTGACTCTTGAAGCGGTGGTACGTATGGTACGTCTAACTGTTTGTGGCCAATGATGTCAAAGAAAAATTCTATTCCAATTTAGATATCGATCGTTCCTGCGTTGATGGATTTTACAATTATGGCATGAACAAATATAGTTTAAAGAGAATTTACACGTGATTGTACACGAAGTGGTTTTGTATAGGTTGTATACGTGTCATTCTGCCCTTTGTGATACCGATAGATACAGCAGCTAAACCGTAAACATGAACCTTAGATTTTTCACGTTTTAGGCCTATGCGTTGTACGAATGTTTCGGATATAAAAATTGACTGGGATCCGATATCCCGTAAAACTCGAGCTGGTAACTGGGTGTCTGCATTTTGATTAATTGCTTAATTTCAAAAATTCGATAAATGTGGGATGAGGTTTTTCAACAGAATATCGTGCTTATAGTTGCTTCGTAGCACTATCCACCTTTTGCAATAACAAATGTATCAAACAAGGATGCGAGCAATTCTTCTTCGGGTCCAATGCTTCTAAGAGCACGCACGATTTCATCCGACTGACCGTATAGCCGACGTTAGTCTTTGAAGTTTGCTGTTTTACATACCTTTTGATCTAGAAACGATTGGATAAGCGTAGGTACAATTGGTTTTGGTTTGTTGTATCGAACTTCTAACGGGACTAATTTAGAAAACTCATGGCTATACAGTGAAACTAAAATGGGCAAAGTGCAACACAGCCCAAAGAAACAATTGATAATGCACGAGGAAAATAATGCGCAATTGACAAATTTAACTATACCGCCGTTTAATGCAACACAATGACCGCGAAAAAAAATTGCTTTAACAGCAAATTTAATAAATTCTAATTTAAATGAAAATAAAAATAATGAACTCGGTGCGACGAACTCATCGTCGACCGATAATAAAAATGATGATATTGACATAGGTCAGTGTAATGAACAACAGTTAGTGCAAACGGGATTGGATAAGTTTTTTACTATTCAGGCCAAGCGAAAACAAAGTCCAAAATCCGCGCAACTCGCTAGCAGAAGCAAAGCGACAAGGATGGAAGAATCTGCAGACCAAATACCTCTGAGCAACAGGTATTCCAGTTTAGAGGTAGAAGCTCCCAAAGCTACAGCAGATAATGCTAAGAACGAAAAGCCGCCGCCGATTTACTTAATAGAAGCATCAAATAATGAGCTTGTGGAAAAAATTAAGTCATTAACCGATTCAAAATTTTACATTACCTCACAGAAAGAGGGGTAAGATAAATGAAGTTAAAATGCAGCCATTCGAAACTACTGGGTTTAGAGTCTTAGTAAATTATTTCGGCCAAGCCCACAAACGGTATTACACATACCAGCTTAATACCGTTATGTAAGCGAAATACACTCTGCTCTTAGGGAAAAAGGTTTTCAATTTTTCATGCCAAATCTATTACAAATATCTTAAACCGCGAAAAGATACCTCGACTTATGTTTCGCCTAGAACTAGAGCCAGATGCGGGAAAAGAGAAAGAGCACGATATATATAACCTAAGATATTTACTCTATCGTAAAATCACGGTTGAGGGACCCAAGAAGAGGACCGGACCAGTTAAGTGCATCAAGTGGCAAGAATATGGCCACACCAAAGCTTACTGTACTTTACACGTTGTTTGTGTTAGGTATATGTGGTGAACTTCACGATTCAAAACAGTACAACAAGGTGAAAAACGATCTTACAGTAAAACGCTGCAGTAGTTGTGGCGAAAATCACACCGCAAACAATAGAGGGTGTCCAGTGTATTTAGATTTAAAGCGCAAAATCAATCCTTAATTGCGATATGAGCAAAGAGTGCTTAATGCAAATTACAACCAAAGAACTTCAATTGTTCAACAAACCGAGAGTTTGGGGACAAATGTAAGCTGTTTTGCGCAACCTGGGATTTCCTTTGCAAACATTCTGAAAGGTGCCGCTTTGAAAGCAAAAGTTAATTTTATTGAAGAAGAAGTCTCAATTCATGCAACCGTAAACAAACTAACCGAAACGATCCAAAGTTTCATGATGATGATGGAGAAACAAATGAGCATGATGATGCAAAATATGAACACACTAATGCAAATCATCGTCAAAAACCAAAAATGACTGTCCTAAAAATAGCTATTTGGAATGCGAACGGTCTTTCACAGCATAAAGCTGAGCTACAAGCCTTTCTCATCGAGCACAGTATAGATATGATGCTAATATTAGAAACACACTTCACGAATAAAACCTTTTTTAAAATTAACGGATATTCAGTATAAGACACCCAACACCCGGACGGAAAAGAACACGGTGAAACTGCCGTCTTGATAAAAAAGAATAAAGCATTATGAACACAGCAAGTATGAAAAAGAGCAAATTAAAGCAACTAATATTTGCCTAGAAGAATGGTCTGGAAAATATGTAATATCGGCGGTTTACTGTCCTCCAAAACATGCAATTAAAAAGCAACAATTTATCGATTGTTTTAACCGGCTGGGTAATAAATTCCATGCGGGTGGCGATTATAACGCTAAACATTTGCAATGGGGATCGAAATTGTCTACACCAAAAGGCAAACAACTTTACGAAGCCATAGAGGAGCAGTCTCTGGATTATTTATCTGCTGGTCACCCAACTTACTGGCCCACGAATCAAAAGAAAGTTCCTGATCTAATTGACTTCCGTGTAACTAAAAGCATTCCACATACGTATGTGAAGGCAACCAATTGCTATGATCTACCTTCCGAACACTCGCCGGTAATAGAAACAGTGAGTACCGACGTCCTAAGGACAGAAATTCCGAAACGTCTTACAAACAAGCGAACTGATTGGGATCAATATAGGAGGACTAGTCGAAAAAAATTGTCTACTGAATATTCCTCTTATCACACCAGAAGATATTGATACGGCAGCAGAAAATTAAAATGATACCCTGGCGTTGTCAACTGAAAAGGCTACACCCATCATAAGTAGTTTTTAAATAAACTGTCACATAATATTCAGGAACTTATCCATGAAAAGCGAAAAATTCGCCGTCAATGGTAACAAACAAAATCACCGTTATTGAAATGGAAATTAAATCGATCTATTAAGACTCTACTATTTGCTTTGAGGGAAGAAGAAAATCAGAGCATCCAGAATTATTCAAATGAACTTTTGGCAACCGAAGGGACGGGTTACTTTTTGTGAAAGGCAACAAAAAATTTAAAAAGGCCAACAAACTCGAATCCACCGATCAGACTTCCAACTGGGGATTGGGCGAGAAGCGATGAAGAAAAAGCCAATGATTTTGCTGCTCATCTAACGACAGTATTCGCACCACACAAGGAAACAAATTCTTTCGTGCTACCAGAGCAAATGGATGATGGATTGTCTTTTAAACCTATAAAGTATAATTGGAAGAAAGTTAAGAATACAATTAAAAATTGTATAAGTCCGAAAAAGGCACCAGAGCATGATCTTATTACTGGAAAAATAATAAAGGAATTGCCAGATAATTGCAAAAAACTAATAACATTCATATTCAACGCGATCATGCGAACCGGTTATATTCCTCAAAAACGGAAGGTATCGGTAATCACAATGATTCTAAAGCCTGGAAAAAATGAAACACAAATTGCATCATATCGTCGAATAAGCATGCTGCCCTCAATTTCCAAGCTATACTCGTAAAAATGTTATTAACGAAATTGAAACCAGTGTTAACAGTGCGCGATATTATTTCAGACCATCAATTTGGGTTTCGAAATCAATATAGCACCATAGAGCAAGTACACAGAATTGTAAATACAATCAAAAGAACCTTCGAGGAAAAGAAATATTGTTCTGCTGTCTTCTTGCATATCGCTCAAGCCTTTGATACAGTTTGGCACGATCGACTAATTTACAAAATCAAAGAACTTCTACCAATGAAATTTCACTCAATTCTGGGAAACTATTATAGTATTTGCGATTTAAATACTATATATTCTGTACGTGGACAGAGCAAGGAAATAGACAAATTATACTCCACTATATAGTTCTGTGAAATGCGCATTCGGCGCACCCGTTTTATATTCACTATAAAATATTATTTTTAACAATTTTTATTACACGATATTTTAACACAACTATTTTTCACCACGCACTTCGAAATTACTTCGCGATAAATTAAAATGAGAACACCAAACTAATTTGGTTGAATTTATTTTAGAATAAATAAATGGTTTGGTGTGCTACGTAAACGAAAAACCAATTGACTTTTTCTATGAGAGAACGAATGAATGTGTCGCGCTAAACAATGTTGACAGCAGTATATTTTTGATCAACGTGAAGTACGTTGTGATATTGAAGATGATCGGCTGAGTTTATGTAAATCCGCTGCAAAGTGCGGATGTACGCACTTATATACGTGATTGGTATATTGTGGCGATGAACGAGTAATGAATATTTTGTGAATATTGAAATTGAATAAATGAGTGAGTCGCTACACTATCTTCTTGAAAGGCAATACATGGTTAAACAAAATAGAGCAACTTCTTGCTTTTACGATATAAACGCAGGTATCCCACTAGGCAGCGTCCTAGGAACAATATTATACTTGATGTACACAGCCGATTTGTCTGTAACCAACAAAGTAATGATATCAACATTTGCCGATGATACGGCCATTATGGCGTCACACAATACTCCCGAAACTACCTCAAAGGAATTTGAAAAGAATCGAGGACTGGCTGAAGAAATGACGAATAAAAGTGAATGAAAAAAAATTAATACACGTCACATTCATGCTGAAAAAATGCACCTGCCCGCCAGTGATACTAAACAATATAAATAGTCCTCAACAAACCAAAAACAATTCACAGAAAAGCAATTCACAGAAATCAATTCACAGAAAAATAATTCTCATAAAAATACTACACTTTTAAATATTAAAATAAAAACTATGAATTTAATGAAGAACCTAGTAACTTATGCCTTATTATGTCAATATGTAACATAAAATTGACTGAAAATTATTATTTCTGTTTTAAAAAGAACAAAAATGGAGCCACACATAATGGGCCAGATACTCGATACTCTAGCAATTCGCAACTCTGCAAATATGGCGGATTTGCTAATCGAAAATTTGCTTGCATAAACTACTAGATTATTTTAGCAAAGTAAAATATATTTTTGTATTCAGCACAAACGTTAAAGTGCATTAAAGTAGCCCATTTTCTGAAATTCAGAAACAAATTGGATTGATAAATTATCGTGTTTAACATTTCTAGCAAATTCGCAAAAAATAACTGCTTATCTGAGTATCGAGTATCTAGCCCAATGAATGTTAATCATATCAAAACCGAAAAGAGAAAACTGTGTTTGGTGGTTGGCGGATTCCTATTTATTCGCGACAAGGAATACAAAGAAAAATGTTATTGGTTGTGCAATAACTATTATAGAACAGAGAATTGTAAAGCGAGAATTCATACCAATAAAACAAATGAAGACATAATAAAAATTATTGGTGATCATAACCATGCTGCGAACGCAAATAATGTTGGTGTAAAAAGATGCATTGAAGAATTAAAGGAAAAAGCAGAATCGACTAATGATTCTACTCAATTAGTAATTGCTAATTGTTCAACGAACGCAGTTAAACCGCATTTACCGTCTATTCCTTCCTTGAAACGAAGCGTTCGAAGGAGCAGACAAGGAACAGTAACAATTCCGCAAACAATTAATGAATTGTGTGTATTGGAGCAATACAAAGTAATTGCAGATGGTAAGCCATTTTTATTATATGACTCTGAAGCCGCAGAAAATCGTATTTTGTTGTTTTCAACAGAAGAAAATTTGAAATTTTTGAGCAATTCAAATACTTGTTACGTGGACGGCACCTTTAAAAGTGTGCCTTTGATTTTCAATCAATTGTTTACAATTCACGGAGTCAAAAAACTTATCCTTACCACTTGTATATGCACTACTTCCAAATAAGAAAACAGAAACTTATAAGAATTTATTTGAGCAGTTGAAAATATTATCATCCGGTTTAAATCCTACCAGTATTATGTCTGATTTTGTGAAACTTGACAATTGTGAATGCTGTTCAGTTTTCCTTTGCTGACATTGTAACGGCTTCTAGTTGCGTCGTTCCTGATTATATGAGGGAACGCGAGAGATAGATATTACTTCCCTAAACACACACCTCTGTATGTATAGTTTTTTTTAAATTGCTTCTTGCGTTTTGGTGGTGGGATGGAAATGGACGAGGAGAGGACGATGATAAAGAGAAATAAATTGATAATTGGTTTTGCATTTTTTTTTATGGTAAACGATCAGTGAGTTTTTTTTAATCGGTGTTAAGCTTTAATGTGATAAGTCCAGATTGTGAGTTATTTATAATTAAATTCTTTTGAGTGTACAGTTTTTTTTATATATATATTTTTTTTTTGATAATAAATCCAAAACTAATGGAATTTTGTGTTTTGGCCTACAATGATTAAATTGGCTGTAAATATCTTTATTTTTGGGATTGTGCTTTTTACCCGAATTAGTGGGTTTGTGTCATTAATTAATGAAAAGAACTTATAAGAAAATTGAATGAGAAAAAAATATACAATTTATCAATGAATAATTTTTTTTTCTGTTTATTAACTGTTATATAAATTTTATTAAAGTTTAATTTTTGTTAATAATGTGTAAGAAAACTTCTGATTAGAAGCTGCCGGGAGAAAAAATCTGTTCAGACATGGTTAGTCACAGATGACCTCAAGAAACTGCATTTAAACCGTTCGTTTTTATATTTTTATTGTTTATAAATTTTTTTTTTGTATTGCATTTCTAACTGAGTGAATGTCAGTGATTATTATGAGTTTAAGTTTTTTTTTAACAGAAGTTTTCAATTAAATTTTTCCTTATTTTACTTAAATAATTTTTCTTTAGTTCTTTTTTGCTTTCTTATTTTCAATATTAATTTTATCATTATTATCGTTCTTAGTTTCATTTTTTTTTTCTATGTATTTTCTAGATAAGTTTGTCTTTTTTTAACTTCAATTATTTTGACATTATATTTTGGTGTCAATACAAAAATAAAGAAAAGTGCAATTTTTCTTATTACTCATTATATTTCATATCAAATTTTTTTTTCTATTTCATATCAATTTATTTCAGCAGTCTAAATTCGTCGTTCATTTCCTTCTTTAATTCCGTTACATATTGAAGTGTGTAATATTTTCTTCAGCTATTTAATTTTTGTTTCTTTGCTATTTCTTTATAAATATTTTTTTTATTATTATTTCTTAATTGTATAATAATGTCGAGATAGAGTAGGACCTATCTTGGGGAGGTGCTGAATATGGGTAAAATTCATTGAACACATGTGATCAGTGGCGTAGCCAGAAATTCGTCGAAGGGGGGGGGGGGGTTAAAAAAAATTCTATAAGAAAATAATACATTCGAATTTATTTGAATTCAATTCTTTATTAGTTTTTTATAGTTTTATATTGATTCGTCGTGACACGATGGCCAATTCATCGAGGACACAGTCTATTTATATAACCACATCTCTATGAATATTTAATGATGCCAATCCATTTAGTCGCTTCCCACCGATTGTGTTTCTTAGGTAATTCTTAAGGCGCCTGAACGTCTTAGAACTCTTCAATTGGAGAGATTATCCAGGTTAAGAGTACTACTAAAAATCTGACAAATATTTTGTGCTAATTTTGTTATTATAGGTATACAAGCGTTCAACCGGTAGATACCTGACCGTCTTTTAAACATTTTAATTAACTTCGCTTATGTAATCTAATTTCAACTTAATCTGGAAAAAGCTCTACACAGATCTGTAAAAATTACGTCTAATATTACGCCGCTTTGCTTACATTTCTTTTAAGTGAAGAATCAAAAATTCGAGCCTTATTCGAATTATAAATTATTTTGTGTGAAACAACACATCACCATGTAATGATTTTAGTATAATATGTGAAACTCAGGGGGAGGTTTCAACCACCCGCAACCCCCCCTTCGCTAAGCCGCTGCATGTGATCATGTGGTACCAAGGCCGTACGTGTGATCCATTCACTATTCATACTTTTGATTGCTAACTTTTGTTTTCTTTCCTTTTCCTCTTTTTTTTGCCATCCGCGGTTATACCAGCTCCAATCCTGCTTGAATAAATCCCACCCCAATACCCTGAGCTTTGGCCAGCTATATGATACCGCGATTCAAGCCTCTGATTGGAGATTTCTTTAACAACACTCTGGTTTGACTTGGAGTTTAAATGATCGGTATCACTTCAGATTCATTTTTGTGATATCGCCAAACCCAAGCACACTGGAGTGGCGTTACAACACCAGACAACATTTTTGTCTCTTTCATTTTTCACAGAATCTGTATCGGAAATTATGTGAAGTAGGGTTAAAAAATCAATACAATGAAGATGCAAAATTTGCTCACAAGATTAAAATGTTATTAGCACTTGCGTTTGTTCCTTCTGTGGACGTTATAAAAGCATTTGAATCGTTAAAAAAGCGGAATATATTTTCTGAAGCAGTCAATGAATTGCTAGACTATTTCGAAGATAATTATATGTGGGTAGTTCGCATTAAAAACACATCCGGTAGGCGAGATCCAAGGTATGCCATCAAAGCATGGAATGTTTATGAAGCCATGCAACAGGGATTCCCGCGAACAAACAATAATGTCGAGGGATGGCACAATGGTTTCAAAAAATTGGTTGGCTCAGAGCATCCTTCAATATGGTGTTTTTTGGAAAAATTACAATTGGAACAGTCAAAAAATGAAATAACGTTGCAACAAATGTTTGCTGGAATGCCTATGCCAAGAAATTGTATCGACTTATTCAACAATGGACATAATTTAATTTTGAAGTGCTGTTGCGCATAATATAATAATTTAAAATCCAAATTATTTGTTTTTTTTGTTATTTTATTTGTTATAATTAAAAATATTGAACAAATATGTATATCATTTTTTTTTTATCTTAAGGAAGCACAATTCACAGAAACGGAGCTTACGGAAAAGATAATTTCTTGAAAGCAGCTGCGACTTCTGATAATCTCAGAAAGCTACAATCAAAACATATGCTCGTAGCTTTCTGAGATTCACAGAACGGAGCTTACGGAAAAAATAATTTCTTGAAAGTCGCGGCGACTTAGGTCAGTTTGCTGCATTCAATGCCTTATATTATATGCGCTCATGGAGGTGTGCTATTTATTTGTTTGTTTTATTTTCCTATACTTGTTGTCCATTCATTGTATTATGTTTTCCATTCTTGTCTTATTACTTCCTCTGTTATTTGTCTCATCTGGTTCCTTTATTGCCTGTTTTGCTAGGGTATTTGCCATTTTATTGCCACTGTATCTTGACTATTTCATGTTTATTTTTTCCTAATGTGTCGATAATTTCTTTCTCGTAATATTTGTATTTTCCATCTTTACTTATGTTTTAACGATAAACCTTTTTGAGTACGTATGTAAATATTATTATTTTTGTTAATCCCATCTGTAGTGCCCTTTCTATGGCAATTTTTATGGCTATTGTTTCAATTGTTTTAATTGCGGCTTTGTTTTTCAAGTTAACTTTGTATTTTGTCTTTGGATTTTTGAAGTATACTCCGAATGCCCCTTTGTTTTGGTTTAATGATTCATCAGTATATATTTCGGTGTAATCTTTGTGTTTGTTTAGTATTTCTATATACTACTTCATTATTTCGATTTGATTCGTAATGGCGTTAGAATTATTCCCCTTCAGATCCTCATTTATTCATTGTTTTAAAATAAACCAAAATTATTTTCTGTAAATTATATCATATGAAATATTGTTGGGTTGGGATAACGTCGTAATTTTGGTGTTGCCTGATGATATTTTTTTTTTTTTTGTTGAAAGTACGGATTAACTTCACATCGGTGGTAATACACACATTTTGATTTTTTTTTAAAAACACTTGTTAAATATTTCGCAAAATTACAAAAGGTTTAAAAATTCACTCGATTGATTTCGGCTTGTTAGGCCATCATCAGGAGTATCTACTAAACATCGGTGGTAATCACTTATACATTCAGTGAACAAATTTCAAATTTATAATTTCGATTTTTTGTTTATTTTTCGCTTCTCTCCTGTGTTTAGTTGTTTATAAATAAATTATTGTTTCCTCTCTTTAGAAATAGTTATTTATGGTACTAGTGAGCAAAACGAGATAGCCGAGTGGGACATCATCCCGGGTGGATAATATCTCTTTGCTCACGAGTGGCATACAACGTTTTATCCAATTTTGTTGAAATAAATGTAAATAATCGTAAATTAATAAGAAATAGTTCCATTTTGTGATTTCATATCATAGTGACCGTTCTTTAAATTTTTGTGACGTGTTCCTTTGACGTAAATTACGAAATCTATGAATAATTTTCCAATGACTACTCAATATTTTGTTATACAAAATATAACTCACGTTGCCCCTAGCAGCGTGGGTTATACAATAACAATGGGTTATTTTACATTTTCTTTATTTTAAAACAGTCTAGTTATCGGGCTGTTATGTATCAAAATTGGATAAAGAAATAAGTCGGTCGCTATTTCATTTCTTTCCCTTTGTTTTTTATACGAGGAGAGATATTTTATTTTTTTGAATTTCGTTCCCGGGGAAAGAAATAAAATATTTTTTTTTGTTTCTTTTCGCAGAGAGAGATTAAAAAAGGGAACGAAGAATGAATTTAAACACTGCTTATATTAATGTGTGTTTCGATTTCCAGAAGCGCATCCAAAATATTACTTTGTTTTCAGAGTAGTTTGGTTAATGTGGCTATTTTGAGATTACCGAGATACTACTTTCGCTACAGCTTACTGTTGAGATCAGGAAATTTCATTATCGTATGCTAACCATTTTTATGATATTATATATACAATTCAAGGTGTCTTTAACCGGATCAATTTTTTTAGATAAAAGAACTTCACAACTTCAATCAATTAATTTTGAAATGCTTTTTACTTACTATATTCAACGCCTAAACACTTAAAACTTATTGACACTATAATCAATAATTTCTATTCAATTAGTATTTAACCATACAATTTATAATCAAATATTTAATATTTTAAATTTTTAAGTGATACCTTTTAAATTCTTATTCAAATTATCTTTCAGCTCATGTGAAAGGTAACTAAATCGGTGAATTGTAAGCTAATCAAATTAAGCTTCTATGACCTCGTTCGACTTCTATGAGTTTCCGTAACATATTATTTTTGAAATATAAACTCAACTCAAACTCAGTTCATATTCCAAACATTTTTAATATTTTCGAAAGGTTTATTCATTATGAACATAATTTACTGAGTTGTTTTTCCAGTTCTACATATATTTTTCAACTCAAACCATATTTTATACATACATACATACGAGTAAATACCAGAATATAATTTCTCTATGCATTATTACATATTTGCACGAAGCTCGAAGCAACAAAAAGCACAATTGTACAACATAACATGTCTTAAAAATGTTCTAAATTTATATTTTTTGTAACAGTGACGTGACCAACACAAGAAATATATTTTGCTCTTTATTATTTACGTATAATCGAAAAGCTTGAACACAAAAATATGTACATACATGAATATAAAAGCTCTTTACGTATATCGATTATGGAGAACAAACAGTTTTTTTTTCACATCATGATTTTCAAAATCAAAAGCACGTCCGAAATTACGTAAATCCAAAACATATAAATTCATAAGTGTTGATTAGTTGATTGTTGAGTTTGGGGAGATATGCTTAAAGCTGAGTCTCTCTTGCATGCATATTTTGTATATGAATAATATTTTTAAACTAGAGGGAGAAAGCTTAGAAGTTTTTTTAGTTTTGTATATTTCCGATTTTTTTTTTTAAAGTTATTTTCCTACCCAAAGCTTGATGATAATTAAAAATTAAATTTAAAAGTTGCTATTTTATGTGTATATTATTCTATACATAAAAAGTTTTGTAAATGAGCTTTTTTTACCAAAACAATTTTGTTTATGTTGTCTTGCAAATAAAATTTTGTTCCGGTTTTCATTTTTGGAATAAAATCAAATTAGTTCTATAGTTTTAAATATGATAGTAAAAATAATTATGTTAATCTATGTTTGTTTATATAATTAGATGTTAGGTTTATGTTAAACAAAATTTGTTTTTGTTGATAAGGCAAAATATGCATTTTATATGTTTGGTTAGTGTTGTTGTGGTTATGCTCAAACTTAACCGATAGGCTACGGTAAAATATGCATATTGAAATTATTCCAAAAAATTAATTTTTTGGGAGCTTTATGGCAGTAGTTAGATGATTATTTTTAATGATTAAAGTTATATATTATTTGGTTTGTTAATTTATAATTTTGTTTTAGAAACTTGTTTTACATCCTTTTTAGTACTTAGTACGAAGGGAAACTACCCAATTCATTATTACCTTCTCGAAAATCGATTACCGTATATAAACAACGGTAATTTAAGTTAATAGTTATGCCATATTAATAAATTGACGAAATTTTTGGGTGTTACAAACAGGAAGCCCCTACCAAGACTAACCACTTGGTAAAGATATTTACTATTGTTGCTCGTTTCTGTAATCAAATATTAAAATGGTGCGTGTACCCTCATATAAACTATAATTTATATTTTTAACCAGACAACTCTGTAGTAAACAGGTAGTTAGCACAATCGACAAAAAAAAATTCTTCTAAATCTGATGTGGGCAACATTTCGATAAATAAGGGTAGTTTTAGAATTTTTTTACAATTCGAAGTCAAATTATTTTTCTCCCGAAATTCAACTAAGAAGATATGAGTGACGGTTATACGATGGCCTTATAATTACTAAAGGAATAATAAATGAAAAATGTATTTTGTGTTACTAAAATTTAGTATTTGGTATTTCACCTCTATTACCGTTATTTGCGCTTACAGTAAATTTTTATATTGCGGTTAAAATGGGAAATTCTGGTCAATTGACAGTCAGGGTGGGAAGTCGTGTTTTCATTCGCTCCTTAATTTTCTCATGTTTTTGGTTTAATTTAATTGTAAAAGTTGATAGTTTTTGTGTTGTTGGATTTTGTACTCGTTGAAATAAATATTTCTACGTCGGGTTTCTTAATCTACAAAGTGACACGAGAGAATTGAAAATAAAGGGTAAAATGATAGATTTTTGTGTTTTATTTTTGAGTTGACTGTTCAAAAAAGTTGTGGCAGAAATGAGAAAGTGAAAGACACACATCAGATGGGGGGACAACGATCGATTGTAGTTTGTGATATCTACGTAGGTATACAAACTTCTATGGGTACAACTCACAATCAGTATCGAATATCAGTGCGACTTTACGTCCCATTTTTATTTTTATTTTTGGGTTGGTTACTACATGTCTAATTTACGTAAATCTAGATTTTTTTTACTTTAGCTAAGTTATTTTTATTTTTATTTATACATATCTACAATGCAATTGTTGATGTTGTTAATTATGGATGGATTTTTTAGAACAATGTGGTTATTTGTACCACTTGGATTGTTTCAAAATTTCGGTTCATCATAAGCAGGTGCGTTAGATTCGGGCGTAAACCGTATAATTGGGGGATATAGCTGGATCACTAGATTAGTAATTGAATGTAGCATCCGATTGGTCGCCGGAAGTTAAAAGTATGTGTATTGCGTGGAATGGTTTTTGGGAAGCTTTTTGGTCTAAATAAGATAGGTATTTTGAGGTTTTATTGTATTAGGTTATAATATGTTTTAACCAGCTAGTCATTTGGTTTTGCGTTTTAATTATGTGTTTTACTTTTTGGTGCCGGCTGGTGGTGACCCAAGCGGTTGAAGTGTTCCTAATGATGCAAATAATAATATTATATTGGAAAGAATTTATATTTTAGTATTTAAATTAATTATTGTAATGGAGAGTAATCAAATACATAGATTAATTCAGTTGTTGTTGTAAATGTCAAATCGTTTAATTTATTTTGTCTGTGTAATTGGTTTGCATTTTGGGGTTGTGCATGCTCATCTTTAGTTTTGTGTTAATCGAATTATCGGAATATTTCTATAATAATTTGTAGTCCGTTTAAGATCAAATCGGGTGATTGTATACCAAATTTCAAGTCAATCGATCAACTAGAACGCTTATTTTAGCAAAAAGAACTTTTTTAAAAAAATTTTATCTGTGTGATGATTTTAGAGTTAATATACAATTTATTTCACCAAATAAACGATTTTACAGGACAGCAAAAAAAATATTATTATGTTGTTGTTTAATTCTATGAAAAAGCTTTTGCTATTTTGTAATTAAATGGTTTGCAAGGAGTGCTCTATAAGTTCCGGATAGTTTCTAGATTTGAGTGATTTTTCTCTGTTTACAGAGGTGACCTGTTTTACCATGACTAATTTCGATTTTATGTGGGTTTTGTGACTTTTTTAGGAATGGAATTGTACATCATTTCGATTTTGCAATTAAGCTTTATTTAGTGCGATTTCCGTAAAACATTTTTGGTGATAAAATGGAGAAGAAAAATAGGACGATGAATCGAACCACTTGAGAGCATATAAAGAGGAGGCGTAATTGAGTAATTGGTATGGCGTACGTTTATATTCTTGTAGCGAAAGGTGTGAAGCCTATCTAGCATCGAGTGTATAATCCGAAGATTTATTATTTTAAGGGTTATAATGTCGAGTTCGATAGGGATTATCAAAAAAATCTAGTATTTGATGCCTGTTAACGCCGGAACTATCGAATGGTGTTCCTTCAATAAAATAAATTTGTTAAATGTCTTAAAATTAATATTTTTATACTTTCAGTTTTTTTATATACTCATCTTTTAAAAACACCATGTGTGTAAATCTCAGACTTTAATTCTTAAGTTGTAAATTTAAGATAGTCTTGATTTACTTAAAGTTTTGTATTGTGAATAAAAGACGTTGTTGGTTTTTATTCTTTTATTAATTTTGTATCGCTTACCGTTGGTCAGGGCGATGTTTTATTGAGTCAATTAATTTTTGAACTGAATTAAATCAGACAAATGTTTGATTTATATACAAAATGGTCATACATTAATCAATAATAATAACAAGAATGACTATTTATACGATTGAGGCCATGCTTGCGCAGCATGGTGAGTTGGTATGTTCACGTGACTGAACATCCTCCGCGGCGACTTTAGTTGATATGAACCGGCGAGGTAATGGGAGCACGTTTGAAATTTGTTCTGATGACTGTGTAGCTGTTGTTTTCTTGCATCGATATGCAATGATAAGTGCGATAAAGGTGGCAATGATTCCGTAGAGTAAAACGTAATGATGAATATCGTGATAATTTAATTGTTGGTTTTCACTTTCTGCCAAATTTTTTAGGTGTGTAACATTAGTTGACAGTTGATCCAAATCCATGAGAATGTTGTTGAATTCATGACTCATCATAGTTCTGTTGGTGGTATTTTCGTATGTGGCATTTTTGGACCGGATAAGCAGGCTGCTGAGGTTTATAGTTGGTTGATAGAAAGACTTCATTCTTGTGTTGAAGTTTTCGATTGAATGTATAGTTGTCATTCCATCCGTGATAGTGCAGGCTTTATGTAAAGTGATAATTCCCGTTCCATTTATGATTGTGGTTGTCACTTCTTTATTACATACGATATTTATTGTACGCTTTCTTTCGGAGATAAAAATCCATGCGCTTGGATCGTGGGTTGGAATCCATAAGTTTCTTGGTAGCATAAAACGAATCTGGCAAGCATCTGTTTGTACTTCTTTATTCATGATTATATCGATCTCGCAAGATGTTGGATTATTTTGTATATTATGAATAACGTTGTGGATCATGCAGAGATATTCTGAAGATCTCATGGACTTGCAAGATGTGAGCTCGTCTTCTGACATGGAGTAATAGGATTCCCTATTCAAACTTAACAATAAGAGTTCACTTGATGGTTCTATATAAGCATACATATCTTTATGCTTGGTTGGGATAGCAATTGGCTTTAAGATCTGATATATTCTGTTGTTGAATAACGGCATCTTTATTTCAAAAATTAACGCGTTCTTTATTTGTCCAACTTTAGCCGTCATCATCTGGTACAAGCTTATCATGTTATTTTCTCTATATATGGTGGCATCAGCTGGGATTATTTCATGTAATTTTTGTAATTCTGCCCTGAGTTGATTAGGTTTGAGAATAAATGTGTTTATCTTGCTATGGTGAATGTCTATGACGACGTCAATTAGCTGCTGTTGCATTGAATAAAAGTTTACCATTTCCAATGATAGCTGAATCCATAGAGCCATGAACCTTTGTACTGCTATATGCTCGTTTTCGTTTCTTTTTATTAAGTTGTGTAAAGCCACTGTTTGCTTATCTATTTCTTGTAGTTGATTGTTTACTGCTATCCAGTCCCTTTTGATGATATTCGTTGTTGATTCCATTATTGAAATTTGTTCTTTTAGCAATTTATGAATGTGCTGTTGATCATTTTTTAATGAAGTGATTTCGTTATCATACCGTTGTGCGTCGTCTTGGTCGAGAATTCCAAATAGTTGATTTGTGAGAGTACCAACTACGTTCACTAAACCTCGCTTCGTCCGAACATGATTGTAAGTGGGTTGGAGTATTTCATTGTTGAGGTTTATATTGGAAAGTTGTTGTTTCATTTGTGTTATTGCGGGCTTGCAAAGTTGTCTTAGTTGCAACCATCCCTTATCCTCGCTACAGGTTTGAGTCATCCTATCAACAGCGGCTTTGTATACTTCAGCCTCTAAGAACATTGCCGATAAATTAAAGTAAGATATTATAGTCCATTGTTGGTGGGAGAGCTGAGCTATCCCAATGTTTTCAAAATATATTCCCATTGTAGAATTTAGAGTTGTAATATCAAAAGTCGTCTCCTTTAAAGTTGCTGAGCATATGCCGAGTACACTTATTAATGGAATCATAGTTAATAACATCAATTTGGATTGGTAACAAGGTCTAATTGTCCTTTTTTCTTTTTTGGTTGAGGAATGGTTTTTACTTTTTCTGCAGCTATTTTTACCACATCGTCTATTTGCCCTCGCAACCATTTCCTTGGTGGATTTTTCCCTTCATGTGTTTCTGTTGACTTACGTTTCCTCGTGGTGATGGTGTTGCGAAACGTGGTTGACAATACGGGGATGGCCTCGGTATCCAATTCTGTACCTTGTTATTGTATGGTGTTTTCAATTGGGAGAGGTGCTAATTTTGTCACTGGCCTTTTTATAAGGGCCCTTCCGGGGCCGCGGAGTGTAGCTACACGAACGATTCCGTCTTGTCCCGGGTGAGTTTGTACAACCCGTCCAGTAATCCATCTGGATGGTGGAACATTGTTGTCTCGAATTAAAACAAGTTGTCCAATCTTCAGATCTGGTGTCTTCGTGGTCCATTTTGCTCGTTGTTGTAGTTGATGCAAATATTCTTGGGACCATTTTTTCCAAAAGTCCTCTTTCATTTTTTGGACCAATTTCCATCGAGTCAATGAGTTCATGTTGTTGTCTGAGACTCTGACTTCAGGCTGGGTTATGATAGCATCTCCAATTAAAAAGTGACCTGGAGTTAAAACGGTCGGATCACTTGGATCATTGGTCATTGGTGAAATTGGCCTTGAATTAAGGCAAGCCTCTATTTGACAAGTTAATGTTGTTAATTCTTCGAATGTCAAAGTTGCTTCGCCTATCACTCTTTTTAAATGATATTTTACTGATTTTACTGCGGCCTCCCATAATCCCCCAAAATGCGGTGCTCCCGGTGGAATAAAATGCCATTTAGTACCATGTTCCGTAGTAGAATTTACAATGTTTGAAGCTATTTGTTCTACTATCTCTTTTTTTTGTAATTCCATTGTTTTACTAGCACCAACGAAATTAGTACCATTGTCGCAAAAAATATCGGAACATATTCCTCGACGAGACACAAAACGTTTGTATGCCGCCATGAACGCTTCGGCTGTTAAATCACTGACCACCTCAATGTGAACAGCTTTTGTTGCCATACAAACAAAAATTGCTAGGTAGCCTTTATACGATTTGTTGCCTCTACCTTTCGATACTCTTACGTTGAAAGGTCCAGCGTAGTCAACTCCTGACTTTAAAAATGGCCGAGCAGGAGCTATTCTTGCTTCTGGTAAATTACCCATTAGTTGATGCTTAATATTTTTACTGAATCGGTGACATCTCAGACATTTTGATATTTGTTGTCTGACAATATTTCGACCATTTATGATCCAAAATTTTGTTCGGATGTGTGCTAAAGTTAACTGAGTACCGCCATGCATCGTTGATTTGTGGCCTTCTTGGATGATCAGGTTAACAATTGGATGTGATTGTGGAAGAATCAAGGGATGTTTTTCATCATATGACCAGACGGTTGAGTTTTGTAATCGTCCACCAACTCTTAGCAGTCCATCTTTTAAAAATGGTGAGAGTGATAGTAACTTACTTTTGTTGTCGATTGGTTTGTTGTTCCTTAAATTATGAATTTCATTCTTATATTGGGTTAGTTGAGCCCTTCCAACTAACTGATGGAGAGCTTCTTGCATTTCTTGAGGTGATATAATGTTACTTATTTCGTATTTCATTAGTTTTAACTTGTTGATAAATCGTCTACAATATGATATTATTCGTTGAATCTTCTTTAAACTTGAATGTTTTATGTAAAGATGATCAAATGGGTTTTCGTCGTCCTTTATTTCCGTTGTTTTAGCTAGTGCTACTAACCTTTTCCCTGGAATATTTTCAAATTTTTCAGAAGAATTATGAACTGGCCAATTTGTTGGAGTGTTTGTTAACCAACTTGGACCATTCCACCATATTTGGTGTTTTTCGAGACAGTCAGCTTCCATGCCTCTTGAAGCACAATCAGCTGGATTTTCAGACGACTTAACATAGTTCCATGTTGTTGGGCTGGTTAGACTGTGGATCTCTGTTACTCTGTTTGCAACAAATATTTTAAATCGATGTGGTTCTGCTTTGATCCAAGCGAGCACTATCATTGAGTCAGTCCATGCGTAAGTTGTTATTTTGGAAATTCGAAGACTTTTAGTTACTTTTGCCATCAACCTCGCAAGTAACAACGCTCCACACAATTCTAGCCTAGGAATTGTTAGTTTTGATTTTATTGGTGCGACCTTTGTTTTTGATATTAGTAAATAAGGTCGAGGTGCACTATTTATATTATCTTTTTGGTAACAATATATAACTGCTGCATATGCATGTTCAGATGCATCGCAAAATCCATGCAGTTCTATGGGCGAATTGTTGGAAGTGTTCACCCACCTCGGTATTTTTATTTGTTCGAGCGCAGGCAATGAATTTTTATAACTGTTCCATCTCATTGAGATGTCTTGAGGTAATGGTGCATCCCAAGACAATTCTGTTAGCCAAAGTTGTTGGAGTAATATTTTTGCTACTATAATGGTTGGTGACAACCATCCCAAAGGATCAAATAATTGTGATACCTCGGATAATAATTTTCTTTTGGTGGCGATTTCAGTTTTCTTCTCTTTTATATTTATTTTGAATCCGAAGGTATCAGTGTCAGGGTTCCAAGATATGCCCAGAGTTTTTATTGTGTCATCTAGTTTGATATCCATTGTACCGATTGCCCGTGATTCGAGTTGTATCTGTTGTAATAGATCTGGCTTGTTACTAGCCCATTTCCGTAGTTGAAATCCTCCTTTACTTAGCATTGTAATGATTTGACGTTGCTGTGTGTGTGCTTCTTCTACAGAATCACTGCCGCTTAGTAAATCATCCACATAGAAATCGTGTGAAGTTATATCGGATGCTATGGGAAACTCCTTTTTCTCATCAATGGCCAACTGTTGTAACGTGCGGATGGCCAGGTATGGGGCACTAGCTGTTCCAAAGGATACAGTTGTTAATTGATATTCACGAATTGGATCTTTCTCGTTTGATCTCCATAGTATCTTTTGATACCTTTGGTCATCTTTATGTATTCGTATTTGGCGATACATTTTCTCGATGTCTGCTGTGTAGACCACCCTATGTTTCCTCCATCTTAACAGGATCGAAATCAATTCCTCCTGTAGTGTAGGCCCAACCATTTGTTGATCGTTGAGGCTCTTATTATTGCTGGTTTTAGCTGAGGCATCGAAAACAACACGTAGCTTTGTCGTTGTGCTGCTTTCTTTTACTACTGCATGATGTGGTATGAAGTATTCTTCTGATGGACTCATTTCAATTTCACAGAGTCGCATGTGACCTAGTTCAATGTATTCGTTAATGCATTTTTTGTAGTCATTGGCATATGTTGGTGATGCTGCGAATTTCTTCTCCAACTGCAGGAATCTGGCTAATGCTCTTGTTTTTGAAGCCCCAAGTATTGGTGGATTATGATTAAATGGGATTCGAACTGTATATCTCCCATCAGCGTTACGGCGATAATTTGCCTCATAATGTTCCTGGCAATTTTGTTCTTCTTCTGTTAATAGCCTGTCTTGTTGTACTTCTTCTATTTCCCAGAATGATTTTAACCTGTTGTCAAGTTCCGTTTTTGTTATCATGCACTGAACCCTTGGTGGCTCATTATAGTTTATTGGTCCACATATTATCCATCCTAGTTCTGTTTTTTGTGCCACTGGTTCTCCTGCTTCGCCTTTTACCACATCATTCATTACTATCGCTGGGTAGTAATCTGCGCCCAATAATATATCGATCTTATTAGGCCTATTGTACTCTGGATCTGCCCATAACAAATTACTAATGTGTGGCCATTTCCAGGCATTAAAACTGTATTCTGGTAGATCTCCCACTAGTTGATTTACTATTAGCGCGCTTATTTGTGTTTTGAATTTCGACGGGAATCTCGGCTCAATATTGAATGTCATCCGTTGTTCTGCTACTCCGGCTGTCACTCCTCCTACTCCTTTAAATTCTACATGCGTTTTCTTGCTCTGTATATTTAATTTTTTAGCTGCCTCATGAGTTATGAATGATGCTTGAGAACCTGGATCAATCAGCACTCTAAGTAGTTGTGGGTGACCTCCGTTGCTTGGAACTTTAACTAATGCTGTGCTCAGTATTACCTGAGCTGCTGTTGTTGTGCTGTCTATCATGTGTGTTTCCACAACTGGTATGCCACGTTTTGGGTTTTGTCCAGGTGGATTTATTTGTCGGCATTCAATTTTGTTAGTTGCACCTTCTTTGGTGTGGAGAAGAGTATGGTGTCTTCCTTTGCATACCACACATTTCCCTTCTGTCAAGCATATTTTTGAAAGATTATGTTTTCCTAAACATATCCGACATAGATTATTCATGTTGCATATTTTGCTGCGATCTATTGTTGACATCTCCAAAAATGATTTGCATGCTTCAATCGTATGTGATCCTTTACAATTGACGCATCTGTTTGTTGTTGCTGCTAGCGTTGTCATGGCTTTTTGTGGTTGTAATCGGCCGGTTGGTAAGGGTTGTCGATTCGGTTTACTTCCTAGTGCTTCTAGTGATTGGAATCTTTTTTCCAAAAACAACAAAAAGTGATTCAAATTTTGAATCTTTTTGGGGTCGTCTAAAGTTGTCTCATAGGCTCTGATGGATTCGTTGTCTAATTTCTTCTGAAGTATGTGTATTATCAGCGCATCATATTTGTCTTCACCATTCAAGATATTATTGATGTTGTGAATGGCTTCACTTGTTGTGTCATGCATTGTTCTGATTCCTGCCGCGGTTTCTGTCATCATATTTGGTTGATTAATTAGTTGGTTAAAATATGCTGCTGCCAGAATTCTTTCGTTGTTGTAGCGATTATTTAATATATTCCATGCCACCTGATAATTTTCTGCAGTTGATTCCAGATGGCTTATTATTTTAGCGGCTGGACCTCCTAAATGACTTTTTAAGTAGTTGATCCTGTGGGTATCCGTAAGCACTTGGTTTGTATGCACGAGTTTCTTGAATGTATCCGCGAAACCTTTCCATCTCATGATTTCTCCATAGAAATGTGGAATTTCAATATTTGGTAGTCGGATATCTATTGAATTGTGTTTTGATTGTTGATCATTCTCAATCTCCATTGTAATTTCAATCACAATGTCATCATGCGCCTGCTTAATATTGTCGAAGTAATTCTCCATGAAATATTTTGAATTGACTTCATCTTCTTCTGAAACTTCTATGTTTATTTTATCGTCGAGGTCCATGATTTGTTCCATCATCCTCTCCATATGTTTCAAAACAAGTTTTAGTGCTTGTTTTGATTTTTTTTGTGCTAATGCCTCTTTAGCTGTGTTTATCTCTCTATATAGAGCCCTCATCTTTATATTTTGTAGCTTCATCATCTGGTCGAACTCTTTCCTGTTGGCTGTCGCGGAAGTTGGAATGTTATTAGATGAGCTTTGTCTTTCTTTTGGTGTTGGTTTACTGCTGTCATCTGTACTTAACATTGTTAAGGATGTACTTTGCGAGTGTTCCGCTGATGTTGTTGGTGTCGGTGTTAGTGGTGGCCCGTGGTTTAATCGTTTTCGCATATCATCGATTAGGAGGTCGTAAATCTCCTCTATCTTCTTTCTTGAATCGAAGTAGGAATGATTATGCTCTAACGGTGGCTGCATTTGTCGGATGATATCATCCGTTGCGACATATTCTGTGTACAATGCTTTTAAAGCAGCTATTTTTGTTTCCAGATATGTCTTCGTTTTCCGAGCATTTCCATCTTTATTGTAGTTTGTGTGCATCTGGATTATCTTGCCGCCTACTTCTTCTTGTTTGCCTATGGTCGACATTCTTCCGCTGTTTGTTGGTAGTGTATTGCTGGGTATGTCGCTGTTGTTTGATGGCTTGAACTTGTAGGTGCTGCTTGGTTGTTAACTCTGTAGATTGCCTGTTGTTTGTTGGCTTGCTATAGATGCTGGTTGCTTGATGACTCGAATTTGCAGATCGTAAATTTCCAGTTGGTTGTTGGTGTTTTTGATGCCGGTTGTTGTTTGGCGATGTACTTCTCAATTGGTGCCAGTTTTTTTAGTGACTTCGAAGGACCATGTGTAAATCTCAGACTTTAATTCTTAAGTTGTAAATTTAAGATAGTCTTGATTTACTTAAAGTTTTGTATTGTGAATAAAAGACGTTGTTGGTTTTTATTCTTTTATTAATTTTGTATCGCTTACCGTTGGTCAGGGCGATGTTTTATTGAGTCAATTAATTTTTGAACTGAATTAAATCAGACAAATGTTTAATTTATATACAAAATGGTCATACATTAATTATACTAATAACAACTAATATCGACTAAAATTGCTGATTTTAATATTACAATTTGTATGTTAAAAAATTATATATTTGGTGTCAATGAACTGACTAAAAATATCATATAATAACGTTATATTAAGGAAAAATGCATAATGTACATTTTTCCATTGTAGTTAAATTTCATTAATCAATAATAATAACAAGAATGACTATTTATACGATTGAGGCCATGCTTGCGCAGCATGGTGAGTTGGTATGTTCACGTGACTGAACACCATGTAGATATTAAAATGTTGTACACTCTTGAGTATAGCATTAAGTAATACAAATTAAGATTATTTATCTGAATCATAAACTTGTACATATTATAAAACACCTTAAGTGGATGAACTATGTAAATCTGCTTTAATTATGAAAATATTGTCAATGATGTTACGTTAATTTTGACAGCTATCAACATGAAATAAGATCCACGACAAAATTGGTAGCCGTCTGTTGGAATATACTATAGTCTATGCCAGGGTTGCCAACTCGGCGACACGCTTCGCCCGGAGTATTGGAATAAAAAGCAAAAATAAAAATTAACGTTTATTTATAAAATAACGGCACAGTGGTTAAAGCTGCGGCGTTTGGATCGGGAGGTACCGGGTTCGAATTCTTATAAGGGGCGGGATGCAAAAGGGATTTTTCATCATCTGATTACGATCGGTGATGATGATGAACACAACTATGACTCCCTGTTGAGAGTGCAGAATCCATGGGCCGACTCACCTTCCATGCCAGTAATATAGGCTGTCATGAAGCAATTCAATGTTCAGGTGTTCCATGCAAAACGGGGCCCTATAGCCGTACGTCCTAGATTTGGCTACTGCGTAAGGTAGGACGTAAAAAGCAAACTGCGAACGAGTTGGGAGTACCTTGAGCCCCACAAATGATTGCAGAGATAGAAACAAACAAACAATATTTATAAAATAAGAAAATTCAAATCACATTCATTTCTTACACAAAAAAAATCCTAATTCATTCATATATCACAAACGATACAATTTAATTTAGCTCTTCTCAAAATTATATTTCCTTTGACTTTGAGCTTATTGAACCAGTTCTAAGTGTTCTGGCGCTTTTAAAAAATTTTAAAATTGTTCACAGGTCTTTTCATAGTTTATGCGAATACAGAGTTCCACTTTTATTAGCTGTACTCGCATTCTATTGCGGTCGTCTCTCCACACAATAGAAAATCCTCTCCACGAATGCATTACTAATAGGAATGCTTAGTGCTTTAATACAAATGCTATCATGTCGATTAAATTATCATCGATTAAATTATCCAATTTTTGGAATGGTAACCCATAATGCTTCAGTAGAAATTTTTCCACTTTTTATCTAGTAATTTATATCATTAATCACATAGTACAGCCGATCTTCATTAATTGGTATATTTAAAATGTTACCGACTTTACTATATCGCCAAAATTTAGTTTCCTTTAATATTAAGCGGTGATAATTGAACGAATGGATTAAAGTTTTATTTTTATCGTTTGTTGATTGATAAGATTTTCATTTTGCCCGGAGTTTTGAGAACTTGGCCCGGAGACCGGAGATTCGGTCTGAAGCCCGGAGTCTCCGGGCGAAAATGACCTAGTTGGCAACCCTAGTCTATGCGAGTATTGTATTCCTTATATTTTGTATCTTGTTTATTTATTGGTTATGCATTTTTGAACGTATTTTTTGTATTCAGAGCACTTTCAAACTTTGTGGAGAAAACATTGATGTTTGTTAAATAAATAAATAAAATTATAAATTATCAAAAATAAATAAATTATAAATAGCCGTGTTGCTTGTTTGGTTGTATGTAATATCATTCTATAAGTTGATTTGGAAAACGTTGTGCATAACAATTAACGTCGACAGCACAATAACCAAATCACACCATCAGTGTTTGTTGTTATAGTTGAGTAGTGAATAATTTACGACTAAATAAATCGAGTCCATTAAAGTGATCTCCTACAAATATTAATAAACACAAGCTACAAAATACAGTCCACTAAAGTGATCTCTTACAAATTTTAAGAAGTAAGTGGCGAACATAGTACCGGCGTCGCCAATGCCCAATCGAACCTACAAGCAGAATGATCGTTGTACTGGTAAATATACTGTTATACTGGTAGTTGTACTGGTATATCTCTAGTTTGATTTTGCCCAAAATTTCACAGATTTTGTCACAATAATTATTTTAATAATTTTTTTTTTTTTGATTGATTGATTTTAAGTTTGCGACCAAGTATTAAGCAGGATCTCCCTGTAATGAATTTGACGCCGGGCCGACACCTCCTTTTACTTTTTTTAACTTGGAAGGATTGGGAAGGATGGTAAAATTGGGATTGAGGTCGATCCGGTTAAAGACACCTTAACGGGGAACAGTTAGTAATTTAGCTCATGCTTAGCACAAAACAATTCTTCTTAATTATAATCTTTCATTTTAAATTAATTCTGTACCCGCCTTTCAATCCTTGGCCTCCTGTGATAAATTAATAAGTTAATTGGGATGATTTTCAGGTGATAATTATTCGGCGTACTGTCCGTTACTTCAAGCAAACGAATACCCGAATCGTATTCACAACGAATACCCGAATCGTATTCATTCTGAAACAACTTTTTCTTCGCTCGAATCAATTTCTTCATCTCTGGCGCATTCTATGCACATAATCTGGCTGTGAGTTAAACAACAAGGCTCATTGCAACTATCGCATCTTGTTTTTGTTTTAAAGTTAGCCGATCGCGGATACAAGTAGCATCGCGGACGATTACTAACTATTGCCTTCTATTTGGTTGATTGCAATTTTCACATCACGTTTTAACACTCGTGGATTGGACAGCCACTCCAAATATATTTGCATGCACCAATTCCATTGCTAATTGTTTCAGAAATGTCTTTCTTTCGGAAGCGCCGCGGATTACGTATAAATGTGGGTTAGCCAATTTATATAAATTGAAAGCTACTACACCTGCGATGTCGATCATATTAAAAAATAATACCATTGGCCATCGTTTGATTTTCCTTTTACAGATGTATGCTCTGACGAGTTTATCAAGAGTATCAGCACCTCCCTTCATTGCTTTATAGTCCAGTATGATGTTTGGTTTTTTAGAATCACCGTCAATTCCACCATCGTTGAGTAAAGTTGATAAAAGGTTAGGTGGTTATTGAAGCAAAATTTTGATGAATTTACTTGTCTTTCTTCAGCTACGCTTTGCTCGTTAATTCTTTGGGAAGATCAGATTTATTTTGACGTATTGTTCCAATTATAGTGGTCTTTTTTTGTAATAGCTGTTCGGCCATTTTACAACTTGTGAAAAAAATATCCATCGTAATTGTTCTGCCTTTGTTTAGGTACGGCGAAGGTTGTTTACCCACATACACCTCGGCATTCAACGGGTTCGCATTTTTGGCATCACATATCCAAAATATTTTAACTCCGTACTTGCCTGGTTTTGACGGTATATACTGTCTAAAACCACATCTTCCTCTCGTTAAAACCAGTTGTTCATCTAATGTTAAATTCGATGATGGTTTGTATGGTGCTCGAATACTTGACAAGAACATGGTCCACCCATCACGGAATGCTGCTAATTTGTCAGTTTTCAACCGCTCTGATCTGGTTTGAAAATTATCGACCCGCAGAAACCTTAGTAATGGCTGTACTCTCTCTAGCGACATTACAGCTCTATAAAATAGACGGTTATCAAGACGATACAATTCGTCCAATCGCTTATTCCAGTTTTTATGGACGCCAGCATAAATTATAATACCGATAAAAGCATAAATTTCCTCGGATTTTGTGTTATACCAAAGACGTCATTTTGCTGTATAACTTCTCGATGAATAATATTGCCGTGCTTTTCTATTTGTTTCAGTTACAATAATATTCACTAACGTATCTGGTACAACTTTTTGAAATGCTAGTAGATCAGTGTTCAGGTTTTGTGATGTTTGAGATATCAAGCCATCTTTCTCTCTATATGTATATAAGAAAATCACATGTTTTGGTTGCATTAGGAGGATTTGCACTCCATTTTCTTGGAATTTTTTTGTTGTGGGCATAATATCACTTGCCACTATCTTCCTCGAGGTGTTCATCAATATTACATATGTTTGTGATTATCTGCTCCAATTGGTCATCATCATCGCAATCCGAAAACGGAATATCTATATTATCGTTTGCAATCTCCTCTTCGTCCGAAGTCTCTGGAGTTGTAACACTGTCCAAAAGTTCATGCAGTTCTTGACTTCTCTGTCTCTTCCTTGCCATAACACAAAATAGTATAACAATGTTGCACAAATAAATGAAAAAATGATAAAAATGATCCTTCTATTTTAACTGTATCGACCAGTTCACTCAAAATGTACACAATAAATAAGCAGAAATATCTTTGAAAATTTTATAAAAATTAAATAACGGGATCATCAGTATATAACGTAAATAGTAATAAACAAATACATATGTACATGGCAATGCATTTTATCTGTCTCTTACTATTTATGAGAGAAATTGTGTAAACAACAACACATTCACATTCCATACACTAAGAAGAAAAAATAAATCGGTATTCTATTCTCTATAAAAAATATAGAAACAAATTGGGGTCATTCTGACCCCAGTGCACAGACATGTGCTTGGTTCATTTCAACTTATCCTAACTGTCATATATTTAATTGGTTTTGACCCGCTTTTCATTGAATGAAACATATTAGTTTAACCTATCCCAATTGTATGGACTAATTAAATGACGAAAAGTGTGTTTTTTTGACTTTTAAAAGAACTGGGGTCATTTTGATAACACTACACAGAGTGATTGTTAGAGCAATATATACTGTTGCCATGTATTTGGATCTACAGTTGAGACAATCGAAAAATATATAAAAAAAATTTCAAATTTTTCAATAAAACTGAAAGTAGATAGGCCTATTGTTGTATTGTTGGCTCATTGAACGCAAACGACTATGGCTCTAATATTAATATACAGGTCGTTGCACTTCTCCAAATTTTTACGAACAAGTAGAAATAAATTAACCGATGTTATACCTTTTTTCGAAACGAAGTAACTCAAAACGAACTTTCAGTACTATTATATTCCCCTTTTCATTAGCATCAATTTTCTTATCTTTCATTTTCTCCTTTATATCTTAATGAGGATACTGTCGTTAAATCCCGGACCTAAACACACTACCGGCTGCTACCGTACCAATGCATGGTTGTCTCTTGCTTGGTAGGGTAAAATTCAAATTCTCTCTGAAATACTGAAATGAACTTGTTGAGCCATTTCTAATATTTGGGTCTGTTTTTTTTGTTGCCATTTTACAAAAGGTTTTAGCGTTTTCGTGGATATGTAGTTTATTAATATGTGACCTTCAATATTTCATTTTTGAACAGGCGCTTACTTTAAATTAGTTCTTTTAATCCGTTTTCAAATATTTTTACATCTCATTTTCAATTCTTTTTATGAGTTTGCCCTTTTCCTGGATGGTTTTTACCAATTTATTATAATTCATCATACAAAACATTTTATTTTTGGTTTTGGTCAAACAGTTTTTACAGGTAACTTCAATATCGCACTCGTAATTCATAACTTGTGCCTCAGGTAAATTCGAAATTTTCTCCAAAGCGAAATCACTGAAAATCGTCGAAAATTGATTTCGAATTTTGCATTTACGAAATTTAACTGTCTCCTTCGGCTTTATATATGAAATTAGATTACTTTCGTCTTTTTTTACGAAAGTTAGTATAAAGTGATAATCACGGTGAGATATCTGCCATGCCAAGCAAGTTTTACATCACTACATTTTTAACAAAACTGAGTTATTGATGTCAATCGATTGCTAATAACAATCTTGAAAAACGATTTTCATCTCAAAATACATTTTCTATAGTTATGTAAAACATGCTTAGTACGGCCGTATGTAAAATAGATTGATCAACGATCGCTCGTGAAGCGCTCAATCGTATACAGGAGGGTTGATACCCGTGATCGCGAAATTAAGAATTTATGTTAACATATCACGGCTAGCAAACATTACTCATATTTACGTTTTTCTTAATTAACGTACCATCATCATTCTTTAAGAGTCATTATTGATAAGAGCGTTTGAATCCATATTAGTTCCGTTGGTATTTTGGAGCTGGTAAATTTAAGCCTATTACTGCTTTAGGGTCTCGTTTCAAAATGGATAGTACTGAATTTTTAATGTCATCTAACTTAGAACACTTGTCACCTAAATTAATTGAAATTTAATATTAAAACCGTTCTAAAGAAGATCAATTTTTCTCAAGGAGCAACAAGTTCCGCAACTGAAACAGAGAGTATCTTAAGCAAATCTCCAGTCTTTGTTTTTCAATGGTAATTGGATAGGCAGTTTTTCTACCCAATTCTGCTTATAGAGCAACAGCCCAACAGCTAATATTTATTCCCGTACTGCTCCTTTTTGTTTTTTACTAGCTTTTCATTATATAGAGCGAAGCATTATACATACAGTAATCACTCGATCTGCGTGGTAGTTACGTTCTGAAAAAACAGCGCGCAAACCGAAACCGCGCACTGTGAACCCACTTTTGTATTAAATTTGGGGAATACGTTCCAAATCCTAAATTTCTCATAAAAAAATTTAATTTTAAGTAAGTATGTACATAAGTAAGTTCAAATACAGTCTTTATTCAGTGACTAGTTATATTACATATAAATAAATGTTAAACATAAACAAAAAATAAATAAAAATTATAAATTCATTTATAAAAATACATAAAACAAAAACTCTTTACATCATTTCATTTTCACTGCTGTCTTCTGATGAATTTGATATTTCCGATAAGGGTTTTGTAAAAAAACTTGTTAATAATGATTGCTTTTGATCTCTTGAATTATAAAGTTCCTTATAAGGCGCTAAAGCTTCGGTCAAACGTCTGCGGAATATTACAGCACGCTCCAAATTAGGGTCTAAGTTAATGGCTTCTTCACCAAGTTGATTGCCAATTTTCAAAAATTCTGCCAGTGCTTTGCTATTTAATTTTTTTTCTTCGACTATTTCTGCATCATCACTTTCGTCTTTTTCGACATTATTATCTGCTAAATACGTCACCATTTCTTCAACAGAAAGATCTTCTTGAGCGCATTCAATAACTTCAAAAATATCTTCTGAACCTATATCATCAAATCCTTCACCACCAATTTTTTTACCCATTTCCACAATTTCCACTAGTATTGGCATATCCACAACTGATTCACTGATGCAGCATTCAGGCCATATTTTTTTCCAAACGGCATTCATAGTTGTGTTCTTTACCTCATCCCAAGCAAATTTAATATTTTGAATGCAGCAATGACAACTTGGTCCATGGGTTGAACTCACGAGGTCGTGTTCGGGGGAAGAAATATTATCTTAACATTTGGATGCAAATCAGCCAAATGTGCTAGATGACTTGGTGCATTGTCAAGAACGACCAATATCTTGAAGGCAATGTTTTCTCTTTTGCAATAATTCTCAGCTTCTAAGCAAAAGTAATTTAAGAACCAGTCTTCGAAAATTTTACCAGTCATCCAAGCTTTTTTATTCGATTTCCAATAGACTGGTAGGAAACTTCTTGAATTTTTTTTAAAGCTCGGGGATTTTTAGATTGATACACTAACTGTGCTTTGTTCTTATAATCCCCAGCGGCATTTCCACATAACAAGAGTGATAATCGGCCTTTTGAACTTTGAAACCAGGAACAGATTTCTCTTCTTTCGATATAAACGTTCTATTCGGCATCCGTTTCCAAAATAGGCCAGTCTCGTCGGCATTTAAAACTTGCTTTGATAGATATTCACCACTTTCTATTAGATCTTTCAAAATTTTTGGAAATGCTGAAGCCGCTACCGTATCAGCACTATCCGCTTCCCCCGTTAATTTTATATTATGTAAGTTTGGCCGTCTTTTAAACCTTTCAAACCAACCTTTACTGGCTGAGAATTGAAGCTCCCCAGAATTGGATGAAGACTGCTCTTCCTTTTTCAAATGATCAAAAATTGATAAAGCTTTACTACGAATAATGCCTGAACTAATTACCATTCTTTTTTGATTTTGGTCCTCTATCCACAAGCTTAGCAATTTTTCAGTCTTCTCTATTACAGAATTTCGATTTTTTTTTGTGGTTTTGCAGATAATGGTGTAGAACAGGCAACTGAACTTTTGATTTTCTCAGCATTTAATTTTATTATGTCTCCTAGCTAATACAGATAATTTTTCGCCATTTTCTATTGCTTTAACAATTGCTAGTTTTACCTCCAATGTTAAAAATTTTCTTTTTCTAGCCACGTTTATTTTACGGGATTTAAAAAACTGTAAAAAATATGCTTTAAAATTAAATCTTGAACAACAAAATTTTTTTACCTTAAATAAGAAACTGTTATAGAGTCAAATAAAACTGGAGAAGTGGTGTAACACTCACTTTAATATAAATTTACACTAAAATAAAAAAAAACTAACCTTATCTTTAATATTCCTCTTTCAATAAGAAAACAACGGTTAGCTCCAACAAGGTATTACGTAAAATTATTAAAAAATTAAAGTAAATTATTCACACATTAACACGCGTCTTTACATGAAGAGTTTCGAAGACAAAATGCGAATTGTATGTACAAATTACAAATCACATAACACAATTTTAGGGGATTCACCAAATTTTATGTGTACATAATACACGAAAAATAGTACGAAAAAAGGGAAAAAGAGAAATGGAAAAATATATACGCGCTGCTGCGAAAGTTTTACCGCGCAATGCGAAATTTTAGTGGTAAAAACAAAATCGCGCAACTCCGAAACCGTGCAGTCAGAAACCGCGCAGTTCGAGGGATTACTGTATTCCAATCAAAACATTATATTTGGTCACCTTTGAAAATTAAGGGACTGGTTTTTATTAATTTATTTTTATTAGGAAGACCATCAAATATTTGTAAAAGTGGCTGCCTATATCGATTTCTAAGAGCTTTATGCAACGTAATGAGTTTTTAATGAAATAAACAAAATTATACCAAACAAAATTTTGCTAAGTAATGCGTGCAAAGAGAAAGGCTTTCGTTCGAACAGGGCACTGGTCTCAAACGGTTTGATTGTACTCAACATGTTGTCATTTTTAGTTTATTAAAAAATATCACGACTTCTATAGTTTATTGACTTGAACTTTACTGAATATAAGTAGTGGTTTTAGCTCTATTTGCATATTTTGGCATTATCAATACTTGGCAGTACAAACTACATATGTACCTACATCATACAGATGAATTTCGAAACTAACACGAAAAATTAGTCCTTTAATATCAAATTATTCATAAAATCTTTTGATAGAATTTTACTACAACGAAATTCAATGCTCCATTGAATTCGATGCTGTTCTGGAATAATATTTTTTGTTAATTTGAACTACGAGTAAAGCAATATTTTTCTAATAAATTTATTAATTTGATCAAGAACTATCGAATCACGAAAATCTCATTTTTTAAAAATTATTTTCTGTGGCCACTCAAAAAATTGTATGTCACCTTCTTTCTTCTATCGTAGGACAGAAAAGCATACATATATTTTGCTAAAAAAAGCACTGTTTTCTTGGGGGTCAAGACGGGCCGAGGTTGTCAACGAACGAGAGAGAAGCACAGCAATTTTTTGGAACTTTTAGTTTAGTTATGAAAGAAGAAAACGGGGGGGCGATGTGGGTGCTGCAACACATACCCCTTACCTGAATGCGACCAATGCTATTGTAAATTTCATCACAAAACTTATTTGATAGATAGAAAGAATAAGTGGGATTATAGAAATTAATATTTCCTGGCCCTCCATGGAGGGTCCTGATAAGCTAACACCGATTTTCCGTCTTACTAAATCTTATTTAAGCCAGTCCTTTAAATTGTTTTTAAAACACAGCTTTTTAAAATTTTAGCTATTTCTAATAGTTAGAAAAAAATTATTAAACATTAATTTCATAAAATTTGTAATATTGCTCGCATTGATATAGTTGCTCAACCCTGAATTTGTATACATCTTTATGCCACAAAAAATCCATTTTATCATTCGTCCCTTATAAATTCCTAATAAAGTACGAAAACAGTATTCCGATAATATATTGCCAGTCATCTTTCAAATATCTCAACATTATTCCTACTTGTTTATAGTATTTACTATATACGTTTACAACTTATAAAATATTCAATTGACATAACTATTAACTCAAAGACAATTAACCTTAATTACTAGTTTGTGTATCGGTTATAAAAATAAAAAAAAACCAAACCGGAATAGTCATAAAAATAAATAAATAAACTTGTTAGATTTCTATCGGGCAGATTTATTATTTATAAAATAAATTATAACAATTTTTTACTAGTTATTGTTGTTATAAATAACTAAAAAGGTAATTAATGTGATTTTTTTTAGTTTTTTATAAACTGGTATACATATAAATAAATAGGTACATATGGGAGGGTGGTATATAGGCAGATGGAATTTTTTTGCCATTTTTGCTAAAAAAAAAAGTTGCAAAACTATTTGTAGTTTTAATTTCGAATTCATTGCATGTTCATTTAAACGGTTTAAATAATTAATAATATCAGTGAAATACCGATTTATGAGTAGTTGCATATCGATTTGCCATTTCCACTCTATACTAGCTATAACTTCATAAAAAATCTTAACATGATTTTTTAAAAATTTGAACTTACTAGATAATGATGATCTTACGCTTAGTTACAGTAAACGATCTTACGCTTAGTTACAGTAAATTTTTTGGAAGTTTTGTGTTGTCAGTGTCCAAGTCTCGCAACCAAAGGTGGTAACTGGTCTTATAAGTGCTTTGTAGATATTCAATTTATTTTTATGGAATAAACACACCCCTGACGGACCTAGGAACTTTAATTTTTTTTTGCAATCGTATTTGGAAGGTTTTCTGCTCGGTTATTTTCTTAACTGTTCAATAATACTAACTATCGATTACTACATGTTGCTAAAATATATTCCATTTAATTCGGTGCCCCCACTCCATTATGTATTTTTGCGGATATTGAATAGTGGAAAATGAAAAACAATTTATTTTAATGTTTCCTAGATTTTTATCTTTTAAATTGTTTTAATTACATTTATGTTTGCTTCTGACTTAATAGTCAGACGTACAAAGTTACTACATTTGTACGATTTACAGTATACATATGTAATGTATGTATAATTTATGTACTGGGATAGCTTTAGGAGCTTACAAAATTAATATTCAATTTAAATATACTTTTGTCTACACTCTAATTTAAAATAACTATTTGTTTATTTTTGTTAGGTTCTGGTGGTCTTACTATCCCTGCTTCTAAAATTATGGTACAGAAAACCTCCAATAATTTTACACCTATAATCCATAATCACCCTATACGTTATACCGAATGGATCGAAACCAAATTAGTTGTTGTATAAAGCAACCTCAACGATATTTTAGATTTTAACAATGATAAATATTTTACGGCTATTAATAAGATAATAAACATAATTTGTTTGACATACCCGTTAAGTACTTCCAGCTCATTCCATCCTCTGCCAAAAAGTATAATTAAGACGAAAATAAAGTTTAAAAAATAAAAAAGTTTACCGTACTTATTTGTTTTTATTCTCTACCTGTCGATTAGAAAAAAAAAATTAAATTACAACAACAAATCTTAAAAAAATTAATTAAAATTCTAAATGATTTCCAAAGATAAAATATTTGTTGGGAAATTGTTCTGTATCTCTCGGTGTAAGAGATACATATACGTATAACATATATATGAAATCAGAATGAGTTCATAAGTTGTGTTTCCATTTGCAAGAAATTTTTATTTATTTAAATAGTTTTCCACTTTTTGCATTACGACTTTTAGGAAAATATTTATTAGTTTGAACTTTTACCGGAATTTTATTTTTAGTTTACATTAATTATTTTTAACATAATTTGTTTTATAAAATATGCATAGTTGATCATGACATTTACATCTTATAATCTCAAAAATTGTTCGTTATTTCGAACTACAACTCAAAAGATAGCGGCAAAGTCAGATTAAAAAATTGCTAATAATTTAGCATAAAACTCAGCCCAAAAATTAGCTGAAAAGTTAGAGTAAAACTCAGCACGAAAGATTTTTTTTTTTTTTGGTTGCAACAACTTTGGTCTGTAAATTTGCTTAATAAATCAAACTATCAACCATGCAATAGCAATTATGCCTTGTTTTTCGAAGCAAATACATATAATAAGAAAATATTTTGGCCAGGCTTAAAAATTTTTAGTTAACAATTAATCCTGATCTTTATTGTACATTATTTAAACAGCAAACAAAATTAATTTATATTATTAGATAATTAATTCTTCTAAAAACAAATTTGTAAGCTTGCAAATCGTATTACCTAAAAGTTAGTTGAACAAACCAAATCGAGTTTTTTGGAATCGGCTGAAAAGTCGACTCAAGACACAGAGAAAAATCACATCAACATAATAGGGTAACCAAAACCTAGTACAGCCATTGTTAACGTTGATACCAATCGGTTATTCACTGGCTATTAATAAAGAGATAACTGAATTGCAAAGAAGTATATTGCTAAGTTAATTTGCCTGATCACCAAGGTGAACAACCGTTAGAACCGCTACGATTGGGTGTAACCGATCGAAGTTGCCCCGTAAATTTTTTTCGTTCTACAATTTAATTGTTCCCTGTTATTTTCTCGCAGATAGCTGCCTTTTGCTTGTGTCATTTTCTGAAGGTGAATTTGTAATTTTTTCTTTTTTTTAAAGCTCAAAAAGATAAAATAAATTTCTTGCTGTTTGGCGGCAATCATTTTGCAAAAATGATAATTATTGACATTTACGCCATTTATTATTCCAGCAGCGCTTAACTATCCGAGCTCCAGATGCACCAAAATTTTATATTGAGACCCTTTGAATAACAAAGAATAAATACAGGACAATTTCTGAAGTCTATTATCCTTACCAGACAAGAAAGGCATATGGCAGAAATCTGGATTTTTTTCATTAAATGATTTTCACATTGTTGCAAATAAACCATTTTATTGTTTTTCGCCGAACTATGAAAAGAAAAAATTGTAAATTAGGTTTTTGAAAACTCATAATTTGAATTTGAATTTGAATTTGAATTTTAATTTTAATTTTAATTTTAATTTTAATTTTAATTTTAATTTTAATTTGAATTTGAATTTGAATTTGAATTTGAATTTGAATTTGAATTTGAATTTGAATTTGAATTTGAATTTGAATTTGAATTTGAATTTGAATTTGAATTTGAATTTGAATTTGAATTTGAATTTGAATTTGAATTTTAATTTTAATTTTAATTTTAATTTGAATTTGAATTTGAATTTGAATTTTAATTTGAATTTGAATTTGAATTTGAATTTGAATTTGGATTTAATTTTTAATTTTAATTTGAATTTAAATTTGAATTTGAATTTAAATTTAAATTTGAATTTGAATTTGAATTTGAATTTGAATTTGAATTTGAATTTGAATTTGAATTTGATTTTAATTTTAATTTTAATTTTAATTTTAATTTTAATTTTAATTTTAATTTTAATTTTAATTTTAATTTTAATTTTAATTTTAATTTTAATTTTAATTTTAATTTTAATTTTAATTTTAATTTTTATTTGAATTTGAATATTAGTTTAAATTTTAATTTGAATTTGAATTTGAATTTGAATTTTAATTTGAATTTGAATTTGAATTTAAATGTTAATTTGAATTTGAATTTAAATTTGAATTTGAATTTGAATTTTTATTTTATTTTTATTTTTAATTTTAATTTTAATTTTTATTTGAATTTGAATATTAGTTTAAATTTTAATTTTAATTTGAATTTGAATTTAAATTTGAATATGCATTTTAGTTTTTATTTTAATTTTAATTTGAATTTCATTTTAATTTGAATTTGAATATTAGGTTTTTTTAGCTATTTAATTTCAATTTGAATTTGATTTTGAATTTGAATTTGAATTTAAATTTTAATTTTAATTTGAATTTGAATTTTAATTCTAATTCTAATTTTAATTTTAATTTTAATTTTAATTTTAATTTTAATTTTAATTTTAATTTTAATTTTAATTTTAATTTTAATTTTAATTTTAATTTTAATTTTAATTTTAATTTTAATTTTAATTTTAATTTTAATTTTAATTTTAATTTTAATTTTAATTTTAATTTTAATTTTAATTTTAATTTTAATTTTATTTTTAATTTTAATTTTAATTTTAATTTTAATTTTAATTTTGATTTTGATTTTGATTTTGATTTTGATTTTGATTTTGATTTTGATTTTGATTTTGATTTTGATTTTGATTTTGATTTTGATTTTGATTTTGATTTTGATTTTGATTTTGATTTTGATTTTGAATTTGAATTTGAATTTGAATTTGAATTTGAATTTAAATTTTAATTTTAATTTGAATTTGAATTTAAATTTGGATTTGAATTTGGATTTTATTTTTATTTTTAATTGTAATTTTAATTTTTATTTGAATTTGAATATTATAAATTTGAATTTGTATTTGAATTTGAATTTGAATTCGAATTTAAATTTGGATTTTATTTTTATTTTTAATTTTAGTTTTAATTTTTATTTGAATTTGAATATTAGTTTAAATTTTAATTTTAATTTTAATTTGTATTTGAATTTCATTTCAATTTCAATTTAAATTTGAATATAGTTTAAGTTTAAATTTTTAATTTTAATTTTAATTTTAATTTTAATTTTATTTTTAATTGTAACTTTAATTTGAATTTGAATTTAAATCTGAATTTGAATATGAATTTGAATTTGAATTTGGATTTTATTTTTATTTTTAATTTTAGTTTTAATTTAAATTTGAATTTGAATATTAGTTTAAATTTAAATTTTAATTTGAATTTGAATTTGAATTTAAATTTAAATTTGAATTTTAATTTTAATTTAAATTTGAATTTGAATTTGAATTTGAATTTGAATTTGAATTTGAATTTGAATTTGGATTTTATTTTTATTTTTAATTTTAGGTTTTATTTTTATTTGAATTTGAATATTAGTTTAAATTTTAATTTTAATTTGAATTTGAATTTAAATTTGAAAATGCATTTTAGTTTTTATTTTAATTCTAATTTGAATTTCATTTGAATTTGAATTTGAATTTGAATATTAGTTTTTTTTAGCTATTTAATTTTAATTTGAATTTGATTTTGAATTTGAATTTAAATTTTAATTTGAATTTGAGTTTAAATTCTAATTCTAATTTTAATTTTATTTTAAATTTTAATTTTAATTTTAATTTTATTTTTAATTTTAATTTTAATTTTTATTTGAATTTGAATATTAGTTTAAATTTTAATTTGAATTTGAATTTAAATTTGAAAATGCATTTTAGTTTTTATTTTAATTCTAATTTGAATTTCATTTGAATTTGAATTTGAATTTGAATATTAGTTTTTTTCAGCTATTTAATTTTAATTTGAATTTGATTTTGAATTTGAATTTGGATTTTAATTTGAATTTGAATTTTAATTCTAATTCTAATTTTAATTTTATTTTTAATTTTAATTTTGATTTTGATTTTGATTTTGAATTTGAATTTAAATTTGAATTTAAATTTGAATTTGAATTTGAATTTGGATTTGAATTTGGATTTTATTTTTATTTTTAATTGTAATTTTAATTTTTATTTGAATTTGAATATTAGTTTAAATTTGAATTTGAATTTGTATTTGAATTTGAATTTGAATTTGAATTTGAATTTGAATTTGAATTTGAATTTGAATTTGAATTTGAATTTGAATTTGAATTTAAATTTGAATTTGAATTTGAATTTAAATTTGAATTTGAATATGAATTTGAATTTGAATTTGGATTTTATTTTTATTTTTAATTTTATTTTTTATTTTTATTTGAATTTGAGTATTAGTTTAAATTTTAATTTTAATTTGAATTAGAATTTGAATTTGAATTTGAATTTGAATTTGAATTTGAATATGAATTTTATTTTCTATTTTAATTTTAATTTGAATTTCATTTGAATTTGAATTTGAATTTGAATTTGAATATTGTTTAAATTTTAATTTTAATTTGTATTTGAATTTCATTTCAATTTCAATTTAAATTTGAATATTAGTTTAAGTTTAAATTTTTAATTTTAATTTTAATTTTAATTTTAATTTTAATTTTAATTTTATTTTTATTTTTAATTGTAATTTTAATTTGAATTTAAATCTGAATAATTCATTTTATTTTTTATTTTAATTTTAATTTTTAAGTTGAATTTTAATTTTAGGCATATAAACTGTCATCATAGTGCTGAGGAACTCGAGAATTGCCTTCAAACAGTTTTGAATCATTTTGAGAAAGTTGGATTCAAAAGGAAGCTACATAGATGCTAACAGTGGAAAATGGAATGGACGAGCTTACATCTGGGAATCACTGTTGAAAAGATACGAAATCGAACCATTTTTAAACGTATAATTACGAATATTCGAAAAAATGAAACACGTACGATAATAATGTGTCAGAAAAGTTTTGGTCAAAGCGAAGTGAGACCGCACAGTGATAAAGCCACATTTACCACCAAAGAAGACGTGGCTTTGCGGTTTGTAGGATTGGTAGAGAACCGTGTATCATATAGTGCTGCAACCAGATCGAACGATTGATTTTGTTCTGTACTGTCAACAATTAACCAGATTACAGCAGGAAATTAAAAGGAAGCGGCCAGAATTGACCAACAGAGAAGGAGTTGTGTTTCATCGTAACTACGCCAGAACACACACATCTTTGATAACTCAGCAAAAATTGGCAGAGCTTGGACGGGAAGTTTTAATACATCCACCGTGTACAGTCCTGATATTGCATCGAAAGACTACCATTTGTTTCGTTAATTGCAGGACTGTTCCACTGAAAATTACTTAGTTCAGTTTTTCATCCAAAGATCACAGACATTTTACATTTTTAAGTTATAAAAAACATGAAAAGGTGCGTTTACTTTTTGAGTAAAAAACGGTGGGAACTGTTACATCATCATGCCATGCAATATCTTTTATATTATGGATTTTAATATTGAAACTGATCTGCATAAAATTGGAAATATCTTCACATCAAATTCCGAATGAGATTGTAATAGAAAATCATAAAAATTTATTTATTGAAATTCTTGCTATAGAAATAAACTCATATATGCGGGCTTTAACATTTTCTTTTGTCTTATATGCAAAAAAGAAATTGCGTGTGTCAAACACGTTATTTTTAGCATTGCTCATATTTTGGCCTTTATATTTAATCTGCGCTTGTCAAAAGGTGTATTTCCCGATTAATTGGTATTGTAAAGCCACTGTTTCGAAAAGATTTGCAGTTAGATATGAATAACTACAGCCCAATGAGGCATCTGAGTTGTTTCTTAAAAATGTTTGAAAAATTGATTAAGTCTCGATTATTGGATGCATTTTATCAAGATAAAAAGATTTATTTATCGATGGCAGAATTTGGTTATATGAAAAATTCACAGTAATTTCAGAGACTTTAAAACTGTTACTAAATATAGAAACAATCTAGGTGAAGTTGCAGTATTGACCGCAAATCGTGACTAGAAACGTACACCTTTTTTATTTTTAAATTATCCTTCTATTTTGGTTCACTCTGCTATGAATAAGCTCATGCTCAAAACAGAGTGTACTAGAAGCTAAATGTAATTGTAAATTAATAAACCAATTTACTGCATCCATAACATAAATACTGTAGAAAAGTTGGTTAATGTGGAGGTTCTCGGCGCTGCGACCATTATTATATTTAATCTGAATTTTTATGATAATTTTGTAGCATTTGCCGATGACAAGACATTATTAATTTCCAAATCCAATAGGGAATCTTTGAAATGTTCCAATAAATATGACTTGCAGGTCAATTTCAAACTGTTAAGAACATTTATCTATTTGCGTATTATTTACTTTGTAATACTTAAGTTGACTTGCACCTTTAATATGGGACAACTTGTTGACGTGGAATCTACGTCTTATCAAATATAAATCCATTAATTCGTATTCAGAAAGACATATCTTATTGCAAGACATATTTAACATGGGATATTTCTGTTTCGATACATGTATGGCATGTGTTTAAAGTACTCTAATCCTTCTACATGATGAATTCTACATTCCCAACAAACAAACAAAACTTATATATACCATCTATATGTGTCACATCTATTTTGTAACAAAATTGATATACTGTCATATATTTTTTTTCTAGTATCAAAATTAATTTTTATTATTATTTTAAATTGTCTAATATTTCAACCTAGGTTGCCCTTTATTTTGCTCTCTGTTGATGTCATAAAGGCGGAGTGGAATCTACCGGTCGAGACGCTTACTTTTGAATAATTTTGAGGTAATGCAGTAGACACAAAAAATTCAACAGTTTGAAAACAAATTGTCTTAAAGTCATTATTGTTCATTTAAGAGTGACATATCGATTTATGGCTATAATTGCTGACATTGCGTCATCGTTATTTTAAATATTACGATACTGTCCATCTTTTTCAATTTTTTGCACTGCACTAAAATTTCCCCTAAAATGAAAACAAAATATTAAAACTATTCTGATACTCTTTAGTCTCGATCTCATTCTCTTTTTTTCTCCGTTCTTTATATACCATAAATATATTTTTAAACTCATTTTCATCTTTCAAAAAGAGCACATTTTCCACGTTTTTGTTTCTGTTTTTATTCATTTCACTGATTTTCTGAGTAGAAAATACCAAGCAACACCAATAAAAGCAACACAATATACAATAATTCTGCTAATACACTGCTATGTACACACTGTACTTAATATACAACAACAAAAAAGCTTTTTTTTTTAAAAATAAAGTTTCTGTTTTCTTTTTGTTGATATTTGTTTTCCATTCAGTTATTTTTGTTCATTCAATGTGAAAAGTTCAACAAAAATATTTTCTTCTTCCTTAAAAATCAAAAAAAGCTCGATTAAATTTTCGTGAAAAGTGGAAATGAAAAAAAAAAATATTATTGGGTTAAACAAATTAAATTATTAATTATAATTTAAATTATGTGAATTACAAAAAGAAAATCTGAAAAAATTATTGTGTGTGGGTGTGTGTGTGCCTGAATAAAAAAAAAAATTTGTGATTGTTTCAAATAAAATAAAAGTTCATATTTGGAAAATTGGTTGTAAAGTGGAAAAAAAAATGAAAATTTATATAAATTGGATTTTTGTTATAATTATTGCGTTCGCAGCCCTAGTCAAAGGTTAGTAAAATTATAAATTATAATTTTATTGTTGTTGTTACATTTTTAAAACAATTGGTACTTTTTTTTATAAATTTATGTGCTTACGTTTTGTTGTTATGCTGTTGAGCATAAATCACATTTTTTTCTTATTTTTTATAACATTTTGATATTTTTTATGTGTTTAACTTCTTCAACATGTAACATGTTATGTATACAACAACAATTTTTTTTTTTATTTAGACTACTACAATAACATAAGAAACAACATAATAATAATAATAAATTTTATGTTTAAGTTTAAGTTTTATAGAATATAATTTTCATCTCATGAATTATTTAAAGCGGGAAAATTATTTATGCTTTTATGTTATTTTCTTGATGCTATACAAATAATAAATAAAAAAAAAACAAAAACGTATAATGAAAATACAAATTTTTCTAACCAGAGGGTAGATATTTTGATTTTTCATCTTGCACTTTATACGTATATAAGTGTGTGTTTGTATGTTTTCATTATTAGGTATCTTATACCTTATAAACTACTTTCTAATTTAATGCGTCAGAGCTTTGCAATTTTATTTTATGACAGAAATAAATTTTTTTTTATAGTGGCCCTGACCTACCATAATATATGGGATAGGTCAATATAATAATTGTTAGAAAATTGTTTGTTTGTTTGGTAAAACTGTTTTTGAAGTGTTTGAAATTTAGTTTGAAGTATAAAATGGTAAAATTTTAAATATTCTACCAATTAGTTTGCTAGCTGTTTTCTCTATTTTATTAAAAATTGTCGTTACAATGGATTCTTGCCTATTTTAGGAGATCTAATTATATCCTTTTTTAATGATAGACTGAGCTGTGGGCCCAAGCTGATCCCGCTGTAATAAACATTACTTTACTTCACTTTCAAAATAATAAATTTACCACCTTTCATAAATCAACTATTACTAAAAGTTTGTTTTCAATATTAGAAAAGCTCCGAAACTTGCAAAAATATAAAAAGACCGAAGTCTCAGAATTTTGAACTTTTGATTTTATTGAATTTAGTAAAGAAACGTACAGCAAACTATTCAACGTGAATAACTTAAAAACCACCAAATTTTTGTTTCACAAATTTTTAAATTAAAACAAATTAAATAAAAATGCTGAATTTTTATTTTTTATTTATAATTTTTTATGCGGAATGCATTTTGATAGTAAAAACCATTATCTTCATCCACATTATTACGTATAATTTGAAAATTAGAATAATCATGGTCAAAAATATTTTTGTGAAGAAATTTTTAACAAAGTCTATACAAATAAAATAAGTACTTATTTACCCATACGATTAAGATAATAATTTTTCCCACATGAGCAGACTCGGTACAATAAAATTATGTGCATGATCAATAAAAATAAAAATTATCTACATAACAATTGAATACAAAGGCAATTAACAATAAATGTACGCGAATACAAATTAAAACTGATTTTGGCGGAAAAAGTTAAACAGTGTGGAGGGGATCGGCTCTACGCCTGGTTAGTATGTATCGTTTACCGATTTTAGAAGGGATGCATTTTCTACATTGATGTTAAGATGCCTGTTCTGAAGTGTGTGTGATGCAATCGCGGATTTCGTTGGCCTGTTTTATTTTATATGAGATACTCGTATGAAATCTCGTATGAATTGCTCGTTTTGTTTGACCTATATATATATTTTTTCGCAATCATCACAGCTAATTTGGTAAATACCGGATTTTTTGTAAATTTGGTATTTTGTCTTTTGTATTGCATAAAATGTTTTGTAGTTTATTGTTGTTGGAGAAAACTAACTTCAAGTTATTCTTTTTGAATATCGCTTTAATATGTTGGTCCTATCAACTGTGAGTGTTGTTAAATTTGGTCGTCTTAATTTTCTAGAGTGTTTAATGATCAAATTTTCGACGAATTTTTGTTAGCCAGAATAACATAAGTGCTAGTCACAATATTTTAAATCCTAATCTGAGAGTTTCCCTAGAGTCCAATTCTATAAATTTGATAGTTCTAATTCAGAAATTAAACTATCAGTGAATAATATTGATAAAATAACATCATTGGATTCGAAATTCGTGTTGAAGTTAGTCCTAAATTTTTCTGGTAATCCCCGGGATTTGCACAAATTTATTTCCTATTCAGAGTTAATTCATAAGTATTTAAAGGAAGCAGAGAAACTTCAATTTTTAGAATTAGTGAACTAAAAATACGATGGTAAAGCCTACGACATAACCAAATATACTAAAATAGAGGCATGGAAAGAGTTAAAGGATATTCTTACTTCTGAATTCACCGAAATGCAATCAATTGGCCATTTACAAATGGAACTAGCTACTCTACGGCAGAAAAGAGGTGAAGACGCTTGAACATATGCAAGTCGGTTAGGGTCAATTCTTTACAGCTTAAACGGAACGTGCATATCACATGAAGCAATCGATGCTATTCTCAAATCGTTTCAAGAGGGCTTAAATGATTCAAGTAAAAGCTTGCAGGTTCATTACTTTGTCAGAGGCCATAAATCGAGTAAACTAGGAAGAAATAGTTGAAAAGCATTTCTCTCCATTATCGAAAAATGAAAAATCTAACCATTCACGTTTGCCTAGAACATTTTGTCATACCTCGAATAAACCTGGACACTTAAAAGAAGAGTGTTTTAAGAGACAGAACATAACCTTAAACAAAGGTACCTTTCTATTTCAAGCTTTATTAAAAACTATTAGAACCATTCGATATGCCTATTGCAAAACAAAAAATGTTCAGGAACGCTTCACGTTCAGGAATGCTTTCTTAAAAAACGAAGTGTTGAGGCCTGAAATTGTGACGCCAACGAGTATTTAGATTGCTCGAATATTTCTACACATTTTGTGGAAAATTTAATTTTATTAAAAATAAGCTGAACAATACCCCACAAATTCAGAGCTTTAAAAATCGAAAATCTGCAATTGTGCTCCGATTTCGATGATTGATACCTCTATCAATAGGTGTTGAGACCTGTAATTGTGATGCCAACGGATATTTAGATCGCTCGAATATTTCTACACGTTTTGTGGAAAATTTAATTTTATTGAAAATCAACTGAACAATAGCCCACAAATTCAGAGCTTTAAAAATCGAAAATCTGCAATTAAGCTCCGATTTCGATGATTAATACCTCTATCAATAGGTGTTGAGACATGGAATTGTGATGCCAACGGGTATTTAGATCGCTCGAATATTTCTACACATTTTGTGGAATATTTAATTTTATTAAAAATCAACTGAACAATAGCCCACAAATTCAGAGCTTTAAAAATCGAAAATCTGCAATTAAGCTCCGATTTCGATGATTGATACCTCTATCAATAGGTGTTGAGACCTGTAATTGTGATGCCTACGGGTATTTAGATTTCTCGAATATTTCTACACATTTTGTGGAAATTTTAATTTTATTGAAAACCAACTGAACAATAGCCCACAAATTCAGAACTTTAAAAATCGAAAATCTGGAATTATGCTCCGATTTCGATGATTGATACCTCTATCAATAGGTGTTGAGACCTATAATTATGACACCAAGGGGTATTTAGATTACTCGAATATTTCTACACATTTTGTGGAAAATTTAATTTAATTGAAAATCAACTGAACAATAGCCCACAAATTCAGAGCTTTAAAAATCGAAAATCTGCCATTATGCTGCGATTTCGATGATTGATACCTCTATCAATAGGTGTTCAGACATGTAATTGTGATGCCAACGGGTATTTAGATTGCTCGAATATTTCTACACATTTTCTGGAAAATTTAATTTTATTGAAAATCAACTGAACAGTAGCCCACAAATTCAGAGCTTTAAAAATCGAAAATCTGCAATTAAGCTCCGATTTCGATGATTAATACCTCTATCAATAGGTGTTGAGACATGGAATTGTGATGCCAACGGGTATTTAGATCGCTCGAATATTTCTACACATTTTGTGGAATATTTAATTTTATTCAAAATCAACTGAACAATAGCCCACAAATTCAGAGCTTTAAAAATCGACAATCTGCTATGATGCTGCGATTTCGATGATTGATACGTCTATCAATAGGTGTTGAGACATGTAATTGTGATGCCAATGGGTATTTAGATTGCTCAAATATTTCTACACATTTTGTGGAAAATTTAATTTTATTGAAAATCGACTGAACAATAGCCCACAAATTCAGAGCTTTAAAAATCGAAAATCTGGAATTATGCTCCGATTTCGATGTTTGATACCTCTATCAATAGGTGCTGAGACCTGTAATTGTGACGCAAACGGGTATCTAGATTGCTCGAATATTTCTACACATTTTGTGGAAAATTTTATTTTATTGAAAATCAACTGAACAATAGCCCACAAATTCAGAGCTTTAAAAATCGAAAATCTGCAATTGTGCTCCAATTTCGATGATTGATACCTCTATCAATAGGTGTTGAGACCTGTAATTGTGATGCAAATGGGTATTTAGATCGCTCGAATATTTCTACACATTTTGTGGAATATTTAATTTTATTAAAAATCAACTGAACAATAGCCCACAAATTCAGAGCTTTAAAAATCGAAAATCTGCAATTAAGCTCCGATTTCGATGATTGATACCTCTATCAATAGGTGTTGAGACCTGTAATTGTGATGCCTACGGGTATTTAGATTTCTCGAATATTTCTACACATTTTGTGGAAATTTTAATTTTATTGAAAACCAACTGAACAATAGCCCACAAATTCAGAACTTTAAAAATCGAAAATCTGGAATTATGCTCCGATTTCGATGTTTGATACCTCTATCAATAGGTGCTGAGACCTGTAATTGTGACGCAAACGGGTATCTAGATTGCTCGAATATTTCTACACATTTTGTGGAAAATTTTATTTTATTGAAAATCAACTGAACAATAGCCCACAAATTCAGAGCTTTAAAAATCGAAAATCTGCAATTGTGCTCCAATTTCGATGATTGATACCTCTATCAATAGGTGTTGAGACCTGTAATTGTGATGCAAATGGGTATTTAGATTTCTCAAATAGTTCTACACATTTTGTGGAAAATTTAATTTTATTGAAAATCAACTGAACAATAGCCCACAAATTCAGAGCTTTAAAAATCGAAAATCTGCAATTAAGCTCCGATTTCGATGATTGATACCTCTATCAATAGGTGTTGAGACATGGAATTGTGATGCCAACGGGTATTTAGATCGCTCGAATATTTCTACACATTTTGTGGAATATTTAATTTTATTAAAAATCAACTGAACAATAGCCCACAAATTCAGAGCTTTAAAAATCGAAAATCTGCAATCAAGCTCCGATTTCGATGATTGATACCTCTATCAATAGGTGTTGAGACATGTAATTGTGATGCCAACGGGTATTTAGATTGCTCGAATATTTCTACACATTTTCTGGAAAATTTAATTTTATTAAAAATCAGCTGAACAATAGCCCACAAATTTGGAAGTGTATTTAGATTTCTCGAATATTTCTACACATTTTGTGGAAAGTTTAATTTTAATAAAATTCAGCTGAACAATAGCCCACAAATTCAGAGCTTTAAAAATCGAAAATCTGCAATTAAGCTCCGATTTCGATGATTGATACCTCTATCAATAGGTGTTGAGACCTGTAATTGTGATGCCAACGGGTATTTAGATCGCTCGAATATTTCTACACATTTTGTGGAATATTTAATTTTATTCAAAATCAACTGAACAATAGCCCACAAATTCAGAGCTTTAAAAATCGACAATCTGCTATGATGCTGCGATTTCGATGATTGATACGTCTATCAATAGGTGTTGAGACCTGTAATTGTGATGCCAACGGGTATTTAGATCGCTCGAATATTTCTACACATTTTGTGGAATATTTAATTTTATTAAAAATCAACTGAACAATAGCCCACAAATTCAGAGCTTTAAAAATCGAAAATCTGCAATCAAGCTCCGATTTCTATGATTGATACCTCTATCAATAGGTGTTGAGACATGTAATTGTGATGCCAACGGGTATTTAGATTGCTCGAATATTTCTACACATTTTGTGGAAAATTTAATTTTATTAAAAATCAGCTGAACAATAGCCCACAAATTTGGAAGTGTATTAAGATTTCTCGAATATTTCTACACATTTTGTGGAAAGTTTAATTTTAATAAAATTCAGCTGAACAATAGCCCACAAATTCAGAGCTTTAAAAATCGAAAATCTGCAATCAAGCTCCGATTTCTATGATTGATACCTCTATCAATAGGTGTTGAGACATGTAATTGTGATGCCAACGGGTATTTAGATTGCTCGAATATTTCTACACATTTTGTGGAATATTTAATTTTATTAAAAATCAACTGAACAATAGCCCACAAATTCAGAGCTTTAAAAATCGAAAATCTGCAATCAAGCTCCGATTTCTATGATTGATACCTATATCAATAGGTGTTGAGACATGTAATTGTGATGCCAACGGGTATTTAGATTGCTCGAATATTTCTACACATTTTCTGGAAAATTTAATTTTAATAAAAATCAGCTGAACAATAGCCCACAAATTCAGAGTTTTAAAAATCGAAAATCTGCAATTAAGCTCCGATTTCGATGATTGATACCTCTATCAATAGGTGTTGAGACCTGTAATTGTGATGCCAACGGGTATTTAGATCGCTCGAATATTTCTACACATTTTGTGGAATATTTAATTTTATTAAAAATCAACTGAACAATAGCCCACAAATTCAGAGCTTTAAAAATCGAAAATCTGCTATGATGCTGCGATTTCGATGATTGATACGTCTATCAATAGGTGTTGAGACCTGTAATTGTGATGCCAACGGGTATTTAGATCGCTCAAATATTTCTACACATTTTGTGGAAAATTTAATTTTATTGAAAATCAACTGAACAATAGCCCACAAATTCAGAGCTTTAAAAATCGAAAATCCGCAATTAAGCTCCGATTTCGATGATTGATACCTCTATCAATAGGTGTTGAGACCTGTAATTGTGATGCCAACGGGTATTTAGATTACTCGAATATCTCTACACATTTTGTGGAAATTTTAATTTTATTGAAAATCAACTGAACAATAGCCCACAAATTCAGAGCTTTAAAAATCGAAAATCTGCTATGATGCTGCGATTTCGATGATTGATACGTCTATCAATAGGTGTTGAGACCTGTAATTGTGATGCCAACGGGTATTTAGATCGCTCGAATATTTCTACACATTTTGTGGAATATTTAATTTTATTAAAAATCAACTGAACAATAGCCCACAAATTCAGAGCTTTAAAAATCGAAAATCTGCAATTAAGCTCCGATTTCGATGATTGATACCTCTATCAATAGGTGTTGAGACATGGAATTGTGATGCCAACGGGTATTTAGATCGCTCGAATATTTCTACACATTTTGTGGAATATTTAATTTTATTCAAAATCAACTGAACAATAGCCCACAAATTCAGAGCTTTAAAAATCGACAATCTGCTATGATGCTGCGATTTCGATGATTGATACGTCTATCAATAGGTGTTGAGACATGTAATTGTGATGCCAATGGGTATTTAGATTGCTCAAATATTTCTACACATTTTGTGGAAAATTTAATTTTATTGAAAATCGACTGAACAATAGCCCACAAATTCAGAGCTTTAAAAATCGAAAATCTGGAATTATGCTCCGATTTCGATGTTTGATACCTCTATCAATAGGTGCTGAGACCTGTAATTGTGACGCAAACGGGTATCTAGATTGCTCGAATATTTCTACACATTTTGTGGAAAATTTTATTTTATTGAAAATCAACTGAACAATAGCCCACAAATTCAGAGCTTTAAAAATCGAAAATCTGCAATTGTGCTCCAATTTCGATGATTGATACCTCTATCAATAGGTGTTGAGACCTGTAATTGTGATGCAAATGGGTATTTAGATCGCTCGAATATTTCTACACATTTTGTGGAATATTTAATTTTATTAAAAATCAACTGAACAATAGCCCACAAATTCAGAGCTTTAAAAATCGAAAATCTGCAATTAAGCTCCGATTTCGATGATTGATACCTCTATCAATAGGTGTTGAGACCTGTAATTGTGATGCCTACGGGTATTTAGATTTCTCGAATATTTCTACACATTTTGTGGAAATTTTAATTTTATTGAAAACCAACTGAACAATAGCCCACAAATTCAGAACTTTAAAAATCGAAAATCTGGAATTATGCTCCGATTTCGATGTTTGATACCTCTATCAATAGGTGCTGAGACCTGTAATTGTGACGCAAACGGGTATCTAGATTGCTCGAATATTTCTACACATTTTGTGGAAAATTTTATTTTATTGAAAATCAACTGAACAATAGCCCACAAATTCAGAGCTTTAAAAATCGAAAATCTGCAATTGTGCTCCAATTTCGATGATTGATACCTCTATCAATAGGTGTTGAGACCTGTAATTGTGATGCAAATGGGTATTTAGATTTCTCAAATAGTTCTACACATTTTGTGGAAAATTTAATTTTATTGAAAATCAACTGAACAATAGCCCACAAATTCAGAGCTTTAAAAATCGAAAATCTGCAATTAAGCTCCGATTTCGATGATTGATACCTCTATCAATAGGTGTTGAGACATGGAATTGTGATGCCAACGGGTATTTAGATCGCTCGAATATTTCTACACATTTTGTGGAATATTTAATTTTATTAAAAATCAACTGAACAATAGCCCACAAATTCAGAGCTTTAAAAATCGAAAATCTGCAATCAAGCTCCGATTTCGATGATTGATACCTCTATCAATAGGTGTTGAGACATGTAATTGTGATGCCAACGGGTATTTAGATTGCTCGAATATTTCTACACATTTTCTGGAAAATTTAATTTTATTAAAAATCAGCTGAACAATAGCCCACAAATTTGGAAGTGTATTTAGATTTCTCGAATATTTCTACACATTTTGTGGAAAGTTTAATTTTAATAAAATTCAGCTGAACAATAGCCCACAAATTCAGAGCTTTAAAAATCGAAAATCTGCAATTAAGCTCCGATTTCGATGATTGATACCTCTATCAATAGGTGTTGAGACCTGTAATTGTGATGCCAACGGGTATTTAGATCGCTCGAATATTTCTACACATTTTGTGGAATATTTAATTTTATTCAAAATCAACTGAACAATAGCCCACAAATTCAGAGCTTTAAAAATCGACAATCTGCTATGATGCTGCGATTTCGATGATTGATACGTCTATCAATAGGTGTTGAGACCTGTAATTGTGATGCCAACGGGTATTTAGATCGCTCGAATATTTCTACACATTTTGTGGAATATTTAATTTTATTAAAAATCAACTGAACAATAGCCCACAAATTCAGAGCTTTAAAAATCGAAAATCTGCAATCAAGCTCCGATTTCTATGATTGATACCTCTATCAATAGGTGTTGAGACATGTAATTGTGATGCCAACGGGTATTTAGATTGCTCGAATATTTCTACACATTTTGTGGAAAATTTAATTTTATTAAAAATCAGCTGAACAATAGCCCACAAATTTGGAAGTGTATTAAGATTTCTCGAATATTTCTACACATTTTGTGGAAAGTTTAATTTTAATAAAATTCAGCTGAACAATAGCCCACAAATTCAGAGCTTTAAAAATCGAAAATCTGCAATCAAGCTCCGATTTCTATGATTGATACCTCTATCAATAGGTGTTGAGACATGTAATTGTGATGCCAACGGGTATTTAGATTGCTCGAATATTTCTACACATTTTGTGGAATATTTAATTTTATTAAAAATCAACTGAACAATAGCCCACAAATTCAGAGCTTTAAAAATCGAAAATCTGCAATCAAGCTCCGATTTCTATGATTGATACCTATATCAATAGGTGTTGAGACATGTAATTGTGATGCCAACGGGTATTTAGATTGCTCGAATATTTCTACACATTTTCTGGAAAATTTAATTTTAATAAAAATCAGCTGAACAATAGCCCACAAATTCAGAGTTTTAAAAATCGAAAATCTGCAATTAAGCTCCGATTTCGATGATTGATACCTCTATCAATAGGTGTTGAGACCTGTAATTGTGATGCCAACGGGTATTTAGATCGCTCGAATATTTCTACACATTTTGTGGAATATTTAATTTTATTAAAAATCAACTGAACAATAGCCCACAAATTCAGAGCTTTAAAAATCGAAAATCTGCAATTAAGCTCCGATTTCGATGATTGATACCTCTATCAATAGGTGTTGAGACCTGTAATTGTGATGCCAACGGGTGTTTAGATTATTCGAATATTTCTACACATTTTGTGGAAATTTTAATTTTATTGAAAATCAACTGAACAATAGCCCACAAATTCAGAGCTTTAAAAATCGAAAATCTGCTATGATGCTGCGATTTCGATGATTGATACGTCTATCAATAGGTGTTGAGACCTGTAATTGTGATGCCAACGGGTATTTAGATCGCTCAAATATTTCTACACATTTTGTGGAAAATTTAATTTTATTGAAAATCAACTGAACAATAGCCCACAAATTCAGAGCTTTAAAAATCGAAAATCCGCAATTAAGCTCCGATTTCGATGATTGATACCTCTATCAATAGGTGTTGAGACCTGTAATTGTGATGCCAACGGGTATTTAGATTACTCGAATATCTCTACACATTTTGTGGAAATTTTAATTTTATTGAAAATCAACTGAACAATAGCCCACAAATTCAGAGCTTTAAAAATCGAAAATCTGCTATGATGCTGCGATTTCGATGATTGATACGTCTATCAATAGGTGTTGAGACCTGTAATTGTGATGCCAACGGGTATTTAGATCGCTCGAATATTTCTACACATTTTGTGGAATATTTAATTTTATTAAAAATCAACTGAACAATAGCCCACAAATTCAGAGCTTTAAAAATCGAAAATCTGCAATTAAGCTCCGATTTCGATGATTGATACCTCTATCAATAGGTGTTGAGACATGGAATTGTGATGCCAACGGGTATTTAGATCGCTCAACTATTTCTACACATTTTATGGCAAATTTAATTTGATTGAAAATCAACGGAACAATAGCCCACAAATTCCGAGCTTTAAAAATCGAAAATCTGCAATTATGCTCCGATTTCGATGATTGATACCTCTATCAATAGGTCTTGAGACCTGTAATTATGACACCAACGGGTATTTAGATTACTCGAATATTTCTACACATTTTGTGGAAAATTTTATTTTATTAAAAATTATCTGAACAATAGCCACAAATTCAGAGCTTGAACATGAATCTCGCAAAGTATTTTTTAATTGTGAGCTGGCTAAATGTGATTGTTTATTTAAATCTACCTCAGTTGGATTATAGAGCTTTTTACCACGACATTACTCGTTACAACACCAGGAACGTTGTGATACAACCTTCTGTATATGTTGCCCAATAACACCTTTGCAGCGAGGATGAAATGTTAATTTGCACCAATCACAAGTATGCGCCTCAGTTATTGGCTTATTACACTCTTTGCACGTCCCAACATTTAGACTATTTCTTGTTGGTGAATCCAGGCTATTACTGTCAGCATTAATGTATGGCATCGAAAATTTTTGGCGGGACCAAATTTAACTTATTTTCTTCACAGTTGTTTTACGAAGTAGATTTTCAGTTTTAGATAACTAACTACTAATCACAACTTTAAACAAATCAAACAATATATTTCAATCAATTTTGCGAATTTCTAAATATTTTATTATTATTATTTTAACAGAGCTCAATCAAAAATCCTCGTTCCGCCATAAGTATGTCTCCTTCTTCTATGAAATCCAAAATTCCAGTTTTCAAAACCAAATTTGTCGCTACATCGCCCCCCGTTCTGTAATCCTGTAAAGTATTTTGTTTAAGTCTTTTGAAACTGGTTCTGGCTTTAAAGGACTGGTTACTTGTTCTTTCCGTTATGTCCTTTTTTCGATCTTTCGTATCTTGATGTTGTGGTTGTTGATTGTTGCCTTGTAGTAACCCAACTCAAGCGATGGCACCAAATCGGGATTTAAAACATCTTTAATGTCGGCACTAAGTTTGGTCAAGAAATGCTTTGAACACACGATACTTTAACGAAGAAATCTCGTAATCTTTTCTGTATATCGCTTTTAACCAAGCACGTTGTCGTTCCTCAGGAAGTTTTGAATATTTTTTATGAGTCTTCTGAATGACAGGGAACCTAAACAACTTTATTTCACTTGTTTGTCTGCACTCATGAAAGAATTAATCACACAACATCCGGTTTTCATTTCAATCCGGTATTCCGGAAAAATTGAAATGCTTCAAGTATAAAATAATTTTAGTTATCACTTTTGGCGACGCCGGTACTGTGTTCGCCACTTACTTTTTGATTTTTTGTGTAAAATTACTTTAGTGGACTGTATTTACTATGTAATCGACGATACCAACAAACATTGATGATGTGATTTGGTTGTTGTGCTGTCGATGATAATTGTTATGCGCAACGTTTTCCAAATCACCTTACAATCTGACACTACAAACAAATAAGCAACAAGGCTATTTATACGTTTATTTATTTTAATAAGTTATAACTTTATTTATTTAGCCAACAACTATTTATACTTTTATTCATTTTTAACAATTTATAATTTAATTTGCTTAGCTAACAAGTAACAATGCTTTCTCCATAAAGTTTTAAGTGCCAATGACAAATAAAAATATTTTCCCGAAATACATAACCTAAATTAAACAAGATAAAAAATACAAAGAATACAATACTCGTATAAACTATAGTATATTCCAACAGAGACGGCTATCAATTTAATAACTGACTTTATTTCATGTTGGTAACTGTCAAACTTAACGTAAACAAATGACAATACTGTCGTCATTAAAGCGGATTTACATAATTTATCCACTTAATGTGTATTTTAGGGTATGTACGAGGTTACAATTTATATAATTTAATATCAATTTGTATTACTTAACCCTTTCAAACGCCATTTAAAATTGGCCTACTTCCCAAAAATAAAATACGTAGCACAACTATGCACTGCTATGATATGGCATTGCTCATAAAACTGTAGTATGAACATAAATACATAAGAGAACGATTCCACAAGAGAAATGAGACACAAATTAAACATTACGGTTGGTAGAAGCGATGAAAGTTGATGTACAATATATTGTACAAGGCGTTTGAGAGGGTTAATGCTAGTGTCTCAAGAGTGTACAAAATTTTACTATCTACAAGGCGTTTTATAAAGATGAGTATAATAAAACTTAAAATATCATATAACATTAATTTTAGAATAGTTTAACAATTTTATTTTATTGAAGGAACACCGGTTCGATAGTTCCGGCGTTAACAACTTTCTAACACCTACAGATATTTTTGACAAAATTTTTGAAGTTATGTACAATGTTTTTGACGGATAAGGAAAAAGGTCAATACATTAGAGAGATAATTAAAATTGGGTGACCCTGAATGAAAAAACAAAGATCGTTATTGATTAAGCGGTTGTACTTGCATCTTTGAATAAAAACATAAAATATGTGCTAGAATTAGCAAGTATGCTAATCAATAAAATTGAAAACATTTGACTGAGAAAAACGAAAAATTCGTTACTGCAGAACGACCTTGATTATCTAAATTCGATTCACCAGGCATAAGAAATAACAATAACAAAGAGTACAGAAATAAGCTACGTTATCTTAGCAAAGCCACTGAAATTTCTAACACAAATAATTTTTCCTCCGTTGATTTTTCTAATCATCATACAAATTTATAATTCATATCCTCCTTCAATTGTTGAGTTTAACATCATATTCAAACCAAACATATAAAACTGCTATAACCTAGTTCTTAATTAATTATGAATCAATAATAATTCAAATATCGACAACGCGTGAACATTTTTTTTATATTTTTAAATAAAAATTTAACCTCCCAATTAAAATTCGAATTGAACCACCCAATTAAAATGAAAAAAAAAATCCAATAATTTACATTAATAATCCACTTGAAAAATTCTTTTGTCCCATTCTACTTCTTTAATTAGTGTGGTAGTAAAAAATAACTAAGTTATATTTCTCTCAATAGCGTATTTGGTGCTGCAATCGATTTTCTGTATAAATAAAAAAAATCAAATTAATTTTTTAATATTCAATTTCGTATTAATTTGATTAATTTAATTTTATTCATCGGCGACAAGACCAATAAATAGCAAAAAAATATAATAAACTACCACCACCATTAAACCTTGTACTAGTAATCAAATTTATTAAGAAAAACCGTAGTGTTTCCATTTCCTTCATTCTTATACTAAATAACGGGAGCAGTGATTCTTAAGAGGTGGTCCGCGAACCTTTAATATTGTAAAACGAATTTAAGAATGTGAATATTTTCTGTTTGCCGCTCCATTATTTGAACTAGTTTTAAGAGACACTGTTCTCCGTATTTTCCCATGAACGATTTATTTATTATTTTGGATTATTTTTCCAATTTTATTATTTATGAATTTTTATTCTTGAGGACATAAATTGGTTAAAACTTAATTTTATTTTCTCTTCTATTTTCATTAAGTCAATATTACAAGATCGTTTAGTGTAGCTATGTATTTAACATTCGAACTAAATTTACACAACAAACATAACAATTGTAGGTTTTTGGAGAAAAAAATGAAAAGGTGGGAAATTAAAAATCGATATAATAAAAATACTGAAACTTATTTGTTGTTATATGAATACACACACAGTACACAAAATATCGGTTTAGTAATAAATTGCATCGTATAAACTTTTTGTGGAATATTAAACTACTTTTGTCTAAACACTTGAGGATAGAAAAATGGATTATTTATTCTAAGTTTTTTAGTGTTGACATTTAAAACCAATAACCGAAAACAAAAAAAACGCTTCATCATTTCATATCTGTTTTATGAAACTTTGTTTGACCAATTTGAATATATTTTCGATTTTTATAAATTCTGTTTTTGTTTTTCACAAGTCTTATAACCTCAAATAAATTCACAAATGAAAAATAATCGAGCAAGTGATCGAAATCTTCAATATTCTGTATATCTATCTTCATACAATATATCTAAATTGTCTACGGCATTTTCCTTTCGTCGATTGGTAAAATGGTTTTTCATTTCTATCGATAAAATTTATACTAACATTTTTTTATGATATCGTTTATCAATATTTCACAAATCCCTATGAGACAATTATTTCAACCGTCTGCTAACGAAAAAAAAAACCATCCATTCATATAAAGATATAGCACAGTGTGAAAAATAATGTAGAGCAATTTTCAATAGAAAATTTATGATCTATTCGAAAACATCGTAATGACGGTTATATGTTTTAGGTACTTTATTTAAAGGAAAACAGGCTAGAAAAACTTTGGATCGCCGGTTGCATCTGGCCTGGCTCACCGTTCGGCTTTTCCAAATCAAACTCACCTTTATCCAAATCTTACTCATTCTTTTCTAAATCAAATTCAAACTGCCAAATTCAGATTCATCATTTCTGAAAATATCACACTGGGAAATAAAAATATCGGATTGAAGTTCTTTGACTCACTGATAATTCGTATTTAGAATTTTTGAAATTCTTTGTGACCAATATTTTTAAGATTATTTCGAAATTATTCAAAATTTTCAAATTATACCCAGTTTTTGATATTGGTCTGCGGCGTAAAAATTGTTTTCTCGATTCAATGATGAACAAGGAAAAACAATTGTTTGTACCGGTAGACGTTGGAGGAATTACACTTATTTGGCACCCCGTTTCTTCTTAACCCGCGACTCAATGGGTGAGTCCATCGCAGTTTTTCGTGATGTAAGCAGCTGGTGGTGTCTAAAATTTGCCCTTTGTATGAAAGAATCATTATATGCACATGTTCTATAAATTATTTAAATTTCTAAATTTCCCAAATGTATTTAGTATTAAATGTCTAAATTAACTAATTCCTAATACAAATTCTAAATTTCAAAAATGTTTTAAAAATTCTCTAAATATCAGGATTCTTTAATTTGACGAATTTCTAAGTTTATACTAATTGTAAAAATGTAGATCTTTAAACTTTCATTTTCCATTTTTACTTTCCCATCGCAATAGTTTTATAAATTCTAATATCCCCACAATACAAAACTTCTAAATTTTTGTAATTTTCCAAATTTCTTTTCTTCCCAAACTACGTTACAAAATTTGTTAATTTTTAAAATCAGTAATTCCAAATTCCAAATAAATGATGAATTTAAAGTTAACGATTTTATAAAATTTGTAAAATCCCAAATTAATTTTTCCTCTATTTAAAATTTCCAAACTGCAGAATTCTTGAATTCTTATTTAAGCTTCTTATTTTCCAGATACTTAGGGTGCATTTTAGAATGAACTTTAGGGTTAATTTTAGAGAGGGGTTTTCAGTGAATTTTAGAGTGATTTCTAGGATAGGTTGAAATAACTTAGAGGGATAAAGTTTAGGGTTTATTTTAGAGTGACTTGTTAAGTTGGATTTAAGAGTGAATTTTAGAATTAATTTGTCGTAATTTTAGGAAGAATTTTAAAGTAAATTTGGTAGAAATTTATGGTGAATTTGATGGTGAATTTGGATTGATTTTAGGGTGAATTTTAGGATGAAATTTAAGGCTGGGATGTATAGTGACATTTAAGGTGAGTTTTAATGTGAATTTTTAGTTAACAAGGCGTTATGTGGTTAATCTGGAAATAAGTTTTATATTTTGAATTTAGAACAATTTGGGATGCATTCTAAGAAAGTAAGTGAAATTTATAATAATTATAGGGCGTATTTTAAGGTGAATTTTATGCCCCTATTATAGTTAAGGTTTATTTATTTTATTATATTAACTTATTATTTTGTATCTATAATTTAAATGCAATTAATATATTAAATTAAATAAATTTTGTTGATTCCATATCACCAAGGGTTGAATTTGATTTGGATAAAGACGAATAATCCGTCGCCGCAAGAGGACCTTTCTGAAGTTACCCCAAAATTCTATCCCCGAAAACTTAAAAAGTAGCATATGGCAATACCTATAAAAAAATGTCTATCATGACATTTTATTTAGCTTTAATATCAAAAAAGATAATAATTACTTGAAATTGTAAAAAAACGATAAATAGAAAAAGGAAAAAAGAATATAAATGGCAGAGATAGTAGAAAATTAGTAAACGTAGAAATTAATACCCTCTTAATCATGTCATGTCACAAATAAAATTTTTGAAAAAAAACCATGTCAACTATTACTTACATATAATTTATTTAGCTCTCATCCCCGAAAATTAATATTACTGTCGCGATAGTCAAAATACACTATTCCAAGAAACAATTTTTTTATTTACTATGTGGTTCAGATTTCTTCTGATAAAGGTAATAAACGTTAGTCCCATTAAGTCACAAAATATTTGTTAGCCGGCCCAGATGAATATAGCATTAGATAGAGGATGGTTAAATGTATATGTTGTGAAATTTATAGATTTTTTGTACGTCGGTAATCTGAGATACAGTCCCTTGAAGTCAGAAAATATTTTTTGGCCGGCTCCGGTGAATATAGCATTCAGCGTTTCCCAAACTTTTTGGCCCGAGGAACACTTCGCTTAAATAAAAATACTGGAGGAACATTTCTGTTTTTTATATAGGATAAAAAAAAAAAAATTTAAAAAAAAAAATACCTACAAACATATAATAATTACCTATGTATATACAAAATAAAAGTATATTTTTCTGAAATTCAATTGTATATATAAAACACATTGTTGCAAACGCATCAATTGACAGCAATATATTCTGGAGCTGGTTGACATCACAGGAAAAAATTCGCAATCCAAAGAATTTATCCAAACCTGCAAAACAAAACAAAACATTAGCACAAACATTTCACAACAAATACATTGGAAACTTATCCTTGAACTTGAACTTGATTGTTGTTTCCATTGTTTTGTTATGATGTTTACCTGAAATCAAATATCAAAATGTATTATTCTATCCTCCTCTATATATCCATTAAATAAATCCAACCTGAAATAAATAATTCATTAATTCATATAAAGTTAAAAGTTATGTAATTTAAAAAATTGCTTACCATTTTGCATTGTTTGTATCACGTAATATTGTAAACAAAAACATTTTGACAATTAATTGAATTGAAATTTGTAAAGGTGATCGTAGTCGCTTTGGTAGCTCAATTAAAATAATGAGTTACGTTTTAATTTTATAGATTAAACCATCTATCGGAAATTATATTAATTAAAAACTATTGTAAAAAACTACTTCTTATAGCTAAAATAAATAAATTTCATTCTCTTTTTCTTGAACCGTCGAAGCGACAACAATCATCAATAAATATATAAAAATAAATTGTGAAAAATTCAAGAAATTCGTTTTAATAATAATTGGAAAGTCAACAACAACATTTCGTTTTGGCTTTACGAAATAAAACAAAAAGAAAATTGTGAGACAAATTTTGGAGTTTTATTTGCCGTTCCTTTTGGGATTTCTTTCGGTACGATAATTTACCAACAACGTTTGGCTTGCAGTTTTACACACATGAAAACAATAAAATAATTAGGTTCTTAATGACTCGGATGTTTTGGGCTCTTGGAGTTACAAATTCTCTTAATATCAGGTTCAACATTAGAAAGCTGAATTCTTATATTAGTCCAGTGTGTTTGACGGTTTTTCGCTCAGAATTATTATGGACAAGACCGATTTATGAGAAATTATGACAATAAATAGGGAATGGCACAAGGAATAAAAGTAATATAGTGCCGATGTGTCCTTTTACCCTAGGGGTGGATGCCATCCTTCTAGGGGGTGGAAATTAGTACATTAAAAATAATCACAGAAATCAATAGAGGGGTGAATTCTAAGCAAACATTTTCTATGAAGTTATGAGTACGTAGTTAATGCACGTACAAAATGCATAAGAACAAAAATTAAGGCTTTTCTCGCAGAAAATTTTGTAATGTTTTTTATTTCTCTGGGATGATCATTAATTGAGATATCACCGTTTTATGTTCGCATTTGAGTGCTAAGACCACCTTTTCCGAGCCCTTTAAACTCAAAAACGAAGAGTTCAAGAATGTAGTCAAATTTACAGGCCTTATAGCCCTTGAAATTCCCTGCAAAATGGTTTTTGAAGCGGTTAGATATCTTAAAAATTAAAGAAATTACCGTGAAATGTTCGGATTGCTCTGAAACATGCATTTTTTGGATGAAAAATTAACATTTTCAATCGCGAATAACTCGAAAAAACTTCATGTAACAGTTTTTGCTTAGAATTCATCCCTCTATCGATTTCTGTGGTTATTTTGAGTCGACATCCACACTATATAACTTTTCTTCCTTGATATATACCCTACTTAATGGCAAAATTTAACGTCAATCGGTCTTGTCCATAAGAATTCTAAGGTAATAACCTATTTTTACCGTCACACGCTGGTCTATATCTGGTCTAGCGTTCAAGCTGTTTCTGCACTTCGATTTTGCTGAAGCCTAATTTGAAAATCTGGTCTCGCACAAATATGTTGTGAAGGAAGTAAAACATGAACGGCTAGTTTTGACAAGTTGGAATACTCTTCTGTTAAATTTAACCTAAAATCATTCAGTGGAAGTTCGTTGTATTTTTCTTTTAAACCAGAGTCAGCAATTAAAACCTTATATCTGTTATTTTTTTATTTCCATTCACATTTTTTTATTTTTTCATTTACATTTTTTTATTTTTTTTATTTCACGAATTACGCTTTTGAAAATAAATCCGAATAGGGTTCGAAAGCTAAAGCTTTAATTAGTTTAAAAGAAATAAAAAAGAGCCCTAAACCAAATAAAACATTTGTTTAATTGATTATATCTGTTACTACAAATGGGTTCTTAATCCAAGAATTATGCTCAGTGGACTTTGGAAAATATTGTAAAATGCTTGACTGTAAGTCATGAAAATATTCTAAAATTACTTTGGAGACTCTATCATTAACTTTAGAATTTATTTCAATTAGAAACTCCCCTAATGTGGGAAAATACTCAAAATTATTGTTCGACCTGATATATCCAAAACAATAATTTTTTATTGAAAGATGCAATTTTACCTCTGACATTAAAAATTGTAATATCCCTTCCTTGTAATGACAAGTTAATTTTATTGCACTTAGTAAAAATATCTGCTAAATACGCAACAAAAAAAAGGAAAGAAAAGTAATATGTAATTCATCACGAAGTACAAAAATTCTCACAAATGTTCTTCCTCTGAACAGCCTTCTAACTTTTTTATTTTTTTTTTATTGTTCATTTAGTTTACAAAACTGTACCGAACAATTAATATTAAGATAATTAGTAATTAAATTACTATTTAACAACATAACTTAGCAATTCCTCCAAAGTGACATACAGTAAATTTATAACAAATAACTAAAATTAATATTAACTTTACAAATTAAATTCATGTTGATATTAGTGTAATTTGAAATGATTATTCCTACTAATAATAAAAATAAAAAACAAGCCTCACTCAACAGACCATTAATCGGTATGTAATAAAAGTAACCTATGTTTACACCCATTTCACCGCATATACAAAACTTTAAATAATTTGGATTGAAGTGGTCGTGATTTTACATAATTAATAATTTTTCCAAAATATTTTTAAATAGGGCGAAATTTTTTTTTATTACTAATGGTAGTCTATGCAAAACGCAGTGACTTTTTGTGGCACATGTAGTATATATTTTGGTCTTTTTTTAGTAAATTTAAAACAACAGTAGCCTTAGACTTCAACGTCGACGTGCGGCTGTTTTTTCTTTCTTTCATGAAAAATAACATAAAAAATCATAAAAAGCCAAATATACGAGGAAACTAAATACCCGGCGTATTAAAATCGTCTAAAAATAAAAAGGGAAATACCATCACCATTATCTGAAAGTCAAAAAAGAAGAAAAATCAAAAAAAAAAAAAAAACAGTGTATAAGAAAAGTACGAAATAGTACTGCGCTTGCATGCGCAATAAAACCATGCCCAAAACCAAAAAGTCTGGAAGGGGTGAGCCCTTCTCTGAAGATAGAATGATCCAAATAATGACCAAACTGGTTAAAAAAACAGTTAAGGAGGCCCTCAGTCATCTTAATACAGAAAACAACGCTTCCCCAAGGACGGCCACACAAAAAAGGACAATCACCGAAGAAAGTGAAAGCCAAGACACAAAAAAGGTCAAGAGCCAAGACAACGGCATAAATTCCAGAATAGAAGATATCAGTGATATCACCGAAACAGTAAAGCAAATGTTGGATAATGACTCTTTCAACTTTGAAGATGAAGAAGACCAAGAAGACAACCAAATTGAATTCGATTTCCAGAACCAATATAATACCACAACAGAGGAATTAGGAAGCAAAATTGGCGGACGTTTCAGCACTCTCCAAACTGACGCTCCAGCAAATACGGAAACAGTGAGTAACCAAACCAAAGTGTATAAACCACCGCCGATTATACTACGATCCTTCGATACTGGTAAAATTAACCAGCTGAAAAAAATAGCAAATACACATGAAGGTACTATGCTAAGAATTACCACCAACAATCAGGCACAAACAAATGTGTCAATCTACACGAAAAACATCAACCACCACAAATTGGTTGTAGAAAATCTAAAAACCGAAGACTTTCAATTCTACACATATACACCAAAAAATCTCCGACCGAAAGTCATGATAGTACGGGGAATATACCAGGAAGCAGCGCCAGTGGAAGTTAAAGCCGATCTCCTTCAGAAGGGTCTTAAAGTTCTGGAAGTATACCCGATGCTAAAACACATAAAACAAGACGACGGCGTAGAAACACAAATTAAACTACCCTGCTTTACCATTACGTTCGAAGCTGAAACAAAGAATTCAGATATCCTGCTAGTTCACGGCTGCTGTGGCTATAAGATTAGCTGGGAGAAAAAGAGGAAATCAAAGGTGTCGCAATGCCGAAAGTGCCAAGCCTTCGGGCACGCAGCATCTTCATGCAACATGAAATACAAGTGCGTCAAGTGCTCTTCAAGCAATCATCAGCCAGGAAACTGCCCCAGAGACAACAACAAAGCCATCGCATTAAAATGCGCCAACTGTGGAGGGGACCATGTTGCGAGCTACTCGGAGTGTCCAGAACGGAGAAAATTTGTAGGTAATATTAACAAATCAACTAATACTAATAACTTAAAAAACCCAAGAGTATTTCACTCGAACTATGTTAGGCAGGGGGTTTCTTACGCTGAACTAATGAAACCTAAGGCGACTCATTATCCTCTGGAGCTACCGCAAGTTTCCAGAACTGTAAATACGGAGGGCAAGCAGGCAAATGATCTTAACGAATTTTTCAATAAATCCCAAGATCTCTTTGGGATGGACTTTGTTTCATTGACAAATAACGTCACAAATTTTCTTACTAAATTAAACTCCGTTCAGGACATCACAACACAGAAGTCGATGTACCTACAATTTCTAAAATCTGCCAGTTTCTAAAATGAAGATACTCACATTAAATTGTAACAGCCTTGTCAGCTTGGCCCGTCGTCAAGAACTGACACTACTTTTAAATAAACACAAGCCACAAATTGTTTGCCTAAACGAAACACACCTAAACCATAGTCACTCGCTTTCCATCGAGGGCTATAGAATCTACAGGACCAATGCCAAAAAACTGAAATCGGGCGGTACTGCCATTTTAATCAGGAGCCATATAAAACATTCTGAACCAAAATGTTTCATTAAGGACAACTATACGGCTACTTCTCTATGTATCGGAGAAGGCAAGGACTCCTTTACGGTTATGTCCATATACTTTTGGAAGATTAAAAATTCCGATTTCCAAGACCTTTTCCGGACGCAAAACAGGATTGTAATGTGCGGAGACTTCAATGCCAGACACTCTCTCTGGGATAGTCATGCCGAAAATGAAAACGGCAGAACACTGTACAAGTACTGTGAGCTTCAGAATGTCCAAATAAATTTCCCCTCCAGGGGCACCCGAGGCAGTTCGGTAATTGACCTGGTTATTGGAAAAGATATAAATATTGACGACAGATTGGTCGTTTTGGATGAGTTTTGCTCTGATCACCTCCCAGTGGTCTTTCAGGTAACTGGAAATTCCAGTAACGCATATGAGTTGAACGATTGTAAGATTAGGGATTATAGAAATGCGGACTGGGAAGGCTACAGGCATTTTGTGCACTACAAAATTGGGGCGATTGCCGAAAAGCCACTTGTCACGGCTGAAGAAATTAATGAGCAAGTCTCTAAAATCACACGGATAATGTCCACGGCAGAAGAAAAGTATGTCCCTAGCATCAGTCAAGAAGCACATTGCAAACAACTTCCGTCTTACATTATCCAAATGATAAAAGTCAGGAATTTCTATCGAAACATGCATCGCAGGATGCCAACCCTCTTCAGTTCTACACTAGTAAATCGAACGACTAGGCACATACACGACGAGATCCGGACACATTTTCAGAAGGTACTGCGCGATAAACTAAAGGACATCGAACCGGATCGTTCTAACTTATTTAAATACATCAGAACACTAAAACCATCTAGGCGAGTAAACCTGATTTTAGAGGAAGCAGAAGGACCAGTAATCGATCCGAGAGTAATTACCGAAAAGATCGCTGATTACTATGAGACTGTGTTCAGTGATCGGACTCATGTTGCAAACCCATCCTGCACACGATCCATAACAGAATTTGTATTGCAGCAAAGGCTACCGTACGATTCATCATGCTTTGCCACTAATGCCGATGAGGTAAAGGGGCTGATATCGAGGCTGAAAAATAGAAAGTCCCCAGGGAACGACAGTGTCTCCAATCGAGCCATTAAAAACCTGCCACCGTCAGGGGTAAATCAACTCGTGAAGATAATAAACGCTATGTTTAGCTGTGGCTACTTTCCTGATAGTTGGAAGACTGCTAAGGTGATAGCTATACCAAAGCCAGGGAAAATCAGTACACCGGAAAACACTCGGCCGATTAGCCTGCTGAGCGGCCTCAGCAAGATAGCTGAGCGCGTAATATCCCGAAGACTGTGGGACTCAGTGCACCACTTAATCCCTGATGAACAGTTCGGATTCGTACGCCACAAGAGTACAACTGATGCATTGATGCGGTTGCTAAACCATGCCAAGAAGGCGAAGCGGCATAGCAAAATAATGTCTGCCATATTTCTAGATATTAGAAAGGCATTTGACTCCGTGTGGCACGATGGATTGATCAGCAAATTAATTGCTTCCGAGATTTCACCGATTTTAATATCACTGATCTGGTCATACCTCACGGACCGAAAATTTTTTGTGTGCATTGACAAAAATTGTAACTCCGCCACAAGAAACGCTACTGCTGGTGTTCCTCAGGGATCGGTGCTGGGACCACTGCTCTATGTAATTTTCACCCATGACATACCACGACCCACGTCTCCGGAGACAAGGTTGCAAATCTTTGCAGATGATACTGCAATTTTTTGCACAAATCGAAGCGAATTCCAATGTTCTAAAAGGATACAAATTTATTTAAATTCTCTTGTAGACTACTACAAAACATGGAACATACAAATAAACACTGCCAAAACACAGTTAATATATTTCTATCCCCACCCAAGATACAAAAATAAATTAAAAAATGCGGTCCCAGTGACTGTTGACGGCCAGGAGATAAATGTTGTGAAATCGGCCAAATATTTGGGCATTACTTTGTCAGGTAATCTGAGTTTCTCCTCCCATATTAAAAATTTGAGAAGGCTTGCGTCTGCGGCCTTCAGTATCCTGTATCCAGTCATGAGCAGTGCTAGTAGCCTGGACTACAAGAATAAACTTATGGTGTACAAATTATATGTAAGACCAATTATAACATATGGGGCACCGGCGTGGTATGACCTAGCAAATAACGCTCAAAAGCTTGTGATCCAGAGGATCCAGAATAAAGGTCTAAGGTTTGTGTTTGATAGTTGGCCGCGCCCTCCGGACTATAGGCAATGTACAGTCAAAAGTCTCCACGAACTGGCAGGTATCGAAACGGTTGCTGAGTTTACGGGTAGACTCCTGGATAAAAGTCTAAGTAGGCTGATATCGAGTTCAAACGAATTCCTAAATGCGATAGGACATCGGTATTGATTTATATGTTGGTTTGTTAACATTACCTAATTAGTATTAGTCTTGTAAATACTTAGTTCTAGTTTAGTTTGTAAGTCTGTAGTTATAAGTTGTACAAAAAAAAAAAAAAAAAAAAAAAAAAAAAAAAAATTTAAGGCGAAATGCTTCCAATTCTCAATTATATCACTTGATTTATAAATATTATATTACTTTAACATTACATCTCCAACATAAAACCATATGGTTACTGTGGATTTAAAAACTTATGTATTACTGCTGTATATCATTACCAATAAAAACTTTTAAACTAAAAAAAAAAGTAAATTTAAAATTTTTCATGGAACACCTGTTTATCGTTTACGGAACATCAGTGTTCCGCTGAACATAGTTTGGGAAACGATCAGATAGAGGATGGTTTAATGTATTTGTTGTAAACTTTTTAGAATTTTTGTATGTTGGTGATCTGAGATACAGTCCCTTGAAGTCAGAAAATATTTGTTGGCCGGCAGTATTATGTAGATATGTAAACAAAAACAAACACAAAAATATAACGGAAACGGGATTATTTCCGAAACAATTGAGTTTGTTCCTTTTTTCATAGAATTAGCATGAAAGCATGTTTAAACATGTTTAAACAAAAATGTTTTGTATGAATACACGATAATTAAAAAATAAAGACTATCAGACTCTTGTTAATAGGTAGCGTAACGACTACAGTTATTGGCACTGTGTAAATTTGATGTAACTATTGCACTACTAACAATCATAGCATTTTTCTCTTAACGTAAATAAAGTACATGTTTTATATATGCAGTAGTGAGAATTCAAGATTACCTTTTCGAATTGAAACAAGAAAAAAATACACGAATCAGTAGCATTCAAACTCTTAATGTGAAAACATAACGAACGACAACTCTCTCATTCCTGAAAAAATAGTGTGTTTTAACTAGGAAGCCAGAAATGTAAGTACTTGTTTTATATTAAAAATGTAATATTTTAATACTTTTTTAATTGAATATGTCAATAAGATGTGTTATTTTAAGTGAACTTAGTTAGATTTAATGTGTTTATTAATTAAAATAACATTAAACAGTGTGCCAATAATTAGTGTTAAATAATTTCCTTTTGTACCACTGCCAATAATTAATTTATGTGAAACCACAATTATTGGCACATGGCAATTATTGTATGTTTCTAATATGCCAATAGTTATATTATAATTTAATTGAAATTCTAGAATTAAAAGATGCCAAAGAAAAGGAACACTTACATCGAATCCGATGTACAAAAAGCTTTACACGAGATAAAAATAGGAAATATTAGTAAAAAAGCGGCATCAAAGATTTTTAATATTCCAAGATCTACACTACAATTTAGATTAGGGTCTAACTTTTCGCAAGTGCACCCAGGCCCATCTACAGTTCTTACAAGCAAGGAAGAAGAACGAATAGTTCACTGGATCAAAATTTCCCAACAAAAAGGTTTTCCTATAAACGAAGAGAAGATGTTACTCAAGCAGTAAAACAGTTTTTACTAGAAAATCATAGGTCGCATCCTTTTGGGAAGGAAACATGCGAGGTAAAGGGTGGTTCAAATCATTTTTAACGCGACACCCATCTCTATCGTTTAGAGCACCAGACCCAGTATCTTCGGCGAGTGCTACAGTAGCAATTTCTAACATTAATGCTTGGTTTGATTCTATCGAAAAGTTTTTCACTGACCAGGATTATATTGATATCTTGAAAGATCCCACACGAATTTTCAACGGTGATGTGACCAATTTTTTATTATGTCCGAAAACAAAAAATGTTTTGGCAGCAAAAGCGTCTAGGAATGTCTATGAAGTTGACAAAGTATTAGCCAAAGACAACATAACAGTAATGTTTGCTTTCTCGACTGCAGGAGTGGTTTCACCGCCTATGGTTATTTACCCTTATAAAAGGGTGCCAAAAGAAATTCGGAAGTCGTTGCCCAAAGGATGGGGCATGGATGTTAGTGATGATGGATGGATGACAAAGGAGAAATTCTATGAATATATCTCCAAAGTTCTCCATCCATATCTGGTGCAGCTGGGTACTAAATTTCCCCATAATTTATTTTGTAGATGGGCATGCTACATATTTAACTTTATCAGTCAGTGAGCTGTTTGTTAGGTTGCAAATTATTTTAATAGCTATGTACCCCAATGCTACGAGAATACTGCAACCGGCCGATTTCACTGCATTTAAACCTCTCAAAACATCTTGGAACAATAAGGTCTTAGAGTGGCGGAGATGTAATCCAATGGGCTCGCTTAGAAAGGGAACATTTGCTCCTCTCTTATTCGAGGTTATTGGTAACAGCATTTGTGCGGAAACAATTAAAAGTGGGTTTAAATCCTGTGGTTTATACCCATTTGGTAAGCAAGCAATTAAAATATCCAAATGCCTGGGAAGATCTACCACAAAATCTGATGAAAACCTTAAACTAAATCTCGATGGAATTCAAGATGATGCATTTATAAAGCTCTGAGCAATGTTGGTGAAAGCAAGCTCAAAGAATTAAAAAACTAGAGTAAATGACACTGAAACTAGCAACTATAATGAAGATTTTCTTATTTTATTTTATCTGAACAAAAAATTTAAATGTGGAATAAACCCCAAACAAAGTTGTCCTACTGCTAATAAGTCAACGCAAACTGATACGGAGAACAAAGTTCTAGAAGATTTGGCTATAGATATTGGTTCAATCAACGAATTTTTAATATTAAAAGATCAACCAAACCATCAAAGTCCAATCGACACATTTAATGCTATCGATGCTATACATTTCAATCTAACGATTATTTAGGTAATTACACAGAAGTTAGAGCAAATACCAACGTCAAACCATGTATAGTTGTACTTTGTATGAAAGTTTGTGATAGTAATATTATAGATAAGATTGAATCTAAGTACTGATTATATTTATATTATTTTAAGGTTTTATTTGAAATATGTTTTTTGATTGTTTTTTACACTTTGCAAATTCGAATTTTATTAACTATCCCAAAAATAACCTTCCGCAACGTGCCAATAAATGTAGATATTCCGTATGCCAATTGTTATACAAGTATGCCAATAATTGTACTTATTTAAAGTGTCAATTATTATAGAAATGTGCCAATAACTATAGATTTGGGAAGACTTGTGGTTCTCTCTAAATTTTGAATGTTTTTCAAATTTTATTTCAAAATAAATTGATTTTAATGAAAAGGCAATTAGTTAATCTATAAGAAAACAATAAACATGTTACGATGACTTCAAGGGATTGTATCTCAGATCACCGACATACAAAAATTCTAAAAGTTTCTCAACAAATACATTAAGCCATCCTCTATCTCATGCTGTACTCATCTGAGCCGACCTAACAAATATTTTCTGACTTCAAGGGACTATATCACAGCTCACCGATGTACAAAAATTCTAAAAAGTTCTCAACAAATACATTAAACCATCCTCTATCTAATGCTGTATTCATCTGAGCCGGCCAACACATATTTTCTAATTTCAAGGGACTGTATCTCAAATCCACCACCGGTTATATTACATTTTACAGAACAGGGTAGCAAAGATTTATTTTTCTTTGTCTAAACATGATATTATGTAGCGAATTATGTTCCAGAAAGATTGTTGAAATTTCTCTTTGAATTTAAAAATATATCACAATAGCAATATTTTTCGGGGCTGAGAGCATAAGTGTATAATCTTTAAGTAACTGCCATGATAAATAGTATCACGACAACTTATAGTGATAGAATTTTGGGCTTACTTCACAAAAACTTTCGTGACAGCAGGATTTTCGGGGCTGAGAGTAAAAAGTGTCACGATAGTACTATTTAATGTTACCATCGCGTTTTTCCGGGATGAAAATTGGGCTAACTTCACGTACATCGCAAGAGGTGAGAGCTTATTCTGATTTTCGAAACAAAGAGTCGTACATATGTGCGAAATTCGAAAAGTGCAAGTTTAGGTGATAAGAAAAACTTCTAATGTTTTGTGAGTGTAAGCAAAATAAAAACAATATAATAAAAATAAACAATTATAAAAGTGAGTGTAGTGTATATCAACTTAAAAACTAAAGTGAGTGGTATGTGTTTCGAGTGGCCAGCATTGGGATTAGTCACTAGAATTAATCTAGGACTATGCCCATGAACCTACACTCGAAAGTGAAGCAGTCGTTAAGAACAAATTTTAGGCGCCCGTGGCCTGTAAGAAACAATGATAAGAATAACAAAGATAAAAAAAAAAGAAAATACAGACTGTCAAAATGGCTCAAAACAAACAGATAGCGCAGCTTGTAGCACACATAGAACAGCTAAAAGAGCATATTGAGGAGTTAGCAAAAAAAAAACAAAGAATTATACAGCTAAAACTTTAAAATTTAGAAAATACAAAAAACAGCGAATCCGAAGCACCAAACATCAGCTAGACCGTGGGGATCCTTCACTTTCAGATGATGAATATCCGCAGCTCCAGAAAATCACAATTTCTAAAAGGAGTAGACAGCAGCTACGACGCAGAGGATATCAAAGCAGTTTTCGAGGAACTACAGGTGAGTCAGCATGGTTAAACATTATAAAATACCAAACAAGAAAATCTATTAAGATCTAATACCCATGCATTTTATGTGTCGACACACATGAACCGGGAAAATGTAATAAAGAAGGCAGAACTAGTGAGGCCTACTGTATCAATTACAATAAAATAGGGCATCCGGGTAATTATCGACAGTGGCCAAAGTATAAGGAAATTCAAGGACGTAGAAACCAATTACGAATTCGAAAATAGCTAAGCCAGGAACTTTAACATGGGACAGAACATACAATGGGCATGTTGGAACTAAATTTTACTGACACGCTCCGACAATTTTTGCGACTTTACACCTACTTTCAACGACATAAAAAACTCGTACCAATAACATCACTTTATTCGAATTTTTCGCCAATTTAGCAAACCCAGAATAAATGTTGGCAACTGCTCTCTAACCATAATTCAGCTTAATGTAAACTCCCTGATTTGTCGCAAGAAACGGCGCAACAAGTACAATTTAAAGATTATAATTTTATTAGAAACGACCGAACACACAATAAGGGAGGTGGAACAGGAATTCTAATAAATCACGGCATATCTTACACAGTAACGCCGCATCCCCCGAACATCCGATCTATTGAACCGACCATTATCAAAATAAATTCAGCCAATTATTGATTTCAGGTCAATAGACACCCAAGGCCTAACACAAATAATAAAAATAAAATCACAGCCTTACTCATCCATTATAATAGGAGGCGACCTAAACGCTAAGCATAGCCTCTGGGGAAACACTGTGTTTAACTTCAACGGTTACAAGCTACTGAAATGGTTTAATACAAACTGTATCTCACAGAAACTAAAACTCCTACGCTCCGACTCCCCATCCTACAGCGTAAGAGGCACCAACTCTTATTTAGACCTTTTTATCATTTCGGAGGATATAAACATCCATTATGACCAACGTAGCTTGCCACACCTAAGAACGATGTAATTTGAATCAGATCACTGTGCAGTAGAATTAAAAACATCGTTGTATTTTCGAATACCAAGACAACCGCCTAAACAAATTCCAAACTACAAGCTGGACGATATAACCATTCCAAAAGGCAGAATATTAACCAAAAATGAAATCGACATATTAATAGAAGAGCTACAAGATATTTTGGCAGACACCCTTAACAAACATGTTCCAACCTCAACATTAAATTATAGTACTCAGATTCCTCTCCGTTTTAACATCATCTTAAAAATTATTAAATTCAAGAATTCTCTTTGCAGACAACTACATAGAAATAGGTATTCGCCTTCCTCAAACATAATAAAATCCCACATAAATAACGCTATCACTATCATACAACAATTAATTCAGATCTTTTATGAAAGCCACTGGAGGACTAAATTATCCAATATCACACTAGGCAACAATAACTTTAAAGAAAAAACAAAATTTCTAAAAGAAAAACCTTCCACAATATTTCAGCTCTAAGTAACTCTGTAACTGAACAAAAAACAGACGTACCCGCATAAAAAGCGAACCTGCTAGGTAAGACGTTTTGGGACGCACTTAAGCACAAAAAAATCGGTGTGCATTTAAGCACATAAAAACATTAATCCAGAAAGTCATCATATCATATAACAGCATCAAAGCCGTATTGTACTACAACAGCAGCCTGTAAAAAAATTAAACTAGTGCGCTACAAACAGCTAATACGCCCGATCGTAACGTATGGTTTCCCCGTTTGGTCAGATCTGCTATCCGGCCAAATGGAAAAGCTACGCTTATTTGAAGGAAGAGTATTAAGATCATGCTTAACCGTAACACGCCAAGCTGATTCAAATGAATACATCAACAACAAAGTATACTCTACAGGGAAACATAATATCTAGAATCGATAAATATAAGCCGAACCGTTGCATCATATTTTTCCAAAGAACAGAGCACAGTACCAACCCACTAATTAGGAACATCATCAACATCGCAGAAATAAAAAAAAATGTAATCTCTATACTTAAATTTAATAAATAAAAACAGATATAAAGACCTGCATCTACCTCCACTGTATATAACTTCCTCTGTAAATAAATAAAGACGAATTTGATTTAGAAAAGGATGATTGCGTTTTGAAAAAGGTTGAATTTGTAGTGCAAACCCATATAATATTCGTTTCAATTTTCGTTATTTTATAAAATTCAACCAAATTTTCGTCAAACAAGTTGAAATTAAATTTAAAATTTTGTTCAGTTTCAGTGCCTAATTTATAATTTCAAATTTCGTACTATTTAAGGGCCAAATACACGAAAACGCGTCATAGCATTTTTACCTAAGACACATATATTAAATATTTTTACTAACGATAGATGGAGTTATATACACTAAATTATGAAAAATATGCAAAACGATTTTCTCTTTTACGGCTAGTTATTTTAGAATACTGTATATATGCATGTATAACAAAAAACCCAAACAAAGTTGTAAATGCTTCGTGTTTTTGTCGAATTCACATTTGCTTATTTCGTTTGACTTTCATTAATGTAAGAGAAGAAAATATGAATGAAATATTCAATGACAATAAAAATTTTACCGAACATGTGCAATGTGCATGTATAAAAAATAATAAATACATACAAATAAGTCTGATAAATTTTAAGTTTTTTTACGGGCTATTTTGGTTATGTCTATAATTTTTATATTCATGAAGCCATTCATCTAATACTGTATTTAGTGAAGTTTTTGGAAAATTAGAAAAGGAATTGACTATTAGGCCCTTTTTCTAGCCCTTAGATTTCGTTTTTTATTTTATATTCCAGTTGAATTAGGGTTTATAAAGGAAATAAATATTTCAAAAGGATTTTTTAATCGTATTTTTGACGTAGAAAAAGAAAAAATCCGTTGAGTCCCGATGTCAGATGAATAAAGAAAGGGTCGAATAAAGCCGGTTTCACTCCTTTGGCCATTTCTTATCCGATTTTGATGAAATTCAGCATGCTCGATGGACATGGGATTCTAAAATGATTTTTAGATAAAGTTCTGGAATATAGCCTATTAGGAAGGAACCTGGCCATTTCTTATCCCATTTTGTACAAAATTCATTCAATTCGTTTTGTTAAATTTCCCCACAGCTCTAAAAGCAACGATATACTCATTTTATTTTTGTTCAAATAAAAATTCAGTTATTCATTTATGCTCACAGAAATAAAATTTATATAAATTCTATATACTAAACAAATAATTTAAAATTAATAATAACAATAATTAAATGTATGAATGCATAATATTTAATTAAAGACGTTGCTAAAATCCGTTTCTGGATTTTAGCGTTAAATGGACATTTTACTTCAATTATTACATCATGCCCAATCAATCCATCAGGAGTCGCGGCAAGACATGGATATTTTTGATAAATGAATACACCGCATTTCGATACTTCTGTATTATTTTCGTTCGAAAATTGCTCTATCGCGTTTTTTTCATTTTCCATCCCGTATATTGTTGACTTAGAATAAATAACAGTAGTAAGTATATAAGATATTTGAAACCTTACTTTTCAGAAATTTTATGCTTTTATTGCGGCTTATTTCTCCAAATTTTGTAGCAGTTAAACGACTCATACGCACTTGAAACCATTTCGCTTCATTGAACTGGTTTATAGTTGACCTTTCAATTCTGTCACGTTCAGCAGCTTCCGTTTTCAATTTTTTCAAAAAATCATTTCTAAGTTCGGTATACTCTTCAGGTGATTTATCCAAATTTTGACAGGTTTGATTTCCATATTCAGAGTCTTCTCCAAAAAACTTTAATTTTCTTTTTGTCGTTTTGGTTGATTTGTGGTGGCTCTTTTATTTAGTAGAAATCGTCGTTTTTCAAGTTCTGCTATTCTCGATTTTCAGCTGTAATTTGATGAATACTCTGCTAGATTATAGTGTCCCCTTTGACTGTTGTGTTGTAATACAGCGAACTTGGCTCGTGATGTGTATGATTGCCCACGGGAAAAATAAATTCTTTTGCCACCAACAGATTTTGCGACAATTGCATTCAAAAATTCTACGGCATTTGAGTCGACATCGTATACAAGGCTTTTAGCGTGGTATTTTAATCGCTTAAATAATCCACTAAATGCTTTGAATAATTCATTTTCCATAAATCTTTGATATATTTCAGGTATTTCGTAACGCTGACGGTTTCAGAAATATGAGGCACATTTCCTGTGGTCTTGAAAAACGTGGAATGGGATATTTCCAATGTCAAGCGCAAGTTCCTCAATTTTTTCTATGGAAGAGAATTTTTAGAAAGTTTCCTTTTTTTAATTGCGCAGATTATGTCTTTGGAACATCGATTAATTTGATTTCGTAATAGTTTTCGTTGAATTATAGATTAGTGCGATTAGTACATAGTTCCTTTGCGTGTTTCCGAAAATTACGAAGTAAATGATTGCGGCATTAAATTGTCTCTATGTGTGTATTTGCGTTTGGTTTAGCCTCTAAAATTTTTACGTATACGCTGGCATCGCCATCTGCAATTATTTTGTTGTAGCGCATACCATACAGATACAGTTCTTCTCTTTTTCTAAAACCTTCTACTAAAGCATTCCGTTCCGTTCCAGTTGATGGGCCAGCATAGTTCGAATTGCATTCATGATGTTCAGGTTTAGCTTTTTACAATTCTGCTCTGCGACAAAGAATGCAATATTTATTACGAAGACAACTCCTTATAACCGACCTTCTTTGTAGATTGAGCAATAATTGTTCCGACACTAAGTGAGGTATAATTACTATTGTGTCCGTGTACCATCGAAATCTACGCTTTTTTCTTCAATTGCTATTTGTTTTGCTTTTCCATCGCAGCTTTAAACATTTCTCGGTCGCAACCTTTTTGAATGTCACGTTGAACTTGTTTTTGTAATTTATTGAATGTATTTGGTGCCAAATATAGTATGTCAATGACACCAAAAAATTCTTCTATAATACCGATTGAAATGCCAGCTAAAACACTTTGATAATTTATTCAGTTTTGATGTAGTATCTTTTCGTTGGGATCTTCAGACGAAATATTTTGAATTTAATCCGATTCTGCGCTCGCTTATAAACTTTAAATTCAGTAGGAAGCATCCGAAAGCCATATTGTGATTGCTAACTTTTATTAGTTCGTTGAAAAAATATTGCATACCTAATATGCGTTTGCCATTTAATATACATATGTACGTTTTCCTCTTGAGCATTTTTTTCAGCTGTTTCAAATTCAATAATGAAATTTCTACCATTCAAATCAGGTTTTTGTTCAGGAAAAAGGGCAAATGTTGAATTTGCATCTGATAAATCATGGCATTCCTTTTTATTTTGATCAGATAAAACAAGCATACTCTGATTTTCGTCCAGTTCCCTGATATGTTGCGTTTTAAATTCAATTAGTTTGTTAGCAAAACACCCACTGTAATAAGTCAAAAGTATGATGGTTTATGTGTTTTTGGAATTTTCAGAAAATATAATTGGCGTATTCATTTTTAATTTTTATCGTGTTCCTTATGCAACGAAATCGGACACATATATTTTAAGCGTTTTAAGCTTCAGTTGTCTTATTATGCGGCATTGAAGGTTTTGCATTTCAATTTTTTTTAGTTCTAGTAGTCACGGACAACAAATGAAAATCCCTACTAAATCTCGCATTACAAAATATTGCATTACATAATCTTGTTTAAAAAAAAAAAAATCGCAAGCAATGTCTCGCATTATAAAATGTCGCATTTACAAAATCTCGCAAGACAAAATCTTCCAATATAAAATCTTGCGTATATAGTAAAATAGTTTGCAACATAATTCTTAGAGATCGGTATAGTAGGTTAAATGCACAAAATTTATTAAAAACGATGTTGCAAACTATTTCAATATAATACATTATGTATGTATGAAATACAGAACATAACATAATTTCACTTAGTTTAATTCAGGGTATTAGAAATTTGCATTGCTAATTTTACTTATAATAATCTAGAATGAATTTAGCAAATCGCAATTCGCAAGTCGAAAAATATAATAACTAGACCGGTTTTACCAAGAAAATTTTAATTTCAAATTTAAAACGATCTAATTTTTTTTGTATGGCTCGAATGTTTTACGAAAAATGTAGATAGCTATGTATGAATAATGATTTATTTATTTTTGTTTCAAAACAAAAAAAAAAAATATATATATGTACATTTGTGTTGTTGTAAATACAATAAAATTAATAAATATAAAAACTGTGAGTTAGAAGAGTAAAATAATAGTATGTAATTGAAGTGCGCAAGAAGAGTAAAACAAAAATTATATTGGATAGACGAAAAAATGGTTTAGCAAACTTCGTTTTTACTACATATACAAAATAAACTGCCATCTAATAACAGTTTACAGAACTAAACAAAAAGAGATGAGGTAAAACTTTATCTTAGACGCAATTGACATTAATAATCAAAATAAACGATTTTATTAATTTTTTGCAATTTTCTCGATTAATAATTAAAAACTCGAAAAAAGCAACCGTGAATAAATTCAGTTTTATCTCCTGCGCATTTTGATATAAAAAAATCTTAGTTTCATCGGCTGGTGTTTGAGAAAAGGTACATTTTCGATGCCAAATTTGGCCAAAACTGGTCATAATTAAAATCAAATAGCAGGAAAACTAAGCGGAAAATTCGGAAAAGCCACCGTGATTAACTAAATAAAACCTCAAAGAATATTTTAATATATGGTTTACGCTGATACGATCAGTAATTCTCTAGAAAAGGTACACTTTCTTCAAGCATTTTTTGCATTTTTCGTGTATTGGGCCCTTAAAGGTCCTATTTAAAAAATATTAGAAACTTTAATCAAGCAACATTTGAATGAGTTTGTACAAATTGGTTTCCTTCAAACTTTTTTCAAATTTTAGCCAATATTGATTAAACTATATTGTAACATTAATACTCAATCATAACTCTATGACGTAATAGTTATTTACATCATAAGGACGGTAAATGAGTTGTTACAGTACGAGTTCGATGTTTATGATCGAGGCGACGAAGGAGATACCAATTGTGAAACACATGACAGTCATTTTATTAAAAGAGATATTCTTTCACAGTTTGTCTTGAGCAATAGTTTACAACCGATTGTGCATAGCATGAGGAAGGTTGAAATAATAAGAAGTTTAAAAATCATTCAAATTCTTTCAGTATTAATTATTGCTTCTTGTTTTTAACTAGTGCTTAATGTTCAAAGACTAGACCACTATTAGAGATTGCGATGGGAAATTACTGTTTCGAGAATTCTAGAAACTTTATAGAAATTTTTAACACCTCTATTCCCTTAGTCCTGTCACGTGTCACTTGTCAAATCAAATTTTGGTATTCTCTTAATCGATTAAAGCTACAATCGTTGTATATGATGTGACAAACATCGTTTTACGTTGCATCCTCTAATACACGTCACTTCAAACGACTAAGAGGATACTAATTTATAGTTGAAGTGACACAACAATTGTCACGCCGAATGAATCGATATGACTAAGGAGATAGGGGTATTAATCTCGTTTCTCGAGAAAACTATATTTCATTAATTTCGGAAATACTATATACTTCTCGAAAAATAAACCTTTTATAAAAAAAAATGTATTACAAACTTTAGGGATACAAGGTGTCCGGCATCGATGGTATTATATTGAAGGGGTGATCAGATGATCTGGAATCATCGGGTTAAGAAATAATTGTTCTTTCAAATTCATGTTCAGCCGATACTAAATTTGACCGAACAATTTATAATTATAATAAAAGTCGAAATAATCAAAATAGTGAACTTCATTGCACAAATAAGATCGTTCAGCTACTAATTTGTTCACTATACAGGGCCGATTAAGAAACCGTTAAGAAGTCTGTGTGAATTCATTTTTTGGGCTAAAAATCTATGATAAGAACTCATTTTGATACCAATTGTGGAAACATGGCAGTCGTTTTATTAAACAGATTTGTGATTGGTTCGATTAGTCTGTCGCTATAATATTTAATACGAGATACCATCTACTATATGATTTACGTTAGTTGCTGCCAAAAATTGTACATCAGATTCGCTACCTCCAATATGGACTTTTGAATAGTTCTGTTTAGTTTTCTTTTCATCTAAAGCCAAATTTCGGATATTAGAGGCAATAAAATCACCAAATACCTAATACTCGTCTTGTGATTTGTTTAGAAGCGACAAGGCTCTATGTAATACTAATTCTGAAAAAAAAAATATTGTTTTCAAAAACAATAAATGAACGAAAATTGTACAGACAGTACACACATTTATTTAATATGTCAAACAGAGCATACAGTGCAGACACAGTTCACTCCAGACAATGAAAATCGTTCACACGTAGACAGTAGAGTCGCTGTACAAAAAAAATCAACTCTCCAGCATCGTTACCCACTATTGTTGCTATTCCCGGTGAGTGAATATACTACAGATCATTGCAATCGGTGGCCTTAGCATATATGTATGTACGTGGAATGCCTTTTGTTAAAACAAAGCAAATTAAATCAGGACTCTTCCTCTATAGCTTGAAACAGTTAAATGCCCTTCGGCGATGTTAATCTGGAACCTCATTCATTATGTTTGGTCTTGTTATCACTTCCCCGTAAGAAATGTATTACCCAGCAGCCCAAGCAAGACCTGCAGTATTTTATAGCATGTTTTGGAGGACAGTACACGAGAACATCGTTCAAAGTGCAATATGCTCTAGATATGTATTCCTCGATGGGTTCCTAGATGGTAATCCACCTGTTCTAATTTCAGACGGAATAATGGCTTAGGCATCTTTTTCCGATTATAACAATGTTGTTTATAGGTTTGCTTTGGAATCCTTTATCAGCTAGAGCAAGCAGCTTGTGTTTCGTTCGCATCCACATAACACTCTATTCCATTTAAAATAACGACTAATCTTTTTCGGCTCTTTTGTTTGTACTTGTAGTAATGGTTGCCAACTTTATCGAAATGTTTAATTAACGCTCTATAAGCATTAATATTGAGTGGTTGAATTTTTGTGTCTTTTATATCTCCTCTTTTGATTCCAGAAACATAAAATTCAACCTCCGTAATAAACTTGATCGTTTTTGCAAGATTCGAGTCGATTCTTCCTCACATAATATATTGATGAAGGTTTTCCAACGCTAGCTAGTGAATTTATTTGCACTTGGAATGGCTGCTGATCTAAGGATTTTCTTTCATTTTTATGGGATAGTAATATACTTGTCCCGTTTGTACTAAGCACTGACCTACATCACTGTTTATTTTATTGTCATCTGTAGTCGATGCATTTTCATTGTTATTTTAATTTTTATTGTCAATATTTGGCGACGATCCACTTTCATTTTCTTTATGTTCAACACACCAAGTTTATTTTAATTAATTTCTAGTTCGCTTTGATTTAAATTGCATGGTAAAGCAAGTTTTTGAGCATTTACAATATGTTGTAGCTCAGTGCACATTTTTATTTGTATTAATAATAATTGAGAACATGACGTTTGATGACTAAGCGCTTGCGGAAATCGATATCTGCTGATTTGGCCCGGCAATTACTACTTTACTTGAGGCAGAGATAAGAACATCATGGTTTCACTTATTTTTCACATCACAATATTTCTTTTAAAAAAAATTAATAACTTTTCACACAAGTTATAAGTAAATTATTTTAAGTATTTATTCGTTTGTAGTAAAATTATAACACATTTTTTAATTGACTACTAACGACCATGATATCAATCACTGATTGGTGACTCTCTTGCGCAAGTTGCTGGTATTCTTGGCATTAGCCAGAATGATATCTGTTTCGGGGAAGGTCTGATACAATGTACTCTCTTTGAGGATGGTATTATACAATGTTACCAAGCATTGCTTCACATAGTGAATCCTATATTCCGCTTGTTTATCCTCTAGTTGTTTGAGGGTATTTTGATGCGTTCTGCGACTATTACCAATTTTACTTGCTCTTCTATTACATCTAACTCTATTTTTCGTATAATTTTCATTTTTGAGTAGAAACCGTAGCTAACTTAATCACTACTGGAAAATTGCGGTTGCTAAACCTCGGTGATCGGGAGTCTGTAACATTTTCCTGCTGCTAACTTTCGAAAGGCGAAATTTTAGTTTCGTTAATCCTTGTGAACCTGCCATATTATCTTCTATGGCTAATATTTCTGGTTTTCAAATATAAATCTCATTCAATTATCGGCTTGAAACATTTTTGAATTCATGAATCTTTCGAACATTATACCGAAAATACTAATTGCCAACAATAAATAGGATTTAATTTTTAAAATTGATGTTCGCTAAAGTTAAATAAGAGGAAACTGGGTCAGGTTTCGATGGTAGTCAAGTTCTAATAGTTTGAAGGTATTGTTTGAAAAAAAAATTTGAAAACTTATCTGTACATTAGTTTCAAAATATTTCATATAGGTTATTGTTTTGCAAATTCCCTAAAGTTTTTTCTTGCAAAACACATTTCGTTTATATCAACTAAAAAAGTTGCATGTTATACTGGCATTTGGAAAAAAAAATTGAATAACAAAAAGTTTTTATTGCTCTAATCATACTTTAGAAATATGCAATTTAAGTTCATAATTCTAAACAAAGTCGAAAAATAATAAATTGCAAACAAATAGTTGATCTTTAGAGAGAAAGATAGAATCATGGAGTCACGAATCATTAATTACCTTCTTAATAATACCGGTTACAGTTAAAATCACACATTCACATTATTTAGTTTGATGTTCTTCTAAGACAAATTTATAAAATATTAAGATATTTATTTCATAATGAAGTGATAAAAGCTTAATGAAAAAGATACCTCAAAATATTAAAACAAAAATTGTACGTGAGTTTCTTATAGAATATTGTCCAAACCACACTGCATAATAAACAAACCCCAAAAATTTATTTCCTTTTCTATTTTGTTCGTTTTCTTGTTTTCTTTTTCATAAAAATTTTAAAAAGCAAAATAAATTTCTTGTGGTTGAATGGTTTGTCTATAAAGACAAAATAATTTTGAAGCAGCACAGGAAAAAATCTAGTCAAACCATACATATGTATGTATCTAGAATTTGAAATTAGTTTTCCGTTTTACTTTAAAAAAGTTAAAAAAAAAAAAAAATTTTTAGTTGTTGGTATTTTCAAATGATTAAGTTTTTGAATAAAAATCACTTTGGGTTTTAACTTAAAAGTTATTAAGCCAAGCAGCTTTTCAACAATTATGTTAAAATGCCTTACGGTACACATCTTATTTTGATTATTTTGATACCTTATTAGAAACTCAATAAGGATAATAAAAACACAAGATGCTTGATGTTTTTGTTTTTAATATTCCGAAAATATACAAAAACTGTAAAAATCTTGTATCCCGGAATAAACAACCAGGTACTGAAGATACAGAATTTTAGATTCTATATGTTTTGTATATCTCGAAGCTATTTTGTTTTTGGAGTTTCCCAAACGAAAACTTTTCTTCATGATTTTAGTTTGTTAAATTAAGAAAATATAAACTATAGTTAATCTTTGTACATTCGTACATGTGGGATCACGATTTTTAAATTAGTACCTTTAAGACACTAAAGCTGAGAATATACACTGAGAAAGGAACACTAATTTTTTTCAATTTTTTTAGTGTTTTTTGAAGAGCTGTATCTTTGTAAAATAGGGTAGTACAGAGATGAAAAGAAAAGCATTTTAAAGTTCCAAATCTCTAGTTTTGAGACTTTTGAGCGGAAAATTTTTGTGAGATACCGTTATCACGCAATCATAAGAAAGAGCGCGAAGAAAAAAAATTCGATTTTTTTTTTATTTGTAAGGTGCCAAGGGCTCGGGAATTTTTTTTAAGTTAAACCAATGCATAGGTCGGTTAGCCTGTTAATTAGGCGTTAATTTAATTTCATTCTGGTCTCTCTATGTCAAATTTTTGCTGAGATATCTGAATTTGAATCAAAAAAGATCCTTTTGCCTTTGATCATCGATATCTCAGCAACCAATGATTGCACAGTAAACTTTAGGGCAGCCTTAAAAACTTCAGTAAATTTCCTACAAGACCCTTTAATGATTAGTTGAGAACAAATTTTTTTTTTCACCCTCAATACTGATTTGAAAAAAGTACAAAAAAACGACTTTTTAGGTTGTCTTAGTAAATCTACGGTTACTTTACAAATATTGATGAAAAGACTAATGTTGCCAGGTCATTTTACAGTTTAATGTACTCCTAATAGCCCTGTATTATTTTCAAATTGATCCATCCAACCGTTTTTCCGGACAGATTGATCAAAGTTTTACAAAACAATTAAAGGAACAAGTGATCATCAAAATAAAAAAACGACTTTTTCACATTTTGCGTTAGTTATTTGTTAACCCTTCACGATCGTAAGATTTTTTTGCAATACTCGCCCATAACAGACGACAGAAAATTAAATAAAATTCTGCAATATGACCAATTATTATGGAACTTGGCCATTTCTCATCCGATTTTAGTGAAATTTGGTATGCGTTATTGAAATGGGATTCTAAAACGATTCGTGGATGAAGTTCTGGAAAATGGCCAACTAGGAAGGAACTTAGCAATTTCTTATCCGATTTTGATGAAATTCAGCATGTACGATGGAAATGGGATTCTAAATGATTTTTGGATAAAGTTCTGGAATATGGCCAACTAGGATGGAACTTGGCCATTTCTTAACCGATTTTGATGAAATTCGGCATGTACGATGGAAATAGGGTTCTAAAATGATTATTGGATAAAGTTCTGGAATATGGCCAACTAGGAAGGAACTTTGTAATTTCTTATCCATTTTTAATAAAATTTGATATGCGCGATGGAAATGGGATTCTAAAATGATTTTTTGATAAAGTTCTGGAATATGGCCAACTGGGATGGAACTTGGCCATTTCTTAACCGATTTTAGTGAAATTTGGTATTCGCAATGGAAATGGGATTCTAAAGTGATTTTTGGATAAAGTTATGGAATATGGCCAACTAGGATGGAACTTGGCTATTGCTTAACCGATTTTAGTTAAATTTGGTATGGGCGATGGAAATCGGATTCTAAAATGAATTTTAGCTAAAGTTCTGGAATATGGCCAACTAGGATGGATCTTGGCCATTTCTTAACCGATTTTGATGAAATTCAGCATGTACGATGGAAATGGGATTCTAAAGTGATTTTTTGGGTAAAGTTCCATAATTTGGCCATTTGTTATGGAACTTGGAAATTTTGTATCCTATCTTTATGAATTTTAGCATTCACGATGAAAATGAAATTCTTAAATTATTGATAAAATAAATCATTAAATATATGGAATAACCATTTTAGTTTTTCACTTTTAAAGCACATATCGAATTTCTTTTATTCGTTTAAGGAATAGGCAAGCGCCTTCCAACTTTAACATATAACTTTAACCAAAAATAATTTTAGAGTTTTATTTCTATAGTACATGCTGAATTTGTTTAAAATCGTTTAAAAAATAGCCAAGTTCCATCCTAATACGGCTTATTCCAGAATTTCATCTAAACATAATTTTAAAACCCAATTTTCATTACACATGCTGAATTTCATAAAAATCGGATAAGAAATGGCCAAGTTCTTACCTAATTGGCCATATTCCAGAACTTTAGCTAAAATTCATTTTAGAATCCCATTTCCATCGCCCATACAAAATTTAACTGAAATCGGTTCAGCAATAGCCAAGTTCCATCCTAGTTGGCCATATTCCAGAACTTTATCCAAAAATCACTTTAGAATCCCATTTCCATCGTACATGCTGAATTACATCAAAATCGGATAAGAAATGGCTAAGTTCCTCCTTAGTTGGCCATTTTCCAGAATTTCATCCAAAAATCACTTTAGAATCCCATTTCCATCGTACATGCCGAATTTCATCAAAATCGGATGAGAAATGGCCAAGTTCCATAATAATTGGTAATATTGCAGAATTTTATTTAATTTTCTGTCGTCTCTTATGGGCGAGTATTGCAAAAAAATCTTACGATCGTTAAGGGTTAACAAATAACTAACGCAAAATGTGAAAAAGTCGTTTTTTTATTTTGATGATCACTTGTTCCTTTAATTGTTTTGTAAAACTTTGATCAATCTGTCCGGAAAAACGGTTGGATGGATCAATTTGAAAATAATACAGGGCTATTAGGAGTACATTAAATTGTAAAATGACCTGGCAACAATAGTCTTTTCATCAATATTTGTAAAGTAACGGTGGATTTACTAAGACAACCTAAAAAGTCGTTTTTTTGTACATTTTTCAAATCATTATTGAGAGTGAAAAAAAACTTTGTTCTCAACTATTCATTAAAGGGTCTTGTAGAAAATTTACTGAAGTTTTTAAGGCTGCCCTAAAGTTTACTGTGCAATCATTGGTTGCTGAGATATCGATGATCAAAGGCAAAAGGATCTTTTTTGATTCAAAGTCAGATATCTCAGCAAAAAGTTGACATAGAGAGACCAGAATGAAATTAAATTTACGCCTAATTAACAGGCTAACCGACCTATGTATTGGTTTAACTTAAAAAAAATTTCCCGCGCCCATGGTTCCTTACAAAAAAAAAAAAAAAAAATCGAATTTTTGTATTTCGCGCTCTTTCTTATGATTGCGTGATAACGGTATCTCACAAAAATTTTCCGCTCAAAAGTCTCAAAACTAGAGATTTGAAGCTTTAAAATGCTTTTCTTTTCATCTCTGTCATACAGCTCGTCAAACAACACTAAAAAAATTGAACAAAATTAGTGTTCCTTTAATTTTTTGGAGTAGTGTAGTTTTGTTAAATGAATTTCCTACGTATGTAACACGCTTAATAAAGTACTTTGCTACGCTCGATTAGTCTCTATCTCGTCTCTATCTGGATTTTAAAATTTCTGGTTGTGTTATATGTTTCGCATAACCGGAGCCATATTTCGTAAGCTCTTTAAAAAAAATAAATAAAATAAAAATTTTATATTTATTTAAAATTAATTAAATTTATTTTTTCAATTTAATTTAATTTTTTTTAAAAATTATATTAAGAACAAGTGACAGTCAATTATATTAAGAACAGTCTGGCTTATTCTCAATTCAATAAACTATTTTCAAAACAAATTAATTTAAAAAATATTTAATTCATTTTTGAACTATTAACCCAGCTCCCCAGTAGAGAATTGGTGGAATAAGAAAAAGAATTGATCAGCTGAACACAATATAGGCTTGTTTTCTTCCACGTGTTTCTTCCCTTGTGCCTACCGCGATTAAAAATGTAGATTTTGATTATTTGAATTGAAAAAAATTGTTAATTTCATTTGAAGTTATCAAATTATTTTGAAAATTGTTTAATTGAATTGAAAAAACGTCAAATTCGTGTTACTCAATTTTGTAAAATTGTTAAATTGGTACAAAATTAAGTTAAAATTAAATAAATTAAATTTTGTTTATTCAAAACGGAACCCACCTCAAACCAGCATTTGTAAAAAGTTGGTGAACGTGGTAATATCAATATCTGGTTTTTGACGAATTCTTACGACAAGTACTCGGTCCTTATGGCGCACAGCTTCCAAAAGCTTTTTAATTCTCAGTTGTTCTATAGTTAATAGGTACAAATTGATGAAACAAATTTCAGAGCGGCTAAGCCGTTCTCGAGATACCATTGGTACAAAGAGACGCCGAGATTTTTTTTTTTTTGTGGAAACAAACTATTTAACTTTTTACATGGTGGTTTGGCATTTATCAAAGGGGGACCAAAGTTTAGTAGATTAATCTGCCAGCTTTGTAACCTTCCAGTAGGGTGCGCATCACGTGAGTTGTTCTGGTCATGTATTAGACAGCTGTATAATGGGAACTGAGTAAGGGGTAACCAGGTCAAAATTCGCAAGTGTACGTGCTGCCTCCTCGTGCCAACCACTGTTGTATGGCGCTAAAGGAGAAAACCTTGACAAAAAACCCTAATAAAATGTGGAACAGCATATGCCGTTGGATGAATGGCTGATAGGTTAATCAGTCCAAAGTATGCGGACTCTGGATACCAGGCAATCTCCAGCTTCATTTATCCTTCATGTAGTAAAGTTTGGTGGCCTACAGGCGACTTTCTATTCCCCGCAACTCGCAAGAGTAAAATCAAAGCGGGAGGCGGGGCAGGGGTTGGAATATACGGGAGTAGGACTGCGCTCTTGCAGTCATTGGGTCCCAATGCTACCGCCTTTCTAGCAGAAATTCAACAATCATTTTGGTGCCGAAACCCGAGTACGCTGTTTATTGAAGAAGATCTGCTCATTTGCCGCAGAAACATCTTCCGCTTTAAGATTAGTAGACATTTTGCATTTTTTTTAATTTGTAAATTTTCCGTGAATGCTAAAATCTAAAGTGTAAGAAAAGTTATAAAACAATTGTTGTAAAGTGTACATTGGAAAAACAAAAATTATTGGTGATTTTGAAAATTGAATTGTGATTCGAACTATAATTAAATAATTGCCCAGTGAACAATAAGTTAACTCAATCGAAATGGACGCAGGAGCTAGAATTGCTCGCTTTCGAGCAACATGTACCCATAACGGATGAGGTCAATGAGCTGTATCTGGATACTGCGGCAACTTTAGAAGCAGCGATAAATACCAGATTAGCAAGGGAGCCAGAAAATTAACGGAGATACATGATTTGAACGCTACTCTCGGCTAGTTCATTGGAAAGCAACAAACCTCCCTGAAAAGAACGCATGATTCTCAAAACGGACGGCTAGTGAAAATCAACATAGAGCCGTTTGCGGGAGATTACACAGTATGGCCATTATTTAATGATTTATACATCACGGCGGTTAGAGGGTGAGGCTGCAGCATTAATAGGCGCATCAAAGTCACTGACAAAAATTCTGAGGAAGCACTGGCTAAATTAATAGCTAGATACAATAAGCCGAAATCGATAATTTCCTCTCTAATTCAGTTATGTTTGGAACAATCAATTAAATTATAAAGATCTCTCGCTTGAGGTCACTAGAGGAACAATCTGGAACACGTGATCCATGGGTGATCCATACATTACTTGTCAAAATAGATGCAGATTCGAGACAACTACGGGTGAATGAGTCGGTTGAAAACGCATTTCCCACATTCCATTATTATTTTTTATTATTATTACTTGAGGGCCATGTGGGCGTTCAAGCCACCCCGCACTGCGACCTAACAGATATTTTGTGCATGGACCCTACTTAATAAGCCGTCCAGTCAATATTCAGGCTCTTAATGAACCTGACAATACTGCCGGCCGGTATATGATGCATACTATCCGGGCTCATTACTCTCCCTCCTAGATGTTGTAACCTTTTGCAGAAAATGGCTGGGCAATGGCACAGAACATGTTCCGCTGATTCCGCTTCCAGGTCGCAGAAGCGACATCTATCCGTCGAACTTAGGCCCATTTTCTTAAGGTGATACCTTAAGGGGATGTGACCTGTGAGGAAGCCGGTAAGCAGCCTCAACTCAAGTTTCCTAAGTACAAGACATTCCTTGGCCCTGGCCGACGAAATAAATTCCTTCGCCTGTCGCAAACCTGGAATTCCGCGCCAGTAAGAGGACTTTTGCACATCCTCCCAGCGTTTAACCGCTGCCCTAAGGTGCCCCTTAGAGACGCCGCAGAAGTGCTCTGGTCCAATTAATGGAGAGGCAGATCCCTCGCGGGCGAGGCCATCAGCTGCCTAGTTTCCCACAATTCCAGTATGACCTGGCACCCAAACAAGTATTACCTTATTTGAGCTTGCCAGCAACTTAATAACCTTCAGACAATCCCATACCAGCCTTGACTCAATGGTAAAAGACCTCAAAGCCTTTAAGGCCGATTGGCTGTCTGATACGATATAAACCTTTGCGTCGTTTAGGCCTTTAGATATGCCTATCCTAGCACAAAGTTCTATAACATGCACTTCTGCTTGAAAGACGGTTGCATTGGTACCCAAGGACTTCGAGAGTGATGTTCCACTCCCGTGTATTCCTACCCCCGCCCCATCTTCCGTTTTTGATCAATCTGTAAACCACACCATTGACCCTGGCTCAAAAGATGGTCCCCCTGTGCTCCACTCCTCCCGGTTAGGGAATCTAACACAAAATGGTTTGTGGAAATCCAGCTTGGCTGGCATACAGTCGGAAGGCATTCCTATAGTGGGGTCTGTCTGAAACTCCTTGAGGCTTTTCAGATGGCCCACCATATTGTCTGGTTTGATGTTACCCTCCGCCTGCATCTTAAGGGCCATAGTAGCACCATCCTTTTTTACATGAAGATGCAATGGAGTTAGTCCTAGGAGTGTCTCCATTGCTGCGGTCGGACATGTTTTCATTGAGCCCGTAACCCCAATGCAGGCCATACGCTGAACCTTATTCAATAAAGTTTGCGCTGTCCTTTGTTCAGTTTTAGGCCACCACACTAGCGATGCGTAAGTGACCATAGGCCTAATGATTGTTAGAAATGACCAGTAGATCATTTTTGGTTGTAGTCCCCAAGTACGTCCATAGAGTCTCTGACAGGCCCAAAAAGCCTTTGTGGCTCTATTTTGAATTTTTTGTAAATGTTGTTCCCAGTTCAGTTTATGATCTAGGATAACCCCTAGATATTTAACCTCTTTGGAAAAGGCAACAATAGTACCGTTTAACGAGGGAGCTACAAGCGAGAGCTTCCTCCTCCTCGTAAAAGGGACAATGACAGTTTTGTTTGGATTGACATTGAGTCCTTCCTTGTCACACCACTGCCATATTAAATCGAGTGCATTTTGCATGAGATCAGAGATGATCCCATCAAACTTGCCTCTAATCACGATAGCCACATCATCCGCATAGCCCTGGACATCAAACCCATGGCTACTCAGGAGGACCAGTAGTCTATCAATAACCAATGACCATTAAAGAGGAGACAGTACACCTCCTTGGGGACAGCCCTTTACGGCCCTAATGGTTACTGACTCGCCACCTAATCTGGCTGTAATATCGCGATATTTCAGCATGGAGCGGATCCACCTAGTTGTAGAAGGCGGAACACCCTTCTCCATAGCTGCCCTCTCTATTGAACCATAGGAGGTATTATCAAAAGCCCCCTCAATGTCCACAAAGGCACATAGGGCAATTTCAGTGGGTTATTTACAAGGATTTCATTTCTTATTTGATTATCTAGGCTTTTTTCCATCGTCTTCAATAGAAACGATGTGAGACTAATTGGCCGATAAGCCTTGGGCTGGGTGTCATAAAGGCCACATTTACTTTCCTCCATAGTTTCGGAATATAGTTAAAAGCATAACTTTCCCGAAACAACTGGACCAAGCTGGGGAGTATTTCCTCAATACCTTTTTGAAGTAAAGCCGGAAAGATACCATCCCCTCCAGTAGATTTGAACGGTTTGAAAGAGCCAATAGCCCATCTCACCTTGCTGGGTGTGAACATTTTTCCAGAGAGGCTCCAGATCCTACTGTAGGGTGAATAGACTACCTCACTACCTCCTGGGCACCTACCACTATTGAGTCCGGAAAGTGGGTACCTAATAGTAACTGCAGGGTTTCCTTCCGGTTTTCAGTGAACTTCCCGTTTTGCTTCTGAAGAAGCCCCAAACCATTTGAGTGATCCCTAGAAAGGACTTTCTGGAGACGAGCTGCAGAGGGTAATTCAATGATTCCCTCACAGAAGTTTCTCCAGGTAGCCCTTTTGGATCTTCTTAATTCCAGATTATATTCCGTTAAGGCCATCCCATACTCGCCCCATTCACCGGTGCGTTTAGCCTTATTGAATAACCTTCTCGATTTTTCCTCAGCTTACTCAGCGCCCCGTTCCACCAAGGGACCAACTTAGTGAACTCTCTTCGCTTAACTGGGCAGCTGTTTTCGTAAGCCGAGTGTATAGAATTATGCAGCTGGTTTGAACAGAATTCCGACCCCTCTGGAGACTCTATGTTCCCCATAACCGAGGTCATTTCTGATTCGAGTGAAACTCTATAATAGTCCCAATCGATCAGTTTTGGAATTCTAATCTCCTGCCGCTGCATGGCCTCGGCCGCCAAATCGAATCTGATGTGCAAGTGATCCGATAAGGAGGCCTCTTCAGACACATGCCAGTTTTTAACTAGATTGCTAAAATGCGGACTAGCAAGCGTCAAATCTAAGACCTCTTGCCTAATCGCATTTATAAAGGTAGGTTTCCTTCCCCTATTGACAATACATATATACATTATTAGTAATTATATACTCAAAAAGGTACTCACCCCTATTATTGATATTCGTGCTGCCCCACACCGTCTGGGGCGCATTTGCATCGCATCCTATTAGGTAAGCCAGCCCATTGCGCTGGCAATGAGCTATGAGCCGCCTAAATTCGGGAGGAGGTATCATTTCTGAGTCTCCAGGAAAGTAGGCGGAGGCTATTATAGCCTCCTGTTTCCCTCTTTCCCCCAGAACCTCCACCATTATCTCAACTAAGTCCCTGGAGATGAACTCTGAAATGGGAATAAAATTAATTTGCGAGCTGGCCAAAATGACCGCCCTTGGACTCTCAGTTCCATTACAATAAATCAACTTACCTTTTGGTATACCTTTAATTTGGTTACCTATTACCCATGGCCCCTGTATTAGAGCCATGCCAATTTTCTGGCAGATAAACCTACGACAAAGGACGTCCGAAGACGCCTTTGCATGATGCAGGTTTATCTGTAGGCAGGTTATGTGTGCCTTCATTCCAGCGATGTCCCACATTCCATAAATTTTTATAATTTTTAGAAAACCAGGTGTGATGCTCTTGAGTCTTGTGCGACAGTCACCAAAACCATCAGTCACAGTGCAAAGACACATAAAATCCCATTATGCAACCCAAGCAAACAAATGGAGCTGTGTTGCATCTAAAAAAGGTCATTATTTATACAAATGTATACTCTTTAAAAGTATGAATGTTGAAAATCGTAAACCCCTTATAGAACAGGCGAATAGTTGCACCAATTGCCTACGGGCCGGACATATGCAATCACAATGCTTTTCTTGTGCTTCGTGCTTGATTTGTAACCAGCGACATCATTCACTATTGCATAAAGAATAGGTAGATAATAACGAACTTTCATGCAACAAATGAGAAGTTATCTACAATCAACACATTACCATTAGATGCAATTAACATGGTCGAAGCTTCGAAAACTTCAACTTCAACAGCAAACAATCATTCAAATCAGTCCACATCACAGCAATCACTTAATCTGAATACAACATCCTTACATGACAATCAAACACATATGAACACCCTGTTACCAACAGCCTTGATTTACATTCAAGCAAATAATGGACAACCAATGTTAGTAAGGGCACTTCTCGATACAGGATCACAGCCATCCTTTATTACGGAATCATGTGTTCAACGGCTAGCTTTACGTCGGAAATATTCTAATATTTCAATTTACGGCCTAGCTTCTATCATTGCGTGGAAAACGAGAGGAAAAACCATTCTTACATACATAATCGAGAAAATTTGTTCACTTCTACCAGAGACGCTCTTACCCATATCGGAAAACAATGAAATAATATGGCAGCTCGATTTAGCAGATCCCCAATTTAATCGACCTAGTTCCGTGTAAGAATACATTGAGCTAGGCCAAATGGAACATGTATATTGGGCAGAATTACCAACAGGCAAAAATATGAAATATTTTATGCCTCACAATGCCATTTCCAAAGATAGTATGACCACTAAACTCCCCGCTGTATTTGAAGCGTCTTGTAAAACAACCATGAAAGATTTATTAAATGGTGTTTCCACATAGGACCAAAAATTCAGCCCGATTGAATCACAACACTACTGCGATTTCGACAAAACTTAATTGCGATTAATGCAGATGTCGAAAAAATGTACAGGCAAATTCTGGTGGTTCCGGCAGATACCAATTTACAATTAATTTTATGGCGCAGTAACCCCAAATAATAATTAGCTCTATACAAATGTACGGCGGTTGCGTATGGAACCACATGTGCTCCGTTTCTGACCATTCGTACGCTGGAAGAAGTGGCGAGAATATATGAAAACCAATATCCAGATGCATCGACTGCAATCCGAAAACACTTTTATATAGTTGACGTGCTAGCAAGAAGTTATACGATGGAGGGAGCAATAATATTGAAAAGCCAAATAACGGAGATTCTGAATAGTTGTGGATTTAGGCTACATAAATGAAAATCCAATTGCCAGGTTTTTTACATTCCTTAACCACGGATAATGCGGAATATGTACCAACACTAATTGAAGATGATCCAAGTAAAAAGACTCTCGGAATTATGTGGCATCCCCAAAGCGACATTTTCACGTTGAAATTAAATCTACTGACCGATGATGTGATTTGGACCAAAAAAAAAATGTATCCGAAAGCTCGAACCTGTATGATCCGCTAGGTTGGGTATCCCCCATCAACATTTGTTTTAAAACGTTTCTCCAAAAACTTTGGTTAACAAAAACCGACTGGGATGAGGAAGCTCCTAGTAATATTCTAGTTTTATGGAAGAAAATTTATAGCACTTTAAATCACCTCGGACGTATTAAAATTCCTAGATGTTTGATACAATCTGTCAAGCCAACGACAATTCAATTGCACGCATTTTGCAACGCTTCGGAGTCAGCATACGGATGCATTAACCACATGAGATCCTGCAACGAGATCGGAGAAATTACATGTCGGATAGTATGCGCTAAAAGGAAGGCAGCTTCTATAAAACGCATAAGTTTACCAAGAATAGAACTATGTTGTGCTATGCTTTTTGCTGATATAATGAAATATTGCCAAAATCATATGGGGAATACATTAACGCCGAAGCCTTTATTATCCACACAATCCAAGCAACAAGTTTAAAGCAAAAAATCTGTAAATTAAGAAGGAACATACCAGTGGAAACCAATAGTGTGTTAAGCTCGCTTGACCCATTTTTTGATCATCAGGGTATCCTACGAGTAGTTAGAAGGCTAAGAAACTCACACTTAAGTTATTCCGTAAAACATCCCATCATATTAGTTAAAAATCAAAATATGAAACTTACATGCCGGAAACAATTTAACGCTAAGTATATTGCGACAAAGTATTGGATGATCGGTGCTAGATACCTAGTAAAGCGGTAAATAAAATCCTGCATAACAAGCGTAAAGTATAGATATAAGCAAAGACAACAAAAAATGGCGGGCTTACCGAATGAAAGTTGTACGAGAAACAGACCATTTTTAAATACCGGTGTGGATTATTAGGGACCTATAATGTTAATTCCAGCCAAAACAAGATTGCTCCGGTAACTAAGGAATACGTAGCAGTATTTATATATCTACCGATCAACACTTAGAAGTAGTAGCAGCCTTAGCACTGATGCCTTCTTAGCGGCGTTAAAATGATTTGTAGCACGTCGCGGATACCCCAACCAAATCTGGTGTGATAACGGCTCTAACTTTGTTGGAGCAAATAATGAATTGAAAAGGCTAAAAAGCGAAATAATAAATCAACAAAATAATGAAATTATTTCTAATTGTATTTTGCAGAAAAACATAGATTTTAAATTTAATCCAGCAAGTGCATCGTATTTCGGCGGATTATGGGAGGCGGCTGTCAAATCCGTTAAATATCATTAGTGAAGAACAACAAAAGAAGCTAAATTCAATTTTGAGGAGATGCCCACGGCAGTAACACAAATCGAGGGTCTTTTATAAACTCTAGACCATTATGTCACTTGCATGATGATCCTACTAGCCTTGCGAAGCTGGCAATCTAATTTTATTTATTCAGTAATCATACTTTAAAGACTTTGTTAAAGGCCATTGCAATATTTATGATGTTCCTTTTGTTCAGAAAAATACGCCTTGTATTCGCCTTGACTTTTCTTTTTACTTTTTCACCAGAAGCTACTTAGAAGGTGTCTTTCTAAATCGAATTACAAGTAGTTAGTGGATACGACATCAAATAATAATCATAACACATTTTTTTTCACTTACTATTTTGCAATGAAAATAACCGGTATTTAAACGGCAAGTGGAATATCAACGCTTTGGATCTGTCAACTTGTGAACTGGAATTTTTTATAGAACTATAACCATTATTTGATAGTATACACCCTGAATAGAGGGTAATATCGAAATTTCTTGCAGTGATGTTAGGATTTAAGCTGAGATGACAGGCGAAATATGTGGTTACAGAAAAATTATTACTTGGAAACCACCAGGATTTTGTTTATATGGTTATATTAAACAAAAGGCTTATTAAGATCGAACAATCCTTCGAGAAGACATGCAAAAGCGGATATGAAATACATGTTAAACTCTCGTAGACCTTCAATCAACATTTGAAACATTTATTAGACTAAAGCAAAAACTGTTAATAAAAAAAATTAGATGTTGCAATTAAAATTCGGAATTTAGGCGACAGGATAAAAAAAAGTTTGGATAAAAATTGTTTGCTGATTTGGTTAAAAATAAAATACCGTTTAAAAGATATTTAGGCCTGTGTTCTAAAAAATAAAACCGACCTTGATATGACCTTTAATTTCAAGGCTAACAAACATATTTTAGTCAGGTTTCTCTTTCGTACAATCCAACCAACCTACCTAGTTGTTGATATATTTTGTCCTACAAGGTGCGATTTTCGAAATTTTTTGGTGAGTCCACCCTGTATATTTTACGTACATATGTACATACCAATCAGTATTTATAATATTGAAATGTGAAATAGACCAAAATTAAATTTTCGTTGACCAAATTTTTGTCGTAAAATATTTAAATTTACTTACGGTTGTTGTGTATAAATATTAATTTAACTATTAGACAGATAGCCGTATTTAGTAAATAATTCACAATGAATTTTTCATCTCTGAAATTGATGATGATGATGATGGAGAGCTTTTATATTTTTATGTTTGATTTTACAATTAATATATAAATGGATAGGTAAAAGCTTTCTATGTACTCAAACCAAACGAGAAGAAACAACAAAAATGGTTATGCCATAGAAACAAAGATGTACACTACGTATTTGGTAAATAATTTACTAAATATTTATTTTATTGAAGAGTTCGAGTTTGTTACATTGAAATCTAATCTATTAACGAAGTATAGATATCGATTAAATATAAAATAAGAGAGATTAGTGAGATTAGACAGACACATAACCGTAACAAGGCATAATTGATAACTAAATACAACTAGGATGGTATATATTTACTACGGTATTTGTCTAGGTCGGTGGCAAAAAAAAAAAAACCAGGATATATTTTTCTATACGTTATAATGAGGTGAAAATAAAATAAATGTTTGAATGTCGTGATTATCTTACAAATAAATTATTATGATTTGGACTTATTTCGGTCACCTACGTAAGTACATCAACATTATGTATGAATATTTATGTTTAATACGCATACTTTTTCAAGTTCACAAAATTATAATTAAATCGATAAAAAGGATAAATTTACCTTTTTCTTTTATAAAAATTACCTTCTCATGTTATTTTGAGGAACAAAAAATGTTTCTGTAATGATTCTTCATAAAACCTAAGAAAAATGAAAAATTTGACCTGAACGAATTAATATTCCTTAATGCGTGGTCAGTGCCTAGCTGAATATGTGCTTGTACCTACGTTCTTCTTTAATGGATTAAATTGTTGTGAAATGGAATGTGGTTGGGTTATGTTGGATGTTTTACCTCTTCGGTGGCTTAATTCATTTTAATGTCAAAAGTCGAATCAGCTATTAACATAATACAATTTTTATAAATCTCCTCATTTTTTTTTTTTTAGTAGCTTTGACGAGATTTCCAAATATGTCTACAGGTACTCTAAAATAATTGAGTATACTTATGAATTTGGCAAATCCCCAAAGTAAAATTACTTGTTTATGAATCATTATGGTAAATAATGTTGACCTACTACGTACGTATTACAATGATTATGTCGTTGTCCATTTCAAAGTAATATACAAATTAAATTTAACATTTTAGCTGTGTTCCAATGGAAAAAATTTGGTATTTGACAGTACTAAAATATTAACACAAATTCTAGGGTTTAGGGAAGATCTTAGTCAACAATTACAAAAAATGGTCACCCCAATAATATTTTCAAGTGCTAGAAATACCTTTGAATATCACCTTAAAGTTCTCCGAAATTTTCGTCGCAGGAAAATGTACAGTTTCGTCTGGCAGCACCAGCATAAAAATCTGCCTACATTTTATTTTTTGGTTTGCCTATTAGAATGCCCGCCACATAAATAAAATTATTCGCTTGCATTGTTCTTTGCTTTTGCCAGCATGCCAAAAAAACATTTCGATTTTTTTTTCGGTTCTTTTAAAGGTAGGAAACACGTTTATTTATGTATTTAGCAAAAAAAAAATAAATATGCCGAACCGGTTAGATATTTAGCCGAAAAGCTCAATTGAGGCTTTTTGCTTCGTCGATAGATTAATCATAGACAGTCGATTTTCTTTGTGGTGTCGTTATCACTGTTATTAAGTTAACTGAAAAGGTCAATTTTTACCCTCGTTTTGTCAGATGTATCATAATTTTAAATTTCGGTGGAAAAATAGCCTGGGATAAACGCAAAGCGGTTGTACCAGCTGATTTATAATTAAAACATACATTGTTTCGGAAACTCAGTCGATTGGCCAGATAGCTTCGTTCACAATTTAGTAATGAACGATACTCTAAAAATTCAGATACAGTCAACACTCCTATAACACGGTATTCGTTTAACGCGGTTTCTCATATAACGCGAAGCGAAAATTGCAAACAACCCTCCTATAACGCGGTTTCCGCATAACGCGTTTTTCGTACAAGACAACCTTCCAACAACGTTTAGACTTAAAAAGATCTTATAATAATTAGCCCTAGATTTCCCTAATGACTAAAACAGTTAAAGGAACGTTCATATCTCTCGTGGAGAAATTCAGGGCCACAAAAGTCGAAAATCTGCAAATGTGACCCGATTTCGATATTGATACCTCTATCAATAGGCGTTGAGAGTTTGAGACCAGTAATTGTCATACAAACGGCTATTTGGATCGGTCAACTATTTCTGCACGTTTCGTGAAAAATTTAATTTTTTTGAAAATCAACTGAACTATAGCCCACAAATTCAGAGCCACAAAAATCGAAAATCTGCAAATGTGATCCGATTTCGATGTTTGATACCTCTATCAATAGGCGTTGAGACCTGTAATTGTCATTCAAATGGCCATTTGGATCGGCCCAATATTTCTACACGTTTCGTGGAAAATTCAGTTTTTTTGAAAATCAACTGAACTATAGCCCACAAATTTAGAGCCACAAAAATCGAAAATCTGCAAATGTGATCCGATTTCGATGATTGATACCTCTATCAATAGGCGTTGAGACCTATAATTGTCATACCAACGGCCATTTGGATCGGTCCAATATTTCTACACGTTTCGTGGAAAATTAAATTTTTTTGAAAATCGACTAAACTATAGCCCACAAATTCAGAGCCACAAAAATCGAAAATCTGCAAATGTGTCCGATTTGGATGATTGATACCTCTATCAATAGGCGTTGAGACCTGTAATTGTCATACAAATGGCCATTTGGGTCGGTCGAACATTTCTACACGTTTCGTGGAAAATTCAATTTATTGAAAATCAACTGAACTATAGCCCACAAATTCAGAGCCACAAAAATCGAAAATCTGCAAATGTGATCCGATTTCAATGATTGATACCTCTATCAATAGGCGTTGAGACCTGTAATTGTCATACAAATGGCCATTTGGATCGGTCCAATATTTCTACACGTTTCGTGGAAAATTCAATTTTTTGAAAATCAACTGAACTATAGCCCACAAATGCAGAGCCACAAAAATCGAAAATCTGCAAATGTGATCCGATTTCGATGATTGATACCTCTATCAATAGGCGTTGAGACCTGTAATTGTCATACAAATGGCCATTTGGGTCGGCCCAATATTTCTACACGTTTCGAGGAAAATTCAATTTTTTTGAAAATCAACTGAACTATAGCCCACAAATGCAGAGCCACAAAAATCGAAAATCTGCAAATGTGATCCGATTTCGATGTTTGATACCTCTATCAATAGGCGTTGAGACCTGTAATTGTCATACAAATGGCCATTTGTATCGGCCCAATATTTCTACACGTTTCGTGGAAAATTCAATTTTTTGAAAATCAACTGAACTATAGCCCACAAATGCAGAGCCACAAAAATCGAAAATCTGCAAATGTGTCCGATTTCGATGATTGATACCTCTATCAATAGGCGTTGAGACCTGTAATTGCCATACAAATGGCCATTTGGATCGGCCGAATATTTCTACACGTTTCGTGGAAAATTCAATTTGTTTGAAAATCAACTGAACTATAGCCCACAAATTCAGAGCCACAAAAATCGAAAATCTGCAAATGTGATCCGATTTCGATGATTGATACCTCTATCAATAGGTGTTGAGACCTGTAATTGTCATACAAATGGCCATTTGGATCAGTCCAATATTTCTACACGTTTCGTGGAAGATTCAATTATTTTGAAAATCAACTGAACTATCGCCCACAAATTCATAGCCACAAAAATCGAAAATCTGCAAATGTGGTCTGATTTCGATGATTGATAACTCTATCAATAGGCGTTGAGACCTGTAATTGTCATACAATGGCCATTTGAATCGGTTGAATATTTCTACAATCAACTGAACTATCGCCCACAAATTTAGAGCCACAAAAATCGAAAATCTGCAAACGTGATCCGATTTCGATGATTGATACTTCTATCAATAGGCGTTGAGACCTGTAATTGTCATACAAGTGACCATTTGGATCGGTCCAATATTTTTACACGTTTCGCGGAAAATTCAATTATTTTGAAAATCAAAAGAACTATAGCCCACAAATTGAAAGCCACAAAAATCGAAAATCTGCAAATGTAATCCGATTTCGATGATTGGTACCTCTATCAATAGGCGTTGAGACCTGTAATTGTCATACAAATGACCATTTGGATCAGTCCAATATTTCTACACGTTTCGCGGAAAATTCAATTATTTTGAAAATCAACTGAACTATAGCCCACAAATTGAAAGCCACAAAAATCGAAAAGCTGCAATTGAGATACGATTTCGATGATTGATACCTCTATCAATAGGCGTTGACACCTGTAATTTTCATACAAATAGCCATTTAGATCGGTCCAATATTTCTACACGTTCCGTGGAAAATTCAATTTTTTTGAAAATCAACTGAACTATAGCCCACAAATTCAGAGCCACAAAAATCGAAAAGCTGTAAATGTGATCCGATTTCGATGATTGATACTTCTATCAATAGGCGTTGAGACCTGTAATTGTCATACAAATGGCCATTTGGATCAGTCCAATATTTCTACACGTTCCGTGGAAAATTCAATTTTTTTGAAAATCAACTGAACTATAGCCCACAAATTGAAAGCCACAAAAATCGAAAAGCTTCAATTGAGATACGATTTCGATGATTGATACCTCTATCAATAGGCGTTGAGACCTGTAATTGTCTTACAAATAGCCATTTAGATCGGTCCAATATTTCTACACGTTTCGTGGAAAATTCAATTTTTTTGAAAATCAACTGAACTATAGCCCACAAATTCAGAGCCACAAAAATCGAAAATCTGCCAATGTGATCATATTTCGATTATTGATACTTCTATCAATAGGCGTTGAGACCTGTAATTGTCATACAAATGGCCATTTGGATCGGTAGAATATTTCTACACGTTTCGTGGAAGATTCAATTATTTTGAAAATCAACTGAACTATCGCCCACAAATTCAGAGCCACAAAAATCGAAAATCTGCAAATGTGGTCCGATTTCGATGATTGATAACTCTATCAATAGGCGTTGAGACCTGTAATTGTCATACAAATGGCCATTTGGGTCGGCCCAATATTTTTACACGTTTCGTGGAAAATTAAATTATTTTGAAAATCAACTGAACTATAGCCCATAAATTCAGAGCCACAAAAATCTAAAATCTGCAAATGTGATCCGATTTCGATGATTGACACCTCTATCAATAGGCGTTGAGACCTGTAATTGTCATACAAATGACCATTTGGATCGGTCCAATATTTCTACACGTTACGTGGAAAATTCAATTATTTTGAAAATCAACTGAACTATAGCCCACAAATTCAGAGCCACAAAAATCGAAATCTGCAAATGTGATCCGATTTCGATGATTGATACTTCTATCAATAGGCGTTGAGACCTGTAATTGTCATACAAATGGCCATTTGGATCGGTAGAATATTTCTACACGTTTCGTGGAAGATTCAATTATTTTGAAAATCAACTGAACTATCGCCCACAAATTCAGAGCCACAAAAATCGAAAATCTGCAAATGTGATACGATTTCGATGATTGATACCTCTATCAATAGGCGTTGAGACCTGTAATTGTCATACAAATGACCATTTGGATCGGTCCAATATTTCTACATGTTTCGTGGAAAATTCAATTATTTTGAAAATCAACTGAACTATAGCCCACAAATTCAGAGCCACAAAAATCGAAAATCTGCAAATGTGGTCTGATTTCGATGATTGATACCTCTATCAATAGGCGTTGACACCTCTAATTGTCATACAAATGGCCATTTGGTTCGGTCCAATATTTCTACACGTTTCGTGGAAAATTCAGTTATTTTGAAAATCAACTGAACTATAGCCCACAAATTCAGAGCTACAAAAATCGAAATCTGCAAATGTGATCCGATTTCAATGATTGATACCTCTATCAATAGGCGTTGAGACCTGTAATTGTCATACAAATTGCCATTTGGATCAGTCGAATATTTCTACACGTTTCGTGGAAAATTCAATTTTTTAAAATCAACTGAACTATAGCCCACAAATTCAGAGCCACAAAAATCGAAAATCTGCAAATGTGATCCGATTTCGATTATTGATACCTCTATCAATAGGTTTTGAGACCTGTAATTGTCATACAAATGGCCATTTGGATCAGTCCAATATTTCTACACGTTTCGCGGAAAATTCAATTTTTTTGAAAATCAACTGAACTATAGCCCACAAATTCAGAGCCACAAAAATCGAAAATCTGCAAATGTGATCCGATTTCGATGATTGACACTTCTGTCAATAGGCGTTGAGACCTGTAATTGTCATACAAATGGCCATTTGGATCGGTCAAATATTTCTACACGTTTCGTGGAAGATTCAGTTTTTTGGAAAATCAACTGAATTATAGCCCACAAATTCAGAGCCACAAAAATCGAAAATCTGCAAATGTGATCCGATTTCGATGATTGATACCTCTATCAATAAGCGTTGAGACCTGTAATTGTCATAAAAATGGCCATTTGGATCGATTGAATATTTCTACACGTTTCGTGGAAGATTCAATTATTTTGAAAATCAACTGAACTATCGCCCACAAATTCAGAGCCACAAAAATCGAAAATCTGCAAATGTGGTCGGATTTCGATGATTGATACCCCTCTATCAATAGGCGTTGATACCTGTAATTGTCATACAATTGGCCATTTAGACCGGTTGAATATTTCTACACGTTTCGTGAAATTTTTTTTTTTGAAAATCAACTGAACTATAGCCCACAAATTCAGAGCCACAAAATTCGAAAATCTGCAAATGTGATCCGATTTCGATGATTCATACTTCTATCAATAGGCGTTGAGACCTGTAATTGTCATACAAATGGCCCTTTGGATCGGTTGAGCGTTTCTACACGTTTCGTGGAAGATTCAATTATTTTGAAAATCAACTGAACTATCGCCCACAAATTCAGAGCCACAAAAATCGAAAATCTGCAAATGTGGTCGGATTTCGATGATTGATTCCCCTCTATCAATAGGTGTTGATACCTGTAATTGTCATACAATTGGCCATTTAGATCGGTCGAATATTTCTACACGTTTCGTGAAAATTTTTTTTTTGAAAATCAACTGAACTATAGCCCACAAATTCAGAGCCACAAAATTCGAAAATCTGCAAATGTGATCCGATTTCGATGATTGATACTTCTATCAATAGGCGTTGAGACCTGTAATTGTCATACAAATGGCCATTTGGATCGGTTGAATATTTCTACACGTTTCGAGGAAGATTCAATTATTTTGAAAATCATCTGAACTATCGCCCACAAATTCAGAGCCACAAAAATCGAAAATCTGCAAATGTGATCCGATTTCGATGATTGATACCTCTATCAATAGGCGTTGAGAGTGTGTTATTTGCTACAGCGATCGGGGTATTTACTCGTTTGTTAATTAGTTGTAATTTAAAATTATTATTTGGTAGACAGTAAATGTAAACAATTCGACTGTAAAAATCGTTTATTTTGTAATTTGTTTGCATGGTAAATCGTTATATTTTGAGGTAAGTTTAAAATTTGTATCTTATGTACAGTGGTGTTAAATTGAAATTTTGTATAACATTGCCAAATTCTATGTTTTTGAAATAATGGGTGAAAAGGACATCAGCGACAAAGAAAAATTTGCCGCAACCGCTGTCATTGAAACTGGACAACAATCCTATAGTGCTCTAGCCAAAAAACTGCACATATTTTTTTAAACAGTGTAATCGACTTTTAAAACAAATATTTATGTGATTTCATTAGGGGCGCAAGTTTTTTGGCCAATGACTGTAGATATTCAATTATCTGAAATCGGGCTTGTTTAAATCGTCGTTAAATCAAGCGGGACTATCCTATATTTGAAAATACCTTCATTTATGTTTGGGTTAGTGCTAACAAATTAATAAATTTAGAAGGATTTTTTTTTCTATTTATAATAATAATTGAATAAAAATAAATATTAAAATTTATTATTAAATAAAAAAAATAAAAATTTTGTCAAACTCAAAATTAAATTCAGACCAATTTATATTTATAAAATTATTGAAGCTTATTTATTAATGCCATTGTTATTATAACTTACAATTAATGGAAAAATCAAAAAACATAAAATCATTAAAAATATATGGTTTATTTTATTATTGCTACGTATAATATGTGTGTGTGTGTGTAGCTCAAGTTTTCAAAACTAAAATTATTAATGAATCTAAATATTTTTAATTTTTTTTATTAATTTATGGTTAAATCATGTAAAGTCAAACATTTTATTTTTATCAATTTCATTCCTAAAAAAATTATATTTAATTTTTGATATAATTAGAACAGTTTTTATATTGGTATTAATTACGCTAGAATTAAAATTTTATTTTGCTGAATTTTAACATATTTGTGGATTTTAATGAAACGCTAATTTACCGCGAGTGTCATTTATATTCAACTGTCATTATTTTGGAAGGGAATTAATTAAAATGAATTGGATTGGCTGCATTTCATAAATAAATAGTAATATAATTGGTGATAGTGGCAGGTTGATATTTCACCAGTAAATGTTCGTGTTCGAATGGCTTCAAGGTCGACAAAATAATTTAAAAACTATAAACAAATTTTACAACTCTTGGAGATGTGTGTTTTTCGAATTTAATTCATTTTATTAATCGGTGATTGCGATATATCTCTGTCGGTTGCTGAAATGATTTTGATACCTATAATAAAAGTTTCGTAAAATATATATTATGTATGTACCTTGTTTTTTAATTAGATTTACTTTATATTTTAGGAATTTCGAAAACAGTACATCTTGTAACTAGGTGAACCTTTACCGATTCTGATGAAATGCACGATGCATGATGGAACTGGAATTCTTAAACCAGTTTTACATGAAGTTCTAGAATATGCCCAATTAGGAAAGTTTTGGCCGTTTCTTAACGGGTTATGAAGAAGTAAGATTCTAAAACGATTTTTAAAATGAAGGTCTGAAATAAGGCCAATTAGGAAAAAACTTAGTTGTTTCTTTACCGATTTTGTTGTATTTATCGAAGAAAACAACAAAATCCTTCCTAATTGGCCATATTCCAGAACTTCAACTAAAACTAATTTGAGAATTCCATGTCCGTTGTGCATGACGAATTTCATAATAATCAGTAAAGAAAGGCTAAGTTCCGTCCTGATTGATTGTATTCCAGATCTTTTATAAAACTCATCTTAGAATCCTATTTCCATCATGCATTCTGAATGTCATCATAATCCGTTAAGAAATCATCAAGTTTCTTCCTAATTAGCAATTTTCCAGAACTTAATATAAAAATCTTATCGGAATCCCATTTCGATAATCCATTTAAAAAACGGTAAAGTTCCCTCCTGTCGAAGAAGAGAGAATTCCAGCTATAAATATGTAGATGATTCATTTTATCTGAAAAACAAATATGTAATTAATTTAATTGTATTAATCTTCTTAATTTAATTATTGTTAACTTATCGTAAAACATTTCCTTTTAAATTCGCGGCGCATACGTACACATTTGACACTTTGTTTTTATACCTAAAAATTAATATTTGACATAGTTGAACGTCAAAAGCGTCGGAAATTTATATACGAAATATAATTCAATCCAGATACTATAACGGTAATACAGTGGAAGTAACGAGTAAATTTACACCTAAATTATCCATCACCACCATCACGAGGAAAAAAGTATACAGCTTGTCCGCCGCCATCTTAAAACTGTTACAACTTAAAACCGCGAGAGTTTTTGAAATTTTTTATAACTATTTATACATTGGAATTTTAAATCAACCAAAATCTCGATAAACTAATTTAATCGGTATATAATTCAAAAATAGTTCGAGTTATAAGTTACAAATTATGAAGTGAAATTTAGCAGTAACGGTGATCTAAGAACAACCTGTCAACTATGGCGGATGATTTAAAACGGAAACGTGGTTTTGCGAAGGCTTCTTTAATTCGCATATAGAAAAGAACGTGTTACAAATGAGCGATACAACTACCTCAATAGATATATCCATTCAACTGGAGCAGCTCGGAAAGGTGTACTCTAAGTTAACCAATTTAGATGAAGAAATCGTTCAGTTGGAGAATTCAGAAAAAAGCAATTAAGTTTAAAGTTTAAAGTTTAAAGTTTAAAGTTTAAAGTTTAAAGTTTAAAGTTTAAAGTTTAAAGTTTAAAGTTTAAAGTTTAAAGTTTAAAGTTTAAAGCTTAAAGTTTAAAGTTTAAAGTTTAAAGTTTAAAGTTTAAAGTTTAAAGTTTAAAGTTTAAAGTTTAAAGTTTAAAGTTTAAAGTTTAAAGTTTAAAGTTTAAAGTTTAAAGTTTAAAGTTTAAAGTTTAAAGTTTAAAGTTTAAAGTTTAAAGTTTAAAGTTTAAAGTTTAAAGTTTAAAGTTTAAAGTTTAAAGTTTAAAGTTTAAAGTTTAAAGTTTAAAGTTTAAAGTTTAAAGTTTAAAGTTTAAAGTTTAAAGTTTAAAGTTTAAAGTTTAAAGTTTAAAGTTTAAAGTTTAAAGTTTAAAGTTTAAAGTTTAAAGTTTAAAGTTTAAAGTTTAAAGTTTAAAGTTTAAAGTTTAAAGTTTAAAGTTTAAAGTTTAAAGTTTAAAGTTTAAAGTTTAAAGTTTAAAGTTTAAAGTTTAAAGTTTAAAGTTTAAAGTTTAAAGTTTAAAGTTTAAAGTTTAAAGTTTAAAGTTTAAAGTTTAAAGTTTAAAGTTTAAAGTTTAAAGTTTAAAGTTTAAAGTTTAAAGTTTAAAGTTTAAAGTTTAAAGTTTAAAGTTTAAAGTTTAAAGTTTAAAGTTTAAAGTTTAAAGTTTAAAGTTTAAAGTTTAAAGTTTAAAGTTTAAAGTTTAAAGTTTAAAGTTTAAAGTTTAAAGTTTAAAGTTTAAAGTTTAAAGTTTAAAGTTTAAAGTTTAAAGTTTAAAGTTTAAAGTTTAAAGTTTAAAGTTTAAAGTTTAAAGTTTAAAGTTTAAAGTTTAAAGTTTAAAGTTTAAAGTTTAAAGTTTAAAGTTTAAAGTTTAAAGTTTAAAGTTTAAAGTTTAAAGTTTAAAGTTTAAAGTTTAAAGTTTAAAGTTTAAAGTTTAAAGTTTAAAGTTTAAAGTTTAAAGTTTAAAGTTTAAAGTTTAAAGTTTAAAGTTTAAAGTTTAAAGTTTAAAGTTTAAAGTTTAAAGTTTAAAGTTTAAAGTTTAAAGTTTAAAGTTTAAAGTTTAAAGTTTAAAGTTTAAAGTTTAAAGTTTAAAGTTTAAAGTTTAAAGTTTAAAGTTTAAAGTTTAAAGTTTAAAGTTTAAAGTTTAAAGTTTAAAGTTTAAAGTTTAAAGTTTAAAGTTTAAAGTTTAAAGTTTAAAGTTTAAAGTTTAAAGTTTAAAGTTTAAAGTTTAAAGTTTAAAGTTTAAAGTTTAAAGTTTAAAGTTTAAAGTTTAAAGTTTAAAGTTTAAAGTTTAAAGTTTAAAGTTTAAAGTTTAAAGTTTAAAGTTTAAAGTTTAAAGTTTAAAGTTTAAAGTTTAAAGTTTAAAGTTTAAAGTTTAAAGTTTAAAGTTTAAAGTTTAAAGTTTAAAGTTTAAAGTTTAAAGTTTAAAGTTTAAAGTTTAAAGTTTAAAGTTTAAAGTTTAAAGTTTAAAGTTTAAAGTTTAAAGTTTAAAGTTTAAAGTTTAAAGTTTAAAGTTTAAAGTTTAAAGTTTAAAGTTTAAAGTTTAAAGTTTAAAGTTTAAAGTTTAAAGTTTAAAGTTTAAAGTTTAAAGTTTAAAGTTTAAAGTTTAAAGTTTAAAGTTTAAAGTTTAAAGTTTAAAGTTTAAAGTTTAAAGTTTAAAGTTTAAAGTTTAAAGTTTAAAGTTTAAAGTTTAAAGTTTAAAGTTTAAAGTTTAAAGTTTAAAGTTTAAAGTTTAAAGTTTAAAGTTTAAAGTTTAAAGTTTAAAGTTTAAAGTTTAAAGTTTAAAGTTTAAAGTTTAAAGTTTAAAGTTTAAAGTTTAAAGTTTAAAGTTTAAAGTTTAAAGTTTAAAGTTTAAAGTTTAAAGTTTAAAGTTTAAGGTTTAAAGTAACGAACATCCAATATTTTATTCTCACGATTCGAGCAATATCCCCCCATTGATTAATCCAAGCCGTTCAAATTTCATCATTTTCTGGCAATTATGCAAAATTTCCAATGTTCAAAGATTTATTGCCGCCCCGGTGGAACAGTTGTTAGCATGCTTGCTTTAAGCCCCGGAGGTCCCGGGTTCGATTCCCGGCGGGTGATGAAAAAATCACGGCTGGTTATGTAGGATCAATGAATTAATCGCTCATTATCCGTTAAAAAAAAAATGATTACGAATCTTCAATATGAAGCGGCCAAATCCCTCTATGGGATGTAGCGCCAGCGAAAAAAAAAAAAAAAAAAAAAAAAAGATTTATTTGTGCTGACCATAGGACAAATCAAATTTGTCTAAAATACACAAATTTAAATATTACAAGGCATTTAACCTGATTCGACACCTGACGGTCACTGAAGCAAATTATGACGAAGCTTGGGGCAAAATTGTAGAGTGCTATGATGTTAAAGATCAGATATGCAGTTCATTGATAAAGCAGTTCTTAGATCAATCACAATCAAATAGATGTTCTAAATCAGTGAGGCATTTAGCAGATAAAACAGATGAAGTGTTGCGAGGGTTGAAGGCGTTGGGGAAAATAATATGAAAAAAATAAAAAAAATATGATGTTGAAACTAGAAGAGCTTGGGCATTAGAAAACGAAGAAGATTTCCCAAAAATCGAAACTTTATTAAAATTTCTGGTAAAGTGAACCAATGGATTAGAAAGAGCTGAACCGTATCAGTCAAATCGTAACCAGCCGAAACTCCAAATGGCAACTTTAAACATGAAAGCTCAGCCTTCAGCGTCGATTGTAAACGTAAAAAAACCAGATACAAGTGAGCTGTCCTAAATGCAGAAACGAACACTACCTCTACAGTTGTGAAGAATTTATCAAACTATTGGAAGCCAAAAGAGAATTGATCTTAAACAAACAATTGGGCTTCATTTGTAAGAAATCATCACATTCGTATCGAGTGTGTAGGTCTAAGTATAGATGCGTATTTGCAAAGGCCGTCATAATTCGTTATTACATGTTCACCTAAAACCGATTGAAACTGAAATGAAAGAAAATTTATCTGCGACTGTGAGCAACCAAACTAAAATATCCACTGTACATGTGAATACAACTAGTTACTCAGCTGCTATATTACCTACAGCTTTAGTGAGAGTCAAGGTTGCTCTTGGAAACTTCCATCTTTGCAAGGCAATGCTCGATTCCGGTTCGAAATTAACTCCAGTTACAAACGCAAAAGGCTCGAATAACAGTTAGTGGACTCGCAACAAGAGGTTTGGTTACACGAAGGATTGTGCAGCTCGATACATATCCGAGAGATCACGAAAACGAAATTATTATAGTAAATGCCTTATTCTTAGACCGTATGTCATTGGTAAGCTATAACACTGGGTGTTATGGGGTTCAAATCCCACTGCGCATTCCAGTGTTATAATTAAATAATTTTACACGAACACTTTCCGTATGGTTTACAATTTTTTTATAAACTTTATTTAATTAATATATTTATTATTATTATTGATACACGGAATTTATTATTACGATATTTAATTAGAATTAACAATTTTAATATTATTTCAATTATAATTTTTCACCACCAAATTAATAGAATTTTTTAAAGTCAAAAATGTCGCTATATAAGATCGCGTACTCTCAAAGAATTTTTTACTTATAATGCCCCGTCATTCGTATTATTTTTTGTTTCGTCGTAATTTTTGGTTCTTTATTTTATTTTCGACGAAAGGAAATTATTTCATTTTTGTTTTTCTTTTGGTGTTGACATACGAACAATCGTATGTCAAATCGTCGTTGTCGTGACAAGAACGAGATGGAGCAAAACAAAACAATAGTAAACCAAAGAAATTTCTGATACTGCTAGCGAAAACGAGATGGAACAAATATCACTAAAAATAATTTTAGAGTTCCGCATCATTTACGCTAGGTGAAAATGAAATTAGTTACGCTAAGAAGAATCTTGTGCGTAAACCCAAAATGTGTATGTGGTGGCGAACGTAAATCAATTTATATAAATAAATAATTTATATAAATGATTGCGTGAGGCGCTACAAAGCAAACCACCAAGGTCCATAATACAAAACGAGAAATCAATTTTACAACTCAAGTTAGCGGATCCAGAATTTTATACAACTGCGAAGGGTTAATTACTACTTGGTGCAGACGTGTTTTCACATTTTCAATGATTTAATTGCTCAAACCACTATCTTTGGATATGTAATAGCTGGTTCCAATAAATGGTCAAATCTCGTCGAACCAATAACTCTTAATTTACAATTAGATCTTCACTTCTACACTTCAAGAGGACATCAAAGAGAGCACCTGATGGCAGATTCTTTGTGTAGTTGCCTTTCAAAGACAACGTGGTTCAATTGGGTAATTCATACTATACGGCACTAAAACGACTGGAACACTTACAACGCAAGCTTAGCATAAATCAGAGCCTCAATGAAGATTACACAAGGTTTATCACGGAATATGAAGCACTTGGGCAAATGAACAAAATACCAACTACTGAAGCTGAAATACCGGAAAAGAACTATTATCTGCCACATCACGCCGTCATACGAAAATATAGTGGAACAACGAAGCTGTGAGTTGTTTTTTGATGGTTCTTGTCGCACAAGCAATGGAACCTCATTAAACAATCTCGTAATGGTGGGACCAACAATACCACCAACTTTATGTAGTATTCTCTTACATTTTCGAAAGCACAAATATGTGTTAGCTGCTAATATACAAAAAATGTATCATCAAATTTGGGTCGCTGTCGAGACAGAATCAGACTTATCAACTGCTCATCGTTACCTATGATACTGCATGCGCTCCATTTTTGGCGACAAGGTGCTTAACACAATTGGCTCTCGACGAAGGAAATCCAATAATAAAAGAAATTATCCTAAATAATTTCTAAGTGGATGATCTGCTAACTGGAGCAAAATCTAAGGAACAGTTGGCCAACATAAAACATGATCTGGGTGCAAATTTGGCTAAAGCTGGGTTCAAACTACACCAATGGACGTCTAACATAGCTGAAGGAACTGAAAACGTAAAGTCGGAAGCAATGCAACTACCTACTGATAACGACGTCATCAAAATTATAGGCCGCCAGTGGATTCCAAACGAAGACGCTTTCACATTCAAGGTAGAACCAATGAAAGAGAGGACGCAAACAAAGCGAATAATGTTGTCGGAATCTAGTAGGATTTTTGATCTTTAAGGATGGATTTCACGGTGAATTATCACATGCAAACCATTTTTCAGCAGCTATGGTTAAGAAAATTGTCGTGGGATGATGAACTACCGAGCGATTTGAACTTCCAATGGCTGAACATACGGAAGGAATTAACTTTATTTGAGCAACTTAGAATTCCTCGATTTATAAATCATATTGATAATGAAGAACTAAACCAAACTTTAAAGTAAACCAAACCAAAAATCAAACCAAACATTTAAAGTATTGTTAGTGACTGCTAAATCTAGAGTGGCCTTACTAAAGCCAATATTCATCCCAAGGTTAGAGTTATGTGCCGCCCAACTGCTCAGTGAACTGTTAATCAAGGTGTCAGATGAATTTTCTGTTCCAAAATGTCAGTTGTTTGTTTGGACGGATTCAATGGTCGTGCTAACCTGGCTTAGTAGTCAGCCATTTAATTGGAAACAATTTGTTCGAAATCGCATAACGCCATATTAGACCTCGAAACCACTGGAACTACGTATCTACCAAATGTAATCCAACTGATTTAGCATCGAGAGGAATAAGACCATCACGGTTGATACAAGAAACTATCAGGTGGGAGTGTCCTCAATGGCTTTTTCTAGATCGTAAAATGTGGCCTAATCATGATATTGTGAATAGTTTCGTAATCCCAGGAGACGAGATGAAATTCGTTAATACTTTGAATGTATCCATCACAACCGAGCAAAATGTATTCGAAAAATTGCTGAGAAGGACAAATAATTATTCAAAACTATTAAGAATGATAGCGTATATCCTACGATTCATAACAGGTGCCAGGCAGAAACATATCTCCAAACGTAAATCAATTGCTGCGAAAGTACTTGATGAATTTGAACAGTTCATTATTAAATATGTACAACAGTCAACGTACCGTGATGAACTGAAATTATTAAACAATTCAAAGGCCATATCTAAATCGAGCAATATAACAAATTTGTGATCTTTTGTTGACACATATGGCATGTTACGAGTCGGAGGCAGATTGCAAAATTCTGAACTGTCTTTCAATGAACGACATCCCATAATCTTATCCAATTAACATATTTTGAGCAAAATTATAATAACGTCTGTGCACAGCTCAAATCATCATCCAAGTCCATCTCTTACCACATTCATATTAAAATGAATGCGGAATGCGAAATTCTCGTTTAGAACAAAGTCTTATTCCACAAAATAATTTCACACAACCGGAATCTACCTCTACTGGTGATTCGTCGAGAAATGTGAAAATTTGGAACACATTTTTTTTCGCGATTACAATACTTACCTAATAAAACTAGGTTTTAGTGGGACAGATAAAAATAAAAATTTCAACGGAAAATATTTGGCAGCAGTAAAATGAATAATCAACGTTTTTCCAAAATGATGAGGATGACCCAAAATCAAAATTTAAAAAATGTATGGCGTATCATATGTTTTTAAAATGGAGATGACATAATACTGACACAATAATTTTGGTTTCAATTTTAACCAAACTATTAACTCAAACCTTCATATATGTGTGTATATTGTAACAAGACTCGAATATATTGAAGTACATCGACATATGTATATAACGAAACACGATTCTTCGATATTTTTGTATATGTTTGGTTTTCCACATTATTCGTATACAAGTTAAATGGGTTTCCTTTTATTGCGCTCTGTACGAGTATTGTAATGTATCGGAGGAAAAATTTTATTGGTAAAACATGAGACACGTTGTGACATGGAGTCTCTATATAATTCTATTAGATGTTTACGTGGTTATGTATATATGAGCGCATTATCGCAATTATAATAGATATCAGCTTGAATTATTTAATAGAAATACAAAAATCTGCCAAAATTGCGGTTTACGTTTACAGCGTATTTTTATTATTTTTTTTGTTTATTGTTCTACACATTGAATTGTTAACCCACCCGAAATTTTTTCCCAAATATTTTCTTCTACAAAAATTAAAAACAAATCTAACGTGTTGAAAATATTTTGTAGTTAAATATTTAAGTACTAAAATTATTATTTTGTTTTGTTTTTATAATTTCTGAAAAAGTGTATAATTTTACATGTCTACACTGTTGTGTTACTAATAATGTTTTTTGCATAATATTATAATAAATAAATAAAATTGTTAAACTTATAAACAATATAGCACAATGAAAATCTTCAGTTGGATGAAATAATTTAATTATGTTCAACAAAATTAAGTGAAATGGAAATTGTTTTCGTAAACTCATTTTCCAAAAATATTGTAATATTTGTGTTTATATTAAAAATGTATGTACATATGTACATAACAGGATTTTATATTTTTAAACATGTAACCGTGTGAATCTGGGTGTGGTTAATAAATTATCGATATACCTTATCGAACACGGGGTGCTCAACATATTCTGTTGCTTTACAACCTTTATATATATTTATAGAAAAATTGATGAAATAATTTTATTAACAATTTTGTGGTAATCAATATTTAAAGATACTTGCTCAAACGAAATTGTAATAGATATTAGATCGTTAAAATTTTATATTGTTACAGGATAAAATTTGTGCAGTTCAAAGCAATTAGAATATGTTTCTCGATTATATATATATATATATATATATCTGTTGTTTTCTTTTTAGAAACTATTAACCTGCAAAAAATAAATTGTTTAGAAAACACATTTGAAATAAAACCATGCAGTTGCTTCTAGTAGTAGTTCTTCATTTTTAATTAGATTTGCCGGATAATTGTCAGTGAAAATATTGGAAAAGTGAATGGATTTTTAAAACTTTAGAGAATTGCCTAATTATTTTCATTCAAACCTCAAAATCGACCAAAATGCATTTAACTAGTTTTTCGAAAAAACCGCAGATACAATTCTGCATTGTGGTTCAAACTACACATTATCCATTATCCCTCTTCGCCTAGATATTCGGTTGGAGATGGATTGAAGAGTTTCATGAATTATTTAGAAGGGCATTTCGCCTATCACTGCACCTTCTAAATTTGTCTGCATTGGATCTCGACGCGCGAAATGTTGCCAATGTTGCGCTGCGTCTACAACAGTAATAATAAAGACTGAAACCTCAAAAGATAAAAAAACAAATTCAATTACAATTCAATATATTGTAGATTTATAATTTATAATTTATAATTTATAATTTATATTTTATATTTTATATTTTATATTTTATATTTTATATTTTATATTTTATATTTTATATTTTATATTTTATATTTTATATTTTATATTTTATATTTTATATTTTATATTTTATATTTTATATTTTATATTTTATATTTTATATTTTATATTTTATATTTTATATTTTATATTTTATATTTTATATTTTATATTTTATATTTTATATTTTATATTTTATATTTTATATTTTATATTTTATATTTTATATTTTATATTTTATATTTTATATTTTATATTTTATATTTTATATTTTATATTTTATATTTTATATTTTATATTTTATATTTTATATTTTATATTTTATATTTTATATTTTATATTTTATATTTTATATTTTATATTTTATATTTTATATTTTATATTTTATATTTTATATTTTATATTTTATATTTTATATTTTATATTTTATATTTTATATTTTATATTTTATATTTTATATTTTATATTTTATATTTTATATTTTATATTTTATATTTTATATTTTATATTTTATATTTTATATTTTATATTTTATATTTTATATTTTATATTTTATATTTTATATTTTATATTTTATATTTTATATTTTATATTTTATATTTTATATTTTATATTTTATATTTTATATTTTATATTTTATATTTTATATTTTATATTTTATATTTTATATTTTATATTTTATATTTTATATTTTATATTTTATATTTTATATTTTATATTTTATATTTTATATTTTATATTTTATATTTTATATTTTATATTTTATATTTTATATTTTATATTTTATATTTTATATTTTATATTTTATATTTTATATTTTATATTTTATATTTTATATTTTATATTTTATATTTTATATTTTATATTTTATATTTTATATTTTATATTTTATATTTTATATTTTATATTTTATATTTTATATTTTATATTTTATATTTTATATTTTATATTTTATATTTTATATTTTATATTTTATATTTTATATTTTATATTTTATATTTTATATTTTATATTTTATATTTTATATTTTATATTTTATATTTTATATTTTATATTTTATATTTTATATTTTATATTTTATATTTTATATTTTATATTTTATATTTTATATTTTATATTTTATATTTTATATTTTATATTTTATATTTTATATTTTATATTTTATATTTTATATTTTATATTTTATATTTTATATTTTATATTTTATATTTTATAATTTATAATTTATAATTTATAATTTATAATTTATAATTTATATTTTATATTTTACATTTTACATTTTACATTTTACATTTTACATTTTACATTTTACATTTTACATTTTACATTTTACATTTTACATTTTACATTTTACATTTTACATTTTACATTTTACATTTTACATTTTACATTTTACATTTTACATTTTACATTTTACATTTTACATTTTACATTTTACATTTTACATTTTACATTTTACATTTTACATTTTACATTTTACATTTTACATTTTACATTTTACATTTTACATTTTACATTTTACATTTTACATTTTACATTTTACATTTTACATTTTACATTTTACATTTTACATTTTACATTTTACATTTTACATTTTACATTTTACATTTTACATTTTACATTTTACATTTTACATTTTACATTTTACATTTTACATTTTACATTTTACATTTTACATTTTACATTTTACATTTTACATTTTACATTTTACATTTTACATTTTACATTTTACATTTTACATTTTACATTTTACATTTTACATTTTACATTTTACATTTTACATTTTACATTTTACATTTTACATTTTACATTTTACATTTTACATTTTACATTTTACATTTTACATTTTACATTTTACATTTTACATTTTACATTTTACATTTTACATTTTACATTTTACATTTTACATTTTACATTTTACATTTTACATTTTACATTTTACATTTTACATTTTACATTTTACATTTTACATTTTACATTTTACATTTTACATTTTACATTTTACATTTTACATTTTACATTTTACATTTTACATTTTACATTTTACATTTTACATTTTACATTTTACATTTTACATTTTACATTTTACATTTTACATTTTACATTTTACATTTTACATTTTACATTTTACATTTTACATTTTACATTTTACATTTTACATTTTACATTTTACATTTTACATTTTACATTTTACATTTTACATTTTACATTTTACATTTTACATTTTACATTTTACATTTTACATTTTACATTTTACATTTTACATTTTACATTTTACATTTTACATTTTACATTTTACATTTTACATTTTACATTTTACATTTTACATTTTACATTTTACATTTTACATTTTACATTTTACATTTTACATTTTACATTTTACATTTTACATTTTACATTTTACATTTTACATTTTACATTTTACATTTTACATTTTACATTTTACATTTTACATTTTACATTTTACATTTTACATTTTACATTTTACATTTTACATTTTACATTTTACATTTTACATTTTAATTTTTAATTTTTATATTTTAATTTTAAAATTTTAAAATGTAAAAATTTTAAAAATTTACAAATTTAAAAATTTAAAAAATTGAAACTATATAAATTTTAAAATGTAAAAATGCAGAAATTTAAAAATTTGAAAATTTGGAAATTTGAAATTTTAAAAATTAAAAATTGATTAAATTAAAAATTTAAAAATATTTTAAAACTGAAAATTTGAATTTAAAAATTTAAAATTTTATAACTGTAAAAATGAAAAAATTTATAAGTTTTAAAATTTTAAAAATTAAAAATTAAAATTTTTATAATTTTAAAATTGTGAAAATTTACAAATACAAAATTGATAAACTTAAAAATTTAAGAATGCAAAAATTCAAAAAATTAAAAATTTAAAAATGCAAAAATTAAAGAATTAATAAATTTAAAAAAATAAAAGAACTTAAATATTGAAAAATTGAATTTAAAAATTTATTAAATTCGATTTTTAAATTTCTTTAATTTTTTAAATTATTTAATTTTTCCATTTTTAAATTTTTAATTTTTTGAATTTTTGCATTTTTAAATTTTTTAATTTATCAATTTTTTATTTTTAAATTTTCACAATATTACATTGTTAATTTTTTTAATTTTTAATCTTTTAAATTTTTAAATTTTTAATTTTTTCATTTTTACAGTTTTAAATTTTAATTTTTTAAATTTTTTCATTTTTACATTTTTTTACATTTTATGTTTTAAATTTTATGTTTTCTCTTGTATAGAAGTAGGGTAATTATTGAAAATCTATGAACCGTAGCTTATATTAATTAAATTTTAATAATGTTATTGTAATATCTGACGGTAATTAACAGTGCGAGTCTGCTTTCTCTTTTGATTTTTCGTTTTTATGAGCCCGTACTTTGGTAGACAACAATATTGAATGTGGGGATGTAGTTGCTGCTAATGCCTCGGCAGTCCCTGTTAGTGTTGAAGGTAAAAACGTGCTAGATTGTGTCGAACAAGTTGAAAAAATATTATTACGGCATAATAAAGCAGCGTCGATATGGGAAAACAAATAAAAAATTTGAGAAACCAAGGACGAGAATATGAAGAAGCTAATAGAAATGTATAAAGATCACAGAATGTTATTGTTGGTTCAATAGCAGAGTTAGACTTTAAATGGAGGTCGAATTTTAACGAAAAGGATACTAAGTACTATAACCGAGTATATCATAACACACGTGGCACAAACACATCAATATTACAAGGTAAAAATGTGAAGTTTAAAGTTTCTGATAGAAAACTGAAAACGCAAGAGAACACATCAAGTAGAGCCAGTATAAGGGAGATTAAATATGTATTCTAAGAGTTTCATTTATCGTTCTATAAACTAAATAAAGAACAATATGATCGGTGTGTAACATATAAGCTTGCAAAAAACCTACGAGAGCTGAAATGAACGGATATTAAAAACATCAGCAGAACAATACGATAGCGGAAAGAGATACTGATAGAAATAGTGTCGGTCAATGTACCTCTATATTTTGCTATGATTTACAAAATATGTTTGCCTTACCTTGTGAAATATGGCGTGAGAGCATAGCGGTGGAGAAAGGAATAATCTAGAGAATTTCGTTAATGCCAACCCTTCAACAACTAGGATTATCCTTTGGAACGACATACCGCAGGACTGGAATAGAATAACAACGAAATGTTTATAACAGCACACAAATAATTGAAATTCAGGAAACATCTGCGGAGTCTCCCAAGTGCAGGAAATAGATGCAGTGCTCTGCTTAGTACAATCGAAATTTGTTTGAGAAATTTAGTGCTGTATAGCTCCGTAATGGCCCCTTCTCGCCATTTGCACCAGTTTCTCATTTGACTCATGATATATCCATTCCAGTGAAATTCAAACAAACATTTTGATTAAGACCTCCAATACTTGCAAAGCAGTGTCCAAGCAATCACTTTTTAAATTACGTGCTGTTGGGCCGCTCACATTCAGTATAGAATATCAGCGGAAAGAAGAAGGTATATTCATATCAGTTATAAAAAAGTTTGATGGGAGCCCCAAGAAACCCCTGTCCAATCATTAGAAAAATAGGAGTTTCACCCATTCATCATTGGACTCCTCTATACTTAAGATGATCGATCGTTTCCGTTAAAATTTTGAGTTGTAAAATTTTCATGATTGCTATACTTTGTATATAAGAACGTAGATTTAATAAACAGATAATCGTATAAATTTGATCACATTAGACAGCAATCTGCACAAATATTTCTATTTGCAAAAAATCCTTTCTATATCCATTTCTCACATCCAAACCATATTTCAATTTTTTTCTTTTTGTGCTTGGCTTAACATACATATTTGACCTTTTTTCTATACTCTCTAAAGCTAAGTAATTATTCGTACATCGTTTGGATTTTGTTTAGGTGAATTTATAAAAATTCCATTTTCCATCCGTTTATTTGGTTAGATTTTCATTTCTTTTTTCGTTTTTTTTATATTTCAGTTCATAGCAGTACATACATATGTCAATTTTCAAATGATATTATACATATTATGTACATAGTAAATTGAAACCAAAAATATTTTAAACTTGCAAACAAAAGTAAACAGCTTTTCCCATTTTTATTTTCTTTGTTCGTCTTGCTGTTGTTGTCGTATAAATGGGATTCACTCAGTAAATAACATTAAAAATCTACCTTTGCCGCGTTTTTATTTTAAATAGTTTATTTTGAGTAAATGTTAAACCATTTTATTGCTGGTGCTCCAAAATAGGGAAGGAGTACAGAAAACCCAAAATATGTAGAACTGTATACAATAAAATAACAGTAATAAATAAATAAAATAATATTTTAATATTTTTAATAGGATTTTGTTTTTTTATTAATTTTCCTTTTTTTTTTTGTGTGCGCTATTGTTGGACGCGCGAGGAGAACGGTACGTTAAAATGGGAAAAATTAAGCTTGCGGAAAATTTTTATGTATATATAGATAGCGTGGAAAAGTCATCAGCAGCATAAAAATAATATTTAAGGCTGGGAAAATGTATACGAAATTTTTTTTCGAGTGTATGTACATTAAATCTGGTGTGGTTGGTTTCGGGTTACGGGTTGGTTGGTTAACAATGTTTTAATAAAAACGAAAATACATTTTCAACACAGATTTTGTTTTTTTTATTTTTAATTTTGTTGAAAATATTCTAAATATATTTTTTTTGTTGTTTATTTAATTTTTCACACCTATTGTGTTTTGGTGTGATTCAGTTGCTGTTGGAGGAAAGTTTTTAATATTTTGTTTTGTAAATGGTAATCAATGAATGAATGGTTTTGGTAGTTGGGGGCACAATGGTGGTGTGAAAATTTGTACCTTTATAATATTGTACATAATTATTGATATAACTTTTCGAGTTGTTAATATAAAGTTTTGTTTCTCTTGTACTATATACACCCTTGGGAAATTTAACTTAATGTTTGGAAGTCATATAACTGGTATTTTTATGAAATTGGAAATACTAAATTAGCTTTTGTAGGAGTATAGCCTATAAATGTAAGTACATTGCTTATTATTACTTTTTAATAAAAATTGAATGTCGTTTCATAATGTCGTAGGTAGGTTTAATACTAATATTCCTTTTATTCATAAAGAATTTTCTCAAGGTTTATTTATATTGAATTTATAACTTATTTATAACAAAGGTGTTGCGGTCATGTAGTTGTCATTTAACATTAATATTAACACAAGATGTCAATATCAAGTTTAAGTTTTGGAAAAAGATCGATATTTTATATTTCGTAGCATATTACTGAAAAAATATTTTAATATGAAATTAAAACTTTTATTGAGTGGAATATATTTAATCTACTTGTTATATTGTGTGCATATATTTTATGAAGCCTATGCTCTGATTCGAAACGAAACCTTCATAAAAATTTGATTGGTCAATATATAATTAGGATTTGCAATAAGCTGGGACCAATTTTGAAGAATATCTTCATTAAATGATGATAACAAAAGAGTATCAATTAATTTAACAAGCCCAATTTAAAAATAATAAACTTCATCAGTCTCTTCAACTCAATCTCTAATTAAAAATAAGGTACATGTTTCATTTATTTTGCTGTCATTTTGAAATTACATGATTTAATATGATTCTTTCCTATAACATATCCCATATTATGAATTTCTGTCTCGCCCTATAGTTGAACATTTGTTTAACACCCAAAATCAAATCATGCGTTATATCATTCGTTATATTTTCGGTTATATGAAATGATGATTTCATTAAACATTGATTTCGCTCGAATTCTAGTAAGTTTAGTATCATTTATTAAGACGTCTTGTTCGTAACTATTTTTATCACGCCCGAAATTTTGGTAACCTAAAATGTCTACTTACAGGAAAATTGTAATATATCCCGCACAAGCAATGTTTTCCAGCACTAGAACTAAGCGTTTTCAAAATGGTCAAAATATATTATTTATTTTATTATCTGAAATAGATTTTGATTTCCAGAATGGCCCGTTCGCAAAATTTGTAATATTGCAACTATTATTTCAAATTTATATTCTGTATCACAATTTTGAAAAGGACTTGTAAAAGAATTTGAAATTTTCTCTAATTCTAACAAAGTGCTATTTCTATCATTAGAAGATATTACTTTGGCTATTGGTTTTAACAAAATATCTTTGATTGAATTTTGTATTTCAAAAACATGTTTTCTAGATATATTTGTAGTACTGTGTGCACAAGTGAAGAAAATTTCATGGTAGCGGCTTTCATAATTTCTAATGTATGTTTAGCAAAATAATAATTTTACTAGATTTCCCGTTAATGTCAGCTTGGTGTTTAATAAGATGTTTTTTAAAAGAATAAATGTTTTGAAATGTTTGGTCGCCTACAGACGAATTTGTGAATAAATGGAACTCCATATTCTAAAGACATAAACAGAAGTTTCTCCAGCATCGAAAACACTTCCCTTATTTTTTCAGATCGTTAGGGGCTTACAAATTTGTTTGATGACATATCGGTCATACCAAAAATTGGATACATGTAAAGTTCTGTGAATCTGAACATACATTGAAGCTAGATAAATAAAAAAAAATCATTTAGGATATTTTCAGTATACCCTATATCCAATTATTAATATTTGATATAGCGGGAAAATGTATATAGTGAAAATGTATAACTTGGCATGAAATTGCTATTAAAAATATCAGTTAGCGGAATTCTTGTAGGGGTTATAATTTTGAATTTATTAAAAATTATAAATTTCCAAATTAAAACAGCAATTAGATCCAAACAAAGTGTTTTTTTCATGACATAATATTATGTAAGCTGAATCAGATTTATTGTTGATTGATTCATAATTTTTGTTGTTTGAAGATTCGTTATCCACGGATGATCGAGGAGGTTTCAATGTATTCGAATCAAGTGCATTGACAATAGTATCAGATTGTTTTGGATTCGTTGTTTATATTGTGCCTTTAAGATGAATAAGTTCTTTTATATGACAGAAAATACATCTTTTATTATTTTGACGAAACACTGATATGTTTACCTAGGTGACATTGTCATTGTAGGGGAAAACCTAAAAAACCAACTAAACAATTTAGAAACGGTATTTAAAAGACTCTCAGAATTCAATCTCAAGATTCAACTTGATAAGTGCAAATTCTTGAAAAGAGAGACGGAGTTCTTGACACATGTCACCACCCAAGAAGGAGTGAAACCCAATAAGGACAAAGTGAAAAAATCTTAGAAAACAATTCTTGGGACTCTCCGGATATTACCGCAGGTTTATAAAAGACTATTCCAAAATAGCAAAAATATGACCAAATATCCAAAAAAAGAAACCACATTGAATTTAAATGATCCAGAATACATAAAAGCTTTTGAAACACTAAAAAGAACGATAGCGATAGACCAAATCTTGACCTATCCAGATTTCACGAGACCTTTTATCCTAACCACAGATGCTTCAAATTTTACTTTGGGTGCAGTTCTATCCCAAATCCTAAATAGCATCGAAAAACCCATTGCGTTCACTTCAAGAACACTCAACACAACCGAAACGAAATATGCCACTAAGGAAAAAGAAGCGTTAGCCATAATATGGGCGGTGAAGAAATTCCAACCTTACCTTTACGGTAGCAAATTCACTCTAGTAATCGACTATCATCAAATCTTCGGAGAAAAACTCCAAAATCCTACGATGGAGGTTATAGTTGGAAAACTACGATTATGACGTAGTTTATAAAGAAGGCAAAACAAACGTGGTTTACCAAACGTATACTGTTTTAGAAAAAGCTATCTTTAAAATTTCGAGAATTGTTGTAGTAGCCTCCCAACGAGGTAACATTGATATCGTAATTAGATCACCAAATATGAATGGTAAATGCAGAATTAAACACCAATATTGCGAAGCCGATAGGCCTAGGGAATCCTTATTAACAGCTGATGTAGGAAGTGTTTTTCGATACAAATAACCATAACTAAATGAATGAATTCTATCGTTTATTTGTTCAAAATTTATTATTTTAGATTCAGAAAAAAAATTAAAAAGATGTAGAATTATGAAAGGTACAATTCCTTCTAATAAATCATGCATCGGGTCAACCGTTCAGTTTTCTATAATGTCATAATTTGATATTTCATTTAGTATGGATAACCATTTTACTCCTTTTTTTAAGTGTGTTTCAATATTAGAAAAATGAATTCTTAATCTTTCGGTTGAACGCATTTTATCAATGTTTTCCTCAAATGTAAATTGCATTTCTGTTTTATTCATTTCGCAAAATCGACAGAAGTAATGCGCATTAAAACTTCCAGAAAACCCTAATATTTGATTTGCACTCAAATTTTCATAAGTAAAACTAGCTAAGGTACCGAGCATTATTCCAAAATCAGTTATAATTCCACTCCTCTCTAAAACTAATATATCGTTCACAATTGGTCTCATAATCTGATTGTATGATGAACCAAATTAAGGTCGTTCACATTAAATAAAATATTTTCTAAATGCGATAACAATTCCTTGGGTAGATTTAGAACTGTAAAGTATATAGCCCCAATTTTATGGATGGTTTTACGACTTCCTAAGGGGTTAATAAATTCAAAATCATCATAAAAGAGATGTAGCTGAATAGCAAGATGGTCTTGATAAAATGTGTTCTGCTTGAAAAGAGAACCACAGCAAAATTTCGAAAGCTGTTGGGATGTGCAAGTGTGACGGTTTTGAAAAATGTGTTTGGCAAAATGTGTATTTTTAAATAATACTTGTAACGTTTCTATTATAGAGATATACTGATAGGTCGTCTGCACTAAGCATTTCTTGTAAGTTTTATTTTTTTGCAATATTTACGGTCCCATCGAGTACCAATTGTAATTTGAATAGGCTTAACAAAATATGCAGATGTTTTAAATTTTGCATTTCTTTTATAACGCGACATGACATTTTTAAAGTACTTATTATGTTGGTTATTTATTATGTCAATTTTATCTACAAGCTCTGGCTGACAATTACCTTCTGACCTTACGATGACTTTTAAATAATCATTAGAAAGATTTTGAAACAATTCTGAAGATAATTGTAATATTTTATTAATAGTTAAATCCGGTAAGCCTAAATAATCTAACTCGAATGCAAAAATAAAAACAGTTTCTTGGGAATCATTACTGAGTGCAATGGAAGATGATCCTGGTGCTTTAATAGCAGTGATTTCTATATTACTTTGTTTGCTTGCATTACCGCTGATAAAGGGATCAGCAAATTTTTCGCAATTAACTAATCTATGTAAATTTGAACCTAATGGCTCTTTATGGACCTTTTTAACTTGGTTTGAACATTTCACGACATGTTTACGAAGACCTGAATAGGTATTACATGTATATGCACAGTTTATATCATAAACACACCGTAAAATACGAGATTTTGAATCTACTTGTTGATGCATCAGTCTCAAATGCTTAATTAGTATTGATATGAAGGAAGAAGTTTTTTGACAAATATAACAGACGTAACGGATTTCACGATTCATTTTCCGGGTTTTCTTTTTTAATTTACAAAAAATATATATATTTCTTATAGTACATACTGGGTATGTTAGTAAATCCAAATTATAATGTTAATTTTCTTATGATTCAATAAATTTTAAATTTTATAATTCAACAATTAAAATATAAATGAAATAATTTTCAAAATCACTATAAAAACTTAAATTTAAAGAAGTTAATTTTCTTCAAATAATTTCTTAAATTTTATATGAAGATCTATTAATGTTATTGGTACATTAGCTAAATCCATTTTATAGACATATTTTTGTAAAAATAGCCAAAAAGCCTTAAATTGTTATCATATTTGATGTTAAAAATAAAGTGTAGTTTGTAAACTATATCTAAAGCATCAATAAATTGAAATTCTGGGGCCAATGGTATCAAATTACCATCCAATACAATAATATATTGATTAATATTTCCTTTAGTTATCCCTGTTGCATCCCTGTCGATCAAGTACTCTTCGTTTGTTAGACAACCTAAAATTATAAAACACCATCAAGAATAATTAAAAAATATTATAAAAATTATATCTTACGGTTTTGAATTCTAGCAGCTGATCAACGGCCTTCTCATCCGTCATGCGACTAAATTTGGTCCTTCCGGCTGGTGATGGAGGTAAAAGTCGTATCAAATTAAGAAAAGATAATGTACAGCTCTCCCAATCTATATATATGTATGGATAGTAGAAATATTAGAAATAGTTTTATAAAAGGATTAATATGCTCCTTGGTATAGAAACATTAAAATGTAACTCAAATATAAACCCTGTACTCCTTAAATCTTACAGAAATTCATGTTTAGTAATTTGCAGGGATTATTTTGTATTAAAAACTTATTAAAATGTAAATATCTCAGTGTTACTAGGTTTAACAAGAAGGTTCCATAATGTTTAACAGAAATTAATTTGTTGTTCAAAATAGAAAAAATTATATTACAATTTTATGTAAAATCAACTTTAAAATCATCATAAGTTTACTAATTACACTACCCTGCAAAATTTTAAAAATTTGGTGCCACTTGACAATGAATAGCTGTTTCTGAAGTAATTTTTTACGCTGAATCCGAATCTGGGCTCAGAATTGCTCTATCACGTCAGGTTTTGAGATATTTTTACCTAAAACTGCAAAAAACACTGTTTTTTGACATATTTGTGTTTATCTAGCACCGCGATTTTTTTTTTCTTTAAAAGTTCATGTGTGCGGTCTTATAGTACAAGTCTTCTTCTTTCAAATGCCTTTGAATTTGCTCAAATATGTTTTTTATATCGCATTTTCAAAATTGCATGTTCGTGAATTTGTCGGTATACTGTATAATACACTACCTTTTATACCTACGATATATATGCACCCAGCTTAGGATTCAGCGTAAAAAACTACTTCGGAAACAACTATTCATTGTCAAGTGGCACCAAATTTTTAAAATTTTGCAGGGTAGTGTTTTTATACAGAAAAATTTACGAATATGCAAATTTGAAAATGCGATATCTCGGCGAAAAAAAAATGATATTTGAGCAGATTCAACGGCATTTGAAAGAGGAAGACTTGTACAATAAGATCCCATACATGGCTTTTATAAAACTGTAATACTTGCATTGCTACATAACCTCAAATATGTCAAAAACAGTGTTTTTTGCACTTTTAGGTTAGAATATCTCAAAAACCTGACGTGATAGAGCAATTCTGAGTCCGGATTCGGATCCACCATGAAAAATTACTTCGGAAACAACTATTCATTGTCCAGGGGCAAACTTTTGCAGGGTAGTGTTATTTAAAATCTATTTGAAAATTACAGCAAAAGCTTTAATTAAAATTAACTGGTTTTAATGACTATATTAAGGGTATAGGTATATTATATTTTACCACAACTCCGTTCAAATTCTGTGTACAAAATTTTTTTTCCTGCGTTTTTTAGTATAGTAAAAATGTGTCTTTGGTACATTTCCCATTCGGTTTTCAGCTTCGGTGTTGAGCAATAGTTTAGCTCAAAATCATAAAGAATCTGTAAAATTAAATGAACAATATAATAAATAAACATAAAACTTTCAAATTTGTACCTACCAGTTCTGGAGATATGTAGAAGTATTTGCAGTTCTCGTTTATAATAAAATCGTCTTTTTTAAATTCTAATTTTCTATAGGATGCCGTTGCTTTCAATTTATCTTTAGCTAATTGAATTTCTTCTGGCAATGTTAACGTTTTTAACGTATACAAATTTAGTTGTAAATCAGGCGCATCAATCAAACTATCAGGTTTTTCCGTTTCTGCACTGCGAACGTTTGAAATTGGTTCAAACTCCTTTTCAAGTTTTCTTCTTTTCACCCTATCGTTTTTTAGTTTTACTTGCAAAAACCCAGTATTCGTCGAATTATATAATAATTCCTAAAAAATATTAATATATTTGTATTAGAATATTTTTTAAACTTTGAACAGGAGCACATCAAAAAAATGCGTCGCTTATTTGTGTTTTAACGAGTGAAATAAAAAGAAAAGAAAGAAGTATTTCTTACTTTTTGTGTTTATTGATTGAAAACAAGGCCGGGCAGCCCAAGTACAAGTGGCACAAGAATAAGCAGCGCATTTTATCGTTGTATTCGTGTACATGACATTAAACTAGAATAAAGAAAACTGAAAAAGTACAATAAACTAAGTATTAAAATAATTGTGCTTATTATCTAGCTCTCGTGTATAGAAAATAAGGCCACTCGTTGAGCTATTAATTTTCTTATGCACAACAGTTGCTTAATAAAGTACCAACGGCTAGTTAAATAATATTTCTTCTATTTCATATTACAAAATCAATGCAAGCTGATAGAGAGTAACAAGAGAGTTAAATATTTGAATGCCCAATTTCATTCAGCTACAAGTTTCACTGAACGATAAATCGTATTATGAAACCAATCGCAATTTTTTAAAAGAAGAAAGATATGAAATAGTTTTTGACTGGCCGTTGGCTTTTTATTTAAGCAACTGGACATTAATGTTAGTATTATTCAACGCAATAAAAATTATTAATAAATGAACTAACTAGCTGCAAGCACGGAAATAACTTCACACACGCGTTCGCTGCGGAAAGTTGCTCTTCTTTCGTTGGATCAAAACCAAAATATTCGTGGATATATGAAGCCAAAAACGAAATCAATTTACGCCTGGATGTGTCTTTAAGCCAACTAGTTTCTTTGAAGTCTGTGTAGATAGTTGAGCCTCCTGCCTTCTTTGTAATAAACTGTTTAAAAGACTAAACGAATACGAAAAGTATTAATTCAGAAATAAATGAAATAAAACAAACAATACTTCAGATGTAATAAACACACTGCTTCCAATTGCCGCATTCGATCTCTTTAATACTCCCTTTTGATTAATTGGACTAGTTTGAATACTTGCTTCGGTTACTTCCAAGGTAGACCAATTCTGGGAACTATAGTCATCAAATAAAACATTTTCCATGTTACTCGAAATAGTTGAGTTGTAAACTTGGCAATCGCCCATGTCTAAACTTGCTTTAATTTTCACACGCAGAATAAAGCACGCACACGGGTGTAACATAAATTGATTGACGTAATGAAGAAAAATATTTTTCTTCAATGCGAGCTCCTTGAACATTTAAAAAATCAATCAAAATTTTCTATATTTACTGCACTATTTTGTAATGCTGTAAAATAAGTTACTGATAGATAAGCCTGAGATTGACATTTTAGCAAAAAGTGTTAGTGCACTATAGTTTTCAATAAACCATTAGTCCTATTTCAATACGCACGATTTAAGATACCAGAAACCAAATTTAAGTAGGTATTAAAATATCTTTGCATCTTTGATTGATAATTCGAATCTGTTAAGACATACAATGACTTCTCGATCACTTTAATATTTATTAGTATTAATAACTACAACACAAATAGTATACTTTACCTGAATAAACGTAGTCGTAGTAGTCCAAAGTTTCAGATGTACTGAATTGAACAATTTCTACAAGTTTAACTGTTTTTTCAATTTGTACTGTTACATAAATTCCTGTCATAATTTAACACTTTATTTCCGTAGATAACATTAATTAACTTAATCACAATTAATATTTAAAATTAAAAATTAAAACTATCGTCCAAAAGTATGTATGTCCTTAAAACAATGGAAAAACTTGTTTGCAGTTTGTTTGAATTATTCAGTTAGCAGCAAATATCAAAACTGTATTTTCAATAAGCACAGACTAAACCACTGAAAACATTATTTTTAATAAATTACTATAACTCTTGATTATTAATACATAATTAACATTAAATTGAACCATTCTCTGAAATACTCGAGATGCGTTTACGATAAAACACGTTTACATAATGATTATATTAAATTTAAGAACATATTAATAAAATGAATAACGGTAATTTGTTTATACCAACCATTATTCAATAAAATAAGAAAAATTTATAAATTCATCAAAGGATTTATACCTAGGTTGTATTAACTTTAACTAAATCTTGTATTAAAAACATTTTAATAAAAAAATTAAATTTGTTTAATATTTTGATAGTATTACTTTTAAAAAGCTTTTATTGTATTCTAGGGCAATTAAAACTAGTTTTATAAATGATTATTATACCAAAAAGACTTATGTATCATTTTAATAATTTTTATTTGTATTGATTTAAAACTAAAAATTGTAAGTATTTATTTTAAACCACAAAAAATATTAGAAAATATACCTAAATTTCTAACCGTGTGGTCTTTTAGATACTGGAGCCAACATTAGTATCCTTGGGAAAGGCCATAAGTTTGTAGCCACAGCAACGGGAGCCAAAGAACGAATTCTAGCTTCTCGGTTATGTCTTGTGGCAAATTAAATTTTATGGAATCACACAAAATTCGTTTGTATCTGGATCCAAACCTTTCTCAGCCCCAATACTTAGGTACTGATTTTTTCCAATTATTGGATTTTTGTTTAAAATTTCATGAATCATCGGTGCTTGAAGCAGACCCACAAGCTCCAGAATTATCTCCAGTGTAACGGTTAGCTCTTAATCACATAATCGCCATGTTTCCATCATCGGAAACCTTAGGTCTAGGGCAAACACACCTTATGAAGCACAAATTTTATACCGGAGCTGCCATTCCGGTTAACAAATGCATTATGCTATATAATCGCTGTTCAGTCTATTTTGTATGCCGAATTGAATCTTATGAAATTAATTAGAAGTTATACAAGAAAATGAGAGCGCATGGTGCTCCCCAGTAACTCTAATAAAAAAATCCAACGGGAAACTTTGCTTGTGCTTGGATGCTCCGTAGGGCTAATGGCGTGACTGTAAAGGATGCTTACACGTTACCTTTAATCGAAAACACCAATTTCATATCTTCAATAGATTTGAAAGATGCATTCTGGCAGATTCCAATCGGCGGGTAGGCCTCTATACCAGTGCACCGTCATGTCGTTCGGGCTGTGCAACGCTCCAGTTCCACAACAAAATTTTCTTGTACTTATATGACACTCTAATTACGTCGGGCAGCTTTGAGAAACATTTATCGTTTTTTGTTCAAGTTGATACATCGTCTATGCGAGTGTTGTGCGGCAGATTTGTGTGTGAAAAAATTTCGCCGCTATTTGAAAGGCTTTCTTTGAATTCACTATAATTACTGATCACGTAAGTCTCAAGTGGTTTATCAATTAAGCGGATATTTCATGGCGCTTGGCAAGGTGGAGTTTAAAGTTACAAGGCTCGATTTTAAAAAGAGTCTCGGAAGGGTACTGTCGCGGCTATTCTGCGAAGATATCACAACTGCCTGATCACAAATATATCAAACTCCGAGTCTCTTCACATCGATCTTAATTCGACTGCTTATTCCTCCTAGATGATGAGTATGTTTAAAAAATTAAACAGGTTAAAGAATCACGAGATGTTAACATCAATTTGCAGGTAAACGATGGAAAATTGCTGATTGGTTCGAATTATGGCTTGCTTTATCAGGATACCGATCTCTCTATTTGCAAACTTATAGTTCCCTTAAGCCTCATACAGAGACTTATAAGCCAGGCAGACACTAGCCACCTTCTGTTGCCCATGTGTGAATTTATAACATATTGGAATGGCTGCAGCGGTAATTCTAGTGGAGTGAAAAAGCAATTGATGTAAAAGGATTCATAAATTAATGTCAGCTGTGTAAAATGTCGAAACCCAGTAACTACTCCTTCCTGCGTAACGTGGGAAATTAAATCGAAGTCACTCGTCCATTCCAGTGGTTATATCTGGATTTTTCGGGCCCCTTTGCCAAGATTCAAAATATAGTAATTATTTCATTTTTATCATTCTAGATCACTACTCCAGAATCGTTTTGTTTAAGCCCGTGAAGCATCCGCTTTCTTGTTACGGTAAACAATTGCAATCGAATCTTTTTCAAAACTATGTCGACTAAGGTGCACTGGTACTCAAATACGCTGCTAAATTATAGAAGTTTAATTTGGAACAGTAAATCATAAGGCCGATTTCTGAAATTAGGCAATTTATTAAGTTTAACCAAGAAAAAAGTTGCTCTAAACTAAAATTCTGGAGTTACCACACCCACCCGCGTTGCGAAAATGGTGAAAAATTTGACATTCATAGATGCCAAAAATACGGTTTTTCACCAATATCTCGATAACATAAAAATTTTAAGAAAGCCGGATTTGTTTTAGCCCTGCAGGCTAAATGAAAGAGGAGACAATTTCTAAACCTTAAGAATATGATCAATAATTTTTTTATTAAAACATTAAACTAATTTTGAAAATGACGATTTGTCTGAGATTTTAACCAAATATATAAATCAAATTGCACTCCAATGCTTCGGCGAATAATTCGTGCAATGCATTTATAAAATGTTTCAATTGAGTGTTACCGGTTGGCTCTATCCATCTCAAATGGCACCTATTTGCTTGATTAATTGAACTGAAATTGGAACAATAAATTAACAAAAATTCGAAAACTTGCCAACCTCCCATTTCTTTCTGCTTACTCGCAAATCCGAATCGCATTGGAAGTATCTTCTCCAACGATAACCGTTAAAGTTGCGTTTTTGATATGATCAGCACAATCAGTTGCTAAATTAATATTTTCCATCAAAATTCCAACGCCACCATTGATTACCAATTCTGAAAATAATTTCTCCCCTTGTTTAGGTTCATAAACCAAATAAGTATTGCTCATCATAATACTCACGTACGAACTCTTCCGAATTATTACGACAAACAAAATTCCACAGTGATTTAATATCGCTTTCTAATTCTCGGCCATATCCTGGTGTGATTTGTGAGCACTTTGTTGTATTAACCAAAAAATTTGGTAAACATTTTATTAACTCATAACCAGTGCTGCAGTATTTCACACCAAATTGACGTACCGCATTCTCATCTTCTGGATGTTCAAATAGGACCGATTGTACTTCTGTTTTAACATCTGGTCTATCAAATTGAGTTACGTTAATACATTCAAGTAAATTTTCCATTTCGATCTAAACGTAGAAAATGTAATTATAGTTTGTGTAAAATATACAAAATACGGGCTTACTTGTAATTCTTGGAGGCAGCCTGGATCTAGTTCAGCTACGGTGTTAGCATACGTTTCTTGGTTGACACAAGTAATTATAAAAATAATTGAAATTAAAACACTCTTCATTGTGATAAAGATATAATGACTGTTTCTTGTAAAACCAATAAAGCAACTCACTGCCGTTTGTTTTTTTTTAAATATTTTCAATTTACTTTGCGATAACCTTAAAGATGAGCACGACTTAATAATAACTATCGCCCTTATCAAATTTTGCTAACGAGTTGGGCATAATCTAAATATGTACATGGGATAAAATTTTAAAGCTAAACTAACAGTTGCTCTAGATTAAATTGTTGTGTTCAAAATCATCAAAAAATTAAACAACAAAATAATTAAAGAGTAGCAGTTACAGTTCACCAATTCAACTACGAAAACAATATTTTTTATCGTGTTCTTATGAAACCATTAAATTTATATTTTTCATAATATAGAGTTAGAATATGACTAACATAACTAACTTTGATTATGAATTAAAAATGAGAAACTGTATTTTTGGTATGAAATATTATTCAATATGGTCTCTTCAAAATTCAATACACTTTGTCTAACGGCTCTCCCATCAGTTTATCACATCGCAGAAATTTCTTTGTTCGACGAAAAACGCTTTCCACGTATGAATTGTTTTAGGTTTCGGAACAGGCACAAGTCACTGGTACGAAATCATTTCACACATTCACACTTGGATCTTCAATAACACTTAATTTCTCATTGATTTTTGATGTTGATGCAACTTTTGGACGTTTTTAACGAGTGAACTATTCTAGTACCCGTTAGCATAATAGCGGCATCGAACTCAGTTTCATTCTTTCCCTCAGCTCAGCCTTAAAGGTTCATTATTGGTATTGAGTATAATTTTTAAATTGTTATTACATCACTGGTTGCTTGATGACATAACACTATCAAACACAATTTGGCCGCAACACTTTGTGAAATTTGTATTGTTCGGATAATGTATCTTAATTTAACCTTATTTCCCGAAATTTATGTTTTCCTCACGTTCAACAATTTTCTTCACAACAAAATTGTATTCACGACAAAATATTAAGTTATTTAAATAATAACATTTGCTGGCTGATCAGACTTATATAATTCACGATCTTCAATTCACTTTTAGCAAACAATTTTTTCCACCACAATTAATTAAAAAAAAGTTTTGATTGGTTGTATAGTAATTAGCTTTATTTAATAAACGATATAAATATAATGGTACGTATTTGAAGACCAGCTATCTTCATCGAGATTTCTACAACAATGATTCTATCATTTTTCATTCTTGCATATTTTGGTTTTCCCTACGTCATATTTTTATGTTGTACTAAAAATGTGTTCGATAACTTAACGAACTCACACAATTGTGCTTACAACAATTCTTTGGTCAAAAGGTATAACAATTTATTTCAAAAAGTTGAATATTATATTCATTTTTCACTTATGCCGACTAAAGTTGCTACGGCTTGCGACCAGAGCCTTTGGCCACAAGGCATTTCCATTTAAATTAAATTTAGTGAGGTTAGAGGAGAAATAGAAAACGTTGAATATTAAAAAAGATAAAACAGTTTATATTTATATTTTTTCGTAATGGAAGACGACACCCTTCCTATTGATCAGTTCTGGCTGCTTTACATCAATTGCGTGCTTAAATCGTATTAGTTATTGGCAATAGGAGTGGAATCAATCGTTTGGCCAGCCTGGAGCAGCGTATTGGCGTCAATCCCGGCTCTTCTTCTTGTATTATGCTAATGGTTTAAAACTGTTTTTTTTTACAATTCGCTTTTGATCCTGAGATAGAATCTTCGAATTGTCCTAGAGAACCCGAAGGTGCTTAATCTACTCTGAGGAGTGGAGTGTTTCTTCAAACATTAATCTTCAATTTATCTTGAAAACATTAAGAAATGTGGGATGAAATAGTGATTGCTGGGGCTACATTAATAACCTGCACGAGGTCAAATAATCGCTTTTCTCATATCTATCAATTGATGAATGAATATTAAATCTTACAACATCGATAAATTCTTGAAAAATAATAAACTTCACAAAATGCCAAAGTGTGGCAAAATGTATCAAAGATTTTAAAGCGATGAACAGGCAGATTCATTTTTAAATACTGTTGGGCTGGGTGAAAAAGTTTTCATTAATTATACCCATCGCACACACTAAAAAATTATACATTTCCAATAAACTTACTCAAATTATATTTACATCATATATTGAACACAACAAACAATGCCTATTGAAATACCAACAAAATGAAAAACGCAAAAAACAAATTGTTTTCAATTTGAAATCAAAAAAGCCATTTAAAAAACAATTATTACAGATTTTCATCCAAATTGAATTGTCACAATACGTGTTGATTAACGCAAATAAAAAAAAATGTTTTAATTGAATTTTAAAATTTCAATCTGTTATCATATAATAAACCGAAAATAATTATTCTGCCTTCGCTTTCCTCATGTTACCCCATTTAAAGGTACAGTACAATTTATATTGTAATATCGATGTTTCTGCTCGTATCTGCGGTGTCTTTAAATAATTTCTAAATAAATAATAATTTCAGGGCCGTGCTTTCATTTTCGAAACTTTTTCTATCTATACGGCTTAAGGAAGTTTTCAGCAAGCTTTGATCAGCCACGAAATCAAAATGTTGTGAGTTGTGTGAGAGCGATGTGTGGGAGAGTAACCGAAAAAACATCAAAGTTATCCTGGATAATTAATTTTGTAAAAATTTCTGAATGACAATTTTCGTTTGATAATTTTAAAACGTTTTCAGCTAACAAAAGTACTGTATTGTTTTTGGAAGAAGATATGGCAGCCATATGAATCATAATTAAGGTATCGACTAGAGAACGAATACAAGCGTAAAATTTCGATCAGAAATAACCGAAGTGAAGTACTTAGCAAATAACAAAAAATGTAGTAGTGTGCGTAAATAAAATAGTATGCATTTAGGCGATTTTTGAATAGTCTAACTAACGATGGAAGTGATTACATTTTTTCAACAAAAATTAAAACTCCCAAAGTCAAATGATTTTTCTCGAATGCCCGTAGTATGCACTTGATGAAAAAATTATGAAATGGCCGGACCCTGGGGTCGGCCATATAAATAACAAGCAATTTTTGAATCAAATGTTGCACGATTTTCCGCCGACGAAATTTGTTCAACAAAAATCAAAAGTCCCAAAGTCAAATGGTTTTTCTCGAATGTCCATAGTATGCACTTGATGAAAAAATTATGAAATGGCCGGACTCTGGGGTCGGCCATATAAATAACAAGCAATATTTGCATCAAATGTTGTACGATTTTCCGCCGACGAAATTTGTTCAACAAAAATCAAAAGTCCCAAAGTCAAATGGTTTTTCTCGAATGTCCATAGTATGCACTTGATGAAAAAATTATGAAATGGCCGGACCCTGGGGTCGGCCATATAAATAACAAGCAATTTTTGCATCAAATGTTGTACGATTTTCCGCCGACGAAATTTGTTCAACAAAAATCAAAAGTCCCAAAGTCAAATGGTTTTTCTCGAATGTCCATAGTATGCACTTGATGAAAAAATTATGAAATGGCCGGACTCTGGGGTCGGCCATATAAATAACAAGCAATTTTTGAATCAAATGTTGTACGATTTTCCGCCGACGAAATTTGTTCAACAAAAATCAAAATTCCCAAAGTCAAATGGTTTTTCTCGAATGTCCATAGTATGCACTTGATGAAAAAATTATGAAATGGCCGGACCCTGGGGTCGGCCATATAAATAACAAGCAATATTTGCATCAAATGTTGTACGATTTTCCGCCGACGAAATTTGTTCAACAAAAATCAAAAGTCCCAAAGTCAAATGGTTTTTCTCGAATGTCCATAGTATGCACTTGATGAAAAAATTATGAAATGGCCGGACCCTGGGGTCGGCCATATAAATAACAAGCAATTTTAGCATCAAATGTTGTACGATTATCCGCCGACGAAATTTGTTGAACACCTAATTTTTGTTTAATGTCAATATTTCGCGTTAAATTCTTTAGTATTTTACCCATTCGTTGAATGATTATGAAGAATAAAAATTTTAAATTGTTAAAATTGAAACTCTTGATGTGCAACATACCTACAAACTTTACTGCTGTCGTAAGGAAAAAGTAATAAACGCCAAAAGTCGAAAATACTTTAGGGGCATATTTTTATTCTATGGATACAAATACCTATTTTTCTGTTTTTTTAACCCTTAGCGGCCATACTTTGCTCCCGTAACATAGCGGCAACTTCTTCTTATTCTTCCGCTGGCGCTACATCCCATGAAGGGATTTGGCCGCCTCAACGATGCTCCTCCAAATAATTCGATCCGCCAAGAGAGAATGGATGGATGAACGACGTTGAAAGGGACCTATACACACTCTGTCACCGTGTCTGGCATTCTCTGGTATTCTCGGGTATGTGGTCTCCCACGAGGTCCTACTTTCGTTGATGTTGGTCATTTTTTGGAACCGAGAATTCTTTTTATGATCTTACGCTCAGTTACAGCGATTTTCTGGATGTTTTGCGCTGTCAGTGTCCACGACTCGCAATCAAAGGTGATAACTGGTCTTATCAGCGCCTTGTAGATGTCCAATTTTATTTTGCGCGATATATAAGGAGACTTGAAAATTTTGATATTGGCGTAAAATGCTCGGTCGCCTGCTGCGATCCACGATGAAATGTCCACAGAAACGGAGTTTTGGTCAGTGATCAGTGATCCTAGGTATTTACCCTCATTCATCTTTTCATATTGAGTTTCTCCTGAAATGAAGTCCCCACGAGTCTGCCTTCTCGCGGTCACCATGTATTTGGTCTTCGCTTCAATGATCTGAAGGCCTATTTGTTGGGCTGTTAATTGAAATGGAAGGACTTCTTTTAGAGATATGATGGTGCGACCCAGAATGCAAATAATATTGTCAGCGTATGCTGCAGCGTATATAGCGGCCACACTGAGGTGATTTTTCACCCCAGTCAAAAAAATCAGTCTAGAAAGATAAATTTAAAATTGCTTGTTACCCCAGGGTCCGGCCATTTCATAATTTTTTCATCAAGTGCATACTATGGACATTCGAGAAAAATCATTTAACTTTGGGACTTTTGATTTTTGTTGAACAAATTTTGTCGACGGAAAATTGTACAACATTTGATGCAAATATTGCTTGTTATTTATATGGCCGACCCCAGGGCCCGGCCATTTCATAATTTTGTCATCAAGTGCATACTATGGAAATTCGAGAAAAACCATTTGACTTTGTGGACTTTTGATTTTTGTTGAACAAATTTCGTCGGCGGAAAATCGTACAACATTTGATGCAAATATTGCTTGTTATTTATATGGCCGACCCCAGGGCCCGGCCATTTCAAAATTTTTTCATCAAGTGCATACTATGGACATTCGAGAAAAACCATTTGACTTTGGGACTTTTGATTTTTGTTGAACAAATTTCGTCGGTGGAAAATCGTACAACATTTGATGCAAAAATTGCTTGTTATTTATATGGCCGACCCCAGGGTCCGGCCATTTCATAATTTTTTCATCAAGTGCATACTATGGACATTCGAGAAAAATCATTTGACTTTGGGACTTTTGATTTTTGTTGAACAAATTTCGTCGGCGGAAAATCGTACAACATTTGATGCAAATATTGCTTGTTATTTATATGGCCGACCACAGGGCCCGGCCATTTCAAAATTTTTTCATCAAGTGCATACTATGGATATTCGAGAAAAACCATTTCACTTTGGGACTTTTGATTTTTGTTGAACAAATTTCGTTGGCGGAAAATTGTACAACATTTGATGCAAATATTGCTTGTTATTTATATGGCCGACCCCAGGGTCCGGCCATTTCATAATTTTTTCATCAAGTGCATACTATGGACATTCGAGAAAAACCATTTGACTTTGGGACTTTTGATTTTTGTTGAACAAATTTCGTCGGTGGAAAATCGTACAACATTTGATGCAAAAATTGCTTGTTATTTATATGGCCGACCCCAGGGTCCGGCCATTTCATAATTTTTTCATCAAGTGCATACTATGGACATTCGAGAAAAATCATTTGACTTTAGGACTTTTGATTTTTGTTGAACAAATTTCGTCGGCGGAAAATCGTACAACATTTGATGCAAATATTGCTTGTTATTTATATGGCCGACCCCAGGGCCCGGCCATTTTAAATTTTTTTCATCAAGTGCATACTATGGATATTCGAGAAAAACCATTTCACTTTGGGACTTTTGATTTTTGTTGAACAAATTTCGTTGGCGGAAAATCGTACAACATTTGATGCAAAAATTGCTTGTTATTTATATGACCGACCCCAGGGTCCGGCCATTTCATAATTTTTTCATCAAGTGCATACTATGGACATTCGAGAAAAATCATTTGACTTTGGGACTTTTGATTTTTGTTGAACAAATTTCGTCGGCGGAAAATTGTACAACATTTGATGCAAATATTGCTTGTTATTTATATGGCCGACCCCAGGGTCCGGCCATTTCATAATTTTTTCATCAAGTGCATACTATGGACATTCGAGAAAAATCATTTGACTTTGGGACTTTTGATTTTTGTTGAACAAATTTCGTCGGCAGAAAATTGTACAACATTTGATGCAAATATTGCTTGTTATTTATATGGCCGACCCCAGGGTCCGGCCATTTCATAATTTTTCCATCAAGTGCATACTACGGACATTCCAAGAAAATCTTATTTGTTTCTTTTTTGAACAAAAATCGTCACTGAGTTGTATTAAAGTTATTGTGTAATGTTTTCTTTATCCACATTTAGGCGTATAATTTATATTACCACTACTTATAAATACGTATACGTATACGATAAATTTGTTATTTTTTTTTGTTAAGTTTTTCACAGGCATCAGAAATAAACAAAAATTTGTTATTGCAAGAACAAGCAAAATCAAAATATCAAATTTCAACTTTTCATAGTTGTTCAACTCAGAAAAATGTTTTGGTTTACTTTCAAGCAAGCTTTGATTTTTATTTAAATTTCGAAATTGTTCGGAATTTGTTTCATTTTGAATTTTTGTTAGTTTGTAGATATTACGTCTTTGCCAAGTTTTCGTTTAAAATAAAACGAATCGTGTTAAATTATTAAAAGTAGCTGATAATTACGGTAAGTAAACTACAATTGGTACAGAAATAAAACATACACATTTTATTATAAGTTTTTTATATTTTGCAAGAAGTTAATCTTTTCATGTTGTTTAAGTTTGTCCTGAATTAATTTCGCACAAAAATTAATTAATTTCTACATTTTTGCCATGGAATTAATTGTTAATAATCAATTTCGCCCCACAAAATGTTCACGGAATTAATTAGGTAGGTTCTCAGTTTATTCGCAGTTTGTTTAATTTTTTTGTAATTTGGTGCAAGAAAATCGCACTAAAGCCTAAATTAAAGATCGATTAATTTTACACACTAGAAACGTATAACAAAGTTGCATTTCTAATGCTCCATATCCTTATAAATTGCTTGCCTTAACTTTTAAAAAGGAGCAAGTGGATTTTTTGTAAAATTGACCAAGATTCAAACTCTAGTAAATAGGATTAATTTAGAGACTTTTTGGTCTAGAGGCATACCGTTTATGCGTTTTGTCGAGTTCAATAAAAATATATTTACCAATTCATTTTTTTACAACATTATTATTTATTGATATTTTGAAAATATTCAAAATAAATTTTGAAAAATTTTTTTTTTATGTTATATGTATATCTATTAGTGATTCGTTTGTCTCTAGCAGTTTTGTGAAAGATGTTTTTCAAAATAGTTTTGGGGTTTTATGAACTGACATGCCTTAAGTAGTAAGTAGTATGACTTAAGTTACTGGTTTTAGTAGTACAGATTTCAATTCTTTTAATTTTATGAGTTTAAAGAAAATGTGCGCAGACTATTTAATTTGCTTGCAATAAATAAAAGCAGGCTTTACTAAGGTTTCCAATGATAATCATAATATATTCTCTGATTTCTAAAGACTTGAGCAACCTTACCCTAATTTATGTCCTGAGTTGGTAAAGTTGCAGGTAAAAAAGGGGTATGCTGGTTGACACGATGGCAACTCTTTTGGTCATCTCTAAAACAAAATTTAAAAAAAATGTTCTTAATAAATAAGAATGTCGTTTTAGCCCTTACCTAAGAGATTTTTTTCCGGAAAATGGTGGCAGTCTGAAAAAAGGCATTTTCTTAATTTCTAATTTTTTAAAATAAAAATAATTTAAAAAAATAATAATTTTTATAAAAAAATGGGAGAGACGATAAAAAGTTATACATTGAAGGTTGGTACAAAATTTGAAGTAAAAATCGGTTAAAAAGAATTTGAGATATCACGTCAACCATCTTGAAAATAGTAGTTTTGAGAAGCTGCAGCGGCCGAAGTCCGAATTATTGGAATTTTAAAATTTTCTCTCGATGATATGTTCTTAAAGATCTAAACTTTTAATATATGCAAAAATAAATTTTCCGTTCCATTCGTTATTGGGTGTTACATTATTTTTCAATCTTGTTGTTATGACTTTTTACATTTTAAAGGTTTTAATATTTAAGATTTAATTTTAAATAATGGAATTATAAGAAATATTGATTGAATCCTTAGTATTCAAATAATTTTTTAACAATAAACTGTTATTTGATAAAACTATAAATAATCCTATGTTATTTTTTTATTTTTTCACTTTTAAACAAAATCTGACCTTCGGTTCTGTAGCACCTAAAATAATTATTGTACACTTATTTTTTTCGTTCGTGTCTGTAGTATTTTGGTAAAAAAATATCACGTTTTTCAAATTCTCCATTAAATTGGACATAATGACATAATGGACATGTTAAAATCCACATATTTTTGAAGTTTTTTTACTTTATAAGGAATTTTAATTTGTCTGACGTATATATAAAGGCTTTTAACTACAAATCCAACCTTTTAAAAACCAAATTCACCTTTTACGAAACAAAATTCATCTTTTTTCAGATTTAATTCAACGTTTCAATATCCAAATTCATCCTTTTCCAAAGCAAATTCAACCTTTGCCCGATCAATTTCATCCATTTACAACTCAAATTCAACTTTTTATGGATCAAATTCATCGGTTTTGTAAATCGTCTCTAAAAATGTGGTTTTTCAAGATAAGCTCAGAATTCTCTGTTATACACTGAAATCGTAATAATTTATGTTAAAATGCATTATGAAAAACATCAAAATCAGGTTTTATGGTTATGGTCATATACAGTGATGTAATACAAAACTTTTATTCTTTTAAGTAATTAAAAACATCTTATGTTTTTTGTAATCAACTTTTATTAATATATATGAATGTTATAAGAACAATACATGCCAATAAATTAATTTCGAAGGTGTTTTTAATTAATTAATGGAATACTATTTTTTGATGGTGTGTGAATAATAAATTACAACCCTGTATATTATTGTAATACCGGTTACTTACAGACAATTAGACAGTTATTTTTTTTTTTTTTGCTGATTAAAGCTTACCGTTACAAAATTATTTGTGAATATCGTGTGAGGCACATTTGGCAGTTCATTAGATTTTTATCGTTCAAAAGTGATATGTACACTTATTTAATTTTTTATATTGTTGAAAACTAAATTGGATAAACATGTGTAGTGAATCAAGGCTAGGAAATCCAGTTCCTTCATCTAATTCAGAACTATCGGAATCTTCTGTTTCAAGATCAAATAGCCCGGTTGTTGAACAAAATCACCATAGAGGGTACCGTCAACCGTCATATCTGCGAACCAGTGCAGATAAAAAGGGTATGTTAATAAAACTGAACGAAGATGGTAAAACTATTTTTGAATCAGCGGGGCTGGCGAGTATTAATTATAATACCGTTAAATCGATTATAAATTGTTATAATAAAAATGGTGGTGAAAATTTAGATAAAAAATACGGTGACCAAAGATGTGTTAAAATAAGTGCCACAATTGTAAATAAAATTGAGGAAATAGTGGAAGCAAATCCTGGAATAACATTAAAAACTATTAGAAATAAGATTAATGTAAGTGAAAATGTTTCGTTGAGTACAACTTTTATTAATAACGCTATAAAAAAATTACGGATCACGTTAAAATGTGCTACAATAGAAGTCGATCATTTGATGCGGCAGAAACTATTCAACAACGAAAGGTGTATGCACCGGATTTCTCACAACATGCCCCACAATCGAGCGAAACAATTATTTTCATCGGTGAATCGGGTTTTAATTATCACCTGCGATGGATAAAGGCACGTTCAAGAGTGAATACAGCGACTCGGGTAATCGTCCCAACAATCAGAGGGCGCAATGTTTCCCTAATTGCTGCCATTAATATTAATGGTGTCCTTTTCCTTAAAATTATCGCTAACTCTACAGTTAACTAAAATATATTTTCTGAATTTCTTCGTGAGTTAATAAATAAACTGGCAGAAGAGAAGATTTCAGAAGCTTGGTTGGTTTTAAACAACGCCAGAATTCACAAAACGGAAGAAGTACGTGATATTATACGTCTTTCAAGCCATAGACTAGTTTTAATTTCACTCTACTAGCCAATGCTCAACCCGATTGAGCAAGTTTTCTCCAAAACTTATAAGTTCAGTGCCCGAAACTTGCTGGCAGATCCAGGAAATCATTTAAACATATAAGATGCTATTAGACAATCATTGAGATGTATTACTGCTGCAGATTGTAATAATAACTATTACTAGACATGTCGATGAAACTACCAATGTCCGCGGCCGGACAACCATATATATATTATTTAAGTGCCTATCAAGTTTTTAATATGAATTTAAATTTTATTAATTTTTTTTTATATTATACAGTGGCATCTTGCGATCCACTTTTTCCACAGCCTATATCACAATTTTAAATATTTTATTTAACAAACTTAATGTTTTTATAATTAAAAGGCTTTCTTTAATTTTTTTGTGAATTTATTTTTATTTTCATAAACAACTAGTTTCAAGCAGATTCGCTCATCATCAGGTTATTTTTCAAAACTGACATTAGCAGTGTGATGGTTAGGCTAGAAGAGTTCGAAATATACAAACACAAAAATAATAACGACCTGCTTAACGACAAAATAAAGGGGAACAACCTGTATGATTATATAATTAGCATATAATTGTAAGTATGTACGTATATAGTAAAAAAAAATTTATAACTATGGGCCGCCGTGGTTTCCATGACAAAATTAAACAAAATTTAGGTGAACACCTTCTTGAAACCACACATTAACAAAAATTAAAATTAAAACACAAAAATTTTTAAAAAAAAAAAAAAGTTTTACATAAAAATTTTAAAATTTATTATTATATTATAAAAAAACAAACGTTTTCGATCACTTAGTGATCATCATCCATCAGGTTTTGTTACAAATGAAATCTCTAAATAATTTTTGATCAACTATACATTATACGTTATTTATAGATATAATTATAAAAATCAATATAAGCAAAAAAGAAAAAAATTTTAAACAAGAGATGTATGTCCAAACTAGGGGAAAATATTTAAAAAACAAAAATAAAAAATTTAAAACAGATCAATACAATTATATCTTATGTAATTGAGGTTCGAGATTTGCAAATCATGAGAAAAAAAAAACTGTCAAAATGATTAAAAAAAAAACAAATACAAAAACTAGAGAAATGTAAACAAAAATTATGTGATTGAAAAAAAGACAAAAAAAATTATTAAAATCTTTAAATTTAAACAAAAAATTCAGCTTTTATAATTAATTAAATTAAACAAATTCGAAGATATCGGACTGGCTTCATTGTTCATCAATAAATCCTCATATTTATTCATTAATATGGATTCGCAAACGTCTAACTTGTAATTTTCATTTACATTACGGATGATTTTGGAATTAATGACGTCGATTTCATGTTTGTAATTGTTGACCATATGATCCGCTACACTGGACTTGTGAATATCTCTGTTTTTAATAGCCAGAATATGTTCCTGTAGTCTTTTGTCGAAGCTTCTTGAGGTTTGTCCAATATATACGTCGTCACATTTGGTGCAAATTACTTTGTATATACCGGACTTAGACGATTTTGGCTGAAATGGTTTATAGATATAAAAATGTCCCACCAAAATCGTCTAAGTCCGGTATATACAAAGTAATTCATGTCTACGCATCAAAATCCCAAGATAGCATCAAGAAATCTGCAAGATCACTTAGACGAAATACAAAAATGGTTACCTAAATGGAGAATTAAGGTCAACGAGCGTAAATCGGCGCACATTACATTCACACTCCGCAAACTTACCTGCCCGCCTGTGTGACTAAACAATATCATTCTACCACAACACCAAAACGTCAAATATCTCGGCCTACATTTAGACAGAAGGCTTACATGGAAAAAGCATATCGAAACTAAACGTCAACAAATCAAGTTAAAGTGTATTAAAATGAACTGGTTAATAGGGAAACATTCCAACTTAATCATCCCAATGTTTTAGCCAGGAAAATTTTAAAAAGGCCCAGATTAGGATTCAAGTTAATATAGGATCATAGGAAAGATTCAAGAATAAAGCCTTAGGCAGTTAAAAAAAGAAAAAAAATTTTGAAGTTTTTTTTTTTTTCTCATGATTTGCAAATCTCGAAACTCAATTACATAAGATATAATTGTATTGATCTGTTTTAAATTTTTTATTTTTGTTTTTTAAATATTTTCCCCTAACAAAACCTGATGGATGATGATCACTAAGTGATCGAACACGTTTGTTTTTTTATAATATAATAATAAATTTTAAAATTTTTATGTAAAATTTTTTTTTTTTTTTTTTTAAATTTTTGTGTTTTAATTTTATTTTTTGTTAACCCATTTGATCCCACTGTACCTATACGGGTACAGAAAAATCACTAACTTTACGATGCCACTTCTGCGGTATTTTATGTGAAGTTTCGATTCGTATTTTACCGTTATATATGGTTTTGAGTGTGGTTATCATGTTTAAAAAAAAATCCATTTCGAGAAAGGATTTTGAGTGTTATAAAATATTTGAAGCACAAATATTGTACATAATTTGTTATTGGTGTGGGATCAAATGAGTTAATGTGTGGTTTCAAGGTGTTCACCTAAATTTTGTTTAATTTTTTACGTATACAGGGTGATTGGGTTTGGGATGCTGACCCGTCAAGGGGTGATTCCTTGGCTTATTCTGAGAAAAAAATCGTATGTGGAGGGGGGTTTGTAATTGTTACAATATTAACACTTCAACATCTCTTAATTAGATTGAGAATAATCGCTATACGTAAAAAAACAACGAGCGTGTTCACCCTCAACTCGCAAAAGATTTATGTGAAAACTTTTATGTATAAATATCTATTGAATTATTTCAAGCCATTTCGATGAGACCGAGAAACCCCTGCATAAAGACGGCTGATGTTCGCTCAGTGTATAAGCTAAGTTGCATTTTTGGTTCAAAAAGTCAATAAGTTATTCGATTTTGAATTTGGAGGACGAACCTTACTGACATTAATTGAGCATGAGCAAAGTACAGTTCTGTTAAGTTAATCACCTAAACCTGCCATCTACGCTTTAAAATATATCAATACTCATACACGGCAATCTTGTTCAAGAGTCCATAATAGTGAATGGTCACGGCAAACCAAATATGCATCGCTTTGTCATGGATCAATTTAAAATAAATTAACTAAAGCGGTTCTATTAGGGCGAAATGTTGACCGTAAATTCATAGCAATTATAAAGGCGGTAGGGCAAAACACTAATAACAAAGCGTACCGATTAAACAATTTTAAAATTATTATTTTATTATGCACAATGTAGGTTATATGCAGTTTTCACAGCTCGCTATTTCCATTTAATTTTTTCGAGTCACTTAAGGCATTGCCCCGCATGCAAAACGGAAAACCGGCATTTAAAACCGTTAAACTCAATTTTTGGCTAAGTTGCTTCACTTTGCAATATGAAAATTATTAACAAAGAGTTCTAATCTATAAATTCCACCTTATTCTAAGAAAATTTTATGAAAATTAATTTAATTTTATTCAAAATCCCCAATTTTATGTTTTGCCGGCCGTCAAGCAAAAATCCGTAAAATTGGAATTTTTGAATGAAATTAAATCAATTTTAATAAAAAATTTTACGAATAACGAATTATTTGATTTGACGGTTTGAAATGCCGGTTTTCCGTTTGTGCATTACACTACACAAGCATAATTTGTGGTCCTTTTGCTTGTAATTTTCATTTTCAAAAACACTTGCTGCTGCGGCCATATATAGAAAATATTTTTACAACCAAATAAATTAAAGTAGGCGGATTTTTTTAATTTTTTTTTGTATTCGGCTCACGATATTTGTAAAATGCCGGATGATATTGTATATTGCATATGTATGCGTAGATTTTGCGTTGATTTTACGTTTTATTTATTTATTGTTCTTGTCGATATATACACATACATGGAATATTTTTTGTTCGGCTTTTTTGTTTCCGTAACCCGAGTTCTATATATTTTTTTACTTACTCCTGCCGCTAAAGATGTTTTCACATCAAAAACTATGGTACGTGGGTACAAATACTGTATTGGGAGATTGTAGGGGAGGTCCTGAAGAATTAAAATGAAATAAAAAAAAAAAATTATGACGGTTTTTTCTGAGAAAAACTCAATTTTATAAAAAAAAAATATTTTTTTTTTACTTTAAAACATCATAGCTCTCAAACGGATACAGATGTAAGATAACCACCTTAATCTTAATAAGAGCCTATACAATTACCAGTCAAATAAGACTAACTTGGTTGCCCTCCGATAAGTATTTTGGAAGTTACAGTTTATATTTGAGTGTACTTTCTTTCTGAACCAAATTTTTTTAAACACCCTGTATCTCGAAGGATATCAAAAATGGACCCCCTCCACATACGATTTTTTTTCTCAGAATAAGCCAAGGAATCACCCCTTGACGGGTCAGCATCCCAAACCCAATCACCATATGTATATTGTATAAAACGTCGGAATTTGTATAATGTATTTTAAATGTAAGGTAGACGAAAAAGTAGTAGTCCAAATTTTTGATATACTTAATTAATGTCAGTTTTAAAAATAACCTGATGATGAGCGGATTTGCTTGAAACTAGTTGTTTATGAAAATAAAAATAAATTCACAAAAAATTAAAGAAAGCCTTATAATTGAATCGTTTATTCTTGAAAGGGCTCATGTCCACTTTTTCAAATTATTCAGGAAATAAAAAAAACTTTTGTGACATGAGACCTTTCTAGAAATAAATGATCTTTTTGTTGCAAGGTAGGTACCGTTTCATTAACCTTATGATAATTTCGTCTTGTCATAAAACGTATATACATACGTGTCTGTGATATAAAACCGTCATAATACTAATTTTGACAAAAAGTGGACATGAGCCCTTTCAAGGATAAACGATTCATTTATAAAAACATTTCATGAAATAATGAAATGAAAACATGAAATAAAACTTAATTGAAACATTATTGAAAAATTGTTGAATTAGATTTAAAAAAGATTGCATTTGAGTTGTAAATGGTTGAAATTGATTAGGCAAAAGGTGAATTTGCTTTGGAAAAGGATGAATTTTATTACGAAAAAGATGAATTAAATCTGAAAAAGATGAATTTGGTTTGTAAAACGTTGAATTTGATGTTAAACACCTACAGTGAGTCACAGTGAAAATGGTCCACCCTTAATAAAAAAAAAATTCGTGAAAAATTTCTCAAAAATCAAACAATACACAAAACAAAATATATTTGTATGAAAGCTTATTATATTTCTGTTAGAAAAAATGTTGTGAATTTAATAGCAATAGCAATTACTATTAAGAAATAAACAAAAAGATACAAAATTTAATCTCACAATGAAAATAGTCTTCTTTATTTTTTATGCTCTCCTCCACTTCAATGCAAATGCATTAGTTGGTTGTTGTTAAGTTTAGTTGTGCAAAATGAGACCTCACACGTCAATTGAGTTGGGAAAATTTGTTATTGCGCATTATAAAACTGGAAAAAGTCAGAGGGAAATCACGAAAATTGTAAGCAAAGCTCGCACAACAATTCAAGATATTATTGGCAGGTACGTCAGTGAGAAAAGAATTATTAATAAGCTAAAACTAAGCCCTAAAAAGCTGTTTTCTAATCGTGATGGACGTTGGATTGTGAACAAATTGAAGAATAACCCAACACTGGGCGCATCGAAACTTCGAAATATGGTGAAGCAACATCTAAAAATTAATTGCAATGCTGAAACGGTTCAAAGAGTCCTTCGCAAAAGTGTACATGGTAGAATTTCCAGGAAGAAGCCCTTCGTTAGTGAGAAAAATAAGTAGGTTAGGTTGGAGTTCACCCATAACTATCGAATGAAAGATTTTTCGTTCTGGAAACATGCCATATTTACGCGGATGAGAGAAAATTTAACGTTTTTGGGTCTGATGGCAGGATAAACGTTTGGCGAAAACCAAACCAAGAAATGAATCCACACTATTTGCGTCCCACAGTTAAATATGGTGTCGGTCATGTGATGGTTTGGGGTGCGTGATCGGCGGCTGGAGTTGGAAAACTTCATTTTATTGACGGCAACATGGACAAATACCAATATTTAAATATATTAAAACAAAATGTAAAACAGAGTGCTGATAAACTGGGTATTATAGACACTTTTCATTTCTATCAAGATATTGATCCCAAGAATACGGCTGGAATTGTACGAGAATTGCTGTTGTATAATTGTCCTAGAATAATCAAAACACCACCACTAATTGCCTGATTTAAATATCATTGAAAATTTATGACATAAATTGGAGTGTGAAATTAGGAAATATAATATATCCAACAAAAATGATTTAAAAAGGGTCTTATTGGAGGAATGGGATAAAATTAGCCAGAAAACTTGTGGACTCTATTCAAACCCGCTTAAAACTATTTATCAAGTAGAAAGGGTTTCCAACAAAATACTGAAGTAGTCTTAGGACTTTTTTGTTATACATTTTATAACTGTAAAGTAACATGGACAATTTTCATTGTGATATGATTTTTTAATTTATTTTCCTGAATGTGATATTTGTTGTTGTTACTGATATTGAATTAGTAAAATTTTTGTTTTATATAACTAAAATAAAATGAACTTTTAAAAATATTCATTTTTGTTTCTTATATTATTTGATTTTTTAGGAATTTTTCACCAAATTTTTTTTTATTAAGGATGGACCATTTTCACTGTGACTCACTGTATATTAACATATTTACATTCAGACAGAGAATATACATGAATTACAGCAGATTTTTAAAAAGTTATTAAGAACGTTTTTATAACGATTAAAGGAATTTATTTTTAATGTTCATGTATTCTAACTGACGTATCTCGGCCGCCATCTTGAATTTCCAAAAAGGTCGTCTAGCAAATAAAATTAGAAATGTCAGGCTTTAATTTGAGCTCAAAAAGATTTCTTTAAGTTTACTAAATTTTTGGGGAGAGCTAGGCATCCAGTTCTCCGTCAACTGACCCAATATGAGGAAAAAGTATGGTAACTCCTAAAAATCTTGCGGAGTTCAGTCAACAAAAAATGGGCAACGTTTATTCTTAGGTAATTTTCAACAAAGAATTTAATGGTGAGCTTGGTTTTGTCTTTGACCTTCATCTTCAACGTCATATTGAGGTTAAGTTCATTTTTTTACTGGGAAACTGCTGTTTTTGACATCGGATTCGAAAAGAGCGATCAACAAGGATATGTACATATGTTCATTAAAAAATAAAATATAAAGAGCCTTATTATCACTAGTTTAAAATAGGTTAGTAATTTGATTTAAATCTATTGTTTTTTAGAAAAGAAACCTTTCATAATTGTCTGACGGAAACGGTTTTCCAAAACCTTGTTTTGAAGTAAATTTTATATCGACAAAAGCTCTGCATCACCTTTCACTGTGGAAAAATTTAACAAGGGCTGTAAATGCTCCAATGCATTGTAACGACTGACATCGCGCGCGTAGTCGTTCCATGCACCCATAATTAATTAATGGTTTTGCACCCCTGACCTAGTGGTAAAGCACACACACAAAACGAACAAAAACAAGAAAAAAATTATTATTCAAAAGCGCGGGGGAAAGATGATGATAGGGGAAATCATACGGGTCGATGCTAAGCAAATATTTTTGGATGCACAAAAAATTTCTGAGTGGGTTGATTTTTGATTATTAAGTTGTAAAGATCCATTGGTGTTGTACCATTAAATGGAATCACAAGAAAAATAAATTCACTGTATTAAATATGTAGCTCTTAGTTTGCCGTTAAAGTTTTGCGGAATTACGATACGTATGTTGAGCAAAGTGGAGTGATTTTACGGAATTTTTTTTGTTAGAAAGAAAAAAAAATGTGTTAAAGATAAGCTTATGTGAAAGTTTTAAATACAAATAATATTATATTTGTAATTAAATTTGTAAAATCAGATAGTTTAAGTAATTATAATAAACAAATAAATTTTGTGTAAAACATTAAGTATAAAAAAAAAAACTAAAGAAACTTAAGTGAAAAAAAAAAATTATAAGAATTCAAAATGTGCCAAATTATATAACAAAAAAATTTAATTGTAAGACCAAAGACCAGGTGTTCGGTGTAAGTGCACGAATTTCCATATGTCTACACATATATGAATACAAGTCATACTATGAATTGATAGTGAAATAAAAAGTGTATCTGGTCGCTTAAACGAAAAAAAAAAAAAGCATAAGTTACGACCAGATGTTCAGCGTTACTGCACGGGTTGCATCGTGCTATAAATATTAAACTTAATATGTAATACCATAATAATAAATAGTTAATTCAGTAAGTGAAAAAAAAAAAAAAAAAAAAACTGAACGATAGTGCATTAATAAAAATAAAATATTCACATAAATAACAATAAGAATAAAATAAAAAAATTTGTGCCAATGGAAGTAAATGTATGACAAGATGGTGACCATATCGGCCAATTGAAAATAATAAGGTTTTTTTTTACTGTATCTTATATTATATTCAATATTTACTTTATTATATTAATTTATTATTAGCTAAAAGTTTTCTTAAAATAGAATATTTCCTGAAATTTATTTATAAATTTTGATTGTTGTTTTTTTAATCAAATATTTGATTTGATTTTTTTTATAATAATGAACTTAAGTATAACCGTGACGTCATAGGTTTAGGGTATTGTATTAGGTAGAATAAGTAAATTATGTAGTTTGAAATTTTCACATACAAATTTATATTTTTATTAATTTTTTTTTACTTTATCATTAAAGTTGTGAAATTTCATAAGTGACATATATTTTTTATTTATTTAATTTGCATCAATTCCGCTTTTCTCGTGAGTTTCGCAATCGTGTTTTGTTTTCGTATTTTTTAGAATGAGAAGCTAAGAGCTTTAATATAGGAGGATGAGGTGGGTGGTGTAATCACAGTCTGAAAATGGTGAGTTGGTCCTCGCTTTGAATCCCATTGCTTCCCTTTTAATCCTTTTTTGTTCATTCCTTGCGGTCTAACAAGGTTCACGCATGCTCTGGAAAACCCCACCCCGATACCCTGAGCTTTAGCCGGCCATAGATGACCGCTCCAGAGCCTCTGCGTGAATAATTTTCTGATAACAGCCGATAGTCCGCTACCGGTTCTGTTACAGCATCTTTAAAGGTATTTATGCCGATATGATCTTGATTTTCTTTATTTCTCCTTCTTCGTGAAGATCATCACCACTGTCGTCATTACTCATTAGTCAGTACTATCATCAAATAAATTGAAATTTTCGTTTTAAGAAAAGTAAATCTTATTTATTTTTTGTATGAAAATTTCGATTTAGGTTATTTCAGTAATGCGTCATGATATCTCGTGTCACCCATGATTTTCTATTGGATTTCCATTCTACTGGAAGATTTTCCAACTTCAAACCTTTGAAACACCTTGACTTTGACGGCTTTGCGATCACCAAAGGGTTTATTTGTTCTCCGGTTAAACTAGCACATAACAAAAGTGTGACTCGTTCTTTTGATGCCTTGCCACCTTGGCAAGGTTGTCATTTCAATGCCATAGTTTTGTTCGGCGTTGCTTTGAAAAACAACGTGGTTTCATCGATATTGTAAATGCATTTTTCGTCGTATTTTTCAATTAAACTAGCCAGCCTCGATTTCCAATGGTTTGTATCAGTTTGATCAACGTTTGCTTGCACCTTCCCCCTCTGTGTGCCTATAAACGATATTATGGCGCTCTTTAAACCTCTGAAGCCAACCATTCGAAGCATGGAAGTTTGTAATTGTAAATTTGATGTTCGCACACGACAAAACCCGCGAAATATAGCCTCATCAATATTTTTTGATGGAAATGATTCAATCTTTCTCTTTAAATTTTTATTAATATTCAATTTCCACTGTTTGGTAATGTCATCAGATTTAATTAAAATGGTTAAAATCTGACTCTTACGACATTGAATCTTTCAGCCAGTTGATGCACACTTAATTTTTGTGTTTTATTCACTTCAAAAACTTTATATTCTTTTAAAGTTAAGTAACGTCTTTCCGTGAATATGATGCACTCATGATTCTAAAAATATTCTGCAGTAAAATCTCAATTTTAATGGACATAATTCAGATTTAAGCGACAATTTTTTTTTTATATTTTATTTATGATTTTTTAGAATATCTGGGTAAGTCAAGATAACTTTATGTTGCTTTCGGTTCAAAAACAGAATGATTTTCTGGAATATGGCAAATTAGAAAAGAATTTAGCTATTTCTTATCCACATATGATTAAATTCGACATTATATTCCAGAACTTCATCGAAAAATCATTTGAGAATCCCATTTCTATCGTACACGCTGAATTTCTACCAAAATCGGATAAAAAATGGCTAAGTTCCTTTCTAATACGCCATATTCTAGAACTTCCTCTAAAAATCATTTAAGATCTCATTTCCATTAAGTGTTGTTTGGTTACTACCGTCTTCTCTCAAAAAAGGACCGAACTTGTTGGTTGGTTTTGGAATGTCCCTCAAATCACTATAATGTTCCTGTTATAGCTTTGCTGCTTTTTGTCATTGTTATTGTAATTCATTTGAAATATGGTTCTAACTATCTGTCTCGAAAAAAAATCGTAATGGCGTAATTTTTTCCATCACTTCCTTCTAGTAGATGCGCTTGTCGCAATATTATGTCTTATTGATTCATATAGTTATACTGTATATCTGCTATAATCCGAAACAAAATTCCATGAAATGGATTTTATTTTTTGGGCCAAGAAAGACGTTTTCGTAAACCGAACGAATATTTCAATAGTTTTTGTTTTTCTTTATAGATAGTGACATCTGTATACAAACCTGACTATTTAAATTTGCTTTAATAACATAAGTTTATTAATTTGTAAATTTGAATTGCTAACATATACGGCAAGCTATTCGTTTTGCCTTAAAGTGGTCTGTTGAATTTTTGAAATTCGCAAGGTGTATTACCCGTGGAAAAATATTTCTTCAAAAACTGTTCTATTACCTCGGCGAACAGTTCACCCAAATTTGTTTTACCCAAAAGTTAACCCAATGGGCTTATTACTAAACCTTATCTTTGTTCATTTCAGTCAAAACTATCAAGATTTCTTAAAATTGTAGGGTTAACAAAATTACAAAAATTTTAACTGGAAGGACTGAAGGATGGAACGGCGAATCCAACAGTCTGGAAAGTGAAAAAATCATAATAATAGTGATTGAGTACTGTAGACTCTCTCTTGTTATGAATACGTAATTGTAATAATCTCACATACAAAATTGACTAAACCAATTATATGGTCTATAACTATCAAAGCTAATGTTTGTTTTATTTTATAGTAGTAAAATTACTAAAACAAAATTAATTATAATCCGTTCACCATATATGAGATCAAATAAAATAAACATGAAAATCATGAAAAGCTTATACATACTTAGGTATATATGCACAAAACTGTAACTCTCAGCCAACCAGCTATTACTATCTATAAACAAAAAAAAACACTTTAATTACTTTAACTATACTCATACTACGGTAATAAAATTCATGAAACATACGACTATGCCAGAAGTTGTTCTGTATGTAGATAGACACAAACAAAATATGTGTTGATAACATGCAGCAGCAGTAGCATAGTATAAAACAACAATTATATACATAATGCATAGTTCTGTGGTCGAACATAACCTGGTTGGTTGCAAAAATTGTTTTATTACAAAGTACACAGCATCTCATGTAATACATCATAATTTAAATTTTATAAACTCTTTTCCATGAAAATTGCAAATAATAAAACAAAATGGATTTATGCAAAATACCTAACTTATGTTTGGGTACCCTATGTACGAGTATGTATAAAATTCAGAATATTTACTACATATTTACGTTATGGTATGTGCGATTTTATTATTATTATTACTAGCAAAAGGGAAATAAAATAAACCGAAATGAAATGGGCTGTAATTATTACTACTGAGTTTGATACACAGCATGAAGCTAAATATTTTATAATAAAAAGTTGTTAGCAAGAAAAACACTAAAGCACTTTTTTGACTTTTTACGGTTATTTCAAATGATATTTTCAGGATTACTAGTTTTATGATAAACGTAATTCTAATTTATCAGAATGATTATATATAGAGAGACTAATTTCGATGTGTTACCATTATTTAAGAGATCAGTCTGATATCGCAAGAGATACACAACCAAAATTAATAAATAAAGAAAATAATTTAACTTTCGAGGTTCAATTTTTTGTTTTTTTCAGGAATTGATCTAGACAAATTCTATGATTTAACGTGGTTACGATAAGCACGATAAGTTTGGTGGCACGAGTTACAGTTAGTTATATTTATTTTTAAATTGATTTACTTCGGCCTAAAAAAACCTAAGTATTGAAATCCTGGCAAAAATGACGATTAATTTGGTTGGTCCAAAGTCACTTTTCTCGATGTTTTGAAAGCCGGTCGCTGAGCCTGAAAAAATAAAAAAAAATGTCCGTCCATCTGTCTGGATGTCTGTAACCATGGTATCTCGAGAACGGCTTCTCCGATTTGGAATTTTTTTCGTCAGTCTGTTTCTATGGTCAAGGCGGAGATTTGAAAAGCTTTTGGAGACTGTACGTCAAGAGTGTGGGGTACCTGCCATACGAATTGACCCAAAACTCCTGATTATATTAATATTTACGAATTTTTTATATATGCTGGTTTGATTATTGAATTGGCCATTCCATTTGGAGTTTATTTGAAGGTTAAGTTAGGGGCCAATTTACGGGTTGAGTTGGGGTTCTAGTTGGGGACTAGGATGTAGTGAGCACATTATTTTGTATATATGCTGGTTTGCGGTTGAGTTGAGAGTTGAGTTGAGTTCCGTTTGCGGGTAGAATTACGGGTGAGTTGTGGTTGGATTAGGGTTTAGTGACCAATTAAACTGAGGATTTGTGATTTTTCTAATACAAATTTTATTGGAATTCAGTATTTCCAGTGGAAATGGGATTCTCAAATTATTTTTGGATGTAGTTCTGGAATATGGCCTAGTGATGGAATTCCAATATCTCTTCACCAATTTGGAGGAAATTCGACAAATGGGTTGGAAACTGCATTCTTAAATGACTTTAAAATAAAATTCTGGAATCTGGACAATTAGGATATACCTTAGCTATTTTTAACGGATTATGATAAATTTTGACGTTTCCAACTAGGGGTTGTGAGAAATATGTCAATATGGCTTTATAGTGGTACGAATCTTGCCAATGGCATTTCAATTTTCTCTAAAGGCGACTTTGTATGGCGGATCACTTTCGATCTTTGACAATGAAGGCATGTCTTTGCCCAAGTTGCTGAGTCGGTATTCATTTTCGGCCAAAAGAATTTTGACGCAATTAACTTGCGTGTGGCACGAACACCACTGTGAGACAAATTGTGTAAATTGTCAAAAACTTCTCGCCTCATTTTTAATGGAATGTATGGGCGCTTCACGTTTGTAGAAATTTCGCACCACACTTTTAACCCGGCTTCACTTTCGCACTGTCGTAATTGAAAGTTTGTGTTAGTTTGATGGTCAATTAAGATACGGAGTTCTTTGTCTTCTTCTTGTAGCTGTATAAGACGTTCAACGTCCAAACCAGTAATCAATATTTCGAAACAATCAGTTACTGTAGGTCTGGAGAGATAGTCGGCAACCAGATTGTCGCGCCCTGATATGTGGCGAATGTCCGTAGTAAATTGTGCTATGAATTCCAAATGACGGATTTGTCGTGGACTGCGCTCCGTTTTTGAAGCAATCGCAAATATAAGCGGTTTATGGTCTGTAAAGATAAAGAATTCTCTTCCTTCTACCATAGCCCTAAATCGTTTTATCGATAGATATATTGCTAATAACTCGCGATCGAAAGCAGAATATCGCGTTTCAGCCGGCTGCAGTTTCTTAGAAAAGAAACTTAAAGGTTCCCATATTTTTTTGGTTCCATTATATTGATGCAAAACTGCACCAACAGCTATTTCTGAACTGTCTGTCGTAATGTTTAAGAACGCGTTATCAATCGGATGTGCTAGGAGTGTAGTTGACGCCAATGCATTCTTAGCTTCTATGAAAGATTTGTTGCATTTTTCTGTCCATATAAAATCTCTTGATGTGTTTCTCAATTTGTTACTGTTTTTTATATGGTCATAAATTGGTATTAGAATCTCAGCAATATGAGGTATAAAGCGATGATATAGTTAATCATTCCTAAAAACTTTTCCGCTTGTTTAATAGACCCTGGAGTATCCAATGCTAAAATTGCTTTTACGCGATCTACTGATGGACCAATACCATCTGAATTCACCGTATGAGCTAGAAAATTCATATACTTCACACCAAATTCACATTTTGATGCTTTAATTTTCAAATCAAATTCGGTAAAACGATGAAACAATGCGCGTAAGTGTATGTTCTTCAACACTTCGACTTGCGATTGAAATATCGTCTATATATGCATAAGCAAATTCGAAACCTTTAATAACCTCGTTAATAAACCTTTGAAAGGTCTGGGCTGCGTTTCTTAGCCCGAAAGGCATCCGTACTGATTCATAAAGACCAAAAGATAATCGCGGTCTTGTAAATATCTTCAACAGCCACTGGAATGTGATGGTAGGCCCGAACAATGTCAATTTTAGAAAATATCGTACATCCGTGAAGATGTCCACTAAAATCGTGAATGTGTGGGACTGGGTATCGATCTGGAATCGTACAGGCATTTAAATGCCTGTAATCCCCACAAGGCCTCCAATCATTACTTTCCTTTTTCTTTACAAGATGCAACGGCGATGAAACACTCGAGGAAGATGACCGAATTATACCAAGTTTCAGCATATAGTCAAATTCTCCTTTTGCAATTTTAAGCTTTTCGTTATTCAAACGACGTGGTCGATTCGCTGGTAGATTACCAGTGGTGCGAATTACATGAACAATATTATGTTTGACTTCTTTTGAAAAATCAGGCTGGGTTGTAAGTGCGGGAAATTCAGCTAGCAAATGAAAAAAATCGTTGTCAACACTGTAATGCTTCGGCGTTGGAGTATCCACAATAGCTTCTATCCCATACATTTGATAACCACTTTTACCATCAATCAAAACTTTATTCTTTAAGTCGACAATCAAATTAAACTTTACTAAAAAATCTGCTCCAATTATAGGACGATTAATTGATGCAACTACAAAAGGATGAGTGAAAATACGCTTAAGACCCACATCAACCAGTAAAAGTTGTGTGCCATAGGTATTTATAGGTTCCGTTAGCTGCTGAAAGACAATAATCTGAAGATACTTGACGTTTCTGGGATTTATTTATAGGAACAACTGAAACATCAGCTCCGGTATCCACAAGAAACACAAGTTTTGTACATTTACATTTAACAAATAAACGACGACTAGACACTAAACCATTGTTTGTCGTCATAACAGATGGCATGATTAATTTTTTTTATGCTCTGTAGGCTGTTCGAAACTACAAGGTTTTAAACAGTTTCGAGCTTTAGTGCCATATTTATGATGATAATAGCACATAGGATATCTTGCTACCTGACTTTTACTGCGAGTGAGTCTACGCCGTTGATCACGAGATCTCAATCGATTTTGATGAAAATTATTTGGAAATCTGTTATGATCGTTTGCATTAAATCTTGAAGATCTGTTAACAATACTGGACAGTTGATTTAATTGTTCACTCATTTGATTAATTTTAGCTTCAAGTGATGTGTCCGTCTTTACTTTAATTGCCGAGACTGTAGATGGTAAACAAAGTTCATGTATTTTGTCTGCTATAACTAACATTTGATTAATGTCCGTATCATCTGGTGCTGAACCTATGACAATTGACTTTGTAGTTGTTGGTAAACCATTAAGCCAAATTCGTTTAATAAACGGTCTTGTAATCGCTTGTGTTGTACCTGCGATTGTTTCAAGTTTTCTGAAATATTGCGACGGGCTGTCGTTGCCTATGGCTACTCCGCCTAACAATGTCGATATTCGTTTGTGTTCGCTTTCGGTGTATCGAGATAAAATGGTTTCTTTAATTTTGTTATATTTCTCATCCTGTGGTGGATGATTAATCAAGTCTGTAATTGTCATTAAAATGTCTTCCGGTAATGAAGTTAACACATGGTGATATTTTAGCTCATCAGACTTTATATTGTTGATAACAAAAGTGGATTCAACCAAAGAAAACCAAGTCGTCGGACTTGAGTGGCAAAACGATGGCATTTTAATGCGCGAAATTGCATTTGCATTATTATCTTCAACCTTAATTGCATCATCTCCGTTAACCATTTTACTTTACTTAGCGAAATAAAAGCGGCCACTGGCTGACGAATTAAAACTACTAACGGTGGTTTAGAGTCTCGAAATTTACAGTATCATTTTAGAATCACCTTTCCATCGCAAATTTTGAGTTTCATCATAATCGAATAAGGGATAGCCAAATTCTATCCTATTTGGCCATATTCCAGAATTTCATTCAAAAATCATTTTAGAATCTGATTTCCACGGACATGCCAAATTTCATAATAATTGGTTGGGACTACACTTGGCCATATTAAGTTTATCCAAAAATCATTTTAGGATCCCATTTCTATTGCGGATGTAAATTTCACTAAAATCCGTTATGAAATAGATAAGCTTTATCCTAATTGGCCATTATAAAACCTGTATACATAAGTGCAAGATATTTAAAGAAACCAAACTTTACACAAATATTGTTTTTTGAGGTTAATCTAACCTCCGTAATTCACAAATCGTTCTATTATTATTATTTAAAAGTATCAATTTTCATGCTTTGTTTGATAATGAACAAAGGTCAAAATGGAGTAATAATTTACTTTGTACATTTTATAATAATTTTTGAAGAAACTGATTTAAAGGAATCACATGGAGATTTTATTATTGTTATTTTGAATAATAGATAGGCGAATTTCCTTCTCAGTTGTATTACAAATTAGCTCAATATGAAGATTCGAAATTTTCAGACCCCTCGATTTTTATGAGATATAAGGGATTGGTTGAACTAGTTCTTTCGAGGTATAAATTGCACTCAGAGCAGTGAAGCGATTTTTTTAACCGAAAGAAAGGTAGCATCATCTTCCGTAAGAAGTTTATCATTATCAGTCAAACCTGTATTTGGTTGAAGCAAGAGGGATCCATCAGTTGTCAAATTTATAGCAGTTAATGGGTTACATATTATCAACTCCTCTAGCTGTAAAAAATTACCTAATCCTGAGTCTGAAATCTGGGTATGAACCAGTAGTCTCTTATAAGCTGCAGAAAACTGTCGTACAGTAGAATTATTATTTGAACCTAACCTAGACCTAATACTAGCAAAGAAAAGCTCAAGGTGGTCTTGATTCAGTTTATAAAATGGGATAAACTGAATTCTTATAGAAAAATTAAAAATAAACTTATACTTATAACTTGATTTGTATGGGACCTAAATTATTTACAGCATAATTAACAAATGTTTCTATTTGTTCTATATTTGCTTCACAAAGTGGTTGTTTTAATCCTCTCTGAGCCATTCTTTGGTAATTTAAAATATCAAATATATACCGATCTGATAAAATAGAAGAACATCTGAAACAGAATTGCTTATAGAGCTTGTGTTGCATGTCATACGTTCATTTTTTGATTTTTAAAGTAAACGTGGGCTAACCGCAACTGATTCCCCAAATGTTAGCTGTTCGTGGTCGTCCATTAAAAGGCCTTACTTCGTGAATGTATTTCGAATCATTTTTAACATATGACAAGGATCGGGTAATATAACTAACTGTTTGTTGACATATTCTACTTTGAATGTGAATTTTTCTGTGTATTTAGCAACATTTGCTTTACACCCTAAAAGATTTCCTATAGACATATTAACTTGGCAACCATCAAAAGTAACACCGATTATTTTAGGCCCCGTAGCAAAAAGGTTGTGAAGACATAAACGCAATAAATTATTTTTTTGTTCACTATTTATAGAAGCAATTGTGAAATACCCTAATGGTAATTTTCATCTTTTGTTAATTCCGACCGCCATAAAGCCATAAATACTAGAATCTGAGTTATAGCTAACTCATCCTACGGAACTATTTCCGTCCCATTATAATTGACTCCGAATATAAATTTCATCAAATACAATATTACAAAAAGATAATTGATTATTTTCCCGCTCGTTATTAACAAGCAGTCATAATGGGTAAAAAGATTTCTCGGTAAATCTAGGTTTTTCGTGCCACTTTCCTATAGTTTTCGGATGAGGCAATAAATAACTAAATATTTTACGAACAAAATCGTAACCGGTGTCCTTATTTCAATGGGATATTTCTTTTTCTGCTGAACTGCTTTCTTCAAGATGGCGAATTTTGAATAAGTCGTGTTTTTTATCGCTCCGCTTATTAAATTGTATAATGGATTATAATTAATTTCTTTAAATTGTGCACATTTAATCTCATATTGATATAGTGAATTATATAAGTTATCTTATTAAATAAGCCGTATATTATCAAGTTGGTGTTTAAAATATGTGAATTAATAAAAACTGTAGGTACATCAGATAATATTACGTTCATATTGACACTATAGATGCTGCATAATATTTTGTGAATTTTTGTTTAGTAGTATTGCTTTACAAGTGCTTTATAATATAATGTAATATCGAATATTAACTAATAAAGGTCAAAATGGATACTGATTCGTCGCTGCAAAATGTTTCCATCATTATTGAAAATTTCAAAAAAGAAATAGTGGGTCTGGAAATGGGAGTAACTAAAGTGAAAACGAACTTGGATTCCTGTCTCTGTTCTACTAAGACAGAAATTAAATCGGAAATTGACAAGGTGATTGAGAATTTGAAAGCGTTTGCAGCTAAGATGGCCCATTATGACGCTAAATTTGATTTTTTTTTTTTTTTTTTTTTTTTTTATGGCTGGTTTTTAGTTTATTTTATATCAGAACATGCACCGACGAAAACTAATAATTGAATAAACCACAAAACAAAACAAGATATGTAATATAAAATAAAATTATAAAATTTTAGCATTAGCAAATGTCCTTGTATAGTTTTAAGATGTAAATTTCTTAAGTAACAAAACAGGTTTAGTTGGTTAAGATCATTTTAAAAAAAATCGCCAGTTGGACGGACATTTGGCATTCAAAAATTATTATCTTGGGGGATTGAATATAATTTTTTTGTTTAATCCTTATTTTTAATCAAATCAAATATTTAATTAAAAATAAAAAGCAAAAAAAAACGGAACAAAAATAAAATTATAAAATACGAATATCGGTAAAAGTCGTCTTGCTATTCTAACTTCCTAACAGCTCTTCTCGTAAATACCATCGATGATCTTGATAATCACGACGTCGGTAAAATGTTACAGCTGATAAAATAACCAAAATCACAAGAATGACTAGTGCGCCGCATAAAATAAGCGCCAGTGCTGGTTGAAGATTTGCCTCTTCGTATGTCATCGACAACATCGATAATTTACATTCACTGTGCCAATCTTCGGGCAAAATATTTCTGTATAATTTAAACATGTCGCTTAATTTACACATAGTGCCACAATTTGGAATCGTCAACAGTCTTGCTTCTGTTGTGTTTTTATAGTAGATTTGTACAAATGGCACCTTATTGATCATATGCAATTCCAACAAGATGGTCGCTGTATACGGGGGACTATGTTGCTGGAATACTCGTAGGGTATTCAAGAAATTGGCAATTGTCGTATCATGGCCACTGTAGATCCATATTGATTGTGTTGGTTTGGATTGGGCTTGCGATTTTTTCTCGAAACGTGTTAAAATTTCTTTCAGCAAAGGACCCGATTTCAAAAGGGCTAATTCTGGTGTGTAAGTATTGGTGGCAAATGATCTCGCTGAGACCCATGAAAGCTTATTTGGATACACGGATTTTGTCCATTCTGGAAGCGATTTATTATTCGTATACTCTATATGTAAACAACTATATATATTTTGAACAGTTTCCAGTGTATTCACTTCCATCCCGGTATTCTCGCTCAAATATTTATATAATCCACTCAAATTTCTATTAGCGTTCGATCAACGTCGGTCGATTGAATGTGTATATCTTCTTTGGAATATGTTTCATGTAGTAGATTTTTGTAGCGATTACGTAACCATTGTCCCAGTTCGTAGTGTTGTTCTTTACCTCTATTTGTCAATTGCCCCCATCCAGCTGTCCAGTATTTTGGATCACCCCACGGGTCCTTTGGATACGGACTTATTGGAGTACGGTCACCGTGCCGGAATATCACGTGAACAAAAATCAATCCATCTGCTGCAGTACTTTCACTTCGTTTATGTTTACCAATTGAACTAGGATTGTGTGTACTTTGAGCACAGTGTATAAAATTTGTGCTTAAAACAATAAGGAGCAACCAGAGCAAAGAAATTTTGATTTTGTCAGAAATAATAAACATCTTCATGTATTTTCACAACACAACCACACACAACTATTCGAGCGACACCACTACTCTCCAAATATGGTGATTATAGGAATTCCCTTAATTGCCAATGAACCGATAGAAAATATTTTTACTAAAATTTCGAATGCAGTAAATTTTGATAGTGGCATTAATGCGATGGATACCATTTACTGGATGAAATCGCCTAAATTATTACGTGGTGACGTTATCTCCAAAAGACAAATCCCAATATTGGTTCGGTTTGTCACGCAGCGGTTAAAAATGACGTTCTTCAAAAAGTACTAGACCTATAAAAATCTATCGTTACGTAATATTAGGCTAGATATGAATACACGGATATATTGTATCCATTATTTAACAAAGAACAATTATTCAATTTTGCAAGCGGCATTCAAGGTCAAACGAACGGAAAATATACTAACCAATGTTCTCACAAAAGGCGGTTTAGTGCATGTATCCTACAGTAACAATAGCAAAGTTGTTATACCAAAAAGCATGGATGATTTTCAACGTATTACATACCAAAAAACATGGATGATTTTCAACGTTAATGCAGACGATAAACAACCCAATTTACATGTCACTCAACATGTTGATAATACAACATTGATTCGAACTACTAGTAAAGCAGATGATAGATTCATCTACACGTAATCCACAACATGGTGAGTGTACCAATCATAAATGATAATTTACCTGCGCCAACTACAAAGATGATGGGTGATAGTTGTACCAATAATTTGAGCTCCATTGACTTGAGGAATATAGTTTTCCAATCGTCTCTACCTGACAAAGATAATTTACTTAACTAGCGGCAAACTTTGATGAACTTTAGTTAATTGTAAAAAATGTTCCTCTGCATGTGATTGCTATTTCTGAGTCATGGCTGAAGTCCAAACATTCTAACCTACATTTTCAGTTGGACTGCACTTTACAATATTCCGTAAAGACCGCGAGGGTCGGCGTGGTGGTGGAGTTGCAATTTATGTTAAAAAGCTGTTGAGCTCTAAAATAATTTATTCCAATGCAAGTAATGCTCCATTTGACATCTTGTTTATAGAAATAGCTAATCATAATAATAAAAAACTTGCTATTGGTGTGATTTACAATCCTATCCATCCAATTCAACCAGAACAAATTAATGAACTAGAAATCATTTTAGGAAGTATTATGGGTAAGTACAGTGAAATTATCGTGGTTGGGAATTTCAATGTTGATGTTTTTGTTTCGACACCGTCGGCTACTAAACTAAAATCACTGATGTCATCCTTTGGCTTTAACTTAATCTCTAGGGAGCCTACCAACTTTACAGGCAATTCCGCCACCTTAATCGATTTAGCGTTTGCCAATCAACTTAGTAACTTCAAAACCTTTACCCAAATTTCAACGCCTGGTATTGCTACTACCCGTGATATGATCTACGGTTCATATGCGTTTCTTGTTTATGGTACCAACAATACTAAACAATACGGTTACGTGAGAGATTTGAGAAATGTTGATAGTGAGTCATTAATCAAAGCTGCTAAGTCGTTGTGCTGGTACATTACTATACGTGAATGGGCTTTTTGAAGCGTGCGTACCACTCAAAAAGATTGTAGTTACACGCAAAGAATGTAAGATGACCTACAGCTATGATATTCTCAAGTTCCGCAATATTCGTGATTTTTACATGAGAATTGGAAGTTGCATCAAACGGAATCTAGTCGACTAGAGCATATAAGAGCAAGAAACAAAGTTAATAGTAATGGTAAATTCAATAGCCAGGTCCCTAGTAAATTGTTCTGGAAAAATTATAAGACTTACATAAATTAGCTATGGAACAGAAATGCGAAATCAATTCCTGTGAGTTTAATGCGCATTTCGGTTCGGTTTTCGTCGATGGTGATGAAAATTTTAGTCTTAATACATTGCAATACAGTACGGATCATAACAGTTTTTATTTTCGTAATGTTTCTGAAGAGGAAATTCTCATCCAATTGAGCAGTATAAAATCATTTGCTGTTGGAGCTGATGGCATAGCGCTACGGTTCATTAAGCTAATACTTCCGATCTTACTGCCTCACATAACGTATACTTAGTAAATTCTGGTTTGACTAATTGACTTGATTGTACCGTTTCTTAAATTATGTTCTCCAGCTACTGCGAATGATTTCCGCCCAATTAGTATATTACCAACTTTATCCAAAATTGTTGAAAAGGTCATTCAATTACAGATTAATGCTTATGTGACAAGTCATAACTTACTAAATACTCACCAGTCGGGTTTTCGAGCAAACCCAGCACTACTACGGTACTGCTAAAAATTATCGATGATATTACCTCTAACATTAAAGTTGGAAGAGTGGCCATTCTACCTCTTTTAGACTTTTCTAAAGCATTTGACAAGGTTCACCATTCAATGTTGATATCTAAATTATGCTATGAATTTAATTTTTCTAGAAGTGCTTATCAACTTATATTTTACTATTTGCATTTGCGGCGTCAATCGGTGAAATATCATGAAAATATTAGCGACTCTATTTTAATTACATCTGGTGTTCCCCAAGGCTCTATCTTGGGGCCTATCTTATTCTCGCTCTACATTAATCAAATATGTGAATCCATTCAGGGGACGGATGATATCATGTATCATCTGTTTGCAGACGATTTACAAATATATTCATTTGGTGATCCTGAGTATATCGAGACCGTAATAAATAACTTGAATATTGCCTTAGGAAGTATATTAGATAGGTCCAAATTACATAAACTTCAAATTAATCTAAGTAAGTCACAAGCTATTATTTTATCCAATAAAAGGCGAGTCACCAGATCAACTAATTACCTAATGATTAATAGTCACAAAATTGATTTCTATGAGCATGTGAAAAGTTTAGGTCTGGTCATAGATAGTAAACTGAATTGGTCAGCTCATATAAATAGTTTATGTAGTAAAATTTATGGGATTCTAAGTAAATTGTGGAATACAGCGAGATTTTTATCTATTGATGTTAAATGTCATATTATTCGTAATCTAGTAGGACCCCTTATTTCATATTGTGCACCTATATTTTTAGAATGTTCCAAAAAATCTTTTAAAAAGCTAAATGTTGCGTTCAACTCCTGTACCAGATATATATTCTTGAAAATAAGAGGCCATCCGATTTCTCTATTATATAAGCAAATTTTTAATTCGAGTTTGAGAAGATACCTGGAACTAGTGGCGTTAGCTTTTTTATACAATTTGATACATAAGAAAGCACCATTATATTTATTTGAAAAACTGAACTTTAGCAAGTCACAGCGGAACCTATATCTAGAAGAAGTTTTCCCTGACGTTGACGTAATTAAGGAGGTTTTAACCATTAGTTTTTTATTAGGCTAGATAATAATGCAAACTGAGCAAATTAACTATAAAAAAGAAAAATGTATCATTCAAATACAAATTTACTTTTAACTCTTTAAAACACTTATATCCCTCACATATGTTTGGTCCATGTCTTCTATAACGGTTGATGACTTTCTAGAACTCATAATATGTGAGATAATAGGTGGAATGATTGCTATGTTACTACTTGCACTTTCCTTTTGCTCGGTATCAGGAATTATTCTAGTGGCTTAGTCCAATGAAGAACTGAGACAAGGTAGATCATTTACCGCTACATGATTTAGTGATGCTAAATTAATGTATTAGTAACTATTCCCAACCCATCTTGTAAACCTTTCAACTAGCTACATATTTTAACCACAGCGTAATCAACTTTCTAGTTTCTTTCTCTGTCTCTTAGTTCGCGCTCAAATATTTCAGTCAGTTGCCAACCTTTCGCCTGATCGCAGTATTCAAATGTCTACAACTCCTGAAACATAAATTTAATGGGAGTTCGACTTCAATGTAAAATAGAATTTTAATAAACAATTAAAAAATTAAAACCTAAATCAGAATCATCATTATTAAATAAATTGAATGAGACATCACGATTTCTATTTAGATAAATTAGTTCCCTTATAAATTTTATACTCACACAAAATTAAGCTTTTGCGCTTCATAGTTTAATTGAAAAATCAATAATCAAAAATATTAGAAATCTGATTTTTGATTTATTTATGTTTCATCTTTCAATATTATGTTCTACATATCGTCGCTTCCAAATAAGTGTATTACATCTGCAAATCATTAATTTTTTTGGAGGGATGTGTTAAGTTTTTAAGGTTAAATTTGGGAAGGACTTTATTTTAAAAAAAATAAGTCGAAATTCGCATTAACAATTTGAAGGCCTCTCCAAAAAATTAATGATTTGCAGATGTAATACTCTTATTTGGAAGTGACGATATATGTATCCTTAAATTATAACATCGGAATAAATTTTATTGGGTATAAAATTGAACAAAATAAGAATAATAATAATTATAATGACATTAAATAGGTGTGGGATACAACATATGTACAAAATTACAAAATATCACATAAAATATTATCTACGTGTCATTGTAGCATATTGAATTGCAAAATTCAATTAAACATTTTTATTTTTATTTATGTAAATCAACACATCTTGTGATAATGCAAATTGAATGAAATTTGCCTTATTACAGTGTTCCGATATTTTTTTGTGGTATGGAGATTATTGATTAAATCGCATTGTTACATTTGATTTCAATTTTAAAATAACTTTTTTGTTGGTAGAAACATAAATCATTTGGCACTATTCCGCATTATTTGTTGTATGGAATAAGTAATTTAAGTTAATTGTTTACACAATTTTACATTTAACATGAATGACAAAATAATTTATATAAAGCTTTTTAACCTCTGTTCAATAGTATCGAATAAGTTATCCTCTTGATAATACTGACACACATAACGGCAATTTATAGTCTATCAGCCAAAAATTTGAATACCGTTTTTATATTGTTGAGCAAAATTCAACAAAGAAATTTATTTTAGTTGATCATTTTTGATTTTCTAATGCCCGGTTTCACAAAAAAATAATCAATCTCTAGTTAAATAATATTTCCTCCCATTCTTCTTTTATGAAATTGCGTTTTGTTTCACAATAAAAATTCAATGCAGGTTGATTATATCTTTTTTTACATAGAAATATTTAGCCTCCAGCTAATTATTTAGCTGGACGAAATTGGCCAGCTAAATATTTAGCTCTCCGGTTAAAATTTTCATGTAAAAAAGAAAAAAAATTAGCATGCGTTGAATTTGTATTGTGAAATAAATCGCAATTTCATAAAAGAAGAAAGGGAGGAAATATTATTTAACTGAAGATTGCCTGTTTTTTTGTGAAACCGGGCGTAAACAAACTACGTAAAGTCGAAGATTAATTTCGCATTCAATAGGAATTCCTGAATTGAAAATTTTGAAAATCCGTTATTCTTAATATTCTTGATATCTTAAAATTGATTAATCAGTTGAAGACGTCTGGGTTTACAGCCAATAAATAAAATAATTTTTATTTAGTCTTTTTCGTACAAGACAAAACATTATAGATATCATAAAAACATTTATTTGTTCGGAACTCTTTTGGTAACTAATACCACTTTTACACCAAATAGAATAAAAGTTTGCAAAAATGTAGCATGATGTAAACGCAAAGTAAAATACTTTCATACATTCTTTAGTATTGGATAAAGTAATAAAGTATTGTATTTTGTGTTAACATCACAGGGGGGATCACTGGCCACGGGCTGGTGGCACAAAAGACAATTTTTAGTTGGATTGTTGCCGGTTTATTTACCAAAACTGAGCAAATACCAACAACTGCACTTAGATTACATGGTGAGATAAATATTGACATGAAATTAAGGAAAATTTGGGAAATAGGGGATATCACATTACCAAATCAGCAAGCAAGGAAACACATTAGGAATATATTAACTTAAACCAAATGGAAGTTATATCGGCTGCAGAATTATATCGATCAGAAGGAGTTATCTATCTTCAACATCATGGGGTAGTGACAGATTCCAGTACGACTACCAAGCTGAGCGTAGTTTTTGACGCCTCTTTTAAATCTTTTATTAGTAACTCTCTAAATGATACGCTCATGGTGGGACCTACAAATTACGAACCGCTTATCACAGATTTATGTTTACTGCAGATATCGAAAGATGTTTCGACAGATAATTCTACATTCTGAGGACAGAGACTACCATAGAATAGTGTGGCGATCAAACCCTGAGCAACAACTAACACATTATTGAATGCGTCTGTTCACTTATAGCACGGCATCGGCGCCATACTTAGCCACGAAAGCGCTTCAAGAAATTGGAAAAGGTGTGTTGCAAACTAATCCTTTAACTGCCGAAAAAATCTTATAAGATTTCTATGTGGATGATTTCATGTCGGGCTCTCACACCTTAGAGAAAGAGCATAAAACTACCGAAGATGTCACACGATTACTCAAACCATATGGTTTTAACTTAAGAAAATGGTCTTCAAATCATCCTAAGATTCTAGAGGCGATCCCAACCGAAAACAAAGAGTAGCTACCCATAAGACGGCGAAGAATCAAACGCTAGTCTCAAATTACTTGGGGTACAATGGCATCCTGGGATGGATACCTTTCAATTTAAAGTAGCAGCAATTCAACCAACAAGGGATCGAAGCGGGAGGTGCTATCTCATTCGGCTCAGATTGTTGACCCGTTACGGTGGTTGGCACATGCCATCATAATTATAAAAAATATTATTTCAGAGCCTTTGGTTACTGCGTTTAGATTGGGATGATGAATTACCTGTAAGAGAAGCTAATGTGTGGCAAACGATGAAGGAGGAGCTGCCAGAATTAGAACAAATCAGAATTCCGCGATGACATAGGACTCATGATCCAAATTTTGAGCTGCATGGATTCAGTGATGCATCAGAAAAGGCGTATGCAGCAGTCGTTTATTGCAGATGTGTTGACCAAAATTGTGCGGTGGTTAGCATGATAGCTTCATAAACAAAGGTTGCACCTATAAAGCAAATTTCTATCTCGAAACTATAGAACTTTGCGCAACAAGTCTATACTGACTAAGCTTAGAAAGATGGGCTTAGAAGCATTTAAATTGCCAAATATAAAGGGTACATTGTGGACGGATTCCAAAATAGTTTTGAGTTTATAGCTGTTATCTCTACCTAGGAGATGGAATACGTTTGTTGCAAATCGCACCTCGGACATATTATTATCGTTCTCGCGGCAATATTGGATGCATGTCGACTCATTACCCAACCCAGCAGACTGTGCGTCACGAGGTATAACGCCCTTAAAATTAATGTATGGTGGCATTGACCAACATGGTTAACAATCAAATGGGTGAGAAGTTAACGATCTACTAGAAGAAGAAAGAAAACCCATCCAAACTTGTTTTAAAGACAACGTTGCGGGTATATTGCCGATCATCGCCAAGCACGTACCAACCGCTGTTGAATTAATTTGCCGAGACTCATTATTGGATTGAAGTTATACTGCCCTAGTTGCTGTCTCCATTTAATTGTGTCCCTCGTAGGTCTCACACTGCCAATTTGATTGCCAACCTGGCTCGCCATAAGGAAACTAAATTGCGTACATCATCAGCTCTACGTTAGGACTTAAAATGTTAAGGTTGATGAACTATTAATTTGGATCTATTAGGCTTTTGGATACATGCGACTGTCACCCGCGGAACTTGTTCACCTACTTGCGCTGCAAGTTGCTCTATATTGTCTAAAATATCTCATCGACATTGATTCCTGGCCGCATGTTCTTCACTGATAGTTACAGTTAAGTACCGCCAAATACGTAAAGCTGAGGAAACAGTGGAGCTTTCCTGGCAAGTTGACTAACTTTGCACTCATCAAAGTAAAGCAAACAGCGCTGTTATACAGTAATACATACGTTGTTGCGAATGTGACCGCTAGAGTCTTACAAGCTGAATTCCATATAGGTCTCGAGGCTTGGATAACTTGAATTTACCCTTAAGACAGCAACTGGTAAATTTGTGGTCAGAAGGACGTGAAAAACCGCAATGGTGTGCCAATTGCATGGCTCTCACGTTCTCGTGTTGAGTGTGTGTTTTCTTCGGCGGTGCGATCCGCACATGCCAATCGAGGGACTTGGAATTATCACGTGCTAATTGATCAACACAATGCCGTTTAGATTCAACAGTTGCAGTATCAATTGCAGCAAGCGACCGTTGGCTTTGCCTAGCCAATCATGTTTGTTTGCGTTCATTGGCCTTCCGATGCTTCTTGCAACGGGATCGTCCTCCTCTTTCATTTGATAAAATCTACAAAAATCTCACCGGGAAATATTTCACTAGATATTTGAGCCAGAAAGTTTTTTAAAGCTACTCGCATTATGAGTTAAAATTTAAATTTCTTATAAAATTTCAATAAACTTACCACCAATACAACACTTCTTATAGTTTTGGAAATGTTGAAAAGGAAAAATACAAAACTTAAATGCCGTAAGCAGAATTGAACGCAAGGCCTTAACTCTCTCTAGTCCAGTATGTTTCCAATAACCCACAACTAAACAACATATTCAGTTAAAAATTGTCACAGCATACTTTCGGTGTGGTCAAGAATTCAGCCGCTGCGCCGTTTTTGCTGTAAATCGGATAAAAATTAAGATTTGCAGCCACTGCAGCGCCTTCTGTCAGGTTAAAATGCAGCAAAAGACACAAACTGCGCAGCTGCTGGATCCACTTTAAATAAAATGCAAACACTGCAGAATATCATTTTCCATTTCTCATCCCTGCTTTATTTTCCAATTCAAATGAAGTCAAGATGGATGATGTTAATGATGGTCAATATCAATAAATTATCACAAGTTATCACAATACTATAATATTATTTTGTTTCAGCGTAGACATAATGGAGTTCAGAAGCGACAACCGTTCTTATCATGACAGGACTAGGGATGGAAAATGATTTTATTCTTTCTATTCTTTTTCGAGAATTTATTGTTCGAGCGTTATGAGAACACATAAAATTCCTTTTTTTTTTTGTTAAAAAACTAATTCAATCATTAAATTAATTATAATTTGCTTCATTTTTTACTACAAACAATTAGGTAATTACAAACTATTCTGTCACATTAAGTAAAGAGAAAAAAATTACTGTCAAAATGCTGTCCTGCAAGCTGGCTGCAAGTCGGTTTAAAATCCAGCACAAATTTTGTGCATACTGGCTGCCTGTCAATTTTTTTGTGAAGCCTTAACATCATGTATACAGCGCATCACAACACCGCAACAGCCTCGCGTTCACACTATGTTGCGCCAACTCTTGATATTTATCTATGTATAAGTAACATTTTGTTATAAGAATACTAGATGCACAAAATTTTAACTATTTTGATTGGTTTTTTATTTGTGTTAGTGAGTTGCAATTCGTTCACCATATAAATTTTTTGTTGAAACGATGCAACACAAAAATTACCCCTCCATCAAAGTTTGTAGGTAAAGAGGTATGAAACGAGGAAGTGTTGCGATGCGCTGTATACATGGTGTGAACACGCTAAATCTATGCAGTCTACGACACGAAACAAATTTTCCAACCAACTCTCATGGCACAGTACAATTCGTAATATAATAATTTTAAATATGTAGTTGTAGTAATCACAGTGATTCTGATTACTATATACGAGTATCGAAATGGTTAAAGTAAAATATTTGGTTTACTACGTAAATAATTAATAAAATCATCGATAAACAGACAAAAAATTAAATTTTAAAGACAAAACTGAATAGCTTTCAGCAGAATCAAACCTTAGATTTCTGACATCTAACAAATGATGTATTAAAACGCACCCCAGTAATTTGAGTTTAAAATTCTGTAGATATCCTAAAAAAGAATCCTATAGGTTAAATGATGTTTGACAATCAAAATTAATTTCTAAATTAGTAATTTCAAAGACTCTAGGCAAAATGATATTAGAAATTATGACTTTACATTTATTGACATTTAATTTTAGCATACTATTATCATATCATTTATGTATATTATCTAAATCTTGTTAAAATATTGGAATAGCACAATACAATTTTAAATCATCTGTTGAAGAAATTAAATATTTTAATTATATCATTTATACATAGAATATATAAGAAAGGTCCAACATGTGATCCTTGAGGGACTTCAGAATGGGCAAGGATTATTGGTGACTTAAAACCCTTAATTTTCACATATTGAGCTCTTAGCGAGAATAATTCAAATTAAACTAGAAGCAATTCCATACACGTGGAGGCGCGCGCCGGAATTAATAAAAATATTTTACATCGCAAGATGTTAAAATATATACCTAAACATTAGTGGCTTTAAAAATATAATGGATATATGTATGTACCTACATTTTTCAGAATATTTTAGAATTAAATCTTCATTTTCCAGAATTTTGAGAAAATGAAGATTTTGTGTTAAAATATTCTGGAAAATGGAGATTTCCATTAATTTTTCCATTTTCAAATTTAATCTATATTTGCAAGAAGATAGATTTTCCTTTTCCAGAAATTTTTTTTTCATTAATTTAACATCGACATCACTTTCACCATCATCATTATCATCGAATTTCATCAAAATCTAATAATAAAAATATAAAGGGCTGAAACCTCACGAGGTGATCAGAACTTCGGTCTTTGGTATCTTCAATGGAGATAACATTCACATGTGTCATAAAGTTGGTGTGACAATTTTGACAGTACATATTGATTTCTATTTTAACCAACATATATTTAGTTATACAACAATAGCCAAACAGCTCAAAAGCTTCAGTAACATGAGTACAAGCATCCAATTTAACACGAAAAATCGTATTCTAGAACTTTATATCGAAAGTAGTTTACAAAATTATACTGATATTTCTAACCGTATAACTGGCCATATTCCAGAACTTTATCCAAAAATCATTTTAGAATCCCATTTCCAACACACATGTCAATTTCATAATAATCGGTTGATAAATAGGCAAGTTCTATCATATAAACAATTTGTTATCTACCCCAACTCAATTCCAACTCAACTTCAATTCAACCCGCCAATTGACCCCTAACTTAGTCATCAAATCAATTCCAAATTCAATGCCCAATTCAACAATCAAACCAGCATATACCGGGTGTTTCTTTTAAACTGAGACGATCAAATATCTCGAAAAATAGCCACTCTACGGAAAAAATGTCCATAATCAAAATTTAATCATACCGCGGGGGAAATACATTAGTGCAAAAAAATAGTCCCCCACCCCCCGCTTTGTAGGTGGGGCGGGGTAACTTTTAAACTAAGATAGGAAGCCATATTTTTTATTGCAGATTCGGATTCTACGGCTAAAAATACGTAGGATTTGACTGAAACATTTTTATCGATTCATGATAGATGGCGCTGGAAATACATTAGTGTTAAAATTAGTACCCCCACCTACAAGGAGGGGGTGAGGGTACTAATTTTAACACTAATGTATTTCCCCCGCGGAATAATTCAATTTTGATCTCTATCATTTTTTTCGTAGAGTGCTTATTTTCCGAGATATTTAATCCGAGATAAAAATTGAATATCGTCAATTACAGCGCCATCTAACATGAATCGAAAAAAATGTTTCAGTCAAATCCTACGTATTTTGAGCCGTAGAATCCGAATCTGCAATAAAAAATAGGGGTTCATATCTTAGTTTCAAAGTTACTCCACGCCCCACCTACAAAGCGGGGGGTGGGGGACTATTTTTTTGCACTAATGTATTTCCCCCGCGATATGATGAAATTTTGATTATGGACATTTTTTCCGTAGAGTGGCTATTTTTCGAGATATTTGATCGTCTCAGTTTAAAAGAAACACCCGGTTTAAAAAAATCGTAAATATTTATAGAAGCAGGTATTCTGGGTCAATTCGTGTGGCAGGTACCCCAATCCCTTGACGTACAGTCTCCAAAAGCTTTTCAAATCTCCGCCTTGACCATAGAAACAGATTGGCGAAAAAAAAATCCAAATCGGACAAGCCGTTCTCGAGATACCATGGGTCCAGACATCCAGACAGACGGACGGACATTTTTTTTTTTTTGGATTTTCGGACTCAGGGACTTTCAAAACGTCGAGAAAAGTGGTTTTGGACCAACCAAATTTTTGCTCATTTTTGACAGGATTTCAATACTTTGGTCTTTTTAGACCGAAGTAAAATGTCAGTAAAGAATAACATTTCCACCGAACCGGTAAAATTACTTCGGTCTAAAAAGACCAAAGTATTGAAATCCTGTCAAAAATGACGAAAAATTGTCCGTCCGTCTGTCTGGATGTCTGGATGTCTGGATGTCTGGACCCATGGTATCTCGAGAACGGCTTGTCCGATTTGGATTTTTTTTTCGCCAATCTGTTTCTATGGTCAAGGCGGAGATTTGAAAAGCTTTTGGAGACTGTACGTCAAGGGGGTGGGGTACCTGCCATACGAATTGACCCAAAATAACTGCTTTTATAAATATTTACGATTTTTTTATATATGCTTATTTGATTATTGAATTGGGCATTGAATTTTGCATTGAATTGGGAATTGATTTGAAGATTAAATTAGGGGTCAGTTTGCGCGTTGAGTTGAAGTTGGAGTTAGAGTTGAGTTGGGATTGGATTTGGATGTGGTGAATAGTTAACAAATTTTTTATATGATGGAACTTGCCTATTTACCAACCGATTACGATGAAATTCGACATTTGTGTTGGAAATGGGATTCTAAAATGATTTACGGATGAAGTTCTGGGATTTTAAAACGATTTCTGGATGAAGTTCTGGAATATGGCCAAGTAGGATGGAACCTGCCCATTTCTCAACCGATTACGATGAAATTCGACATTTTTATTGGAAATGGGATTCTAAAATAATTTATGGATGAAGTTCTGGGATTTTAAAACGATTTCTGGATGAAGTTCTGGAATATGACTAAGTATGATGGAACTTGTCTATTTATCAACCGATTATTATGAAATTTGATTTGTGTGTTAGAGATGGGATTCTAAAATGAGTTTTGGATGAAGTTCTGGGATTTTAAAACGATTTCTGGATGAAGTTCTGGAATATAGCCAAGTATGATGGAACTTGTCTATTTCTCAACCGATTATTATGAAATTTGATTTGTGTCTCTAACACAAATTTGCTCATTTCTCAACCGATTATAATGAAATTCGACATGTGTATTGGAAATGGGAGTCTGAAATGAGGTTTGGGCGAAGTTCAGGAATATGACCAAGTATGATGGAACTTGGCTATTTCTTAACCGATTATAATGAAATTTGATATGTGCGTTGGAAATGGTAATATTTGATATGTGTGGAATATGGCCAAGTAGGATGGAACTTGACTATGCCTTAACCGCGGGTATCATTGTGTTAGACATGTGCGTTGTAAATGGGATTCTAAAATGAGTTTTCGGATAAATTTCTGGAATATGGTCAGTTAAACGGTTAGAAGTATCAGTATAATTTGTTATACTACTTTCGGTATAAAGTTCTAGAATACGATTTTTCGTTTTAAATTGGATGGCTGTACCCATTTTACTGAAGCTTTTGACCTGTTTGGCTGTTGTTGTATCAGTAAATATATGTTAGTTAAAATAGAAATCAATAATATCAAAACTAGGGTTTGCAAAAACCCGGTTTTTACCCGGGTAACCCGGTTTTTAGGATTTTTCAATCCTGAAAACCCGAGTTTTTACAAGCTTTAATTTTGAATAGAATTTATTTTGAAATATAAATCCGGGTTTTAAGTAAAAAACTCGGGTTTACGGATTCCTCACATTTGGAGAAACCTGGGTTTTTGAGACCGTTAAAAACCCGGTTACAAACCCTAGTCAAAACTGTCATGCCAACTTTATGACATTATTGAAGATACCAAAGACCGAAGTTCTGATCCCCTCGTGAGGTTTCAGCTCTTTATATTTTTATAATAAAATTATGAAGTTAGTAGTTACAGGCTAATTGGCCATATTCCAAAAATATATCCAAAATCGTTTTATATGTTGAGAATATCGATTTTCATAAAATACGAAAAATAATGCATTACCCTGCAGTTTACAAAATAACAACAATAATTTTTTTGGAAGATTGGCCTTTTTTATTTAAATCATAATATTGCTACTTTTCAAATTATTACATTTTTTAGTTTAAAAAATTACCACTTTGATAAATATGGAGCTATTTTCTAGTTAAAAATATTTCTACAATTATAAAATTTTTTGCTGAAGGTAAATGGTTAGCGCAACTAAATCATAGCCCAATAAACACATTTGACTGACCCTACCATATAAAACCGAAAGTAGCCGGTGTACTATTTTCTGGTTTGAGTCTTGGATAAAACAATAGAAAATAACTTATGTATTTTGATTCTTGACTTTGGCAAAATAAATTTTAAATCTTAGTAGGAATATTGGGCTCAATTCTGAAACGTTAAAATTCTTGTTATGTATGCCTGTGAAATCCTTCCCAAAATAAAATCCCTAATTTCCCGTATACGTATATATTTTATGTATGTGGTGGTAATTTATTTGCCTAAATGTTATTTACAGAAAAAAAAATTTCAAACAATCTTCTTTTAGGAGAAATTCATTATTCAATTTAATTTAAAAGAATCCATTTAGGAAGCTTTCAAAATGACTAAAATAAAAACCGCTCATTGGTTTTACATTTTGATGTTATGTAAAATAAAATAAATAAAAGGCCCGTTCGAACATATTACATACCGTCAGTTGCACAAAATTCAACGTCAAAATCAGTTCAACAAAAATCAAAAAAACAAAATGCGAATATGGTTTCCAGGATGTCTGTTGTATTGGCTTTATACTGGAAATTACAAATAGTCGATCCCTGGGGTCGGCGATATGAATAACAGGCAAGACGTATACGGAATGTTGCAGCATGTTTCAATGAAGAAATCTCAACATAAATTCCTTCAAATATATTTCATCGCGGGGATGGCAATAATGAGAATGTACGCTGCGGAATTTCTACCTGCATAAAAAGGTACATTGTTTCCCCGTTCCAACGTCTTCCCAGCAATTGAGAATTGTCAACGGCGTCATATATGTTATTGGAGGACGACGGACACTGAGATGTACTCTTTAATAATGGATGCAAAACATGGCTGAAGATATTTACCGTCGAATATGCGAGGAAAATTCAAATAGAAACATGTATTTCACAGCAGAAATCTACAACGAAGCGTTGATAATAATTGAAGATTTTTGCTTAAAAATCACGAACAAAGTTCACAATCAATTGGGAATGCCATCACCGAATCGATCTGCTGCTGCTTCGTTCGATGTAGAATTGTATCGTGAACAAAATTACAACACGGGTGATCTTTTGTCGTATGTGCAATCAAATGTTCCTAAGCTAACGCTTGAGCAAAAAGCCATTTACGATCATATAATGTAACCTATTAACAATAGGGTTTTGGAAATTGTTTTCTTAAATGCGCCAGGAGGAACTAGTAAAACGTTCCTAAAACATTGATTTTGGTAGCAGTTCACCCCAAAATGGCATAGCCTTAGCTCTTGTGTCATCCGGAATAGCTGCGACATTGCCACCAGGTGGAAGAACTGCTCATTTTACTTTGAAATTTGTGCAATATTTTCAAAGCATGCGGCATGGGAAAAGTGTGTCAGAAATGCAAATTATTTGCATGGAAATATTAAACCATTTGGGAATGCAATCGTATTGCTTGCAGGAGATTTCAGGCAAACATTACCTGTAATTCCTCGATCGATACCAGCGGACGCAATAAATAAATGCCTGAAATACTCTACTTTGTGGCGACACGTAAAGACGCTGAAATTAACTACAAATATGCGTGTCCAGCCGCAAAACGATGGATCAGCTGAAATATTCTCACATCAATTGCTGGAAATTGGGAACGAAAAGGTGCCGGTTGATCTGACCTCAGGGCGAATTTCATTACCTCATAACTTCTGCAATTTAGTGACATTAAAAGAAGAATTGGCTGAAAAAGTATTAACCAATATTCAAACCAATTATAAGAATCATGATTGGCTGAGTGAACGAGCTATTTTTACCGCCAAGAACAAAGACATCTACGGACTTAACAATGTTGTTCAGTCTAAAATTCACATACAGCAAGTCACATACAAGTCGGTCGACACTGTTGTGGAAGCAGATGAAGCGAGTAATTATCCTTTGAATTTTTGAATTCACTGGATCTGTTAGGGATGCCATCGCACGTCATGCAATTGAAAATCGGCATGCCAATTTATATGTTGCGAAATTTCAACCAGTAAGCTTTGTAATGGCATGCGGCTCGCAGTAAAAAAAAATAATAAGCAACGTCGTAGAAGCAACAATCTTGGCAGGACCATTCAAAGGTGAAGATGTATTCATTCCTCGCATTCCTATGATTCCAACGGGTATATGCCATTTCAATTTAAGTGGTTAAATTCCCAATTCGATAGACTTTTTCAATCACCATCAACAAAGCTCAGGGCCAATCTTCAATTGTGCGTTTAGATCTAGACACGGATTGCTTCTCCCATGGACAGTTTTACGTGACGTGTTCTAGAGTCGGCAAACCAGACAATTTTTATATATACACACAGACAACTCAATTTAATTGAAACGTGCTGCAACATTCCGTATATATATTGCCTGTTATTCATATCGCCGACCCCAGGGATCGACTATTTGTAATTTTCAGTATAAATCCAATACAACAGACATCCTAGAAACCATATTCGCATTTTGGTTTTTTGATTTTTGTTGAAGAGATTTCTTCATTGAAACGTGCTGCAACATTCCGTATACATATTGCCTGTTATTCATAATATCGCCGATACCGGGGATCCCCCGTTTGAGGTTTTTAATACAAAACCTAAACAGTAGGTATCTCAGAAGCCCTTATCGTATATGAATCTTTTGACTTTTGTTGAACAAATTTTTCATTGAAACTTTTTGCATCATACATACTTATATTGCCTGTTTGCGACCATTTGGCATTTTTATTTCAAAGCCCATAGGCTTGTTGGCATTTAGCCAACCCTAATATTAATTTTTTTGTGATTCTTATTTTATAACCAACTTTTTTGGGATTTATATGCAACTTTTGTTGCACAAAATATCGCCTGAATGAATGCAATTTGTACAAACACATACATACATATTTTTTGTTATTTGGGAAGAATTTCACTTCGGTTGTTATGTTATTTTATTTCCCCGCTTGCTATATGAATTTGCATTGAAAAAACAAAAATAACATAACATAACATAAAATGTTTCGCATTGTTCTTTGCTAGATAAAGGACCCGATTCTGAGTTCAAACATTTTATGGTATGTTATGTTATTTTTGTTTTCCAATGCAAATTCATATAGGAAGCGGGGAAATAAAATAACAAAACATGAATTTTAACGTTTCAAAATCGGTCCCAATATGTACTTTGTTAATAAAATAATTTGTACCAAAATATTGATGTTTATGATGAATAGATAGGTTGTGCGAGTAGATAACGTGCTACGATTTAATATCCGATCGTATTTGTTTATTATTAATGTGTAGGAGAATAACCGGGAGGAATTAATAAATCAGAAAATTGGTTCAGTTGTAGGTTTAAATCTATTATTTAACATGCTGTATAAGATAGCAGAAAATTTCCAGCAGAAAAAATGAGTTCTTCTACTCACCACCAGGGGCAGCACTAAAACAAAAGAGAACTTTATCTGCGGAAATATTTATTAGCATAAAAATTAAGAATATTGTTTTTTTTTGTTGTTGTTTTTTTAATGTTTATTTTTGTTTTTAATATTGTTGTTATTCGCATTTCTCGTTCGCAAAGATTGTCTAATTTGGTTAGCGAAACGCTTTTCCACTGTATCGTATGGACGGACCAACTTGTAACCAATATAAGACCCCGAATTTTGGATACCTGGGGTCATAACACATCCACACAAGCAATCTTAAGAAAATCGATTAAGTCTAAAGAGCTACAGAATTTTGCAAATCAATTTAGCCAAACTGAATTTGTCAGTTTTTTCACTGTATCGTATAGAGGACCCCCTTGTAACCCATATGGGATCCTGATTTTTGGATATCTGAGGTCATAACATATCCACACAAGCAATCTTAAGAAAATCGATTAGGTCTAAAGAGCTACAGAATTTTTTAAATAAATTTGGCCAAACTGAATTTTTCAGTTTATTCACTGTATCGTATGGAGGACCACGTTGTAACCCATATAGGATCCTGATTTTTGGATATCTGAGGTCATAACACATCCATGCAAGCAATTTTAAGAAAATCGATTAAGTCAAAAGTGCTACAGAATTTTGCAAATCACTTTAGCCAAACTGAATCTTTCAGTTTTTCACTGTATCGTATGGACCCCCTTGTACCTAATATGGGATCTTAATTTTTGGATACCTGGAGTCATGATACATCCACACAATCAATCTTAATAAAATCGATTATCTCTAAAGAGCTACAGAATTTTTCAAATAAATTTGGCAAACTGAATTTATCAGTTTTTCACTGAATCGTATGGACCCCTTGTATACCTAATATGGGATCTTGATTTTTTGATACCTGGAGTCATAATACATCCATACAAGCAATCTTAATAAAATCGATTAAGTCTAAAGAGCTACAGAATTTTTCAAATAAATTTGGCCAAACTGAATTTTTCAGCTTTTTCACTTTATCGTATGGAGGACCCCCTTGTAACCAATATGGGCTCCTGATTTTTGGATACCTGGGGTCATAACACATCCACGCAAGCAATTTTAAGAAAATCGATTGTGTTTAAAGAGCTACAGAATTTCTCAAATAAATTTAGCCAAACTGAATTTTTCAGCTTTTTCACTGTATCGTATGGAGGACCCCCTTGTAACCAATATGGGCTCCTGATTTTTGGATACCTGGGGTCATAACACATCCACGCAAGCAATTTTAAGAAAATCGATTGTGTTTAAAGAGCTACAGAATTTCTCAAATAAATTTAGCCAAACTAAATTTTTCAGTTTTTTCACTGTATCGTACGGACCTTTGTAACCAATATGGGACTCTGATATTTGGATAGCTGGGGTCATAACACATCCACATAAGCAATCTTAAGAAAATCGATTGAGTCTAAAGATCTACAGAATTTTTCAAATAAATTCGGCCAAACTGAATTTTTCAGTTTTTTCACTGTATCGTATGGGCCGACACCTGTGTAACCAATATGTGATCTTGATTTTTGGATACCTGGGGTCATAACACATCCCCAGGTATCCAAAAATCACTGAAAATCGACTCAATCGATTTTCTTAAGATTGCTTGTGTGGATGTGTTATAACCCCAGCTGTCCAAAAATTAAGATCCCATATTGGTTACATGGGGTCCGTCCATACTATACAGTGAAAAACTGAAAAATTCAGTTTGGCCAAAACGTTTCACCATGTACGCGTTCTTTACTGAAATTTTAAATAAAAAAATTAACTTTTTAAAACGTTACAAATAAACAAAATTTAAATAACTTTATTTGAAAGTAGCAAAATTATATAAACTAATCTATCTAATTAAAAAACAGCATATCCAGAATATTAGTGTCTAATGTAACTATCTTTCGGATGACTAAGTTGCTGCTGCGGATCTTGATGTTTTAGAATGTATTTATTACACCTCATAATCATACCCCAGTATCATAAAAGTTTCCGACATTATCACTATATGTGGCTTCGATAGAGTCTATTGTGGTGTTATGTGCTGGAAACAATTTGTTACTAAACAGGCGCATGTAAACATCTAAGCGATCTAGGCGCATGTAAACATCTAAAACGATCTAAGCTTCGTATTGTTGAGGGCCATCGTAGTGATAGTCAAATATAGAATTCTAAGTAACTAAACGACAAAGCTTCTTATAAGTTATGCAAACTTAATTCAATTTAATCACCAATTTACAAGTTCAACGTACACACATATAGTTGGCAAATTGTTCTTCAGCTACGTAAATAAAGTGAATATCAAATTCAATTTTGTTTCCTCTTTCCTAATCATCCCAATTACAATTTAAATAAATTCTCGATTGAATAAAATGATTGAAAGATTGACACGCGACACAAGCTCATAACGATTTTATTTTTGCTTTGTATACACAAAAATGTTATTAAATTATAATCAATTGTTTATTATAAAGAACAATATTTCTGACATTTTTTGGTACTATATAACACCCTAATTTTTTTTATTTTGTATTCTTTCCACAGTAACGATATCCGTACGAATCACAAACATAAAAGTACCAACAACCTATATAATCGAACAACAAAAGGAACTAAATCCATTAATCTTAGATTGTGAATACGAGATAGGACCAAAAGAGACTGGTTTGGTTGTGAAATGGTTTCTAAATGAAACGGCCATTGCACAATGGATTCCAACAATCGGTCGAATCGTAGGGCTGACATATATGAAAAATCGATTAGACACGGGATACATGGTAACAAATCATCCCATTTACAAGTATCGGGCGATCTCAATTAAAAATCCAACATGGAATTTAACGGGAGAATATTCGTGCGGTGTACAAACATATCAGACAGCAGATCGCCGTTCATCATATTTACAGATTATTGTAGCCGAAACAGATTTTCATTTATTTTATAATGTAACACGATGGGGTGACGTTTACATTTATTGTATAGCAAGGAATATTTTTCCGGTGCCAATGATGCAAATCATGTAAGTATATGTATTATAAGAACACAAAATTTTATGGTTTTTACGTGCGCTCACGCCGTTTACAAAAATTTAATATTTTGGTTCGTGTGGAAATTGTATATACAAACAAAAAAAATTCATAAAATGTTTATCAAATTTTTATCTGATCGTAATTTATTAGTCCCATAATATAATACATACAACTTGTCAACAGTTTAACATTTCCATTATCGGCCGTATATATAATAAATAATTTGTTTACGAGTAAATACAAGTTGAACAGGTACATAAATAATTCTCAATTTTGTTCAGCTACTGAGTTGATTTTCAAACTGTTTAATGTTGATTCTATCGGGCAGTCTGCCAGTTTTCCTTTATGCCATATATTTTCAATACCTCTTACCAGTATAATAGATATCAGTCCAGAACGATTAAACAAAATATCCATTTCATATTTGAATCGTTAGTCAATTAGTGGAGGAGACTTAAGTGCGGTTGATTTTTTAGCATGATCGTGTGACGACGATTCCATGCGTTAATCCTTCTTTAATAACCCCTACATATTATACCGTGGGACCAAATTTCTCCGATGGTAAGAAACATCGACGTAAAAGAATTTATATCGAAAATATCAGCATGCAGTCAAATGATATTTTCAAAGTATTTGGAGCTTTGCCAACTAATATCCATTAGCCGTCAACGCCAAACGACTTAGTCCCCCATTGGTACTACTTATAGTACAGTATTTTGTACTCACTTTGACTTAATAAAGAGAATTTGGAACGTTTTTAAAAAATGTGTTTTTTAACAATTACTCATATAATAAAATAGAGAACTCCCCAAAGCCGCTTAGCATTGGTTCTTTCTGCGCAAGGATGACATGAAATTATGTAAGTTCATTTTGGTGTCATATTGTAGTTAACAAAAAATTAATGGAGTCTTCTTTTTGATGGGGCACTTTACTTTGTTTTAGTTTTTTTTTTGGATTTTTTGGTTTGGGAATATGATGGTATCCCCTTATATTTCCAATAATAGGTTTCAGGGGAATGATTTGCAAAATTTTACAGGTTTCAGGAAAGTAGCCCATTCTCATTATGGCGTTGAAAATCTGTGTAACTAATTTGGTATATTTTTCCGGAAGATTTTAAATATTTTTCCGCTTATCAGAATATGTCATAGCTTTCCTTGTATCAATGTTTTCCTTGATTTTCTTTTCTACTTGCCACCATTTATATTTAAGTTGCTCGATTTCCTCAGCTTCTGTTTCATCAGGTATCAATTCGGGGCTTAAAATTTGCTCGTTGCTCACATAATTTTGTCATCTGAACGAACGAGTAATTTAAATTCTTAAGTATTTTAAACAATGTACTACCGGATTTAATTCTTGAAGGTCGAAGCTGAAAACCCCTTAAATAAATTAAATTCAACTCGTCATCTAAATTAAAAGGACATCAAATTAATCGTTAACTAATAACCTGAAATTCGAGGTGCATGAAAAATTGTAATTCTAAATTATGAATATTTAATACTAAATATCTTTTTTGTTTTTAATATTATAAACTAAAATTCTAAAATCAGTAAAAAATCGGAAACCCCATAAAATTTCATTTTCAAATCTATATAGCTATTGACTCTAGAAATTACCTCCAAAATCAAAACTAAAATAAATAAATGCTTATGGCTATTCTGTTTAAAATCCTACTGCGAAGTAATTTAGCAGCTTTAAGTTATCGATACTAAATTAAATTAAATAATTTGAGTATCCACATTAGTACCTACTCTATATTCTTATTAGTACCATATATGACAAACAATTAGCACAAATACGTATATGATTTGGCTAAAAACTTATTTTAATTTTAAAAGAAATTCCCGCTAGAAGAAGATATATAAATTTAAATTCAGAATCATTTTGATTTAGAATTTTAAATTTAAATTCCAAATTACAAATTTCAACCTCCTAATCTCAAATTCCAAATTCTAAATTCTAAATTTTAAATTTCAAATTCCTAATTTCAAATTCCAAATTCAAAATGTCTAATCTAGAATTTTAAATTTAAGTTTTAAATCTCAAATTCCAAATTTCAAGTTCCAAATTTCAAATTTCGAATTTCAAATTCAAAACGTAATTAAAATTTTTCCTGATACATATCGAAATCGATTTAAAATTTCGATAGCTATGCTGAAATGCCACCTACGGACACTGATGATGCAGAAATTTCTACGATAAATTTCCAAAAAACATCCCAAAATTGTTTAGTTACCATTACAAAGAAGGTCGGAACGGTACCAGTGGAATAATTGGACCGAAATGCTGCGATCTTGGGTTATATGCTGGAAATGCATTTCTTTGTGCACTTCTTCTTATTTCTTGAATATTGACACTTTATTGTGAATGAGCTTATACTCAAAATAAAGTGTCGCAAAATGCATATTGTAAATATATTGTAAAATTCAAATTTCAAATTCCAAATTTTATATTTTAATTTTAAATTTTAAACTCCAAACTTCAAATTTCAAATTCCAAATTTCACATTCCAAATTCTAAATTTCATATCCCAAATTCCAAATTTAAATTTTCAAATTTCAAATTCCAAAATATAAAATTTCATATTCCAAATTTCAAATTTTAAATTTCAAATTTCGAATTCCAAATTCCAAATTTCAAATTTTAAATTTCAAATTCCAAATTTCAAATTTCAAATCCAAAGTCCCAATTTCAAATTTTTAACTTCAAATTTCAAAATCCAAATCCAAAATCCCAAATTTCAAATTTTAAATTTCATATTTTAAATTCCAAATTTCAAATTCCAAAGTCAAAATCCAAATCCCAAATTCCAAAATCTAAATTTCAATTTTCAAATTTCAAATCCCACATTTAAAATTTAAAATTTTAAACTTAAAATTTAAAAATTCAAATCCCAAATTCCAAATTCCAAAATCTAAAATTTCATATTCCAAATTTCAAATTTTAAATTTCAAATTTCGAATTCCAAGTTTCAAATTCCAAATTTCTAATCCAAAGCCCAAATTCTAAATTTAAATTTTCAAATTCCAAATTTCAAATTTTAGACTTCAAATTTCAAAATCCAAATCCAAAATCCCAAATTTAACAAATTTTAAAGTTAATATTCCAAATTTACAATCTCAAATTCCTAACTTCAAATCCAAATTCCAAATTTCAAATTAAAATTTCAAATTTTAAATACCAAATCTCAAATTTCAAATTCTGAAATTTTGAATTTCAAATTACAAAATTCAAATCTCAAATTTCAAGCTTAAAATTTCAAATTGATATTTCAAATTCTAAATTCCAATTTACAAATCCCAAATTACAAAATTTAAATCTCACATTCTAAATTTCAAATTTTGAACTTCAAATTTCAAAATCCAAATCACAAATTCGAAAATCCAAAATTAAATATTCCAAATTTCAAAGTTAAATTTCAAATTGCTAATTGCAAATTTTAAACTTTAAATACCAAATATAACCTTTAAAATTTTAAACTTTAAATACCAAATCTAAAATCGAAAATTAATTTTAAATTCCAAATTTCAAAATCCAAATCCAAATCCCAAATTCCAAAATCCCAAATTTCATTTCCAAATTTCACATTCCAAATTCCAAATTCCAAATCTAAAATTCTAATTTTCAATTTTCAAATTTCAAATTACAAATTCCAAAATCTAAAATTTCATATTCCAAATTTCAAATTTAGAATTTCAAATCCAAAGTCCAAATCCTAAATTTTAATTTTCAAATTCCCAATTTCAAATTTTTAATCCATATTCAAATTCAAAATCCATATCCAAAATCCTAAATTTAACAAATTTTAAATTTCATATTTCAAATTTCAAATCTCAAATTCCTAACTTCAAATCCAAATTCCAAATTTCAATTTTAAATTTTAAATACCAAATTTCAAATTCTAAAATTTTGAATTTCAAATTTCACAATTTAAATCTCAAATTTCTAGCTTAAAATTCTATTTTCAAAATTTCAAATTCCAAATTCTAAATTTCAATTTTCAAATCCCAAATTTCAAAATTTAAATCCCACATTCCAAATTTCAAATATTAAACTTCAAATTTCAAAATCCAAATCCCAAATTCCAAAATCCAAAATTTCATATTCCAAATTTCAAATTTGAAATTTCATATTTCAAATTTCATTCAAATTTCAAATCTCAAATTCCTAACTTCAAATCCAAATTTCAAATTACTATTTCAAATTGTAAATTTAAAAATTTTAAATTTTAAATACCAAATCTCAAATTTCAAATTCTAAAATTTTGAATTTCAAATTCCAAATTCCAAAATTTAAATCTCAAATTCCTAGCTTAAGATTCCATATTTAAAATATAAAATTCCAAATTCTAAATTTCAATTTTTCAAATTCCAAATTTCAAAATTCTACCCACATTCCACATTTTAAATATTAAACTTCAAATTTCAAAATCCAAATCCCAAATATGAAAATCTGAAATCCAAAGTTTCATATTCCAAATTTAAAATTTTTAATTTCATATTTAAAATTCCAAATTTTAAATTTAAATTTCAAATTGCTAATTTCAAATTTTAAACTTTAAATACCAAATCTAAAATTTAAAATTTTTGATTCCAAATTTTAAATTTCAAAATCTAAATCCCAAATTCCAAAATCCAAAATTTCAAATCCAAATTTCAAATTCTAAATTCAAAATTTTTAAGCCCAAATTTCAAATTTAACTTTCAAATTGTAAATTTCAAATTTTAAATACGAAAATTCAAATTCCAAATTTCAAATTCCAAATTTCAAATTTCAAATTCTAAATTTCAAATCTCAAATTGCTAACTTCAAATCCAAATTCTAAATTTAAAATTCCAAATTCTAAATTCCAAATTTCAAAGTCCAAATTTCAAATTGAAATTTTAAATTGTAATTTTCAAATTTTAAACTTTAAATTCCAAATCTAAAATTTCAAATTTAAACTCCAAATTTCAAATCCAAAGTCCAAATTCTAAATTTAAATTTTGAAATTCCAAATTTAAAATTTTAAATTTCAAATTTCAAAACCCAAATCCAAAATCCCAAATTTCAAAGTTTAAATTTCATATTTCAAATTTCAAATTCCTAACTTCAAATCCAAATTCCTAATTTAAAATTACAATAGACCTTTTTCCTTAATTGTCAAACATAGTGAATCGTCAGAAATATCTGTAGGTGTTGCATAATATTGGAATCTTGTTTTCAGTGTTTTAACTAAATAAATTAAATTTTACATTAAATTTAACTTTAGAAACGCTTTTGCGGAATTGTAAAATTGTTTCCCGAAATATAATTCATTAATTATTTTTCTACAACATTAATTTTTAGTTCGGACCACCTACGGATCGCCGATCTTACTTGTCAAATTTTTTTAGGGAAAAAGGTCAATTTCAAATGGTAAATTTAAAAATTTTAAATTTTAAATACCAAATCTGAAATTTTAAATTCTAGAATTTCAAATTCCAAATTTCAAATTCCAACTTCCAAAATTCAAATCTGAAATTCCTAGCTTAAAATACCATATTCAAAATTTTTAATTCCAAAATGTAAATTTTAATTTTCAAATCCCAAAACATTCCAAATTTCAAATTTTAAACTACAAATTTCAAAATCCGAATCCCAAATTCGAAAATCCAAAATCCAAAATTTCATATTACAAATTTCAAATTTTAAATTTCATATTTCAAATTCCAAATTTCAAATTTAAATTTCAAATTGCTAATTTCAAATTTTAAACTTTAAATACCAAATCTAAAATTTAAAATTTATATTCCAAATTTCAAATTTTTAAAATCCAAATCCAAAATTCCAAAATTAAAAATTTCAAATCCAAATTTCCAATGCTAAATTCAAAATTTTAAAGTCCAAATTTCAAATTGTAAATTTAAAATTTTAAATTTTAAATACGAAAACTCAAATTTCAAATTTTAAATCCCAAATTTCAAGTTCTAAATTTCAAATCTCAAATTCCTAACTTTAAAAATCCAAATTCCAAATTTCAAATTCCAAATCCCAAATCCCAAATTATAAATTTAAAATTTGAAATTCCACATTCCAAATTTCAAATTTCAATTTTTATTTTTTTTTATTAATTTTAAACATCATAAATCACAAATTCCAAAATCCAAAATTTCATATTCCAAATTTCAAATTTTAAACTTTAAATTCCAAATCTAAAATTCCAAATTTCAAACTCTAAATTCCAAATTCCATATTTCAAATCTAAATTTCAAATTGTAAATTTCAAATTTTAAATTCCAAATCTCAAATTCCAAATTCCAAACTTTAAATTTTAAATTTCAAATTCCAAGTTTTTTCGCCAACTCTGAATAGATTCATTCTCGTTTAATTCGAATACATAATTTATTTGCAATTATGTATTTTAATAAAGTCTGGAAATAATTTCAGTCAAAATATTATTGTTTGATGAACATTTTCATCCAACTTCACGCTACTTGCTACGAAGGAAGTTTTTAAAGTCAGAAAACTATTTATGTAGTTGCATGCGTGTTCGTTCGTAATCAGATAAATAAAAAACGTTACCTCCCGATCTAAAAGACGCACCTTTAATAAACGTGCCGTTTGATATTTGAATACAAAAATTGCAAAAGTCCCAAAAATCTTTTGAAAATCGTCTAGATAGCTCGGTGCTAACTCTCGGTGGTAAAACATTTGTTTTTCTTTAGTTCTAGTCCAACCAAATATACTATTGAAGCCCTAAAATTGAATTGCAATCCATAATTGTGCCCCGATTCACCTTCTAAACAGGCCCATAATTCCCAATTATAAGTCGCCACACCAAAGAAAGATAACTGGTCTCGATAACTGTAATTAAAATCCCGCCTGGAGACTTATAATTGGAAAATAGGTCTCGGAACCTATAATTACTACAACTAATGAATAATTTACTTATATTAAGGAGCCTTTAATAGCTAATTAGGCCTTGAATTCGAGTAGGTCTGGATGCTTACAATTAATATAGCGCTATGGGGCTAAAGTGATAATTACTAACTAGGTCTTGACACCTGTTACTTCTAAATAAGTATCAAACCCGATAAATTTGTACAACTAAAATACTAAGCTTCCAGTTTTTTTAGTTTTACAAAACCGTATTACATGAGTTTCCTAAGCCTACTTGTTGGGATAAGGGAACCATTTAAAATCCGTAATTATGTTCCAAGTTTACTCATTTGCTAGACTAACTCAAAATAGGGCTGCTGTAGAGTTATCGCATTTGCAGGCACAGGAGGAAGCTCTGGAAAATCAATATACAGCAGCATCATAACTAAGTAGAAAAATATCCAAAATTGACTAACTACTCCCCTAGATTCAAGAAACATTTTAAACGACCGTGTTTTCTAATCAGTTATGGCTGTTTCGATGTGTGTTTCATTTTGAAAGCATATTCGTTAATTTGAATGATCACGTAGACCTAAACTATGAAGTCACAGTAGTCAGCCAAACCATAAAGTGGTTAGTAAACCCTTCAACGATTAGACAAAGTATACAGCACTGGTTTTGGACTTAGTTTTTATATTGTGTAAAGTACCTACTAACTTTGATATACTTCTAACTGAACAGCAAATTTAAAATGGAAATGAAAGACAGATGTCATTTAGCATGTGATGTACAAACGACATCCGATTAGTTCCGTTAGATTCTACAAGGTGAAAGAAAGCTTAACACCTGAGCAGGTTATTCTTTAGTTTCTAGTTAGGTTAGGTAGCGGTATTTATATTAGTTAGAAATACCTAAAGAACCTGTTGAACGGTGAAACACAAAAAAAAACATAAAAATGCAACGGCGGCAAAGTTAATTCTAGTTATCAAGAGGAATTAAAGCTTCTTGATTTGATTCGAAAAGATGTTGAAGAATTACACATGAGTGGAAAATAGATGAAGTAGGATGGTATAATCACGATGGTATAAGGAAATGACAGAAAATAAAAAAGTTTCAAATTCTCTGATTCAAAAATATCTTATGAGCTGCCAATTACTCGTCTAAAAATTAAATGTTTGCCAATTTTCAATCTCATCCTTGTCATGACAACCGAACTAATTTTCTTTTCTTTTTCTTTCACAGATTAAATGATGACCAAAATTTAAAAACCAAAATTCTAACTAATACAACACTTGATGGCCTATATACAACAATGGCTATAGGGACAATAAATAAATTAAATTTAGATTCGCCAACGGCAATAAATTGTATTTTAACAATAATTGGAACAAATTATACAAAGAAAAAAGAAACTATTTATTATGGTAAGTACCTACCTATTCTGCCTAACTATGGTATATAATACTATATTCAGTTATTATCTTCTTAAAAACAATTAAAATTTATAATTATTTATTTGCAATCAAATTGTTTTGCATTATTATAATAGTAGGACTTAAAAATTTAATTATTTTTATTCTTCTGTACGCCTCAAAAATGTAATTAAAATTCATTCTTTTATGTATTGTACATAAATTCCTCATCACATTTTATTTAATATACATAGGTATCGGAAATTAGATTAGGGATGATAAGATAATGTTGATTGCAGATTAATTTATGGTTTAATTAATTTTGAAAAATTATATCTAAATTGATCCCGAACGAAGTTCTAAACGTCGGTGTATGCTCGATTTAGTGTCTTATAATAACGTTGTTTTATAGGAGGCGAGGTCTCTGTGGCAATGGAATGGTCAAGAAGGTTTGTGCGGCCTACAACTGAATTTACAAAGGAAGGGAAATCATAGTGGATAAAGCGGATTATACCGGATAAACCTGCTTCCTGCCCGGATGAAACAACATTATCACTTGTTTGAACAGTATATTAGGATGCATGGCATGTATCTCGGAAATTCCAACGGCCTTCAATTCTTGGTGTTATTATGGATTCGCAAATTTAACGCTGAAATTGTTTTCGGTGACAAAAATATTAGTTGGCTCTATGAGATTTAGGGTTATCATCGTCAACTTGTGGTTTAAAATTTACTTTGGTGAACGTGCTAATGGATGACGAAATATTTCTAGTAAGATTCGAGATCCGTATTGGATAACGAGTTTTGTTTCTTGATTTATTTCGGCACAGACATAGGCTGAACGCGAAGTTCTTGTAGCCTACAAAATATATAGGAATGATCTAGACCTTGACAATTCCAACATTTGTTGCGTGAATCCCCCTATTAATTAGTATAAGTTTAATGTTTAGTAACAGGAGCTATTGGAAAAGGCGATCTAGGCTCTAAAGGAATTTCATTAGATTTACGAACTTCTTAGCTATCCGCACTCTTTCATGAAATATTATCCTGAAATATCAAAAATAATTCAAATGTAATTCTACGTAGATGGTTTACTTAGTTGAGCATATTGCGTTAATTATGCTGCATCTACAGATACGAACATATAACCGGAATATTGAAATCATGCGGTCTACATTTACGAAAATGGAAAAGCAATTTTATACATTACTGCCCCGCATGACTGATAATCATCTGCATATCGTTCCTCAAAATCTAGACACGGATCCTTCCGTCACGAAAGTCATGGGACCATGATGGAATCCAGTCAAGGATAATTTATTATATAAATATTCACCGTGCGATTCACCTCGAATAACGAAACGTACCATATTGACGGATATGCCCAACAGGATTACAGTCACCTGTGTGTCACCGTGGTATTCCACGATTGGAACTGAATGCTGTAGCCTTTTTAAGTTGCCTTGTCATATTTTTTTAAATGAGTTTTAGAGATAAAAAACATCGAAATATTTGCTTACACCGACTCTACGGAGGTGTTGTTATGGCTAACCATTTAACCGTATAGATTGGAAACCTTCGTAGCTAATAGAACGAAAGAAATGATATCCCTAGTTTCACCGCGATAGCGCTATATCAAATCCAATTAGAATCCAACCGATTTTGTTTCACGTAGCTTTATAGCAAACCAACTGCCAAATTGTAACTTATAGTGAAAAGGTCCGCAATTGCTTCAGAAACCTATAATTGAATGGAGAATTAAACTGACTAAAAACATCCTTTATTGTTATCACAAAAATAATATTTTTTCAAATTATTGACGATAAATTTTCATTTGAAGTACCTGCATGCCGGAACTACCTAACTAACATCTATCATCAAACGCAAATTCTGGGTTATGCGTTGTTGAAATGTAGCAAAGTTAATTGTTAACAGATGCTTGGTGTGTTTTAAGTACAAACAGCACGGCGCTACAATTAATGGGTAATGTACCAAAACCTCGGGTAGAAACTCAATAACGACTTTTAATTTATACTGGTCTAGATTATGCCTGCCCTATAAATTTCAAGATGTGCAAAGAGAAAAATTAAATCACTTACAAGGCTTACATCGTAGTGTATGCTTGTTTGACTAGCAAAACTTGGTCAATAGTCTAAGTCACCGCCCAGGCGTCACCGGCTTTTATAATAAGCTTACACAGATTCATTCCAAGTTGAGGAGTGCCTCATCACCTGAATAGTGGCAATCTTCTCATCGGGCCGCTGGTACTGGACCGATTGTAACACAAATTTTCATTCCATATATACAGAATGTACTGTGCAGTGGCACTATTCCGGTTTTCCCGGGGAATTGGGAATTGGAATTTTATTATTGTGATTGTTTTTGTGTATTTTGGTATTATTTTTTCCAAAGCATAGTGTGGCGATTTGTATTTTTTCAAATTTTGGGAAAAAATAATTCCATTTTAACATTACTGCCTACTAAACAATTCCCAACAAAATGTTTAGGGAAAAATAAACAAAAAAATTGCTATCAAATGGAGTTATTTGCTCCCAAAATTTGAAAAAATGCAAATCGCCATAGTATGCTTTGGACAAAATACTACCAAAATAAACTAAAAAAATCACAATAATAAAATTCCAATTCCCAATTCCCCGGGAAAACCGGAATAGTGCCACAGGTTGTATTAGCGAATTATTCTAATACAACCAAATTCACTTACAATTTTTTGTTTCTTCGTCACATTCACACAGCGCTATTCTTGTGTAAGCAAATTTAAAATAATTTTATTGTGTGACGACTCCTTGACTATTTTTTTAATGACTGACGACAATTCGTTTTATATGTTAAAGTAGTGACGCTTTTTTTAATCAAGATTTTTTTCCTACTCTATGTTTATGACAACTTCTTGTCTTGTTCTCTCCAACACTTTTTCGTTCAACTCCAATGCCTCTTTATTGGTCGAACATAAAATTGTTTTTCCGAAATCTGAACTTTCACCACAATGAATCACATCTCCATACAAAACTTGGACTGGATCCCCGTTTTTAATGTAGCATCTTGCCGGAATCTCAACGATATCGCCTAAATCCCTATTTTCCAATTTCAGCAGCCATGAACAAAATTCATTTTCATTTCGACCTGTCCGCATGTTTTCTTTCAGTCGATATACTATGAATTGACTCCAAAGGTTCGTGCTATAACGGGTAGCAACTGTCTGAAATCTCCCCCAAAAACGCAAATTTTTCCACCGAAGATTTTTTTTCTGCCCCGTTAGATCCTGCAGAAGTGTGTTCACGGTGAGAAAGCAATGTGATGGCATCATGGGTGCCTCATCCTAGATTATAAGTTTAGAATTCCGAATTTTCTTTGCTTCCATAGAGTTTCCCTTAATTCGGCAAACGGACGTTTCAATCACTGCGATCGGAATCTTAAAAGTAGAATGGGTAGTAGCTCCATCGATCACTAATGTGGCCGCTATTCCGGTCGAAGCACACAACAGGAAGCAGTCACCATTTCCTTTCAAGATGTGATCAAGGTGTTATCTGGTACCAATCATCGAAATCGGTGCACATTTGCAGATTTTCAATTTTTGTGGCTCTGAATTTGTGGGCTATGGTTCAGTTGATTTTCAGAAAAATTGAATTTTCCACGAAACGTGTACAAATATTTGGCCGATCCAAATAACCGTTGTATGACAATTACAGGTCTCAACGCCTATTGATAGAGGTATCAATCATCGAAATCGGAGCTCATTTGCAGATTTTCGATTTTTGTGGCTCTGAATTTGTGGGCTATAGTTCAGTGGATTTCAAAAAAATTGAATTTTCCACAAAATGTGTAGAAATATTCGATCGATCCAAATGGCCGTTTGTATGACAATTACAGGTCTCAACGCCTATTGATAGAGGTACCAATCATCGAAATCGGAGAACATTTGCAGTTTTTCGATTTTTGTGGCTCTGAATTTGTGGGCTATAGTTCAGTGGATTTCAAAAAAATTGAATTTTCCACAAAATGTGTAGAAATATTCGATCGATCCAAATGGCCGTTTGTATGACAATTACAGGTCTCAACGCCTATTGATAGAGGTATCTATCATCGAAATCGGAGCAAATTTGCAGATTTTCGATTTTTGTGGCTCTGAATTTGTGGGCTATAGTTCAGTGGATTTCAAAAAAATTAAATTTTCCACCAAATGTGTAGAAATATTCGAGCGATCTAAATACCAGTTGGCATCACAATTACAGGTCTCAACGCCTATTGATAGAGGTACCAATCATCGAAATCGGAGCACATTTGCAGATTTTCGATTTTTGTGGCTCTGAATTTGTGGGCTATAGTTCAGTGGATTTCAAAAAAATTAAATTTTCCACAAAATGTGTAGAAATATTCGATCGATTCAAATGGCCGTTTGTATTACAATTACAGGTCTCAACGCCTATTGATAGAGGTATCAATCATCGAAATCGGAGCACATTTGCAGATTTTCGATTTTTGTGGCTCTGAAGTTGTGGGCTATAGTTCAGTGAATTTTCAAAAAAATTGAATTTTCCACGAAACGTGTAGAAATATTCAGCCGATCCAAGTGGCTGTTTGTATTACAATTACAAGTCTCAACGCCTATTGATAGAGGTATCAGTCATCGAAATCGGAGCAAATTTGCAGATTTTCGATTTTTGTGGCTCTGAATTTGTGGGCTATAGTTCAGTGGATTTCAAAAAAATTGAATTTTCCACCAAATGTGTAGAAATATTCGAGCGATCTAAATACCAGTTGGCATCACAATTACAGGTCTCAATGCCTATTGATTGAGGTACCAATCATCGAAATCGGAGCACATTTGCCGATTTTCGATTTTTGTGGCTCTGAATTTGTGGGCTATAAATCAGTGGATTTCAAAAAAATTGAATTTTCCACCAAATGTGTAGAAATATTCGAGCGATCTAAATACCAGTTGGCATCACAATTACAGGTCTCAACGCCTATTGATAGAGGTATCAATCATCGAAATCGGAGCACATTTGCAGATTTTCGATTTTTGTGGCTCTGAAGTTGTGGGCTATAGTTCAGTGAATTTTCAAAAAAATTGAATTTTCCACGAAACGTGTAGAAATATTCAGCCGATCCAAATGGCTGTTTGTATTACAATTACAAGTCTCAACGCCTATTGATAGAGGTATCAGTCATCGAAATCGGAGCAAATTTGCAGATTTTCGATTTTTGTGGCTCTGAATTTGTGGGCTATAGTTCAGTGGATTTCAAAAAAATTGAATTTTCCACCAAATGTGTAGAAATATTCGAGCGATCTAAATACCAGTTGGCATCACAATTACAGGTCTCAACGCCTATTGATAGAGGTACCAATCATCGAAATCGGAGCACATTTGCAGATTTTCGATTTTTGTGGCTCTGAATTTGTGGGCTATAGTTCAGTGGATTTTCAAAAAAATTGAATTTTCCACGAAACGTGTAGAAATATTCGATCGATCCAAATGGCCGTTTGTATTACAATTACAGGTCTCAACGCCTATTGATAGAGGTATCAGTCATCGAAATCGGAGCAAATTTGCAGATTTTCGATTTTTGTGGCTCTGAATTTGTGGGCTATAGTTCAGTGGATTTCAAAAAAATTGAATTTTCCACCAAATGTGTAGAAATATTCGAGCGATCTAAATACCAGTTGGCATCACAATTACAGGTCTCAACGCCTATTGATAGAGGTACCAATCATCGAAATCGGAGCACATTTGCAGATTTTCGATTTTTGTGGCTCTGAATTTGTGGGCTATAGTTCAGTGGATTTTCAAAAAAATTGAATTTTCCACGAAATATGTAGAAATATTCGACCGAATCAAATGGTCGTTAGTATTACAATTACAGGTCTCAACGCCTATTGATAGAGGTATCAATCATCGAAATCGGAGCACATTTGCAGATTTTCGATTTTTGTGGCTCTGAATTTGTGGGCTATAGTTCAGTGAATTTTCAAAAAAATTGAATTTTCCACGAAACGTGTAGAAATATTCGATCGATCCAAATGGCCGTTTGTATTACAATTACAGGTCTCAACGCCTATTGATAGGGGTATCAGACATCGAAATCGGAGCACATTTGCAGATTTTCGATTTTTGTGGCTCTGAATTTGTGGGCTATAGTTCAGTGGATTTCAAAAAAATTAAATTTTCCACGAAACGTGTAGAAATATTCGGCCGATCTAAATGGCTGTTTGTATTACAATTACAGGTCTCAACGCCTATTGATAGAGGTATCAGTCATCGAAATCGGAGCACATTTGCAGATTTTCGATTTTTGTGGCTCTGAATTTGTGGGCTATAGTTCAGTGGATTTCAAAAAAATTGAATTTTCCACGAAATGTGTAGAAATATTCGACCGATCCAAATGGCCGTTTGTATGACAATTACAGGTCTCAACGCCTATTGATAGAGGTATCAGTCATCGAAATCGGAGCACATTTGCAGATTTTCGATTTTTATGGCTCTGAATTTGTGGGCTATAGTTCAGTTGATTTTTAAAAAAATTGGATTATCCACAAAACGTGTAGAAATATTCGAACGATCCAAATGGCCGTTTGTATGACAATTACAGGTCTCAACGCCTATTGATAGAGGTATCAGTCATCGAAATCGGAGCACATTTGCAGTTTTTCGATTTTTGTGGCTCTGAATTTGTGGGCTATAGTTCAGTTGATTTTCAAAGAACTTGAATTTTCCACAAAACATGTAGAAATATTCGGTCGATCCAAATGGCCGTTTATATGACAACTACAGCTCTCAACGCCTATTGATAGAGGTATCAATCATCGAAATCGGAGCACATTTGCAGATTTTCGATTTTTGTGGCTCTGAATTTGTGGGCTATAGTTCAGTTGATTTTCAAAGAACTTGAATTTTCCACAAAACGTGTAGAAATATTCGGTCGATCCAAATGGCCGTTTATATGACAATTACAGCTCTCAACGCCTATTGATAGAGGTATCAGTCATCGAAATCGGAGCACATTTGCAGATTTTCGATTTTTGTGGCTCTGAATTTGTGGGCTATAGTTCAGTTGATTTTCAAACAAATTGAATTTTCCACGAAATGTGTAGAAATATTTGACCGATCCAAATGGCCGTTTGTATGACAATTACAGGTCTCAATGCCTATTGATAGAGGTATCAATCATCGAAATCGGAGCACATTTGCAGATTTTCGATTTTTGTGGCTCTGAATTTGTGGGCTATAGTTCAGTTGATTTTCAAAGAACTTGAATTTTCCACAAAACGTGTAGAAATATTCGGTCGATCCAAATGGCCGTTTATATGACAATTACAGCTCTCAACGCCTATTGATAGAGGTATCAGTCATCGAAATCGGAGCACATTTGCAGATTTTCGATTTTTGTGGCTCTGAATTTGTGGGCTATAGTTCAGTTGATTTTCAAAAAAATTGAATTTTCCACGAAATGTGTAGAAATATTTGACCGATCCAAATGGCCGTTTGTATGACAATTACAGGTCTCAATGCCTATTGATAGAGGTATCAATCATCGAAATCGGAGCACATTTGCAGATTTTCGATTTTTGTGGCTCTGAATTTGTGGGCTATAGTTCAGTTGATTTTCAAAAAAATTGAATTTTCCACGAAATGTGTAGAAATATTCGACCGATCCAAATGGCCGTTTGTATGACAATTACAGGTCTCAACGCCTATTGATAGAGGTATCAATCATCGAAATCGGAGCACATTTGCAGATTTTCGATTTTTGTGGCTCTGAATTTGTGGGCTATAGTTCAGTTGATTTTCAAAGAACTTGAATTTTCCACAAAACGTGTAGAAATATTCGGTCGATCCAAATGGCCGTTTATATTACAATTACAGGTCTCAACGCCTATTGATAGAGGTATCAGTCATCGAAATCGGAGCACATTTGCAGATTTTCGATTTTTGTGGCTCTGAATTTGTGGGCTATAGTTCAGTTGATTTTCAAAGAACTTGAATTTTCCAGGAAACGTGTAGAAATATTCGGTCGATCCAAATGGTCGTTTGTATGACAATTACAGGTCTCAACGCCTATTGATAGAGGTATCAATCATCGAAATCGGAGCACATTTGCCGATTTTCGATTTTTGTGGCTCTGAATTTGTGGGCTATAGTTCAGTTGATTATCAAAAAAAATTTAATTTTCTACGAAACGTGTAGATATATTTGGCCGATCCAAATGGCCGTTTGTATGACAATAACATGTCTCAACGCCTATTGATAGAGGTATCAATCATCGAAATCGGAGCACATTTGCAGATTTTCGATTTTTGTGGCTCTGAATTTGTGGGCTATAGTTCAGTTGATTTTCAAAGAACTTGAATTTTCCACAAAACGTGTAGAAATATTCGGTCGATCCAAATGGCCGTTTATATGACAATTACAGCTCTCAACGCCTATTGATAGAGGTATCAGTCATCGAAATCGGAGCACATTTGCAGATTTTCGATTTTTGTGGCTCTGAATTTGTGGGCTATAGTTCAGTTGATTTTCAAAAAAATTGAATTTTCCACGAAATGTGTAGAAATATTCAACCGATTCAAATCAGCGATTGTATGACAATTACAGGTCTCAACGCCTATTGATAGAGGTATCAATCATCGAAATCGGAGCACATTTGCAGATTTTCGATTTTTGTGGCTCTGAATTTGTGGGCTATTGTTCAGTTGATTTTCAAAAAAATTGAATTTTCCACGAAACATGTAGGAATATTCGGCCGATCCAAATGGCCGTATGTATGATAATTACAGGTCTCAACGCCTATTGATAGAGGTATCAATCATCGAAATCGGAGCACATTTGCAGATTTTCGATTTTTGTGGCTCTGAATTTGTGGGCTATAGTTCAGTTGATCTTCAAAAATAATTGAATTTTCCAGGAAACGTGTAGATATATCTGGCCGATCCAAATTGCCGTTTGTATGACAATAACATGTCTCAACGCCTATTGATAGAGGTATCAATCATCGAAATCGGAGCACATTTGCAGATTTTCGATTTTTGTGGCTCTGAATTTATGGGCTATTGTTCAGTTGATTTTCAAAAAAATTGAATTTTCCACGAAACATGTGGAAATGTTCGACCGATTCAAATGGTCGTTAGTATGACAATTACAGGTCTCAACGCCTATTGATAGAGGTATCAATCATCGAAATCGGAGCACATTTGCCGATTTTCGATTTTTGTGGCTCTGAATTTGTGGGCTATAGTTCAGTTGATCTTCAAAAATAATTGAATTTTCCTGGAAACGTGTAGATATATTTGGCCGATCCAAATGGCCGTTTGTATGACAATTACAGGTCTCAACGCCTATTGATAGAGGTATCAATCATCGAAATCGGAGCACATTTGCAGATTTTCGATTTTTGTGGCTCTGAATTTGTGGGCTATTGTTCAGTTGATTTTCAAAAAAATTGAATTTTCCACGAAACATGTGGAAATGTTCGACCGATTCAAATGGTCGTTAGTATGACAATTACAGGTCTCAAAGCCTATTGATAGAGGTATCAATCATCGAAATCGGAGCACATTTGCAGATTTTCGATTTTTGTGGCTCTGAATTTGTGGGCTATTGTTCAGTTGATTTTCAAAAAAATTGAATTTTCCACGAAACATGTGGAAATGTTCGACCGATTCAAATGGTCGTTAGTATGACAATTACAGGTCTCAACGCCTATTGTGGCTCTGAATTTGTGGGCTATAGTTCAGTTGGTCTTCAAAAATAATTGAATTTTCCTGGAAACGTGTAGATATATTTGGCCGATCCAAATTGCCGTTTGTATGACAATTACATGTCTCAACGCCTATTGATAGAGGTATCAATCATCGAAATCGGAGCACATTTGCCGATTTTCGATTTTTGTGGCTCTGAATTTGTGGGCTATATCAGTTGGTCTTCAAAAATAATTGAATTTTCCTGGAAACGTGTAGATATATTTGGCCGATCCAAATGGCCGTTTGTATGACAATTACAGGTCTCAACGCCTATTGATAGAGGTATCAATCATCGAAATCGGAGCACATTTGCAGATTTTCGATTTTTGTGGCTCTGAATTTGTGGGCTATTGTTCAGTTGATTTTCAAAAAAATTGAATTTTCCACGAAACATGTGGAAATGTTCGACCGATTCAAATGGTCGTTAGTATGACAATTACAGGTCTCAACGCCTATTGATAGAGGTATCAATCATCGAAATCGGAGCACATTTGCCGATTTTCGATTTTTGTGGCTCTGAATTTGTGGGCTATAGTTCAGTTGGTCTTCAAAAATAATTGAATTTTCCTGGAAACGTGTAGATATATTTGGCCGATCCAAATTGCCGTTTGTATGACAATTACATGTCTCAACGCCTATTGATAGAGGTATCAATCATCGAAATCGGAGCACATTTGCCGATTTTCGATTTTTGTGGCTCTGAATTTGTGGGCTATTGTTCAGTTGGTCTTCAAAAATAATTGAATTTTCCTGGAAACGTGTAGATATATTTGGCCGACCCAAATGGCCGTTTGTATGACAATTACAGGTCTCAACGCCTATTGATAGAGGTATCAATCATCGAAATCGGAGCACATTTGCAGATTTTCGATTTTTGTGGCTCTGAATTTGTGGGCTATTGTTCAGTTGATTTTCAAAAAAATTGAATTTTCCACGAAACATGTAGGAATATTCGGCCGATCCAAATGGCCGTATGTATGATAATTACAGGTCTCAACGCCTATTGATAGAGGTATCAATCATCGAAATCGGAGCACATTTGCAGATTTTCGATTTTTGTGGCTCTGAATTTGTGGGCTATTGTTCAGTTGATTTTCAAAAAAATTTAATTTTCCACGAAACATGTGGAAATGTTCGACCGATTCAAATGGTCGTTAGTATGACAATTACAGGTCTCAACGCCTATTGATAGAGGTATCAATCATCGAAATCGGAGCACATTTGCCGATTTTCGATTTTTGTGGCTCTGAATTTGTGGGCTATAGTTCAGTTGGTCTTCAAAAATAATTGAATTTTCCTGGAAACGTGTAGATATATTTGGCCGATCCAAATGGCCGTTTGTATGACAATTACAGGTCTCAACGCCTATTGATAGAGGTATCAATCATCGAAATCGGAGCACATTTGCAGATTTTCGATTTTTGTGGCTCTGAATTTGTGGGCTATTGTTCAGTTGATTTTCAAAAAAATTGAATTTTCCACGAAACATGTGGAAATGTTCGACCGATTCAAATGGTCGTTAGTATGACAATTACAGGTCTCAACGCCTATTGATAGAGGTATCAATCATCGAAATCGGAGCACATTTGCCGATTTTCGATTTTTGTGGCTCTGAATTTGTGGGCTATAGTTCAGTTGATCTTCAAAAATAATTGAATTTTCCAGGAAACGTGTAGATATATTTGGCCGATCCAAATTGCCGTTTGTATGACAATAACATGTCTCAACGCCTATTGATAGAGGTATCAATCATCGAAATCGGAACACATTTGCCGATTTTCGATTTTTGTGGCTGTGAATTTGTGGGCTATAGTTCAGTTTATTTTCAAAAAAATTGAATTTTCCACGAAATGTGTAGAAATATTCGACCGATTCAAATGGCCGTTTGTATGACAATTACAGGTCTCAACGCCTATTGATAGAGGTATCAATCATCGAAATCGGAGCACATTTGCAGATTTTCGATTTTTGTGGCTCTGAATTTGTGGGCTATTGTTCAGTTGATTTTCAAAAAAATTGAATTTTCCACGAAACATGTAGGAATATTCGGCCGATCCAAATGGCCGTATGTATGATAATTACAGGTCTCAACGCCTATTGATAGAGGTATCAATCATCGAAATCGGAGCACATTTGCAGATTTTCGATTTTTGTGGCTCTGAATTTGTGGGCTATTGTTCAGTTGATTTTCAAAAAAATTTAATTTTCCACGAAACATGTGGAAATGTTCGACCGATTCAAATGGTCGTTAGTATGACAATTACAGGTCTCAACGCCTATTGATAGAGGTATCAATCATCGAAATCGGAGCACATTTGCCGATTTTCGATTTTTGTGGCTCTGAATTTGTGGGCTATAGTTCAGTTGGTCTTCAAAAATAATTGAATTTTCCTGGAAACGTGTAGATATATTTGGCCGATCCAAATTGCCGTTTGTATGACAATTACATGTCTCAACGCCTATTGATAGAGGTATCAATCATCGAAATCGGAGCACATTTGCAGATTTTCAATTTTTGTGGCTCTGAATTTGTGGGCTATAGTTCAGTTGATTTTCAAAAAAAATTGAATTTTCCACGAAACGTGTAGATATATTTGGCCGATCCAAATGGCCGTTTGTATGACAATTACAGGTCTCAACGCCTATTGATAGAGGTATCAATCATCGAAATCGGAGCACATTTGCAGATTTTCGATTTTTGTGGCTCTGAATTTGTGGGCTATTGTTCAGTTGATTTTCAAAAAAATTTAATTTTCCACGAAACATGTGGAAATGTTCGACCGATTCAAATGGTCGTTAGTATGACAATTACAGGTCTCAACGCCTATTGATAGAGGTATCAATCATCGAAATCGGAGCACATTTGCCGATTTTCGATTTTTGTGGCTCTGAATTTGTGGGCTATAGTTCAGTTGGTCTTCAAAAATAATTGAATTTTCCTGGAAACGTGTAGATATATTTGGCCGATCCAAATTGCCGTTTGTATGACAATTACATGTCTCAACGCCTATTGATAGAGGTATCAATCATCGAAATCGGAGCACATTTGCAGATTTTCGATTTTTGTGGCTCTGAATTTGTGGGCTATTGTTCAGTTGATTTTCAAAAAAATTGAATTTTCCACGAAACATGTAGGAATATTCGGCCGATCCAAATGGCCGTATGTATGATAATTACAGGTCTCAACGCCTATTGATAGAGGTATCAATCATCGAAATCGGAGCACATTTGCAGATTTTCGATTTTTGTGGCTCTGAATTTGTGGGCTATTGTTCAGTTGATTTTCAAAAAAATTGAATTTTCCACGAAACATGTAGGAATATTCGGCCGATCCAAATGGCCGTATGAATGATAATTACAGGTCTCAACGCCTATTGATAGAGGTATCAATCATCGAAATCGGAGAACATTTGCCGATTTTCGATTTTTGTGGCTCTGAATTTGTGGGCTATAGTTCAGTTGGTCTTCAAAAATAATTGAATTTTCCTGGAAACGTGTAGATATATTTGGCCGATCCAAATTGCCGTTTGTATGACAATTACAGGTCTCAACGCCTATTGATAGAGGTATCAATCATCGAAATCGGAGCACATTTGCAGATTTTCGATTTTTGTGGCTCTGAATTTGTGGGCTATTGTTCAGTTGATTTTCAAAAAAATTTAATTTTCCACGAAACATGTGGAAATGTTCGACCGATTCAAATGGTCGTTAGTATGACAATTACAGGTCTCAACGCCTATTGATAGAGGTATCAATCATCGAAATCGGAGCACATTTGCAGATTTTCGATTTTTGTGGCTCTGAATTTGTGGGCTATTGTTCAGTTGATTTTCAAAAAAATTGAATTTTCCACGAAACATGTGGAAATGTTCGACCGATTCAAATGGTCGTTAGTATGACAATTACAGGTCTCAACGCCTATTGATAGAGGTATCAATCATCGAAATCGGAGAACATTTGCCGATTTTCGATTTTTGTGGCTCTGAATTTGTGGGCTATAGTTCAGTTGGTCTTCAAAAATAATTGAATTTTCCTGGAAACGTGTAGATATATTTGGCCGATCCAAATTGCCGTTTGTATGACAATTACAGGTCTCAACGCCTATTGATAGAGGTATCAATCATCGAAATCGGAGCACATTTGCAGATTTTCGATTTTTGTGGCTCTGAATTTGTGGGCTATTGTTCAGTTGATTTTCAAAAAAATTTAATTTTCCACGAAACATGTGGAAATGTTCGACCGATTCAAATGGTCGTTAGTATGACAATTACAGGTCTCAACGCCTATTGATAGAGGTATCAATCATCGAAATCGGAGCACATTTGCCGATTTTCGATTTTTGTGGCTCTGAATTTGTGGGCTATAGTTCAGTTGGTCTTCAAAAATAATTGAATTTTCCTGGAAACGTGTAGATATATTTGGCCGATCCAAATTGCCGTTTGTATGACAATTACAGGTCTCAACGCCTATTGATAGAGGTATCAATCATCGAAATCGGAGCACATTTGCAGATTTTCGATTTTTGTGGCTCTGAATTTGTGGGCTATTGTTCAGTTGATTTTCAAAAAAATTGAATTTTCCACGAAACATGTAGGAATACTCGGCCGATCCAAATGGCCGTATGTATGATAATTACAGGTCTCAACGCCTATTGATAGAGGTATCAATCATCGAAATCGGAGCACATTTGCAGATTTTCGATTGTTGTGGCTCTGAATTTGTGGGCTATTGTTCAGTTGATTTTCAAAAAAATTTAATTTTCCACGAAACATGTGGAAATGTTCGACCGATTCAAATGGTCGTTAGTATGACAATTACAGGTCTCAACGCCTATTGATAGAGGTATCAATCATCGAAATCGGAGCACATTTGCAGATTTTCGATTTTTGTGGCTCTGAATTTGTGGGCTATTGTTCAGTTGATTTTCAAAAAAATTGAATTTTCCACGAAACATGTGGAAATGTTCGACCGATTCAAATGGTCGTTTGTATGACAATTACAGGTCTCAACGCCTATTGATAGAGGTATCAATCATCGAAATCGGAGCACATTTGCAGATTTTCGATTTTTGTGGCTCTGAATTTGTGGGCTATTGTTCAGTTGATTTTCAAAAAAATTTAATTTTCCACGAAACATGTGGAAATGTTCGACCGATTCAAATGGTCGTTAGTATGACAATTACAGGTCTCAACGCCTATTGATAGAGGTATCAATCATCGAAATCGGAGCACATTTGCAGATTTTCGATTTTTGTGGCTCTGAATTTGTGGGCTATTGTTCAGTTGATTTTCAAAAAAATTTAATTTTCCACGAAACATGTGGAAATGTTCGACCGATTCAAATGGTCGTTAGTATGACAATTACAGGTCTCAACGCCTATTGATAGAGGTATCAATCATCGAAATCGGAGCACATTTGCCGATTTTCCATTTTTGTGGCTCTGAATTTGTGGGCTATAGTTCAGTTGATCTTCAAAAATAATTGAATTTTCCAGGAAACGTGTAGATATATTTGGCCGATCCAAATTGCCGTTTGTATGACAATAACATGTCTCAACGCCTATTGATAGAGGTATCAATCATCGAAATCGGAACACATTTGCCGATTTTCGATTTTTGTGGCTGTGAATTTGTGGGCTATAGTTCAGTTTATTTTCAAAAAAATTGAATTTTCCACGAAATGTGTAGAAATATTCGACCGATTCAAATCAGCGTTTGTATGACAATTACAGGTCTCAACGCCTATTGATAGAGGTATCAATCATCGAAATCGGAGCACATTTGCAGATTTTCGATTTTTGTGGCTCTGAATTTGTGGGCTATTGTTCAGTTGATTTTCAAAAAAATTGAATTTTCCACGAAACATGTAGGAATATTCGGCCGATCCAAATGGCCGTATGTATGATAATTACAGGTCTCAACGCCTATTGATAGAGGTTTCAATCATCGAAATCGGAGCACATTTGCAGATTTTCGATTTTTGTGGCTCTGAATTTGTGGGCTATTGTTCAGTTGATTTTCAAAAAAAATTAATTTTCCACGAAACATGTGGAAATGTTCGACCGATTCAAATGGTCGTTAGTATGACAATTACAGGTCTCAACGCCTATTGATAGAGGTATCAATCATCGAAATCGGAACACATTTGTAGATTTTCGATTTTTATGGCTCTGAATTTGTGGGCTATTGTTCAGTTGATTTTCAAAAAAATTGAATTTTCCACGAAACATGTGGAAATGTTCGACCGATTCAAATGGTCGTTAGTATGACAATTACAGGTCTCAACGCCTATTGATAGAGGTATCAATCATCGAAATCGGAGCACATTTGCAGATTTTCAATTTTTGTGGCTCTGAATTTGTGGGCTATAGTTCAGTTGATTTTCAAAAAAAATTGAATTTTCCACGAAACGTGTAGATATATTTGGCCGATCCAAATGGCCGTTTGTATGACAATTACAGGTCTCAACGCCTATTGATAGAGGTATCAATCATCGAAATCGGAGCACATTTGCAGATTTTCGATTTTTGTGGCTCTGAATTTGTGGGCTATTGTTCAGTTGATTTTCAAAAAAATTGAATTTTGCACGAAACATGTAGGAATATTCGGCCGATCCAAATGGCCGTATGTATGATAATTACAGGTCTCAACGCCTATTGATAGAGGTATCAATCATCGAAATCGGAGCACATTTGCCGATTTTCGATTTTTGTGGCTCTGAATTTGTGGGTTATTGTTCAGTTGATTTTCAAAAAAATTGAATTTTCCACGAAACATGTGGAAATGTTCGACCGATTCAAATGGTCGTTAGTATGACAATTACAGGTCTCAACGCCTATTGATAGAGGTATCAATCATCGAAATCGGAGCACATTTGCAGATTTTCGATTTTTGAGGCTCTGAATTTGTGGGCTATAGTTCAGTTGATTTTAAAAAAAACGGAATTTTCCACGAAACGTGTAGAAATATTCGGCCGATCCAAATGGCCGTTTGTATTACAATTACAGATCTCAACGCCTATTGATAGAAGTATCAATCATCGAAATCGGAGCACATTTGCAGATTTTCGATTTTTGTGGCTCTGAATTTGTGGGCTATTGTTCAGTTTATTTTCAAAAAAATTGAATTTTCCACGAAATGTGTAGAAATATTCGACCGATTCAAATCAGCGTTTGTATGACAATTACAGGTCTCAACGCCTATTGATAGAGGTATCAATCATCGAAATCGGAGCACATTTGCAGATTTCAAATTTTTGTGGCTCTGAATTTGTGGGCTATAGTTCAGTTGATTTTTAAATAAGTTGAATTTTCCACGAAACGTGTAGAAATATTCGGCCGATCCAAATGGCCGTTTGTATTACAATTACAGATCTCAACGCCTATTGATAGAGAATAAATGTTTTCCAGATTCTGCTGGTTCTAAAATCAAAATCAAAGGATTTGTGTGATCACAATTGTTGTCATCAAAATTGTGCCCTTAAAAATATTAACCTTCAAGAGAAAACACAGTTTCAGTCCCAGTCCCTTTGATAGCCTCTAAAATAGTGTCGATTATCTTCCTCTGAGTGTTAGTTAATTTGCTGTGTCAGTCTTCCCCTAGCTTCTTTTCGGCTTCAACATTCAACAATTCCCTCACTGCAACAACATTTTCATTATTGTAGCTTGGTAATCCTATTTTGTCCAAAGTAAGACCGTGCTGTTTTAAAAAACATTCGACATGATGCAAAGCGTCATCTGTAGCTTTTTCCTTATCCATTGTACAGGCTCACTATAAAAAAGTCGTCAAATTTAAAAAATTAAAATTTTTTGTTAATTTTACCCAAAAAAATGTTTAAAAAAAGTTGCTGGCCAATTTTTTCAAATTTGGTATTGGCGGAATGGGGCAGGCCTAGGGAGTCGATTGCCACCAACCCCACTTCAATCGGTTTTGTACTTTTTATTCTATAAGGTCGCTAGACTGAATCACACACAGACAACCGCTATTATAGATGCAACCAATCATTTTAATGTGTTCTACAGATTAGCACAGTACATTCTGTATATAGTACATAAAACGAAAATTTGTGGTACAATCAGTCTAGTCGCCGCGGCCTGAGGAGAAGATTGATTTTTTCATAATCTGGAAGTAAAGTTATAGCCGGACTCAAATCTCCAGTAACAACAAATTTTTTTTTTTTTTTCGTATTGAACTAATTTTAAAATGCTTTAAAATAATAAACTCGAAGTGAGTCCGAAAGCTCAAATAACTCTGACCGGTTTAGCCAATATAAAATTCATTGCAATTGAGTCATTGAAAATCGTATATGAGCTTTTTGAATTTTAGTGTTTCTAAACAATAATTACGGTTGTTTGTAGTTGCTGGAATATGGCAAAATATTGATACTATATGAAATCGAATATGGAGAATTTGAATAAAACGGCACAAATCGACTTGTGCCCCTTTGTTTTGTGACCACAGATTTGTATTGTTTAAAATTTTTTTTAATGTTGTTCTTTGTTGATATGTCATATTCTATGGTGATGTATTTTTTTATTTTTCTGTTGGATAGTTCCTTTGGAATGTTTGTTTTACTACTCTGTGGAGAATTTTCTCTCTTCTTTGTACCGTCTGTCATGTAAAATAAAAAATGTCATACACATGAAAAAAAAATAAAAATTTGCATACAACTTTTGCTGTGTTTTTTTATAAGTCTCGATAGTAGGTACTTCTATCATCCACTTAAAAATACTGGCACTCGCAGCACTAAGAATTGTGTTTATTTTGACAACGCTACATCATGTTGTTTTCATTACATTTTATCCATATATAAAAATGAGACGGATATACTGTAATTTTTTTTTCTTTTAAAATGTTACTATGATCTTTTAAATTTTGAGCAACTTTTACGAAAAATGATAAACAGGTTCATTTTTCCATTATTTTTTGCCAAAAAACTTGTGGATTGCGGTAAACGGTATTAAATAACACATTTTGAATCTGCCTCTTCATAAGGGATGGAAATAATAAAATAACGAATACTTTTATCGTACATCTTCTGTCTTTTAAAATAGAGCAAAAGTTTAAATGTAAATCAGCTACTAGTCTCCTATTGTATGATAGATGTACTAAAAATTGACTTTGGTATGCGTCCATGCTAAAATACAAATTTTTAATGTATGTCTTTACTCATAAAAGGAAAAATCTGTAGTCTCGATAGCATATCTGGATAAAAAGCAGGATTTTCATGTACAATTAATAGGTTGTGTAATTTAAGGAAATGAATTGAAAATGGTAAAATGTTGAATAAAAAATTATTCTTGATTAAAATAAACTGAATCAATTCCAGTTTAACCACCAAAATGGAGATCATCTGGATGCGATCTATTGAGATCTATCGAGACTTATAAAAAAACACGGCATTTATGGCCGGTAGAAGTACGAAATTTATTTTTTTTTAGTGTTGGCCTGTTCCAGTTTGGGAACTTGTAGTTTTTTAATAATCATTACGAAATTTGATACAGGTTGGTAATATAATTGCGCTTTAATAATTAAATCTTATAAACAACAACTACACATATTAAAATTATTTAGTAAATAAAAAAAAGTTATTTGTATAAATTGATTATGACAATTTCATTTGAAATTGTCCTTGGTAAATTCATTATTATTCATTATTGGCATTCCGATGCTTCGCGTGCTTTTACAAAAAAATTGGTCAACAATCGTGGTAAATTAGTATTATCGATTATTTGTAATTCGGTCGAAAAACAGTCTGAAACTCTGGTAAGAGCTCTAAAAAAAAAAATTGTATTATTAAATATTTAGCGTTACCGCACAGAGTATATTTACCTGCAAAACAAAGTATTCACTTGGCTGTTTTCAGAATTTTCATCTTGCATCGGAATTTCTCTTGAATTAAAGATACATGTATTGCTTCTCTCGCCTAACACAATTTCTTTAAAACCATTATTTGGCATCATCTCCAAGAGCGCTTCTGCATTGTTCTCACACAAAAAATGAATTATTACGTCAACTATTCGGTATTTCACTAAATTCCTGTTATATGCTTTAGGATCACGACACTCATCCGGAACATTTAATATAAGGGGAGCACAATTCATCACTTTGGTACGAAGTGGACAGTATTTTTGAGTGAATTCGAGCACGGCCGCATCATCACCCGCATACTCTATTAGAACCTGTTGATATTCACTTTCGAGTTCCGTTACATTGATAAAGTTGTCGAGACATTTTTCCCGGGCAGCGACTTGTTGCTTGATAAAATAAAATATTTTAATAATAATTGATAAGCTTAAATATGGTTAATTCGCCTTACGATTCTTTGTAATGAACAATATTCTGGATCATGTTGGTCGGCTGAGATCCAGCCAACACCAAATGTTATCAAGACAGTTGAAATTAGTAACCCATTCATAGTACAAAGTTTGGAAGACTAAATTTTGTGCTGCGCATTTTCTGTCTTCTTATCACTTTTTAAATCGTGCAGAGGTCAAATTGTTTATGAAATAAAAACAAATATTATCTGCTTTTATTATTAGCAAGTTTCATATTTGCATCTAATAATTTTTATTTCAGCAAAATAAACAAAACTAAATTATACCTAACAGTTCCACATATGTCGAACCCGTCTATGAAGATCGCCAGCCAATCGCACTAAATTTCTGTTTTTATGTGTCTGCACCAAACCTTTATAGCACTCTAGTACTCTGTCAAGTGCTGTACAATATTCTGAATTGACTACAAACGTAGTTGAATTCTGATCATAGATCGAAGCATTCGACAATATTTCACCGCATTGATGGAACTCATTGCTAAACATAAATGTTTTCAAACCGTCATCATGTAAAATCTGGATCAAAATTTCGGCATCATTATCGCACGCCCAATGAAGCATTACACCAAGCAAACGAAAGCGAATTAAATCCGATTCATAAATTTGTGGCGTTCGGCACTCCTCGGAAACATTAAATCCTATCGGTAGACATTTTATCACCCTATCCAAAATTGGGCAATAATGATGAGCGAAACGACGAAAAGCATCTTCATCTTGCTCGTAATCCACAAAGGTTTCATTTGTTTTAGGTATAAAATTGGGTGGACTAAAAACTGCGTCCATGCAATTTCGTTGCAATATGTCTTGACGCTAAAAATAATTCACTTTATACGTATACACACACATTTTATAGGCACACTCGTATATTTAGTTTTACCTGTGATTCCTTGAAGCAGTTATCGTCATGTTCATTTGAATGAATTATTGTGGTGTAGAAAATTGTTAAAATTACGATAATGGCGAGCGACTTCATTGCTCAAGGGCTCTCGTCTAAACTAATCAATACTAATGTATGTGTTCTTATCAACAATTTTTTTTTCTAAATTCTTAAAAATCGTAGCTTAAATAACAAAACATTGATAAGCCATAATGATGAAACTAAAAGAAAAAAACATGTTTATTGGCGAAAGTCATTATTGATTATTAGGAAAATCAAATTCTTTACGATAATAAACTAATTATGTGCAACGACACATCAGACGACAGTCCGTTATTTTAATTGAAAAAATGTACTTCAGCACAAATAATTTCTATTGTATAAATATCAAAATGCTGCACCGAAAAAAAAAATTCTAAAATTTTATTCGCGTTATGATTGGCTGATAGAATGGTCACGTGTTGTCCTGGTTATAACGAAACTCACGAAACAGAAACAACGCTACAGCAATACAATTTGTAAATTTTTTGTTGTGCAATTCAAAATTATTAAGAATTCGATCTAATTACAACATTTATTTGATAATGTTTTACAAAATGTCGGCTGAAGACGTAAACACAAGTTAACGGAAAGTGCAATTGTAGTAAAAAAGTGTAGGCCTACATTAAAAAGTGTAAAGAACCAGCACAGAACAGATCAAGCTTTCCGAAAAAATATTTGTCATTAAGATAAAAAGGATTGGGCACGTTCGACAAATTTTTGAAAATTATGAAAAAGGCTAAACCTATTGAAATCGCTACTACACTAGGGCCAGTTCTCTTCACGTCTCAGAGATGTTACCCAGTACTGGGAAATTGTTGTCTACATGGGAATTTACTCACAGGGAGTTTTATATACGTATCACCAGGTATAGTACAAAATATTGTTACTGTGTGTTGTCATTTATTTTATTTGTGTTCGTGTGGTATTTGTACCAGTAAGCATCAACAATTATTGAATCGGGTGAAATCGCTTCAAATTTTTGGTACTTTTCTTCCTATGGAAATATTTTTGTCCAAGCCTTTTAGATTGGGAATATAGGACATTTTCAATTGTATGTTTAGTGTTTACAATTTTTTGTTGTCAATTATAGTAAAATTTTGTTTTTGAGAATATGTATATCGTATATCAAATAAGGCATGCGCACTAATAATTTTGCATATCGTGGTCAAGGTGTGTGACAATAAGTTCATATAAAAGTCTTAATACTTTGATTTACGATATCTCGAGAGGGGATGAATGGTAGTTTACGATGGCACCATTGGTTTTTATTACTGAAGTTCTCTAACAATACAGTAAAATATTAAAAAACAACCTTTTTATGCACAGTTAGTGGGTATACGATAAGTTATGAATACTCTCAAAAATATTTCCGGAATATATGGTCTTGGAGAACCGCGGTAGAAATATCGCACCAAATTTCATTGTTAGATCCAAATATTGGAAAGTTTTGGAATAAAAGAGACTTTTTCTTTTGCATTAATTTCGGTAAGTGGGGATCTGCCATTTGTCTTTTTCGCTACACTATCGTAATCCATTGAGATATTAAGGGCTATATTTTCAATTCATGATAATGAATCAGCGGCGATGATACTTTTGCCGGTAATATGCTGAATATCCGTACTGTACTGCGGTATAAAATCTAAATGATTTGTCCAAATTTTGTCACAAAGCATAAATTAAATGCTTATGTCCGTAAAAAGCGTGAATAAACGTTCTTTCAACTGGTACTTAATATTCTTAATTGAACTGTATGCTGGTAATATAGCTCACTATCATACGCACAACATACATACGTTCTGCATAGCTTAGTTTAATTGAAAAAAAAAATAAGCGGCATCCAAATATCTGCCAATCGCTCTTGACCTACAATCCCAACAGCTGTATTTTACGCCACTACCATAACCGCCAAATCGGCTTCAAATGAAGGGTGTGCTAATATAACAGCATCCTTTTATTTAGATTTACAGAGTGCGCAAGCATTGTTAATTTCATCAGTGGCAATTTTTCTTTTGTCATTTATTTTGCTTCCATTGAGGAATTTTACGGCATTTGTAATAAATTTTCTATTAAAGTTTATGAAACCCAAAGAAACTAAAAGATTTTAATATACCACTTATTGCCTGCCTCAACACCTGTTTCCCATTCTCCAGAATTTATAGCAATTTTTTATAGTGATGTGATTTTATGTGATTTTAAATCCCCATTTTCCAGAATTTATAATTTTTTTGGTATTTTCGTTTTAAAATTAAAATTCCTATTTTCCAGAATTTATAGCGATTTTAAATCCCCATTTTCCAGAATTTATCGCGATTTTAAATCCCCATTCTCCAGAATTTATCGCGATTTTTAATCCCCATTTTCCAGAATTTATAATTTTTGTTTATTTTCGTTTTAAAATTAAAATTCCCATTTTCCAGAATTTATAACGATTTCAATTCCCATTTTCCAGAATTTATCGCGATTTTAAATCCCAATTTTCCAGAATTTATAAATTTTTTGGTATTTTCGTTTTAAAATTAAAATTTCTATTTTCCAGAATTTATAACGATTTAAATTCCCATTTTCCAGAATTTATCGCGATTTTAAATCCCAATTTTCCAGAATTTATAATTTTTGTTTATTTTCGTTTTAAAAATAAAATTGCTATTCTCCAGAATTTATCGTGATTTTATAACCCAATTTTCCAGAATGTATAGCGATTTTAAATCCCCATTTTCCAGAATTTATAATTTTTTTTGGTATTTTCGTTTTAAAATTAAAATTCCTATTTTCCAGAATTTATCGCAATTTTAAATCCCCATTTTCCCGAATTTATCGCGATTTTAAATCCCCATTTTCCAGAATTTATAATTTTTTTGGTATTTTCGTTTTAAAATTAAAATTTCTATTTTCCAGAATTTATAACGATTTAAATTCCCATTTTCCAGAATTTATCGCTATTTTAAATCACAATTTTCCAGAATTTATAATTTATTGTTATTTTCGTTTTAAAATTAAAATTCCTATTTTCCAGAATTTATAGCGATTTTAAATCCCCATTTTCCAGAATTTATAGCGACTTTAAATCCCCATTTTCCAGAATTTATAGCAATTTTAATTCACCGTTTTCCAGAATTTATAATTTTTGTTTATTTTCGTTTTAAAATTAAAATTCCTATTTACCAGAATTTATCGCGATTTTAAATCCCCATTTTCCAGAATTTATAATTTTTTTGGTATTTTCGTTTTAAAATTAAAATTCCTATTTTCCAGAATTTATTGCAATTTTAAATCCCCATTTTCCAGAATTTATCGCGATTTTAAATCCCCATTTTCCAGAATTTATAATTTTTTTGGTATTTTCGTTTTAAAATTAAAATTTCTATTTTCCAGAATTTATAACGATTTAAATTCCCATTTTCCAGAATTTATCGCGATTTTAAATCCCAATTTTCCAGAATTTATAATTTTTGTTTATTTTCGTTTTAAAATTAAAATTCCTATTTTCCAGAATTTATCGTGATTTTATAACCCAATTTTCCAGAATGTATAGCGATTTTAAATCCCCATTTTCCAGAATTTATAATTTTTTTTGGTATTTTCGTTTTAAAATTAAAATTCCTATTTTCCAGAATTTATAACGATTTAAATTCCCATTTTCCAGAATTTATAGCAATTTTAATTCACCGTTTTCCAGAATTTATAATTTTTGTTTATTTTCGTTTTAAAATTAAAATTCCTATTTACCAGATTTTATCGCGATTTTAAATCCCCATTTTCCAGAATTTATAATTTTTTTGGTATTTTCGTTTTAAAATTAAAATTCCTATTTTCCAGAATTTATAACGATTTAAATTCCCATTTTCCAGAATTTATCGCGATTTTAAATCCCAATTTTCCAGAATTTATAATTTTTGTTTATTTTCGTTTTAAAATTAAAATTCCTATTTTCCAGAATTTATTGCAATTTTAAATCCCCATTTTCCAGAATTTATCGCGATTTTAAATCCCCATTTTCCAGAATTTATAATTTTTTTGGTATTTTCGTTTTAAAATTAAAATTTCTATTTTCCAGAATTTATAACGATTTAAATTCCCATTTTCCAGAATTTATCGCTATTTTAAATCACAATTTTCCAGAATTTATAATTTATTGTTATTTTCGTTTTAAAATTAAAATTCCTATTTTCCAGAATTTATAGCGATTTTAAATCCCCATTTTACAGAATTTATAGCGACTTTAAATCCCCATTTTCCAGAATTTATAGCAATTTTAATTCACCGTTTTCCAGAATTTATAATTTTTGTTTATTTTCGTTTTAAAATTAAAATTCCTATTTACCAGAATTTATCGCGATTTTAAATCCCCATTTTCCAGAATTTATAATGTGTGTTTATTGTCGTTCTAAAATTACAATTCCTATTTACCAGAATATGTCGTGGTTTTATATCCCCATTTTCCAGAATTTATAGCGATTTTAAATCCCCATTTTCCAGAATTTATAGCACTTTTAATTCACCGTTTTCCAGAATTTATAATTTTTGTTTATTTTCGTTTTAAAATTAAAATTCCTATTTTCCAGAATTTATAGCAATTTTAAATCCCCGTTTTCCAGAATTTATAATTTTTGTTTATTTTCGTTTTAAAATTAAAATTCCTATTTTCCAGAATGTATAGCGATTTTAAATCCCCATTTTCCAGAATTTATAATTTTTTTTGGTATTTTCGTTTTAAAATTAAAATTCCTATTTTCCAGAATTTATTGCAATTTTAAATCCCCATTTTCCAGAATTTATAACGATTTCAATTCCCATTTTCCAGAATTTATCGCGATTTTAAATCCCAATTTTCCAGAATTTATAAATTTTTTGGTATTTTCGATTTAAAATTAAAATTTCTATTTTCCAGAATTTATAACGATTTAAATTCCCATTTTCCAGAATTTATCGCGATTTTAAATCACAATTTTCCCGAATTTATAATTTTTTGTTTTTTTCCTTTTAAAATTAAAATTCCTATTTTCCAGAATTTATAGCGATTCTATATCCCCATTTTCCAGAATTTATAGCGATTTTAAATCCTCATTTTCCAGAATTTATAATTTTTTTGGAATTTTCGTTTTAAAATTAAAATTCCTATTTTCCAGAATTTATCGCGATTTTAAATCCCAATTTTCCAGAATTTATAATTTTTGTTTATTTTCGTTTTAAAAATAAAATTGCTATTCTCCAGAATTTATCGTGATTTTATAACCCAATTTTCCAGAATGTATAGCGATTTTAAATCCCCATTTTCCAGAATTTATAATTTTTTTTGGTATTTTCGTTTTAAAATTAAAATTCCTATTTTCCAGAATTTATCGCAATTTTAAATCCCCATTTTCCAGAATTTATAATTTTTTTGGTATTTTCGTTTTAAAATTAAAATTCCTATTTTCCAGAATTTATAACGATTTAAATTTCCATTTTCCAGAATTTATCGCGATTTTAAATCCCAATTTTCCAGAATTTATAATTTTTGTTTATTTTCGTTTTAAAATTAAAATTCCTATTTTCCAGAATTTATTGCAATTTTAAATCCCCATTTTCCAGAATTTATCGCGATTTTAAATCCCCATTTTCCAGAATTTATAATTTTTTTGGTATTTTCGTTTTAAAATTAAAATTTCTATTTTCCAGAATTTATAACGATTTAAATTCCCATTTTCCAGAATTTATCGCGATTTTAAATCCCAATTTTCCAGAATTTATAATTTTTGTTTATTTTCGTTTTAAAATTAAAATTCCTATTTTCCAGAATTTATTGCAATTTTAAATCCCCATTTTCCAGAATTTATCGCGATTTTAAATCCCCATTTTCCAGAATTTATAATTTTTTTGGTATTTTCGTTTTAAAATTAAAATTTCTATTTTCCAGAATTTAAAACGATTTAAATTCCCATTTTCCAGAATTTATCGCGATTTTAAATCCCAATTTTCCAGAATTTATAATTTTTGTTTATTTTCGTTTTAAAATTAAAATTCCTATTTTCCAGAATTTATTGCAATTTTAAATCCCCATTTTCCAGAATTTATCGCGATTTAAATCCCCATTTTCCAGAATTTATAATTTTTTTGGTATTTTCGTTTTAAAATTAAAATTTCTATTTTCCAGAATTTATAACGATTTAAATTCCCATTTTCCAGAATTTATCGCGATTTTAAATCCCAATTTTCCAGAATTTATAATTTTTGTTTATTTTCGTTTTAAAATTAAAATTCCTATTTTCCAGAATTTATTGCAATTTTAAATCCCCATTTTCCAGAATTTATCGCGATTTTAAATCCCCATTTTCCAGAATTTATAATTTTTTTGGTATTTTCGTTTTAAAATTAAAATTTCTATTTTCCAGAATTTATAGCGGTTTTAAATCCCCATTTTACAGAATTTATAGCGACTTTAAATCCCCATTTTCCAGAATTTATAGCAATTTTAATTCACCGTTTTCCAGAATTTATAATTTTTGTTTATTTTCGTTTTAAAATTAAAATTCCTATTTACCAGAATTTATCGCGATTTTAAATCCCCATTTTCCAGAATTTATAGCACTTTTAATTCACCGTTTTCCAGAATTTATAATTTTTGTTTATTTACGTTTTAAAATTAAAATTCCTATTTTCCAGAATTTATAGCAATTTAAATTCCCATTTTCCAGAATTTATAGCGATTTTAAATCCCCATTTTCCAGAATTTATAGCACTTTTAATTCACCGTTTTCCAGAATTTATAATTTTTGTTTATTGTCGTTTTAAAATTTAAATTCCTATTTACCAGAATTTGTCGTGATTTTAAATCCACATTTTCCAGAATTTATTGCGATTTTAAATCCCCATTTTCCAGAAATAATATTTTTTTATTATTTTCGTTTTAAAATTAAAATTGTTATTGCTCAGAATTTAGAGCTATTTTAGATCCCTATCTTCCACTATTTATAGCGTAGAAATGTGTTCGAGGAAATGTCCTCAACTCCTGTTGCAGAAGATTTTATTTCAACATACGAAATTTCATGACCAAGGTAACAAACCTCAGACGCAGCAACATTTTCTAATATTTATAATGAAACCTGCATCTTTTAGTCGATCGGAAGCGGTTTTAAGATGAAGCAAACGTTCGTGGCGCAACATTTCTGTCACCTAATTATAGCTCTTTAAAAGTAATCTATCCAATTTAATTCTTGCAGAGTCGCTTAATCGTTCTATTATTGTTCGTTGAGGATCATCGCGTATTTGTCTTTTTCTACTACTTTCAAATACTTAGGACGCCACAAAGTAATTACAATTTTAATTTTATTTCGACGAGTTAAGGTCTGTGGGAACAATGAAAGCAACAGGTATAGTTGTATAATAAGATTTTATTACGAATTTTACAAAATCATATCACAGCTCAAAATATTCCGGGCTATTGTATGCGCCTCACCTGCAATTTTCCACAAATCTTGATTTGGATGCATGTCCACATAATCTATATAGCATTCATGAGCCTCTTGAATTCCACTTACAAAACAAAAATAAAATAAAAATATAAAAACGATTAACGATCAATTTAAAATAATGACACTTACTCGCAAAATTCACGATTCATTCGATAGGGGTAAACAGTTTGATCAACAAATGGATATTTTTCGATCAAAAAGAAGCACTCAAAAAATATATCATTATTGTAAATGGTCATCAAACCGTTATGTTGCAGCAGTTGAAAAAACTTTTGTGCTTTATCAGCACAAAACATTTTTACAATTTCGGCCAAAATTTCAGTACGCAAATAATTTTCTTCCTTCTGGAAAAGCGATAAACACTCGATTGGCAGATTATATCGTAAACGCATACAATGAATTGCACGATTTACTGCGGGACAGTATTTATGGGCAAAATGTCGTACCAAGTGCACCATTGGCGAATTATTGTAAATATTCCATATCGTGCCATTTGCATCGGACTCAAATTCAGTTTCGTTTAATTGTTCGGCTATGCATGTCAGCTCGTGCTGTTTCTGTACCTATATTTTATTAAGTATTTTGTTAGAACTAAATCTATATACGCATAGGTAAATACTTTATCATACTTACAAATGTCGCTCTCGCACAAGCAATATCACCCTCATCCCCCCAATTTTCTGTGTACCCTGATTGTATTCCGCCGGCTAATATAATTACAGAAATAATTAAATTTATTAACCACTTCATTGCTATTCCGACGTTCTACTATGAACAAATCAAAATGTTTTGCCATTTTATAATCTTATCTATGAGATATTGAAAATCGTGGGGTCACATGCCTTGAGAATTAATTTTATTTATGTTGTTTCTAATTTATTTCGTTATTCAGAATTTATTTTTGCTTATTTTGACTTAAGCTCGACATCCCAAAATCCGATACAAACTTTTTTCATTGGATTTTTTCATAGAATGAGAATTGACCCCCAGGGGCCTTATTTTCGAAATCCACATCCATTACCCACATGTGGACATCTGTCAAAATTCGCAAATGTATATGTATATTACACATGCAACCAAATACTCTATATCGGAAATTTTTTTTTTTGAATTCCTTATACTCATTCGGAAATATTCCCTTAGTACCGAAAAAAATTCCATTATTCCATTTATTTTTATGAATTTTGACAGATGTCTACATGTGGAAAATGGATGTGGAATTCAAGAATAGGGCCCCTGAAACAAAATTTTTTCCATGTTTTTTCCCATATAAAATCTTCTTTTTCAAGTGTAAGTAGTTGGAGAGGGATGATTATCGCCGTCTTACTTTGGTAAAAGTTATTCCTATTCAGATAGGATGAAATTTTGCCAAAAATAGGAGCCAAGAATTATTATTATTTTTTTTTTACTTTCAACAGTTGGCACCAAGCTCTAAAATATAATTTATTATTTAAAATTTTAATAAATTTAAAATAGTGATAACAAATTATTGAATAAGGTATAATTATTTCAAATGATAATTAAGTAAATTTGAAATTCTAATTTATTCTATTTACTCTATTTATTTTAATTTAACTAAATATTAAATTAATTTGATGTTTTATTTTGTTTAAATTAAATTTTTGGCTTGGTAATGAGTAATGACATAACCTAGAAAAATTGTTGTATGTAATACGCAACTTAATTAATTTATTTTTTAAGCTATATAGTATGTTAGAAAAATGATATTACCGAAAACAAAAACTAATAAATTTAATCGTTCTTTGAGCTCTTTCAAGGGACCATTGTAAAAATGAAATGTCAATATAAAACTTGTTGTTGCTTTTGCATTTCTATAAAGGGTTCCACAATTGACATTTCGATTTGTAGTCGAAAATTTTACAACATGCCAACTAGCGTTCGATTCGAATCTACTTTCAAAATCGCTTCGAACGAAAGTATTTGTTATACATTAATATTATATCATCAATCGTAATAATTTACAACAAATATACATGATTATTTATTGTAAATTATTATCAAATATCACCTTCACCTAGCGGAGAATGTTAACGTAACTGCTTGTAGCTGCTTATGAAAAAATAGGCAGAACCTTTGACTGTTACCGTAGCTGTTATAATATCATTTACGTAACGCTTGCTAAATTTTCTACATATTCCATCAATAAATTTGCCAAAATACGACTAATATGTAGGCGACCCCATTGGTGAGCCAAAAACTTGTTTGTAAATTTTATTATAAAATGAGAATTCTGAATTATTTAATACGATATCTAAAGCTGTTAAAAATTGGGCTTTCGTTAATTTTGTTTTTGAATTTTACTTTATACTCCTCCAACTGTAGCTTATAATGTTATCAACACGTTTGCAATCAACAGTCGTATATAACGACGAAACATCTAATGACAATAAAATTAAATTTTGAGGGATAGCAATATGACTAATTTTTTGTTTGAAATCTTCTGAATTGATTATAAACGAACTGGTTTTTCCTATACTATGTTTTAAAAAATTTCCCAAAAATGCTGATAAACCATATGTTGGACCATCTACTAAGCTTATAATGCATGGTATGTTCGGTTTATGAATTTTTGGTAATCCGAGCAATTTAGAAATAACTGAGTTATAATTTGTAAGGTTCTTTTTTCTATTTATATCAATATTTCCGGATTCATTAAATTTTTTTTCTATTGAATTGATTTTAGTTTGGATTGGTGTTGAACTGTCTTTAGAAATTCGGATGTAAATGTTATGTTTTATCTAAATAGTTATTTCTCAATGTCAGAACTTTGTAATGTGCAATATAGCGTATACGCTTGTTCCAGTATTTGTTTTTATTTTGCTAACAGTTTAACCTTTAATACTATTAAAACGATAAGACGATGAATTTAACAAAAATCATTCTCAACACAAATTCAGTCTTATAAACAGTACACTACAATTCAGATGTTACACATTTTTGTTAACAAATTTCATGTCAAAAGGCATACGAGATGATGTGATGCCCCAAAAATAAAAAGTGCGAGAATTAGTGTAGCACACAACTTTGGGATGTCGATCTAAAGTCAAAATAAGCAAAAATAAATTCTGAATGACGAAATAAATTAGAAACCACATAAATAAAATTAATTCTCAAGGCATTTGACCCCACGTTTTTCAATATCTCATAGATAAGATTATAAAATGGCAAAACACTTTGTTTTGTTCATAGTAGAACGTCGGAATAGCAATGAAGTGGTTAGTAAATTTAAGTATTTCTGTAATTATATTAGTCGGCGGAATACAATCACGGTACACAGAAAATTGGGAGGATGAGGGTGATATTGTTTGTGCGAGAGCGAAAGTTGTAAGTATGATAAAGTATTTATAGTAGATTTAGTTCCAATAAAACCCTTAATAAAATTCAGGTACAGAAACAGCACGAGCAGACATGCATAGCGGAACAATTAAACGAAACCGAATTTGAGTCCGATGCAAATGGAACCATATGGAATATTTACAATAATTCGCCGATGGTGCACTTAGTACGACATTTTGCCCATAAATACTGTCCCGCAGTAAATCGTGCAATTCATTGTATGCGTTTACGATATAATCTACCAATCGAGTGTTTATCGCTTTTCCAGAAGGAAGAAAATTATTTGCGTACTGAAATTTTGGCCGAAATTGTTAAAATGTTTTGTGCTGATAAAGCACAAAAGTTTTTTCAACTGCTGCAACATAACGGTTTGATGACCATTTACAATAATGATATATTTTTTGAGTGCTTCTTTTTGATCGAAAAATATCCCTTTGTTGATCAAACTGTGTACCCCTATCGAATGAATCGTGAATTTTGCGAGTAAGTGTCATTATTTTAAATTGATCGTTAATCGTTTTTACATTTTTATTTTATTTTTGTGTTGTAAGTGGAATTCAAGAGGCTCATGAATGCTATATAGATTATGTGGACATGCATCCAAATCAAGATTTGTGGAAAATTGCAGGTGAGGCGCATACAATAGCCCGGAATATTTTGAGCTGTGATATGATTTTGTAAAATTCGTAATAAAATCTTATTATACAACTATACTTGTTGCTTTCATTGTTCCCACAGACCTTAACTCGTCGAAATAAAATTAAAATTGTAATTACTTTGTGGCGCCCTAAGTAGTTGGAAAGTAGTAGAAAAAGACAAATACGCGATGATCCTCAACGAACAATAATAGAACGATTAAGCGACTCTGCAAGAATTAAATTGGATAGATTACTTTTAAAGAGCTATAATTAGGTGACGGCGTCATGAACGTGCTATAATTAGGTGACAGAAAGGTTGCGTCACGAATGTTTGCTTCATCTTAAAACCGTTTTCGATCGACTAAAAGATGCAGGTTTCATTATAAATGTTAGTAAATGTGTTTTTGCTGCGTCTGAGGTTTCTTACCTTGGTCATGAAATTTTATATGTTGAAATAAAATCTTCTGCAACTGGAGTTGAGGATATTTCCTAGCGGGAACATTTCCACGATATTATAAATTCTGAAAAATTGGGCTTTTTAAAAACGAAAATAACCAGAAATTATAAATTCTGGAAAACGGGGATTTAAAATCGCTATAAATTCTGGAAAATAGGAATTTTTAATTTAAAAACGAAAATAAACACAAATTATAAATTCTGGAAAATGGAGATTTAAAATCGCGATAAATTCGGGAAAATAGGAATTTTAATTTAAAAACGAAAATAAACACAAATTATAAATTCTGGAAAATGGAGATTTAAAATCGCTATAAATTCTGGAAAATGGGAATTTTAATTTTAAAACGAAAATAACCAGAAAATATAAATTCTGAAAAATGGGGATTTAAAATCGCTATAAATTCTGGAAAATGGGAATTTTAATTTAAAAACGAAAATAACCAGAAATTATAAATTCTGGAAAATGGGAATTTTAATTTAAAAACGAAAATAAACACAAATTATAAATTCTGGAAAATGGAGATTTAAAATCGCTATAAATTCTGGAAAATGGGAATTTTAATTTTAAAACGAAAATAATAAAAAATTATAAATTCTAGAAATTGAGGATTTAAACTCTCTATTAATTTGGGAACATTGAAATTTTGTTTTTAAAATTAAAATAAACAAAAATTATAACTTCTGGAATATGGGGATTTAAAATCGCTATAAACTTTGGAAAATAGGAATTTTAATTTTAAAACGAAAATAACCAGAAATTATAAATTCTGGAAAATGGAGAAATAAATTCGCTATAAATTCTGGAAAATAGGAATTTTAATTTAAAAACGAAAATAACCAGAAAATATAAATTCTGAAAAATGGGGATTTAAAATCGCTATAAATTCTGGAAAATGGGAATTTTAATTTAAAAACGAAAATAACCAGAAATTATAAATTCTGGAAAATGGAGAAATAAATTTGCCATAAATTCTGGAGAATAGAAATTTTAATTTTAAAACGAAAATAACCAGAAATTATAAAGTCTGGAAAATGAAGATTTAAAATCGCTATAAATTCTGGAAAATAGGAATTTTAATTTAAAAACGAAAATAATCAGAAATTATAAATTCTGGAAAATGGAGATTTAAAATCGCTATAAATTCTGGAAAATAGGAATTTTAATTTTAAAACGAAAATAATAAAAAATTATAAATTCTAGAAATTGGGGATTTAAACTCGCTATAAATTTGGAACATTGAAATTTTAATTTTAAAATTAAAATAAACAAAAATTATAAATTCTGGAAAATGGGAATTTAAAATCGCGATAAATTCGGGAAAATAGGAATTTTAATTTTAAAATTAAATCAAACAAAAATTATAACTTCTGGAATATGGGGATATAAAATCGCGATATATTCGGGAAAATAGGAATTTTAATTTTAAAACGAAAATAACCAGAAATTATAAATTCTGGAAAATGGAGAAATAAATTCGCTATAAATTCTGGAAAATAGGAATTTTAATTTAAAAACGAAAATAACCAGAAATTATAAATTCTGGAAAATGGGGATTTAAAATCGCTATAAATTCTGGAAAATAGGAATTTTAATTTAAAAACGAAAATAATCAGAAATTATAAATTCTGGAAAATGGAGATTTAAAATCGCTATAAATTCTGGAAAATAGGAATTTTTAATTTAAAAACGAAAATAAACACAAATTATAAATTCTGGAAAATGGAGATTTAAAATCGCTTTAAATTCTGGAAAATAGGAATTTTAATTTTAAAACGAAAATAATAAAAAATTATAAATTCTAGAAATTGGGGATTTAAACTCTCTATAAATTTGGAAACATTGAAATTTTAATTTTAAAATTAAAATAAACAAAAATTATAACTTCTGGAATATGGGGATATAAAATCGCGATAAATTCTGGAAAATAGGAATATTAATTTTAAAACGAGAATAAACAAAAAATTATAAATTCTAGAAATTGGGGATTTAAACTCTCTATTAATTTGGGAACATTGAAATTTTGTTTTTAAAATTAAAATAATAAAAAATTATAAATTCTGGAAAATGGGAATTTAAAATCGCTATAAATTCGGGAAAATAGGAAATTTAATTTTAAAATTAAATTAAACAAAAATTATAATTTCTGGAATAAGGGGATATAAAATCGCGATAAATTCTAGAAAATGCCAATTTTAATTTGAAAACGAAAATAAACAAAAATTAATAATTCTGAAAAATGGGGAAATAAAATCGCTTTAAATTCTGGGTAACGGGGATTTTAATTTTAAAACGAAAATAAGCAAAAATTTTAAATTCTGGAAATTGGGGATTTAAACTCTCTATAAATTTGGGAACATTGAAATTTTAATTTTAAAATTAAAATAAATAAAAATTATAAATTCTGGATAATGGGAATATAAAATCGCGATAAATTCGGGATAATAGGAATTTTAATTTTAAAATTAAATTAAACAAAAATTATAACTTCTGGAATATGGGGATATAAAATCGCGATAAATTCGGGAAAATAGGAATTTTAATTTTAAAACGAAAATAAACAAAAATTATAAATTCTTAGGGATATAAATTCGCTATAAATTCTGGAAAATAGGAATATTAATTTTAAAACGAAAATAAACAAAAAATTATAAATTCCGGAAATTATGAATTTAAATTCGCTATAAATTCGGGGAAATAAGAATTTTCATTTTAAAACGAAAATAATAAAAAATTATAAATTCTAGAAATTGGGATTTAAACTCTCTATTAATTTGGGAACATTGAAATTTTGTTTTTAAAATTAAAATAAACAAAATTATAAATTCTGTAAAACGGGGATTTAAAATCGCTATAAACTTTGGAAAATAGGAATTTTAATTTTAAAACGAAAATAAACAAAAATTATAATTTCTGGAATAAGGGGATATAAAATCGCGATAAATTCTAGAAAATGGGAATTTTAATTTGAAAACGAAAATAAACAAAAATTAATAATTCTGAAAAATGGGGAAATAAAATCGCTTTAAATTCTGGGTAACGGGGATTTTAATTTTAAAACGAAAATAAGCAAAAATTTTAAATTCTGGAAATTGGGGATTTAAACTCTCTATAAATTTGGGAACATTGAAATTTTAATTTTAAAATTAAAATAAACAAAAATTATAAATTCTGGAAAACGGGAATTTAAAATCGCGATAAATTCTGGAAAATGCCGAGTTTAATTTAAAATCGAAAATAAAGAAAAATTATAAATTCTGGAATCGCTATAAATTCTGGAATAGAGAAATTTAAAATCGCTATAAATTCTAAAAAATGGGAAATGGTTGTTGAGGCAGGCAATAAGTGGTACACTCAGAGAAAAATATCCTATAAGTTATCAACAAGGGTCTTATTACTTTAATAGCAAATATATTAATATTTTATTCCCATTAATGTAATAGTAATCACGAGAATTTAATGGCGTTTGTACTATTATTTTCAAATATCTACCCATACTATAAATTTGACTAGATACCTCATTGATTCCAATTGAATCATAATATTGAATTTAAAATATTGTACCATTAATTAAAACATATAAATATTAATATTTATTAATAATTTTCCTCCTTTTTACCTAATTATATTAACCCATTAAATAAATAGTGTAACTTGTTCACACAATAGTACAATACTATTGATTTACAATTAATATAAATTTAATAAGAATCACCTATTGGTTTAATAGTGTAACTATTTAAAAAAAATGTTCTCTGTAGTATGCATCCTATTAAGTTAATATGAGAGTATTGAACAAATATGAAATAACATTAAATTGTAGCGCTAACGGGACTCAACCAAAATTTTGTTGAAAATGATTTCATTCTCTCATTCGCTTGTTCAATTCCTCTTAACTGGCTGCAATTTTAATATCGGTTAAGAAAAACTATAACGTATAAAACTAAATTAAATTACTAAAACTTGAAAATTAAAATTAAAATAGTGCTCGTGAAGTGTTATAAGTGAAATACAGTAATTGTTTCTAAATTATTTTGGCCAAAATAGTGTTTTAAGGGTAAGAACATAAAAATGGACGAGGAAGTTAACATGCAAGAATTTTTAAACACAGACGAAGTTGTTATTGACCCTGAACCTATTATAGAAAAGGTTGTGGAACATGCAGGACTAAGTGAACTGAAACAATTGATTTGTGGCAGATTTGGTTTCGAAGAGGCTGTCTTCGACCATATAACTGGTAAATTTATATATCAAAATTTCATGAGCGCGTGTCCACAAAACTTTTCCTCTATGTAAAATTTTCCAATTTATCAAATTTATAAATTTGATTCTTTAATTTTCGATATATATATATATATACATATATATATATATATATATATATATATATATATATATATATATATATATATATATATATATATATATATATATATATATATATATATACAAAATGTATATACAAACACGCATACTATATGTATATAATAAGTAACGGTAAATTACATTTTAACATTTTCTCGTACGAGTAAATTATTAAATTTTAAAAACAATAATTTTCGGAAAAGAGTAAACACATTATGGAAAAAAACGAGCCAGTCATAGAATTTTTAATAGAAAATATAAATTTATATTAATACGTAATTTTATCTGAAAAGATTGTAAAGTGGATATCGAGAGCCTGCTGGTACTAACGGACAAGGATATTGCCGATCTTTTCCCCGTCGAACAGCTAGGAATAAGAGCAAAATTTAGATACCATTTAAACTTATGGAGACGAGATGTAAATCGTTATATATTGCTATTTTTATAAAATTAATGTACAACTTTTATTTGTTCAGGCAAGCACTGTCTCAATAACAGATACATGCAGGGAGTGGATTGATCGACACTGTTCTTCGACAGTAACTGAAACAGTATCTCATTCACCATCAACAAGTACTTCGACTTTTAATTCCTTTTCCAATAGAAGTTACAGTTTTACTGGAACATCTTTGGTAGAATTATTAACAAAATCCCAAAAAGGCATTAACATAACAAAACATTATCAAGAAATAAATTCGCTCACCGACTATCATAGAGAATCATTAACTTCTTTAATTGTTGATAGTTTCACTGACAAAAACATTGCAATGCAAATGGGCGATATACACAGAAAAAAATAAACTGATCCTCAGCTAAGACAACGGACTTTTAATTCAAGAAAATGTACTTTTTCTTGATTTAAAAGTTAATTTTCTTATTTCTTTCGAGTTTTTCTTCATGTAAGAATTGTGTTTCTTGAAATGAAGAAAAACTCGAAAGAAATAAGAAAATTAGCTTTTAAATCAAGAAAAAGAACATTTTCTTGAATTAAAAGTCCGTTTTCTTAGCTGAGGACCAGTTTATTTTTTTCCGTGTAGTGAGTAGCACAAATGCTATTAAAGAAATATTTACTACGGAGTCTACTGTAAGGAATATTCTATTTGTATTTTATAAAATTGTTTATATTTCATTTTTATTGTTTTGGCTGACTTTAAGGTTTCTACGATTTTCATTTTATTGTTTTCATAGGAATATTATTTACAGAACCGTGGCCGCGGACTTAATCCTATAGGAAAGCTGCACGATAAAGCCGTAAATGCGCGAATAAAACTCGGAAATCGTGAAAGATCACGGGTTGATGAAATAAAAGGTGTAAAAGATTTCCCTGTTGATCAGACAGCATCCAGTTTAGCAGCTACAGCAGTATCGGAAGAAGAAGATACTATAAACGGACGTTGAACAGAAGTGGACCAAAGTTCATGCAGTTCGTCGAAAAGACATATTAAACGATAGTGCAAACGTTTTGAAAAAGTGGCCACTTTTCAAAAATAGCCTTTGACATACATTGGTAAACAAAAAATTATATCTCATAACATAATTTAAAATACAGGTCGATATAGATTATCAATTGTCATTCCCTGAAAATCAGTCAAAATTACTGAACAAGTGGGCAACATTCGTAGAAAAAGTTATACCATATTTAAAACTAAACATAAAAGACAGACCTTCAATCCGTTTAATGAGCCAGTTGGAAGGAGAGGGGATTGACGATAGTAAGTTTTCAGTTTTATATTTTCACTATCATGATAACCTTAATAAATATTTTTTAATGCCAGGTTCACGTGATTGCTTGATATTTTTGCTGCTACATTCAGTTTTAAAATCAGCAATAATTTCCCATAAAACAAAGGACAAGAAAATTATAAAGTGGAAACCGAGCATCATAGATTCTCAAGAAGCAACTTTGCTGCATTGTACTTGTGTTAGCCAATATCAGTCAAAGGTCGAGGCTATAAAACTAAAATATTTTGAAAAAGGTATGACCTTTCAGCCTATCATTATAATAATTGGTCCAGAGAAGCATTGTTTACAACATTTCTACACATTTTTTGATGGAATTATTTATAAATTTTCATCGTTTTTGAAATGTTTAGATACGACGTTTAAATTATATCAGGTCATGAATTTTAAATATCCCATTGAAGGGAGAAATGTATATTGTTTCTTAGAGAATTGTTTTTACAACTTTCAAACCGTTAAAAATCCAAATGTAATCAGTTTGATCAATTTTGTTAAAGAATAATAACTTAAGTTTTTGCTGAATTCGAATAATAGAAATTTCTATGATAATATCGATAAAAATTTAATTTTTCTTTCAAAGTTCTTTTCAATATTACATTTTCTGAATAAATAATTGAGTTATAAATAGGTAAAATGTTTAAATGCTCCTTGCGCAACTAATGTTCAGATACTTTTCCATCAACAAAAGCTTTAATAGACCACATTAAATCAAGCCATGTTTTAACGAAAAATGAAAATATTGGATGTGGTCAAGATAACTGTTGCCAAAAATTCCCAAATTTATATACATATAAACGACATCTTGACCGAGTTCACAAAAATATATTATACTTAGTTAGAAATATAACATCCAGGATGCAGTAAAATTACAATTGTTGAAAATAATATTAGCACTCAAAATGTAAATAAAAATCAACAAATAACTGTAGCATCAGAATTTATCGAAACGAATCGGCCACAAATTTTAAGCTCTCCGAATAAATTTACCGGAATTTCTTTCGCACTATCTTTACATAATAATAGTAATTTTAATAGAAAGAACGTGTCTTATATTATAGAAACTATAGAAAAACAAATTACAGACCCTATAGCGCATGTCATTAATTCAAAAATATTGCCTTTAATAGAGAATTCAGAAAATAGAGCTGCAGCTTTAAATTTAGTACAGCAGGTTATTAATCCATTCAAAAATATAAATTCCGAATATAAACTTATTCAAGAACTAGAATGCAAGGGATTGTTTAAAAAACCTATACATTATACAATTAATGAAGAAGTTTGCGAAATAATTGTTAATAATTCACCAACAATCGACTCAAATAAAACAACCGGGATAATAATGCCCCTAGAGTTCCAATTCAAAAAATATTTTGAATGCGGAAGTATATTAAAACATACTTTAGACAACACAAAAATATTGCATGGAAATTATCCTGGTGTGTTTGCCAATTTAATAAATGGTAGCATATGGGAAAATAAAATTCAGTCTTATCAAGGAAAATTAGTAATACCTTAATTGTTATATTTTGATGATTTCTCGGTTGACAATCCGTTAGGGTCCCATGCTACAGAACAATCGGTTTGTGAGATATATTACACATTTCCAACTATACCGAAACATCATTTTTCTAAACTGAACAATATTTTTGTTGCTGGTTTTTTTAAGACAAAAGATAGATCAAGTTTTGGAAATATCTATGCGTTAAGACCTTTTGTTGATCAAATAAAAAAGATGGAAACTGAGGGTATAACCATTGAAGTCGGTGAAGAAAAATTTCTTGTTCATTTTATTTTAGCTTTTGTTCTGGGTGACAATCTAGGCCTTAATACTTTTCTGGGATTCTGCACCAGCTTTAATTCAAATTTTTATTGCCGAGCCTGCAAAAGAAATAAGTCTCAAATGCAAGCAGATACTGTAGAGCATAAAGATTCCTTCCGAAATATCCACAACTATGTTTTTGATCTTACAAGAAACGATGAAAAAGCAACAGGCATAAAAGAAAATTCCATTTTCAATGAAATTGAATCATTCCATGTTACGGATAATTTTTGCTTCGATATAATGCATGACATTTTCGAAGGCATTTGCAGATATGATATTCCCAAAATCTTAGTACATTTTATTGAAAACAAAAAATATTTTTCACTTGAGAATCTTAACTACCGTAAGCAAATGTTTGATTATGGTGAAACTGAGATTGGAAATATTTCGCCACCATTAACGCTATCTGCCTTAAAATCAAATTCTTTAAAAATGACTGCTCGAGAAACAATAACATTTATTAATTATTTATCTCTTATGATAGGAGATTTGGTTCCCGAAAATGACGGAACATGGGATGTATTAATTGTTTTAATCAAAATAATCGACTTGGTTTTATTACCAGTTGTCAATGAATATGACATAAAATCATTGGAACATTTAATTTCCAAGCATAATTCTTTATTTATTGACTTGTTTAATGAAACATTAAAACCGAAATTTCATTTTCTATTACATTACCCAACAGCAATTCATAAATGTGGTCCGTTAAAGCCTTTGTGGTGCATGCGATTTGAAGCACTTCATAAACCATACAAAAACTCAGCAAAAGTGACAAATTCTAGAGTCAATATTTCATATACACTTGCAATTAAAGCCGGATTAAAGTTTGCACATTCTCTTTCTACACAAACATTTTTCGAAGATGATTTGAATTTTAAAGCTAAAAATGTTTTCGTGTCCGATATTAGTGAAGTCTATAAACATAACAAAACGGAGTCGATTTAAAGTTTGCCCGTTGCATAAAACAAATTTATTTTCGAGGGAAACTTTTTAAGAAATACTTTTTTTTATCAAAATCCATTCTTTTCAAAATTCAATCCATTTTCAAAATTTTTCTTTTTGAAATTGAGGAGATGTTGTTAAAAGAATCAAATTTATATTTAATTTGTAGTCAATGGAAAATAGCCTTTTTTAGTGAACATTACCAATCGTATATTGTTGAAGGAAAAGTAAATAACCAATTTTATTTAAAAAATGTCATTGAATTTGATGGTCCCCCAATTCATTTGCATTTACTCAATAATGAAAAGAAATCCTTTCGTTTAAAAAAATATTGAAAATGAAGCACACTTTAGGAGTGTGTTTATATATGTACATTGTACATATGTACTCGTTTATTCTAAATGTGATATTCTAAATCAAAGTTGTACTTGTAATATATTAATTTTATTTCATGAAATTTTTCTTTGTAACTATTTATTTTATTAATAAACTAATTATTAAACAATGGATTTGAAAAATTATATGATATATGTTTTATTTAATATACAGGAAGAATTATATTAGCATTCCATAATTTTCATGCCGTAAGTATTGATCCTGAATCTATATGTTACCCATAATTTTGATAGTGCATCATATTATTTTCCAATATGGTTAACATTACTATTTTAATTACGTATACATCATACAATGAATGGTATTATATTTTTATTACCATAAGAAATTAATTTCTTTTATCATTTTGAACTTATACACTCAGAGAAAAAATATGATAAATGAATGATTGCAATTATTGTATTATGATCCAGGAAATCATATTCAACTAAACTTGATATATCCTAATATATTATAATAGTAAATATCATTTATCTAATTACTAGAATTATGTATGATAGATTTTATTAAATTATGATAATTGCAATAATTTTCAACTTTAATGATTGCAACAATCATGCGATATGATTTAATATGATCCCCTCAATCATAGTATGGTTTTATAATATGATCAGTAAAATTTAAGTATGATAAAAGCAATCATAATTCAATTGGGTCTATCATATTGGAATTAAGTTTACCATATAACATAATTACGGTTTATTGGAATACATGTATATCTCCTCGTGTTTGCTACGATCATATCGAATTGAATTTTTTTTCTAACAAGGTGCAATTATTATAATCTCCTGAGATATTTTAAATAAAAGTATTTTAACAATTTTAAAAATAAATAATTTTATTGAATTACTCTTAATTAAAGTAAGTAGTATAAAGTGTTTGTGGTATCAGGATTTAAAACCTAGTTCTAGCGTGACTTTTTAGTGGATAAATACTAATAAAACCTTATAAGTGGGTAATTTTTCTCGCAATGGAAAACTGAACACGTAAGTACATTTTATTTTATACTACAGAGTATTTTATTTTTAATTATTAAAATAAAGGGTATTTCCAATTATTTGATACGTGTAGATATAAAAAATTCAAGGAAATAATACAAAAATATTTTTCGAAAGTTACTGTAATAACTGTAATGAATTGAATTTGTTCTTAACATTTTTGTCTCAGTTGTTATTTTTTACACGCTTGTTAAGTAAAATACCCACAATTGGGAACCCACAAGAACTACACTGAAAAAAATATTGTGCATTTTATTTACGAATGGTATTCGTTAACCATAATTCGTACTATTAACGTAAAAGTTTCTTCTATTCGTACTATTAACACTGAGTACTATACACTGAGTACTCAGTGCTATTAATGTAAAAATATAAAATTTTGAAAAGATTCATAAAAATGTGTGCGTTAATATTACGAATCACCGTTCATAAACTTAAAAATGGTTAGTTTATTGTAACACATTGACATGTTGTTTGCGTATTAGTACAACTTGCATGATTTTATTAAAAAAATGAAAATTATGAAGAATTCATAATATTTGTGAATATATGTTATAAATTAAGATTATGTTTATAATAGAAATTAAGATAGATTGGATGAATCTATTCGTAGCACGAATGAAAATTCGTTAAGTCTACAATTTCATTCGTGCCATGTACGAATAATTTCACTTTAATCATTTTCGGGACAACGAAAGTAAATAAATTGCATTACTTCAATTTAAGCGTCCGGCGTGGAAATTTAGAAGAAAGTTAATTTGAATTTAAATAAAATAAATTAAATTTAAACAAAATAATAAATTTGTGTGTATTGAAATCAGGTAAGTATGGTGTTTTAAACAAAGAAATAACAAAAAATATTGTATATCGATGGGATAATTTGCAATTACGCAAGGGTCACCTACTTTTCTGCCTACAAAAAAAATCGTAAGGAATTTCAATAACCTACCAGTATTTAATGAATCAAATTTAGAAAACTTTTTTCTGCTTTTTTAACGGCAAGAAAACTGGGTAACACAAAGGTAATTGCAAAAAAAAATCGTTTTAAAGTTGTGCCTGTTTTTTCACCATTGATATACATATATATAATTCAGAAACGAACGCTTCCTTTAAAGGAATTAACCCGGATCGTATTTTACAACTTATGAGTTATTTTATAATCAAATTTTGTTTAATTATTTATTTTCTTTTTATTTAATTATAATTATGTTGCCTACACGGATTTTTAGTAGTCATCCAAATAATTGTGAAGAAGGACAACGCGGGTAAAAAGACAACCACAAAGTCACAATAAAAGACTTGCAAGATGCCATGGGGAAATGTCCAACATATTTATAACCGCATCGATAAGATATTCTTCTCTCTTTGATAGAAATTTAAAAATTGGAAAAATGAAAGTGTTTTAATATAAAATTAAACAGAAAATGTGCAAAGTTGATTAGGGCATTATTCGACTTGTCCCTTTCTCATTTTTGTGCACAGATTTGTTTCAACTGTTTTTTTTTAATTTAAAATATCTCAACGAGGAAAAGCTTTTTTGGCATTTTGTCGAAAATTATGTTTATAATACCAGTTTTAAAACAAAAAAAAAAATTCATCTAAACTGAGTTTTATGCTCAAAGAGCTAATAATCCAGCCAATTTAAATTAATAATTATAATTAGTATATCTAATATATCGATAAGTACAATAAATAAAATAATTCAAAAATAAAATTTAAAGTTTTTTATTTCTTCATCACTGCATGTGTATGTATATTCTTAAAATATGGTATATATTTTACGAATTTATTCATCAAACTTCCAAAAAATGTTCATTCCTATTATGAAACACTATCACACAAAAAAAAAAAAGGTCACCACAACACCGAATCGGTGTTACATAGTGTCCCACCGATCGGATAATTATAATTTGAATCCAATCGGATATTATAATAAAAATGGCATAAAATACATTTGGATAAAAACTTTTACACCGCATAAAAACCAAACAGGAACATTCATCTTTAGGAAAACACCTAGAGGTGCATTTTAATAAATCCAAAAGGAGTTTTTATAAAAATTTATCTTTTCGGATAGATAAAAATATTTATCAACCATTTATAAATATTTTAGAAAAATAAAATACTTTTTCGGATAAAAAACCAATTAACACCGCACATTTTTTGAGTGTATGGTTTTTATCCCATTGGTATTTTATTTTTATGTATATGATTTTAATATGTTCCGAAGATTGTAAGAGAATTGAATCTTCTCATCAGGCCGCTGCGACTAGACTGATTATATCACAATTTAAATTCTATTATACAGAAGGAATATGCAGGTTGCTTTAGCGAATTGAACTAATTCAGCCAAATTCTTTTACAATTTTACTTTTTCACGAAAACTCCAAACGGTGTAAATATTTACTCCGACAGAACGAAAATAATCTCTGGGAAGTACCTTTTAAAAAAATCCGCTGTGGACGACTTTTGCATTTACTCCAAACGGTGCAAAAATATACTGTTCGATCCTTTTGGATATTTTAAAATTTGTACCCGATCTTGCGGAGTTAATAGTAACATATTGGATAAAAAATAAAGTTTTTTTCGGATAAAATACCATTCACACCGCGATATTTTTTTGTGTGTACATAAATATTACGTAATTTTTCTTGCCAATTATGAATCCGTTCCTACATTTTATGAATTATTTTCATTATATTTATGTAAATAATCGTCATATTTGTGAATTATTCATTGCCACTGAATATTGCCTTCTTCCTATATACGAATAATTTTGTAAATAATATTAGCGTGTACATACATAAAATGAATTTCTGCACTATATATATGCATTTATTCGTTTATTCAATTTATCATTTTGTAAGTATGTATTATGAAAAAGTTCGTTAACTCAACAATTCTTTACGTTAATAATATGAATTTGTTCATCGGCTAATGCTTTAAATGCGTTAAAATTATAACATTTTTCGTAAATCATATGAATCAAATCATAAATACTACAACGTAAGTAGTCAAGTTTAAGGGAGAACACCACTGTGAGATTTTCAAAAAATCGATTTTTTTTTTTGCCTTTAAAACATCCTTTAGACCCTCAAAAATATGATACAAATTCGTTTATAGCTAAAAAAAATTTTTTTTAGAAGGTTTTCAAGCATTTTCCTGAGAGCTCTTATTGAGAAGTTATTGATACCAAAAACTTTAAACGCGTTTTTCTCGAAATCGTGTTTTGGAAATCTGCACGCAGCAGAACTCAATCAATTTTTGTTCAATCGACTTGAAAATTTAACTGTAGCTTCTTAAATAGATTTAAAATCGAAGTACATGAGTTTTTTTTGATTCATTAAAAATTAAAAAAGATATACAACTTTTTATATGAAAATTATAGTTGAAAAATGAAACTTTTTCTTCAAACTTGTCTCAATTTTTTATTTTTTCGAAGTTTTTAATTTCCTCATGTACTTCGATGCCTTAACTAATATAATCCATGAAAATATTTTATTTTTTGTTCCAGGAACAAATTTAAGACACTTCTACTGCGTGCAGTGGAGCGACTCTATGCAAAATCACTTCTACTAAAGCTACTCTAGCGCCGCCATTTTGTATTTTTTTTACATAAAATTATTTTTTTGTTTACTTAAATATATGCCAAATATAGCCTAAAAGTTTTTTTTTCTCTAAACCCAACCCATTTCTCAAAAAAAAAAAACCAAACTAAGCACTTGAAAATGGTAGGTCACAGTGGTGTTCTCCCTTAATATAATCAAATTGATGTGTTTCACTATATTAATATAAGATTTTTGTACTATTAACGAAGGACCGTGTTGGCTATATTTTAACGAATTTTTCTTACTATATTAATGCAGTTTTTGTCTGTATTGATGTAGGATTTTTTCCAGTGTACGCCACGCAATAGCTGCATTTCTTACGTTTGTTCTGATTTGGATCAAATCATATTTCAAGAAATGATAAAGGAATGCAAAGAGCTGCTGGGATCTAAATGCTGATCCAAAAACAAAATTGGTTCAATTTTTGTTGCTATTTTTAATGTAGGTAAACTTTGCGTCAAGAAATGTGGCATAATTAAAATTGCATATTATACCCATTGTATTTACTTAAATGAATTTCTCATTCCTCAAACCCTATTTTTCGTCCTACATTTGGGTATACTGGTATAATAGCTCTGTCATCTGTTCTGTAAATACCTAAACAAGCAAAAAGGTTTATTGATTTAAATAAATTATATTTATTTAGCACGGCTGGAATTTGGATTATTCGAAGACGATATTGAAATATAAACGACGGAAAAACCAATTATCCAATACCCTTAAATTTATTAGAAGTTTACTGCCACAAACTCCAAGAAACCGGTATCTTACATTTTAGTGTTACCAGAGTAAATGAACCTCAAAAGACGTTTAAAAAACTATCCAGCTATTTCGAGTAAAATAGGCAAACCAATTACGGTGATAATTAAATATACATAGGGTCGTCCATTTTGGAAGAGAGAAAGAAGGTCCAATTTCTTAATTTCTTTACTATTCTTTTATTAAGGTGACGAATTTTACCAAATTTTACTTTTTGGTAAAATATTACTATTCATAATAATCGTAAACATTAAAATATCACTAATATATTATTTTGACATGACTCACAGGTTTTATATTTTGAAGGATATACAATTTAGTATGGAACGATATAACATTTTGAGTTTAAGACTGTATCTCAAATTTTTTCTTCTAGTGCCAAGCTGAATTTTTCACAGATTAAAGTGTCATTATTAGCAAGTAATTTAACGTTAATTTAAAAAATTATCATATAAAAAAATGTTTTTTTTGTTATCGAGATACTAAGAAATAAAGATTCCAAAAAACACCAAAATTCCAAAATTAAAAATTATTAAAAACAAATTATTTCATAATTTTACATATTCTACTACATAGCCGTCAAAAACCGTTGAGGAAACCAAAATCGGTCAACCTGTTCCGAAAATATGATCAAAAACGTAATACATATACCCAAAACTCCTTGAAAATGAGAAAACTTTGAGAGAGTGTAAACTCGAGAGTGAAAAAGCCAAAAAAATGTTTCTATTTTTTTGTTCTTATAAATCGAATAAATATAGTTTGAACAATTTTTGAAACATCGCGTCCAACTCATGTACGATTTCATATGGAATGACCCTATATTTATTTTATGATGCCTTGGAACCTACCAATTCTCTAGGCTCTCGATCTGGATACAAGAAAATAGGTGGGATATACGTCAAATTTGCCACACTTCCTAAATTATTAATTTCAAAATTGTCTTCCATTATTCTTGCTGGGTTGGTGTACACAGAGGACAAAAAACAATTTGGAAATGAATGCATTTTCAAACCTATACTAGAACAATTGGAAGCACTGAGAGAAAATAGCATGTTTATTAGCAAAAATAATCTTACGGTTAAATTTATATATATTAAGCGGTGTCATAAGAGACAATTTAAGGCTCAACTCTGTGTTAGATTTCACAGAGAGCTTTATGGGAACGTTTTATTGTCGTTTATGTAAACATTCGAAATATAGAAAATTACCGCTTCGACGTACACTTAAATAATTCAAAGCTAACGGCCATTAAAGAGTTCTGTGTTTTTAATTCATTAACAACTCTTCATGTGGCCGAGAATTGGAGTGTAGATATCATGCATGACTTACTTGAAGGCGTCTTCCATTACAATTTTATGGTAATATTAAAGTATTATGTCGTTGACAAAAGGGTTTTCACAATTGAAGGATTGAACTTTCGTCTTCAAAATTTTAATTATGGTAATTTCAATGTAAATAAGCCACCACTGTTGCAGGCTTCTGACCTTTTAAATAAAGAAAAATTTAAAATGAGTGCAAGTGAAATGAAAACGTTCACTAAAATTTTTGGAATTCTTTTAGGTGACCTGATTCCACAAAACTGTCTAGCCTGGAATTATACATTTCATTACGAGAATAAATTTCAATAACATTTTCAAATTCGGTTCATCCTCATGAATACCTTTATTTGAAATCTGTAGTCCAAGAACATAATTTGCAATTTATTAAAATATCTAAATCACACTTACGTCCAAAACATTACTTTCTAACACACTATCCCAGAGATATGGAAAAATAGGTATTTTAAAATAGTTTTCAGCTAGTCGATTCAAATCTTTCCATCAGGTTTAAAAATATTGCGTATACATCGAAAAATAAAATTAATACTATTTACACAATATCATCAAAAAATCAAATTGTGTTAGGTAACGAACTAATGAATTTGGCTCACGATACTGGTTTTGTGTTTGGCAGTCTAACAGAACAAAAAAATTAAATTTCACAGAAATATAAGTTTACGTGCTAAGAAAAGTGATCTCGCAATAATTTCATAGAGTTCGGAAATATTATTCTAAGGAAAGGATCAGTAATCCACTTATAGGGTGGTATCCAGATGGTATTCTTAAATTTGTTCTTGTTAAACAGCTACTGAGATATAAAACGGGGCTATTTTAGTTGTGTTCAACATTTGAAAAATTTAGGTTTCAATTATCATTAATTGATGCAACATAAAAAATTCGTTCTGAGCTTAAATTGCTCGTATAAGCATATGCTTTCGAAATTTGACTGGAATTTTGGATAATTTAAGATGGCGGATCTAAAATGGCGCCAAAACGAGCGAAGCCTCCGGTTAATCGAATAATGTCATCTAACAATTCTCATTTCGTATGTTCTTAAGGTCGCTGATGGGGAGTTTAGAGTCATATATGCTTCAATACCTTATAGTCCTTTAAATGATGCTTTAAAAGCACATATCTCCTTGACCTAACCTCCAAGAACCTAAGACACCCTCTAACGTAAGCTTTAAAACTGAAAAGCCCAAATAACAAAACCTTCGAAATGTAATACCCCCGTAACATAAACTAATAAGCCCCATAGCCTAAACCTAAATTTCTTAGTCACAGAACCCCTCAATCTAACCTCAAAAATCCCTGTAACTCCATAACTTAAGAATTGCTAGATGATATTATTCGATTAACCGGAGGTTTCGCTCGTTTTGGCGCCATTTTGAATCCGCCATCTTGAATTATCCAAAAGGCCAGTTTAATTTCGTATCCATATGCTTATATGAACAGTTTAAGCTCAGAACGAATTTTGTATGTTGCGTCAATTTTTGGACTGAAGGATGGCCAAGTTGACGTGAAACGTCCCATATATGACGGCTACTAACAAAACCTGTAGTGTACTCCATTAATTGATATGGTAACAACTATCACAACATCTGATTGACTCTATCATATAAACATAGTAAATTCAATTAATTTATTGGTTACAACTATCATAACATCTGATTGTCTTTATCAGTTTCATATAATAAATTCAATTAGTTTGTTGATGCTTTCCATCATAATAACGGTATCTGTAATCATAGTTATGGTTAATTCAATAATATTTTGCATGATAACGCGCATTATTTATTTGTAGATACAATCATTATAAATAATGGTAAACATCAAGGTATGATTCTCTTAATCATTTCATCTAATCATAAATATGATGGTCACTTTTATGATTACCTCAATCATATTTTTTCTCTGAGTGTAGGATAGCCCATATAGTTTTAATAGTTTACATTAATTAATCCGTTAACTTTAATAGGAAAATCAGGTTACTGTTGAAAAAGGTGTTTCTTATTTAAATAATGTGACATCCTATTATCTTTTAATAGGATGATTTATAATTTTTATACGATATTATATTTGAAACAATAGTTTTCGGGCAATATTAAATTTAAAGTGTGGAAATTATTAATAATAATGTGGTAAATCACATTGACTAAAAATAATAGTAAAAAACCATTAATTAAATACGAATTATAATTGTTTTCACGGTATTTTTCTCTGAGTGTAGATTAAATGCTTTTAGATTCTTTGGGCTTCATAAACTTTAGTCGAACATTTATTCCAGCCGTAAAATTCCTGAAATTAAGCAAAATAATTACAAAGGAAAAATTGCTTGCACTGATGAAATTAAGAATGCTTTCGAACTCTGTAAATCTAAATTAAAGGATGCTGTTATATTAGCACACTCTTCCTCTGAAGCCAATTTGGCGGTTATGGTAGAGGCGTAAAATACAGCTTTTTTTCAAACTAACTAAGCTATCAACAACGTATGTAAATATAGTGCGTATGATAGTGAACTATCATATATTATTAGGTTACTGTTCAATTAAGCATTTGAAGTACCAGTTGGAAGAACTGAATAAACGTTCTGAATAAACTTCGCATCATTTAGATTTTATAACGTAGAACAGTACGGATATTCAGCATTTTTCCGGTAAAAGTATCATCGCCGCTGATTCATTATCACGAATTGAAAATATAGCCCTTAATAGCTCAATGGATTACGATAGTGTAGCGAAAAAGACAAATGACAGATCCCCACTTATCGAAGTTAACGAAAATGAATAAATCTCTTTTATTCCAAAAATTTCCAATCTTTGGATCTAACAATAAAATTTGGTGCGATATTTCTACTGGTTCTCCAAGACCATATATTCCGGAAAGATTTCGACGAGAAATTTTTGATAGTGTTCATAACTTATCATACCCCAGGCACACACGAGCATCGTTTAAAAGCGTGACAAAAAGAAGTTGTTTGTTCCGAAATCAATAGGGGTTTTATTAAGAATATGGCCAGAGCCTGCATATCATGTCAGAAATCAAAAGTTTCTTGAAGTTTGAAAAAAGTGTACTTTTGTGAACAAAACATCAGCCTATTACTTTGATGAATATTTAGAGCACGAAAAATTTCGGTTATTTCATCCTTATCGACACTGTCGACTGGGGAAAAGCGTCAATGTTTCACAAAATATCATACGACGGTAGCTTTAGTAAAATTTCTGTTTATGGATCTCCAGGCAGAGAGTCACTTTTCTGACCGAGTGAATTGTTGGCATTTCAGCTCCATGCCGAACACAAAACGGTATTTTCTGCTACTAATGATACAATTTTGTACGGTATAATTAATGTTTGTACAAAAAGCGCCTGAATACAGAGAATATCTAATAATCAGTCTGGGTGATTCGTTTCGACTAAAACGAAATGTCACAATGTGTAAATGTGTTTATTCTTTATAATACGTGAATGTGGAATTTCTGTACTTTCTCTTCTGCCAACAGATAACCACTTCTAATTTTAAATTTAGTCGTTTCACGCGTAGTTATATATGTAATTAAAACCCACTATAAGAACATTTGTTTTATTAATATTTTGCAGATTCATTATCGATGCCAACAAATAATCCATCAAACGATGAGATGTCCAGCGCAATATTTAGATCCGCAGACTTAAATAATTGTAAGTTAATGCGCGCATGTGTACGCGATCGAATTAATTAAACAAAAATTAAATAAATTTGTTGATCCAATTTCAGCAAAATCAATTAAATTAAATACACAAATTGTGTTCTCACTACTGGGAATTGTTGCAACTATTACATCAATTAATAAAAATGTCCAATTAACATTATAATAAATAAAACAAAAATTAATTATTCAAAACCACAAACAAACAAAAAACTATTGTTATTTTTTGTTTATTAATCATTTAATAAAAATATTCAAAACCGACACACATCCACAAATAAAATTAATTCCAAACCACACTTAAGCATATCTGTCAAACAATGGCCTATTTGTAATAAAAAATAGTTTAAATGGCTTTGATTAACAAACATAAAGTAACAATTAAATGTTATGTAATTAATTAAATATTGCGTTTAATTAATACATCCATACACATATCAAATTTTTATGATTTTTAGGGATGACATTATATTACTGGGGGGCACATACAACATAATTATTATTACAATAATATAGAGTTAAATTATGTATAATCAATATAAATGTGTAATACGACTTGTATATAATTAAATTTAAAAAAAAAAAATAATAATTAACTTAATTATAATTATTAAAAATATTTAAATAAATTTCATTGTTTTATTTCTGTGTACAATGTGAAAATTCAACAAAGGGGGCCTCTATTGGATTTAATTTACACAATTTTTTTATTCACCACTTTAGCAAAGACATAGAATTTTTGTGGTGCCATCTAATGAAAGCTTTTGAACAAGTGTAAAATTTTATTTTCACCACGAATAGTACAGACACATTTTATTTGAAATTTGAAACAAAACCTAACAATTCCTAATTATTCCAGCAGAAGGTTTTACTATCTATCACAAAATTGCTTGCGTATTCAAGCTCATATGACATAGGGCAGTTTCTAATTATGAAAAAAAAAAATTTTGTTTTGTTTTGGCAAATGAATATTTAATTGTTGTTCAGTGGTTAAAAATTTAATAATTATCGTCCAACATGTAAAGTATATGGAAGGTAACAGAAATATTTTGGTCCACACTATACTAGTGTTGTATAATAGAGTGGCAGATCCTGTGTACGCAATTACCACAATAGCATAAACTTCTGGAATGTGACCAATTAGTTGCAGACTTGTCTATTTCTTAACCAATTTAGGTGAAATTCGACATTTGCGATGGAAAATATGGACCGAAATTTTTTTTAATAAACTTAATGTTTAGAACATACCTCACACAATTATTAAACGTAACCTCAAGTAGCCGCTTTGAGAAACTGTCTGAGCGAATATAAACTATAATTAACACGCTGGCACATAGAACTTACATGTTCATTCCAAGTAAGTTTTGAATTCAATAGTAATCCTAGGTTATTAACCGTTAGAACAAATGAGATTACATCATTATTCAAAAATAGCACAGGTGCAATATTAAGCGAATTTTTACTAGTAAGCAATAAAGCTTAGTTTTAGTTTGATTAATGGAAAGTGAATTATTTTTGGCCCATAAAATATTCCTATGATCTACAATAAGTTGCGTAAAATATGCCAAGGTAGGTCATTTTGTATATAAATGGAAAAAAGTAAAAAGCCTAAAATTGATCCTTGGGGCACTCCAGCAATTACATTACTTATGCCAGAAAGATCATCACCAAGCTTACGAATTGTTTACCATCACTCAAATAGGAATGAAGCAACAAAATAGAAGAATTTGAAAACTTGTAATATAACATTAACTTTTGAAGCAAAAGGATATGATTAACACAATCAAACGCTTTAGAAAAGTCTAATAGGACTAAAATTGCAAATGATTTACATTTGTTTAAAATAGCAGATAGATTATCAACAATATTCATAAGTGCAGTAGTACTACTATGGCCAGATTTGTATCCAAGTTGGAATTTGCATAGATAATCAAAGCTATTGAGGTGCTCAAGAATTTGAAGTCGTATAATTTTTTCTAGAACCTTGGGTGGGGCAGGCAAAATATCACCAATATCACCATTATTAGAAATTAAATCCTTTTTAGGTAGGGGAATAATCGACGCCACTTTCTACAAATTAGGAAATGATTTTGTCAAACACTGGTTAATGATAAATGTGATTTGGGACAGAAACAAATCAATAAATAATTTTACTATTTTGAAGTTAACCATGTCAAATGCCATCGAATCCGACTTAACTATACGAATTGCATTCAATACCATAAGTTTATCGACACAATCAAAAATAAAAGCATAACTATCAGAACTAATAAATTCAAAATCGGGTAAAGGTAGGCAAGTTTACTGATCCCCGCCAAAATTTCATCAGCAGAAAAGTCAATGACTGATTCAGTCGACTTACACAAAATACTATTTTTTTTTTAAATTGATCCATGTTGTTTTAGGGTTGTTATTCAAATTCCCAAAATAAAATATATTTTTAGCTTGATGGATGCATTTATTGGTTTTATTTCTAAAATAGCTAAATGATTCAAAATCGAGCACTAATCCAAATCTTTTACATTTTTTGTAAGCCAAATCTCTTGCATTAAACTCAAAATATATACATAGGTAGGTTATAACTTATAAATAACTAAAATAAGAATATAACCAAATCGTCCGACAAGTTCAGATGCCAAAACTTCAACCTTACCAAAGACACCCGAGAACAATTTCCTGACCCCCAAAGTAGACCGAAATTAAATAATAACACCACCCCATACGACTTGATTGTAATTTTGCTGTTAAGAGGAGTTTCAGCTAAAGCAAGAAAATCAAATTTGTAGAACTCTAACAAAATAGTAATTTCATTAAAATGTTTAACCAAACTAAGGACATTTAAATGGCCAAATTTTATAAAACAATTTACATTTACCTGCAGATTACCACCCGAAAAGAAATTACTTCAATATAAGTTATAATTTAACGTGCTTTACTATTGGCTGCAGTGGTTACCCGAAACTTCAGTCGTGGAGACAATGTTGTCCGAAAATTTGTATTACTAAATTCCTGAATGTGTACACCAGTCGGCCAATTTGTAGCAAACAAACTCCAACGAATCATCTTATCTCCAACGTTGTTTGGGAATAAGTTTAAATATTTTGCAGTCCTCAATCTCCAAGCATGTTTTAGCCATAATTGATATATCATTTTCATTATATGAGGATCAAATATTGAAAGGTGTACGAACTGTCTGGTATCACAAATTGATTTTCTGTCGAATTATTGACGATGTACCTTTTCAACTGCTGGTCATTGTGGTTGATGTCACCTCAGCGCAAGTTCTCATAGAGGACAAATGATTTTGCATGGGTAAATGATTTTGTAAGACCGAAGGTGCAGTAGATATAATTAATTTATCCCCAGATTCAATACAGCTTTCTTGATTCACATATTAACACAATTTGTTCTATTTTGATTGGCAACAGGCATAACAATCGAATCTGAACCATCATCAGTAATGCTGCGATCAGAAATGGTAGATTGCGCTGGTTTATTAAAAGTATCCTCGATTTTTTCATTGAAGTTTCTATTTTTTTTTAAGAACCCATTATTTCAGCTAAAATTTTCACTTGTTTACTGTAAGTGTCTTTACAATTATTACAAAACCAAAAAATACTGTCCGAGTCACAAATTACATCGAAAACGTTTATTCTCAATCCGACACATTTATAGTGGGCAACTGTTTTACATAATCCACTGCACACTAACACGTTCTCAGTCATACTATGAACAGCACACGTCATACAAACGTTCGATAAAACTGGAGGGTGCCTGGTATCCAGAGTCCGCATATATAGACTAATTAACTTATCAGCCATTCATCCTTCGGTATATGCTGTTCCACCTTAGATTAGGGTTTTTTGTCAAGATTTTCTCCTTTTGCGCACTTTAGTCTGTCCCAAAAGGCCATATTCTGCCTAATGGTTTCAGTTACCAATGGTGCCGCGAGGAGGCAGTACGTACACTTGCGCCTACTGGAAGGTTACGGATCCCCTTCCAATAGACGCCAAACCACCCACCGATAGTTGGTTTATACAAAAATAAAATGGGGGAGGACAATTTTGAGGTAATTGAAATAGAGAAATGCCTCGAACCTAGAAGCTGTGGAATGAACAATTTGTGTCAACACATTATACGGTATCACAAAAGTAATCCATTTAGAGGCAATAGAACTTGAAAGCATCTGTACAATATTTGAAAAGCAATCAACTACATTCTATCGCTATTTATTTTTGTTTTAAATTGTTAATTAATCAGTTGGTGACCAATTCATTTTAGTTGATTAAAAGACGAATGACACGTGCTTCCAAATCATCAAAATTTGTTCTCAATATTATTTTACAATCACCCACATTGCGGGTTATTTTTTGAGGTCTTTTAAATGTTAATCTTCGAAACTGATTTTAACCAAACCTATAAATATTTAATATTAATCTTGTATTGCGTGCTAATCTTGACATCTAAATTATTTTTCTTTTGAAATACGAGTATTGATCAAATTCTAAATTATATCCTAAGGGGAAACCAATGGTTATGATTCCATCATAATTTTCACACCTACAAGTCGCAGGATTTTAAAATGGTTGAGAAAAATAACAAATGGCATTAGTACAGGAGTCTCTCAATGTTCCATATCATTCAACCCTCCACAAAATTCATCTTCATAAAACGGCTCAGAGTTGGAAGAAATTTTGAAATCGACTATAAAGGGTGGACATATTTTGCATTACTAAGCAACCTGCGATCTCCTTAAACACACAGAATAATTATTAGTTCATAGCATGGTAGATTCTTGGCTAATGAAGATTTAAAAATAAGTTCAAACTTATTTATGAAACACATAAAAACATTTCATATCCAAATAGATACATATATACAAATTCGTTTGACATCAAGTTAATTATTCTCAAAATTTTCAAAATATTTATGCGTTTACTTAAGAAAACGCGGAATGTTCCCCTCATATTGATCAATTGACCACCGAACGCATGAAAATGGATTTTTATCTTGTGTTTTTTCTTATCTAAGTTCTACGATACAATTTTAAGTATCTTTCAATTTTACGTTATTTTATGGAAAACAATAATTTAATTTATTAATCGAGTTATTGAGGTTTTAGCGAGAAACATAACCAAAAAAAAGAGACACGCAGAACCTTCTAGAATCTAGAGTATAGAGCCATAATCAGTATGACGCAGTTTTTAGAAGCTTTTTTAGTTGTATACTTTTCACTGATTTCCATAGGAATACTAATGGAGTTGGCTTTAACTTTCTAGTCAGATAGTCGAATTTATTTTTTATTTTTTTATTATTATGTTAATTATAATTGAAATTAAGTTATAATTGTTATAATGTCAAAATGGCCCATCTATACCTGTAATTCTATCACTTATCTGAGATTTGCACCAAAGCCGACTAATTGTGCGATTCACTTACTGTGTACGCTGAACGGAAAAATTGCATAGTATGTATCCACAATTTTGCACAAAATGCGAACAAACATCAACGGTAGGTCGGGGGTCCCTGTCTTACTGTTTGAAGCGATTCAAAATTCGTGGAATGAAGCGTTTAGTGTAAATAATGCCACTATTACATGGAAAATCCCAAATCCAATGTTTCAACTTCCAAGCGGAAAAAATACCACTTTACCAGATGAATTATAAGGGCTGGGCTGTTTGTTCTACAATTTCGACTTTAAAGATTTGATTTTTATGTTAATTCATAATATCTTGCATAGTCTGCAACAAAGCTCAAAGTAGATTATGTAAGTGTGGTTTTTCATTATAAATTTTTGTAAATACATAATAATAATAATGTCCCTAAGAAGCTCCATTAAGTTTAATCGATCATTTAATGAACTTTCGTGAATATACCCGTTACCAACATTAATTTTAATTAGCACTTTAGCAGTCGCCAAGATGGATAAGCCACTCGCCAATGAGTGATCATGATGGGCGTCAACAAGGGAAAATGTGTTTATGTTTTAATGAAAAATTTAGAAGCTTAATCATTTAGTGATAGTAATAAGTGACAATAAAGTTTTTAAGGGGTAATTATAGAAACAAGGCGCCCCAACGTCAAAAGGGGCACCGAAAGAAGAAACACAATTTCATTGAGTAAAAAAATGAGTTATAAAATTATTTCGATTAGCTGTAAAATATTTTGTCAAACAACGGACGATTATGAAAAGATAATTAACCTTAAAATTACCAAAATCAAATTTTTCTTAAGAATTTATCTGATTTCGAAATTGATTAACTTAAAAACATCTTAAGTGAAGAAAAAATTTCCAGCTCGATCAGCATAAAAAATTAAAACAAATGAACAGTGAAATATAACTGGTTTATTTTAAAAACGACGTAAAATTTGGTGATTTACAAAAAATTAAATCCACTTACCTACAATGGTTTTATTTCATGGGAAAGACAGCTCCCACGCCGATATACTAACCAAACCAACGCCATAATTGACAAATGTACGGTCACGATACATCATACTGTTACATGGATACTAAATGTATGATATGTGGTACAGGTCATAAAACTATCGATTGTCTTGTTACTAAATTGGAATTACCTGTTCGTGAATCTTCATACCAATTACCAATGTGACAACTTTGAAGTACCTCACTTTTGAGATTTTATCAAAACTCGTCACAACAAAACTTCAATGAACAGAAAATCAATGCGTACCTCCTTATTTGACAATGATTGATTCCCTGGATTGCCAGCATATAGTACTTCTTGCCAACATATAGCACTTCTTGGTAAAAATCCAGGACAACGCCAAATACCAATCATCTGTTTACCCCTAACAAGATTATAGAAATCGTTGATGAAGTACTACCAAGAATAATGCAGTGTTATATTAAAGTACCATCGAACAAATACAACTATTGTTTTAGATGTTGTACTGAATGGACAAAATAACTCGAAAATATGTTACTAGAATGCATGGATGCCAGAGGGCTCAAAAATAAAATTGCCGAGATATTAAATTTCTAAAATATTTAATAATATTGATATTCATATAATTAATTAGTGAAATTTGGCAGAAATCAGCGGACGTAGTTTTGCAAAGTTTCAACTTCAAATGCTTTAAATTCTAAAGTCTACAGATCTGATAGTGAGGTTGTGGGGTATGTATTATGCATTATTACCGAAAACATTAAACATTCTTTTATTTGCTACTAAAGTAATCGAAGCAATAGGGTATAGGCATCAGTGTCTTGAGCAATGACATCTCATTTATAATCATTACATCACCAATTCATACTTATGCTGTGTGCCTGACACCGATTTTTTCTACTAAATTTCTGACTAAACTAAATTATGCTACATTATGCTATTAACCACCAGACGGCTAACGAAAAGTCTCCTCGCGAGGTTGCTTTTCAATTTAGTTGTAAGTTTTATTGAGAGAGTGCTTGGATTAAGTACTTTTCATTATCAACGAATTTAATTAGTGCCACAAGTTGGTACCGATTAATGGTTATACGTACGATACGAGTTTTTATTGTATATATGTATTTGAATTTGACGGTTTTTATTCAATTTTTATTTTAAAATGTTGATTTGATTAATATTGTCTTACTGTCAGTGCCGTGATCGTGGCTTGAAATGGTATAACGATTAGTAAAACGGCTAGCAAATGAATAATTTTAGGATGAAGGGACTTACCAGATTTATGCAAATAATATTCCATTGAGCTCTCTGTGATTGCGTTCTGAATCAAGAAACCTTACGACGGTTAATATATCAGCGAAACTATTCCTCAAATAAATGAAACTTGTTCCGAATTAAAATAAACGATTTTCAATTAATTGAAACCTTTCCCGAAAAAATGAAACCTAATTAAATAAGTTTAAACCCAGTAAGTACATAAATCACTAAAGTTTGTTTTATTATTTGTTAAATAAAACACTCATTCATTAAGAATTTATTAAAACTGAGATAAAATTTAAGTAATTTGTGTGTGTATCTGTGATTCTTTCAACCCTTAGGATCGGGTAAAATGGAGGAAGAAATACTTAAACGGGCTTGTGCTGCTTAGGTAAAATCCTTTACCTGGATAATTTTATGACAAAATAAATCGATAAATATTTACCATAAAATAATATTGAATGTCACTTGAAGCACCTACAAATTCTGCTTATTCAATTCAGTCTGGAGCTCATAAAGGATTTTATGACGAACCATACCCGAGCTGTGTATGAGTGACGTTACTTTAAAGTTAGTTTTGGTTCGAGTGTATTTTGGTTTATTATTTTGTTTTTAACTATATTTTGAATCAAAATATTTAATTTTTAATCGATTCATTTTTGGATACTAAAGAAAATTAAAATACGGTTCAGGCAGCAACTGAACGTCAGTTTTAAGGGACAAATACGATTCTCTCAGTTTATGTTCAGTTCAGCAGGTTCAATTAATGTTTTCCCAATTTAAAATCATTTTAATTATTTAACCTTTAATTGGAAAAGGGTGGTTTTAATCTGCAAATGTCCGTCCGATAGGACACGGCCTTCACAAATGTCGAAGGAAACTTATTAAAAACTAAGAGAATCCGAATCTAGAAGGCGTAATCAAATACAGAATTGAAACAGGTACAGCATCAGATTGGGCCAATTTCATCTTAGACACGAAGATGACACTCCTTGCTGTTACAAGATAACCAGTACGTTTTTTTATTTAACTACTGTTATAATTTATAAGTTTTAGTGATACAACGTTTGCTTTTAAATTTATTTAATTTGGTTTCATTTAATTTGGAAAAAGTTTCATTCCACTCGAAATTAGTTTCCTTCTTTTCGTAAAAGGGTTTATTCAATTCGGAATAATTTTCATTCATTTTAGAAATAGTTTCACTTAAATTAGAGAAGGTTTCGTTCATTCCGAGATTATTCAAAAATTACCAAAATTAATCAAATTATTCAAGAAAATTAAAATTGTTGTCATATTTAATCAAAGTTTATATATTTTTGTACATAAGATTTTTGGATAAAAATTAAAGCCATTCACGTTATACAACGAAAACCATAATTAGAATTAATTTTAATTATTTAGATTACGTTTATTGCTTTACAATTCTGCTACAAGATTTTTTGCTCGTATAACCGGCTCCATAACCTAAAAATAATACAAAAGTATGTAACAAAATTAACTTTATAGAATATAAAAATATTTATCTTATAATTAGCTGAATAATTGTAAACCTGAAATGGTTAAAAAGTTTAGAATTAGCATAATGTTCACATCTAAATTATTAATATTTCTTACCAGTTCTTTGTTTACATTTTTGCATTTGACAGCTAAAAGAAAACAAACAGCATAGTATATTTCAATGATGACTATACCTTTTTGTTACGTAGCGGCCATCATGTGTAAATCATGTAAACTAATTTAAATATGTACTAGCATCTAGCGTTAGTTACGAGAAGCTAAAAATTGTAAATATTAACTTTTTATACTTATGTCACTCTCTTGCGCCAACCATTGACGGATAAACATCATTTTTGTGTTCCAACAATTAAAAATTACTTTGTATAATAACAATGTATAATAAATTAATGTGAGCAGTACGTTAATAAAATAAAATAAACTAGTTAAAACTGATATCGAAAAGGCTGAAGTGTTTTCATCGTTATTGTGTGCTAATTTAACGTGTGCATCGTCATTTTTTGTGCTTCATTGGAGTATTTCACATTGCAGTGAATTTTGCTATACGAATCGACAGTGGCTGAGTTAATTTTTTGTTTAATTTTAATTTTAACTTTCTGTTAGGAATTATATGGTGTCAGATCGTCTATAGGCAACACGGATTGGAGAAACTTTTGGATCAAAAAAGAGATCATCTTTAGTTTACCAACGCTAAAGTATTCTGTCCGGTTTTATCGAACTCATCAACGAATTTGCAAGTCTTTAGATTTTCTTATAGCGCCAATAAACTAATTTAATATTTTGTAAATAATTTTGTATACGAAATATTGAAAAATTCCAAAAAAAAAAGCAAATTAACTTAGTAAATCAACTTGCGCGCGAGCCAAAATGAAAAGAAACGAACATTCAAGCAGTATTCCTAGTTATTTCAGTCAAACAGTAATAACATTCGGTTGACGTTCCAAAAGTCGTAATTTAGAATAATGAAAAGTCAGACACAGCCTGTCTTATTGACCCTTATGCCATCTATGAACGACTGGTACGAACTAGTCGACAATTTAGAAAAGTCAACAATTTAGTCAAAAAAATCGGTGTCAGGCACACAGCATTATTATCCATCTTCTAGTAAAGGGAATTCATCGACCTTAAACTTACTTCTTATACTAAGAATCCCGAGCTTGTTGCATCGATTATGGTTTCCAATGAATTATCTTTTGACCATTTGCCTGACCCAAACTGGTCTAGATTTCGTTATAAGGTAAATAGTAAATTCAAAGTGAGTTAAAAAATAATACGATAGCTAAATATAACCAATAGGATGAGGTGAATGATTCAATCCCTAAATATTTTACTCACACAAGGTAAATTATATCAAAATTAAAATATCAGTTAGAAGAACATATCATTACCGCTCAAATGCCTTCAGAAGATATTTGAAGATTATGAAAAACGTTTGGGTACGTAATCCCGTATCTCAAAATGCCTTTTACAAAATTCCGTTTTCAAAATCTAAAATTTCAGAATCCCGCAAATGGCTTAGGGGGGTCAATGGGTTGGTGTCGTTATCCAAAATTAAAAATCCCAAAAATCAAAAAATCCCAAAAATCAAGTTTTTTAAATATAACCAATTTTTGTAATACTATTTTACTTCGTTTAATACCTTATAGGATAGGAACTGCCGCCCCAAACCCAAAAATGCCAGGAAAACATCAGAAAATTGTCAAAAAAATTGACATTTATAACAATATTTACGTTTGTATTTCACATACTAAGATAAAACCTCCCCAAAGCCGCTTAGCATTGGTCCTTTCTGCGCAAGGATAATATGAAATAATGAAGATCACTTTTGTTTTCATATTGTAGTTCACAAAAATTTAATAGAGTGTTCCTTTTCGATGCAGCAGTTAGTATTTTTTTTTTGGGGAGATTTTTTCGTTCGGGAATATAATGGTATCCCCTGAAAAATATTATTCAACAAAAAATTATTGAACTTCGTAATGAGAGGTGAAATTAGTTTTTCTCTAAATTTCAAGCTTATTCGCCTCAATTTTGGAAATTACAAAACTCATTAATAATACCTAAACAGCGAGTTTTAGCCCTCTGTTTTCTAATGACAAATTATTAATTACAGACTACGAAAACTGTGTATATGCATTCGAATCAATTTTCTGAGTCTCATTTGATTACTAGTGGTCTGCGTGACTATGATATCATTGAAGAGGTTAAATCTTCTTTAATCTCGAAGATATAATTAAAATAATACTTTATGCATATTATTGTAGGCATTAGTAATAGGGTAATAAAAATATGTTCCCAACAAATACTCATTCTTTAGACGTATATTTTTAACGCGTGCTTTAAACTAAGTTATATGTATGTTCATTCGAATTGGAAGTCGATAGTTCTCGTTCCTGTGCCGAAACCAAAAGAAAAAGACATTTCTTTACCTGATAACTTTTTTGCTTTAGTTAAATATTTGAAAATATCAGTCTCGACAGAATCAATGATCACCTATATTCCCATAACATTTTACCCCCCCCCCCCCCCACAACAATTCGGTTTTCGAAGCAGACATTCAACTAATCATCAAGCGTTGACGGAGGTTATATCTTGATTCAGCTATTATGATCGAATCTCTTTAGCCCAATACTATATTGAGACTGAATAATACACAAGCTGATTTTTTACTAAAAGAAGGAAATCTTATTTTTTGCCACAACGTCAAATAATTTAAAACGTTCAGAGCATTCCTTGGCATAACTATGTATATTAAATACTTAGGGATAGTACTTGATAAAGATCCATAACGTTCTCCATAGAAATACATTTAGTATTACCATCATACGAAACAAATATTTAATCGGTGAAGTTCCAGATGTCTCGCCGTTCGCATTTAAATACATTGTACAAAACTTTGGTAATCACCTAGATGTAGGCAAGGTTTGTTAAAGATTTCCTGGCCTTCTATCACTTTACGTATTATTATAGGCAAATATTATACAAAATTTTTATGTATTTGTATATATGTACAATACATATGTATTATGTATTTCGGCATTTTACTAGAGCAAAAGTACGAATTAGAGTAAATACATTTTTGACAGCATTCTCAGCCCCAATGTGAGGTTGAATTAACCCAATTTTAAAAATTTGGCGTAAAGAGACATTCCAACTATTACAGTTTCTTAAAATAATTTTAATTGTACTGACTAAACAAAACACGTCGAAAATAATGAGCATGAATTTTCCGTTCATTTAGGTTTTCTGGTGTAGAGAAAATAAAAATTCAGGATCTAAACTGCATTTATTTACGTAAAATTACAACTAGTGTTACTGATTAAAACTGGCCGAGTCTGGGTAAAAGCAATGTAACATTTTCTGAAAAATATTGACCACTGCTGAGACTAAAATTCTAGTTTCAGTGGTTTAGAAATTAATCCAATTCTTTGGCAAGCTTAGATATCTTCTTCCGCATAATAAACATATAAGCTCTGTTTGGTTCCTTTCAAACTATGCGACGTGCAAGCAGCATTACCGTATCGCTTATCAGAATTCTATGTATTTCTATTTTGTTACAAAATTTTGTATTAAAATTGAAATCAAATGACAAAGACCAAAGTATTGAAATCCTGTTAAAAATGACGAAAAATTTGGTTGGTCCAAAACCACTTTTCTCGACGTTTTGAAAGTCCCTGAGTCTGAAAAAGCAACAAAAAAAAATGTCCGTCCGTTTGTCTGTATGTCTGGATGTCTGTACCAGTGGTATCTCGAGAACGGCTTGTCTGATTTTGAATTTTTTTTCGCCAATCTGTTTCTATGGTCAAGGCGGAAATTTGAAATGCTTTTGGAGACTATACGTCAAGAGGGTGGAGTACCTGCCATACGAATTGACCCAAAATACCTGGTTTTATAAATATTTACGATTTTTTTTATATAATATGCTGGTTTGATTATTGAATTGGGCATTGCATTGGGAATTGATTTGAAGGTTAAATTTGGGGTCAATTTGCGGGTTGAGTTGAAGTTGAGTTGGAGTTGAGTTCGGGTTGGATTAGGATGTAGTGAGTAGTTAACAAATTTTTTATATGATGGAACTTGCCTATTTCTCAATCTATTATTATGAAATTTGACATGTGTGTCGGAAATGGGATTCTAAAATGAGCTTTGGATGAAGTTTTAGAATATGGCCAAATAGACTTGGCTATTCCTTAACTGGGTATCATCAAATTTGACATGTGTATTGGGAATCAAATTCTAAAATGATTTTTGGATAAAGCTCTGAAATATGGTCAGTTACATGGTTAGAAATATCAGTATAATTTTGTATACTACTTTTGGTATAAAGTTCTAGAATACGATTTTTCGCATTAAAGTGAATACCTGTATCCATGTTACTGAAGCTTTTGGCCTGTTTGGCTGTTGTTGTATAAGTTAATATATGTTGGTTAAAATACAAATAAATACCGTCGAAACTGTTACACCAACTTTATGACACAGGTGAATGCAATCCCCATTGAAGATACCGAAGATCAAAATTCTGATCACCTCGTAAGGCTTCAGCCCTTTATATTCTAAATTTAGAATCGTTTAATTTTTCTTCTGACCTTTTGTCTAATTAAAATATTTAGAATTAGAGTTTTTAAATTCTTGAAATGCTCTTGGCTCCCCTAAAATGTAATGTAAAATTACCATTTAACAAATCAAAAATTCCAAGTATTTTAAGTATGAAAGAATTTAAAAAATAAAAATTCGAATCCTAAAATTCCGAAATAATAATTCTATAACAATTAGAAATTTAGATTGTTAAATCATAAAATGACAATCTACTTTCTTATCAATGATTTCATTCTTAAGCTGGAGGTACAGAAAAGTTTTTGTTTACGCTAATTGTTGCATTTGAATAACATCAAACTATCATAGTTTGCATCTTAAGAGACGCAGGTGGGCGCAACTAACGGAAGACTAGTTCAGATGAACCAACTTGAATATCACTTAAAAATATGTAAAGCCTAAGTTAAGGTTATTTCAGCCCAAACAGTTTTAGTGTCATTAAATTTTAATATACAATAATCTGAAATAATTTTGAAGTGATAGTTAGAGCAAAAACAGTAATTTTAAAATATTAAACAGAACCAGATTTTCGGTGTGCGGTCTTTTTAATAGAATCACATTACTTCTTAATCTTAAGCGCGATATTAAATTTGAGTAAGTCCATTAGCTTTAAAATATATTTAACAACATAATAATTCAAAATCCAATTTGCCAAACTTAAAGTCATCAACTTAAACAAACTTTAAACAAATCCTAATTGGCAATCTCATATTGTTCCAAAATATATGATATTTTGATCGTTTATCGGTATCTTTAAAGTCAATATACGAATGTGCAAATCCCAAAAATCAATAATCTTTTATGGTTAATGATATTTTAATTAATAAAATACCCAAAAATTTATGTTCATTCGAATTTACCATTCCATAATATTTTGAAATTTTACAAATTAAATTTTATTGCAAAATTAATTTTTTTTAAATATTAAATGATTTTTATTTTTTTGATTTCACATCGTCTTTATTTTTTTTAATAGAGTCAAAGTCAAAATATAAATAAATAAAATATTAAGATTGAAGAAACCAGTTCCATTTCCTGGAAAGCTTTTCTCACACAATACACAGCATTTTGCACATCATCTCATTCACAAAAATTGCTTAATTTTTTGGCGACACTGCGACGAGGTTTGTAAAACAAAACAGCAAAGATATAAGATAACGCGAACCTGATTATCGAATTGATTTCATCAACATGATGCGCAATATCAAAACAATTACATTCAATAATTTATTTAATCAAACATATCTTATTGTATTTTATGTCTCGTGCTGCATTCGTTGAAATGTATATATGTATATATGCGCATTGAACATAATCGTATTTATAGAAATAGATAGCGAGATCTCCAATTACCGTTTAAACAAAATAATTTGACCGCAACGCGCGATAAAAACCGAGGGAGAGAGAGAAAGATCTACACGTACAACAACAATAAAATCCACCATAACGCTAAACCGTATACAAAATTTCTTTTAATTCATAAAACGCTGCTATGCGATCATAATCGGCATGATTACAAAACATTTTTTTGTGTGTGTTTATTTATTTGGTTCGGTCGTTATATTTACACGTAAAATTATTCACCTTTCTTTCAGACTCATTCGTTGTATTCGATTGTAAACACTGTCTACACCGCTCGCGCACAGTCTGATCTCAAATTAAGATATAATTTGATCAAATTAACAAAAAAAATTAACATAACTACTTTTGTTGGGTTGCGATCGCGTCTAATTGGTTTTCTTTTGTACACATTTTAGTATTTCTTGTACTTTCTCACGCTTTTCATCTATGTATACAAATCTGTATGTACGAATAAGCAGCACGATATTGTATTCGCAGCCATTCTATATCGTATTTAATGTACATATATACACAAGACACAATATACGAAATCGATCAACCATGTTTTTATGGTTTATTGTTCGATCGAGTGTATAAAATACGTGACTGTTCTATCTCTGTATTCTATTACAGCGAGAGAGATTTGATTGATTTTGAGCTTTCAGACTATTATACAATACATAATACAGCCTAATGATCATTTGATTTGAATCAATGGCATTACAATGAAAACGTTTATAGTTTCGGATGTTGTTGAATGGTATAATTGAATAACGCAGCTGATTATTTACACTGTTTTGTTTGCTTGATACAGAAATTGGATTAGCGAAGTGAACCATACCTTTTATCTCGTGCGATATTTTGTAGTAGTTTAATTTGAAAAATGCTACCATGACATACGTTAGTATCACAGCATTTATTTAACCCGTTAGACAGAAAAGAGCTCAAAAAACGTGACATCAAAATAATAGCCGCGGTAATGCCGAGGGGATTTTTTACCATCAGCACGTATCTTTGAAGGTTTTAATATTTTTGAAAATATTTAGTTTAGCTCGATCTTCCGATGTTGTAACTTTTTATTTGGAAGACAAAAACAGAAAAAAGGAGTCTGAGAATTGTAAGCATCCAAGTTTTCCCGTATACATAAATAGGTTCAAAAATCGGCCCACATAAGCACCAACATTTTTTGAACCTGGCTAAAAATCACTTTCATTCAAAAAGCCATAATGCAAATTCTATTAATATTAGGAGTCTATTGGAGTTCGCCACCGAAGATGAACTTATTTTATTGTGTTTTCCACTCAGTTTTTGCAACTATTGGATTGATTTTTTAGAATCCTTTAAAGCTCGTTACTATATTCATCATTACTCATTTCAATATGGAAAGCTTTTTTTCGATGCATAAATTAACGAAGCCTATGAATTGTTTTACAACCCACCTAGCGCTAGTTTATGAATAGTAAATTGGCTAGGTCAATCCAAGCTAATGAGTTCAGTACTTTACAAAGTTATAGGAACTAAATAAGATTTTCTTAACTTTACTTAAATAAGATTTTCTTTGAATTTTAACTAATTGTTTAAATAATTGTTAAGATGAATTAACGTGCAATCATAATGTTGATATTACTAAAAAATGATTTTTTTATAGCTAAATTAAATTCAGGTTTGCTGGACAGTTTAACATAACTATAAGCGAAGACATTAGGTAACCAGTCGGAAGTTTAATTAAACAAAGCGGAAGTTTTATTTTAACTTGAATAAATTGAGGCAGAAAATTAATTTCAATTTATGTAGAAGTTTTAATTATCATAACTCATTTACATACATAATACTAATTTTCTAATTTCAAAATTAAGCACTGGTTTTAAAAGTATCTAAATATAACTGATAATGCTGGGAGGATGTTACGTCCTTCCTTGAAGTTTTAGATATATTTTCAGGAATACGTTATTTTGCCGTTTGTTTCTATAAGTTTGTAATCATTATCTCGATAGTTCGGAACATTGAAGCTATTTCTTATTTTTCTCAGCAATTTTACTGTAGGGTAAATAAACTCATTTGCTGTACATAATGTACATATGTCATTGTTTCTCTATATTTAAAATTGAATAATCTACGTTAAAACCCGACAGTAAATGATACGAGATATAACACATAAACAATGTTTGGTTCATGTTTTAACATGCAATTCTTTTCCACTTCCTTCCAACATACATAACATCAGTAGATTTTACTTTAGCGTTACTGTTGTTTTTTATACGGTCTGTTGTAAAATACTTCTGTCATTCCGAACAATTCCACTACAAATCGCAAAAGTGGGAAAAGTATTGTTTTGCTCGTTTACATTAAGAATAATTATTTTGCGCCATGACAGAGTTGGTATTGCCTGTTGAAGATAAAATATACCAATTTCTCTAGCGAGTACTTGCATATTACAATTGTGTATTTGTAAGGCCGGATTATAGTTTTTGCTACTACTACTTACTTAGGAGATCCGATACGGTCCGATACGAAAAGAAAATAACTTTTAATAAATGATAAGGATTCTAATTATAAATTGAATAGCCTCGTGAAAACAACAAAAAAAAATTTAAACCAAATTACAAATCAAAATTTACAGACGCAAAAGCCACTGAAACCAATCACTCACCCAAAATTGAACGCGATGCATTCCGATTGAAATCATTTCTCTCGAAATTTTAATGTTACTGCAAAAGGGAGGCTCACTTAGCCATGTGCTCTTTGACTATTCGACTAATAAAAAATTCACCAATTTTTTGCTAACCAACAAAAAAAAAATGTTTAACAGCATTACTGATACAAAAGTATCGTTTAGATTTGAGATAATTATACTTATCTTGTTTTCACTCTTCAGCACTCTCTTTCTAGAGTCAAGTCCAATTTTCCAAACGATAATAATATACCACCTGAATATCAGAAAATATCATCTTAATCGGTGAAAAAAAAAACGTATTAATATGCAGCTTCGCAGCCCCAAACCAAATACATAGACAGAATTCAAAAAACAACTCACCCATTATCATTCTCGCTCACCATCAATCTCCACAGATTAATTTGGTAATTTATATATGTACTTGAAAATTGCATTCGGGCTTTATTTTCAGTGGGTGATCTCTGAGAGTGAAAAGTTTCACATAAGATCTACCTATACATCTACAAACTTAACTACTAAATGTACCAAATTCAATTTACATTCATAATCCATCAAAATAAAATCGTTCAATACATAAATTGGTCTTCCACCTACCAGTGCAACTCTATTAACAAGAAAAAAAATATTTACCAAAACAGAATACAATCGTAAGAAATAAATCGTTACATCACAACGTCACTCGGGATAAAAAATGTTTATCAAACTATCAAGGAAATACCCAGAGTTCGAGCATTACATGATCTTAACACTGGGTTTCACTGTGCGCCTATGCCTATTTTGGGATTAGCTGTACGGAAAGGTCAATAGAGAAGTTAGGCAATAGCTTTTCACGTAGGTAATGTAGACAACGTGTACACAATGTAGACAATTCATAGACCATGAAAATATTCGAGTTCCTAAAAAATGTTTCTCTCATATTTAAAGTTCCAGAGTTAGAGCACGAAGGCCCAACATCAAATAAACCTTAGGTTTTCAGTTAACAAAAGAAATACAATGAAATATACAACATCACGTATGTATAAGTTCTCAGGGTATGAAGAAAGCCTAAAAATAATAAATAGAATTTATAGTTTTATAGTTCAGAAGGTTTGTGCAAAAGCACAACATACAGTAAAACCTCCAAAGTTGGACACCTCTTTAACTTGGACATTTCTATATATTGGACATTTTTTAAAGTCCCTTCAAAAACACATATGGTTTTATATTTTTTTTAAATCGAATTTACCTTTATATTTTGGACAACCTCCTTAACTTGTATGTTGGACAGAATTTGTTCACGATAAAACAATTTTCCTTGGTACATTTACTCTATATGTTGGTTCTCTGTTTTCGTAAAATGCATTACATACATATTTCCATGATGCAAGATTTTCGGCCATATAATACAACAGTGTGCCAAAAATATACCCGAAAAACTTGGATTGAATGAACTTCAAACATCTAATGAAAGACTTGAAAAATTTCTTCAGCGGTACGAAATATAAATTGCTAAACGGTGAGGCGAGCAAAGAGAGTGCTAGTTACATTTTTAGTTTTCGAGACATGTTTGTATCTTTAGTTGAAGGCTATGAGCCGAAAGATTGGTTCAATGTTGATGACGGTTTATTCTTAAGTTCTATGACATTAAAGTATGGTGTTGAAAAATGAAAAGTGGTATAGTTAAAAACTGTCGAAAGAAGGGTGGACTGTGCTATTATGTAGTAGTGCGATGGGGGAAACATTGAAGCCATTACTAGTTGGGATATTTGCTAAACCAAGGGCATCTGAAAATTAAAAGACAATGATTTACCGGTGATAAGGTAGTCAAATAAATCAGCTTGTATAACCGGTTGCATATTCGAAGAATGGGTCCCGTGGAATTGATGACATCATGCGTAAAGAAAAACTCAACATTTTATTAAATGTCGACAACTGTCCAGCTCATGTTGAAGATTTGACTGAGCCATCTAATAAAAAGTTTTCTTAAAAGTTAAAAATTTCAAACAAAAATTTCAGATTTCTTTGATTTTAATGTTTCTTTTGAAATAAAGTAAGGTCAGGTGCAATACTACACTACTGTCCTATTTTTTGTTGGTATGATACTTTTATAAGAAATAAAGAAAAATATTTTATTTTTTAATTAGATAATAAAATATCATTTTTCCAATTTTAAGAATGATTCCATAACTTGGACAATTCCCTATGTTGGACAAAAATTTTAGTCCCTTAGATTGTCCAATATACACAGGTTTCACTGATTCCAATAGAAATGAAATTTTACAGGATTGTAGAACTAATTTATAAAACATAATATTAGAAAATATCATTTTAGAAAATATTACATCTCTATGAGTGTTGAAGCCTACAGTCAGGGTTGGAAAAATATATTTATGTGTTCAGAAATGTACGAAAATTTCCTGAACGTTATACAGCATAAACTGCGTATTTTGCTCAAATGACGCAAAATTTAGCACACGTCATATTATTTTCTAGTTGTATGTATGTTTGATGAAAATTTGGCTATTGTTCCATTGTTTTTCTTAGAACAGTTTACAAAATGACCAAACTAAAGTTAAAGCTAAACATTTTTGAGATTATACGACTATTCTAAATTTGTGAAAATTAAGTTTTTGCACGTTTCTTTAATTTGACCACAACCCGACCCGAATTTGGTTCGTTTTTAATTTTTGTGTCAAATTACTTGTATAACCAAATTTGGATTTAATATATTCTTTTGAACTTTCGAACTTTGAAAATTCTGGAAGTACTTGAAACATTAAAAAAAAAATTATTATGCCCTAGGCACTTTCGATTTCACGGAAGTTAGTTTTATAGTTGGAAAGCGTTGGCAGGCTAACTAAAAAATTTCTCGTAACTGGTTACTTTAAACAAAACTGCAGCCCATTTTATAATTCTAGCCAACTCTGTTGCATTGAATAGTAAAGGGTTTTATTCCCCAAACCGGGTGCCTACTTTTAGTCAACTTTCTTGATAAATTGATCGGACTAATTGAATTCTCTTTAGATTTGATAGAGTTGGCTATAGATTTTCAAATCAATCAAAGATTTTTAGTCTAAAAAATTAGAATTGCTCCATTAACGTATATGATTTTTTTATGTGTAAAACCAAAGTAAAGGTTTCGACAAATTTATAAAACTTATAAATAATTTGTATTTTATAGGCATTTTATCTGAAGATAGTTACAGAAGTTTTCGGTACGTATTTCAAAAATTTACCAACATTTCGGTAATCAATCGTTTTACTGAAAATCGGTATCGGATTCCCTACAAACAACTCGGCATTAGAATCCTGGAATTTCGATTTGGAGTTTTCTCAACACGAACCTGATATACAATTTAACGAAATTGAAATTGTTGAAGCGAAATTTGGCAAGCTGCCATTTTAAATTTCAAATTAAATTAATGTATGGGTAATTTTTTAAAATTACATACCAAATACGTACATTTTCAATAACCAATTTCGCAAATTTTTATAGACGTTCCTATAGCTTTTAGTTTAAATTTAGCTCCTAAATTTCCGAGAATTTACTTCGGATATCGACCTCTATTTAAAAATGTTGTTACTTCATAAAAGGACTTATTTTTAACCATGTTTTTCCCCGCAGATCAAGTTTTGCGATCTGTTCGTTGTACAATAAGAACTTACCTACCAAAATCCTCCTAATTGTGGAATTGATCTACACAGAAATTTGTGTGCAAGGAAATTGTGCGGTTTATTAGAGATATTAAGGCGAGGCCTTAAGGCTCTCTGGCAACAGCTCCACGGAGCCCTAGGCACACAATTTTAAAAATTTGAGCTGCAATAGGAGTAACTTTGTATTTTCTTGAGTATACAACGTCTGTAAACTATTCCCCAGCTTATTCTGCATATGATTTGCTGCAACAAGCCCTGGCGGTAAACTATATCGAGATCACCACCCCGATTACAAAATGGATGTCTTTTAAGCCATGTAATAAATTTGTTTTTGTCCAGGTTATCTCTTACTTTACTATACCGCCTCGAAACTCAAGATGTTAGTGCATGATTCTCCAGTAAAACTTTCCTAAGCGGAAAACACGAGGGCACTGAAATAATAACTTGTATTTTAATTTTTTGAAATTCTTCGAATTATTCATCGGTCAGTTTTGTTGATAAGTCCATCATTTCCTGCTAACGTTGTTCAAGACGTCCGCTCCATTATTCGCATTAATTTCAACACCAATCAATTTGTGTTTTTAGGCGAATCCTAAAATAAAAGAAAATTCACAAAGAATCATCGGAGCACAATTAGATACGATTTGTACTTTTCTGAAACTACGACTGATCCGTACAACCGTTTTAAATTTCGCCATTCTGTAACAATTTTAGTATAATGACCAATACTGCTACAAAAAAAAAAAATGATCAACCGCTACTCTATTCAGCTCAGTCTGGTAGAGGGAACACACAAAAAAAATTGTCGTGGGTCAAAAAAAAATATTTCGCAATGTCATAAAAACTGAAAAAAAAAAAAAAAATTAACTATGGATTACCGAGCCCCTTCCGTCATCACATCTCAAAGCCCAGCCTGAAAATGACTTTATTAATACACCTGATTTGACTCCTAATCAAAATTATTTGAAATTACCTTCCGAAAATTATCTAAGTCGTAATCGTTGTAACCGGCGCAATCAGCGCATATCCAAATCATCCAAATATCGTGTTCGTAATTACTGGGCTGGTAAGCGTTCCCTTATAGCGCTAATATTAGAAACTTATATTACTATTGTAGTAATTTTGATAACCGACCTTATGTGAATGTCGTTGTGAATGATATTCCTTACAGAGAATTGCTTGATAGTGGTGCCTCTATCACGGTAATGGGATATGGCTGCGAATTTATTTTATCAGATCCGAAGTATAAAATTTTTTATTTACCTGGAACCATTGACTCAGCGGATGGTGTTACCAAAGATCATTTGGTTACATTTGGGCGAAAGTTCAATATAATAATATTACTAAGTCTTTACAAATTCATTTAGTTCCTAGTATCGAACAACAGTTGATACTTGGGGTTGATTTCTGGAGAGAATTTCAAATTGCACCAAATATTATATCTAAAGTTGATACTAATTGTGATACGGATCAATTTCCCTCCTTATAGATAACCAGTACGATATCTAAAAGCTACAACGTAACGGACATAATCAGGTGATTGCGGAATTTCCATCTTGTAATAAACTTGGACTTGGTAAAACAACTTTACTCAGTCATAAGATCGGGGTTACCATTCCACCAATAAATCAGAGATATTATCCGGTATCACCTGCCATCCAAGTTGAAATAGATAACGAAATCAATAGAATGCTAGATTTAGGTGTTATTGAAGCATCTCAAAGTGCATGGAGCTCCCCGGTGACATTAGTGCGCAAGCCCAACGGCAAAAATCGTTTATGTTTAGACGCACGTAAATTGAACAAGGGAACGATCAAGGATGCGTATCCTTTGCCAATTATCGAGGGACTTTTGAGTAGGCTGGCTCAAACCGAAAATATATTTCTAGTATTGATTTAAAAGATGCCTTTTGGCAGATCCCGCTGACTCCAGAGTCCCGAGATAAAACCGCATTTACGGTACCTGGCCGTCCCTTGTATCAATTTACTGTGATGCCGTTTGGGCTTTGCAACGCACCACAAACAATGTGCCGGTTGATGCATCGGGTAGTTCCATCACATTTACAGGAACACATTTTCGTTTATCTGGACGACTTGTTGGTTACAGCAAGAACGTTTGATGAGCACCTCAATTTCTTGCGACAACTGGCTAAATTTTTGAAAGACGCAGGTCTAACAATTAATATTAATAAAAGTAAATTTTTGCTCAAAAACATAAAGTATTTGGGATATATAGTAGGAGGCGATAATCTGAAAGTTGATCCGGATAAACTTAAAGCGATTATTGATTTTTCGGTGCCGAACACTATACGAAAGCTACGACGATTTCTTGTTATGGTCGGGTGGTACCAGAGGTTTATCCCCAGTTATGCGTTCATCACTTCAAAACTATCAGATCTTTTGAAAATGACGAATAAATTTGTTTGGTCCACTGAAACAGAATTGGCTTTTAATACAATTAAACTTGCTTTATGTAATGCTTTAGTGTTAGCATATCCAAAGTTTGACCGTCCTTTCATCATACACTGCGATGCTAGCACTACTGGTGTTGGTAGTGTGCTAAGACAGGTGGGTGATGATGGTGAGGCATCCAATCGCGTACATGTCGAAGAAATTGAACACAGCACAGCGGAATTAATCAGTCACAGAGCTTGAATGTTCTGCCGCTGTGTTGAGTGTACAAAAATTTCGGGCATACGTCGAGGGTTACTCCTTCACCATCATCACTGACCAAGCCAGTCTTAAATGGTCATTAAAACTGCAAGGCTTCACCTTCAAAATACTACATAGTATAGGTTTGTATCATATTGTACCAGATGCTTTGTCTAGAGTATTCATGGACACTATCACGCGTTCATAGTAAATTTCTACCTATCGGGTTCATAGTAAATTTCTACCTATTCCACCTGTCGATTTAAACTCACCAGCATTTTTGTGTGATAAATATGTCAGCTTGTTGAATTCAGTCAAAAATTTGTGTCCTCAAAGTGATCGTTATGCCATTCACGACGTTAAAATATTTGTTCTAATATATTATCCAAATGAATCCATTAGTGATTTGCCATTACGGAAATTATTGGTTCCAGAATTACTGCGTTCAGACCTGGTTAAACAATAACACGAAACGCTGGTATCAGTACACTCTGGAGTAGCAAAAACGCTTGAGTTGATCCGGCGCTTTTACTTTTGACCCAACATGGCAGCAGATGTTAAATCTTTTATACAAAAATGTCAAAAATGTAAAATCAACAAAGCTGTAAATTTTCAGACCCAACCATTAATGGGAAATCAATTAGCTAGTGAACGAGCGATGCAAAGCTTATATGTCGATGGGATCAACACATTCCAGAAATTACCAACGTTTGAGTATAGATTACTGAACCAGTTGCACATGCTGGGTGAACGTGATTTACAGATTGTCGAAAAATCTGATCAATTAACCATGTGTCTAAAACTAGTATTAGGCCATTTGAAAGAAGCATACAATCGTAACGCTAGTCGCTATAACCTTCGAAGTAAAATTCGTGATATTAAGTCTGGTGACACCGCATTGGTAAGAAATTTCCCTCAGAGTCAGGCATCGAGATACTTCTCGGCTAAACTTGCATCCAAGTATGTAGGGAGTATTGTATGTGAAAAGATTGGTAACGTAGCTTTTAGAATACTAAGCAAAGATGGTAAAGATATGGGTTTGTTTGTACCATGTCCGTGATATTCGCACAAAATAACTAATTTATCTAAGCCCGGCTTGTGAAACTATTCTCAGGTGTTAGTGGGAACGTCCCCACGATTTGAAACCAGGTTCAAGTAGCTTTACATTGTTTCATCGATTTGAATAAATGTTCCTTCTATGTACTGTAGCCTTCTCAATCGATGTATTGATTGGTCGGTAATGAGACAGTCTTTGGGACAGGAGGACAGTCTTTATTGGGATACCAACGTAAAAAGGTGTTTATGAGTTTAAACAAAATAGATAATAAAAGTTTATACAAAGATGGTGAAACAATAATTTTTTTTGGCGGAAAATTCATTTTTTTTTTTATACTTTGGTACTGTTACTTAACTTTGATTTTTGAGTATTTTCTTTCTTTATTTAATATTTTGATTTTGATTTGAATTAATTTTTTTTTTAGATGATTAGTAAATCGACATGATATATATACATACACACATGATCTACATATTTAAATTTGGTTAAGGTACTATATTTTGGGTAGCTTTATTATTATATTTTTATTTGGTTGTTGTTCACCATCGTGTTTTTTTTGTGGGTAATATTTTACTACTCATAATGTGTTGAAGACAAATTTTCAGGCGGGGCGCATTGAGATGTGATGACGGAAGAGGTTCGGTAATCCATAGTTTATTTTTTTTACAGTTTTAATGACACGGCGAAATATTTTTTTGACCCATGACAATTTTTTTGTGTATTCCTTCTACCAGACTGAGCTGGGTAAAATAGAGTAGCGGTTGATCATTTTTTTATTTGTAGCAGTTTTGGTCATTAAACTAAAATTGTTGCAACTTAATTACTATTTTTATTTGTTATGATCAGGTACTAACCTTTAAGATCAAAAGTATAAAATTAGAGTGTAAGTGCCAACATAATTAGAACAATTAATTAATTAAAATGATTGATGGCGGGCGAGGTGTTATATAGAACAATTTTTTGTATATAAAAGGGTTCCATAATATTCGAGAAACATTTTAAATAAAACATTGCAACAGAAAATACAGCGAATAAAATAATATTACGGTGTTTGAAATATACTGTCAATAAGTATGGTAAGGTTGCTCAAGTCGTACCCCTTAAGAAAACGTTTTCATAAATTAGAGAATATAATTAGTAAACACATATTTATGAGTATCATTGGAAACCTTAGTAAACCCAGCTTTTATTTATTGCAAAAAAATTAAATAGGCAAAAAAGGAAATCAGTACCTAAAGTCGTGCAACCACCTACTTAAGTCATGTCAGTTCATAAAATCCCAAAACTATTTTAAAAAAAATCTTTCACAGAACTGCTATTTAACTACATAGTATTTTCTTACCTTAGGAGCTTCCACACACTAAATGAAAATTACACTCAAACGACTATAAAGGAATTTGTTTACCGGAAACATTCTAAATTCATTGAAAAAGTATAACTATTCACTGTACCATTTATATGGTGGGAAAAGTACTTTTGAAATCATTGAGGATTTAAGCACCGGCACAACTTAAGCGACTTTCCCCTACAGTGAGCAAACATTCTGCGAAATTAATTACAGCAAGCATAACATCTATGTAAAAGAAACATTTTTAAATAAATTGTTCTGAATAAATACAGTGGATAAAACAGTTGGGAATAAAATTTATAAAATTATTATATTGAAGATAGGGTGTTTTAGTTCAACAAAAGCGGCGATTAATAGAAGCCCTCTTCAACAAGTTTTTCAAATGTCACATTTCTCGAAAGTAGTCCATATGCAGATATCAAGCACAAGCATACCTTGCTGAAAATATTAAAGCTACCATTTCCCTATTCTGTTTGTTCTTTCTAATAGGTATATTCAAATTGCTTTCAAAGCAGCTCTGCAGATTGCGTACTATTTCCGAGTCGGGACACATATCAGGTGATATTTTATTTTATTTTTCTTAGATCCTTGTAAATTTTTATCACATCAGCAGAATTCATAACGGATTTTAGATCTTTATTCATCATTAAATTGGATAACGCTGAAACGGTTAAATATGTGCTCGTCATATGTCTGACTGTTTTGTTTCCTTAAGCTGTTGCCCGTACGTCCTTTAGCCACTTCCTTTAATGAAATATCCAATTGTGCAGTGATGTATATGTCATCTAGAATTGATTTTCGTGGTATCTTATTTCATAAACTTAACTGATGTAGAATGTGAAACGTATTCTATGCCACATTGAGCATGAAATGGGCCAATCCGTTTGTATGTACCATTATACATTTACATCTGCGCTATAACTTGCATGAATCAATTTTTTTCATCTTGAATTTCGGTCCAGCTTTTAATTACACACAAAAAAATATTGCGGTGTGAATGGTATTTTATCCGAAAAAAACTTTATTTTTTATCCAATAGTACCATATTAACTCCGCAAGATCGGGTTCAAATTTTAAAATATCCAAAAGGATCGAACAGTGTACTTTTGCGCCGTTCGGAGTAAACGTAAAAGTTGTCAACAGCGGATTTTTATAAAAAGTACTTCCCAGAGATTATTTTCGTTCTATCGGAGTAAATATTTACACCGTTTGGAGTTTTCGTGAAAAAGTAAAATTGTAAGAGATTTTGGCTGTATTAGTTAAATTCGCTAAAACAACCTGCATATTCCTTCTGTATAATAGAATTTAAATTGTGATACAATCAGTCTAGTCGCAGCGGCCTGATGAGAAGATTCAATTCTCTTACAATCTTCGGAACATATTAAAATCATATACATTAAAATAAAATACCAATGGGATAAAAACCATACACTCAAAAAATGTGCGGTGTTAATTGGTTTTTTATCCGAAAAAGTATTTTATTTTTCTAAAATATTTATAAATGATTGATAAATATTTTTATCTATCCGAAAAGATAAATTTTTATAAAAACTCCTTTTGGATTTAATAAAATGCACCTGTCCTCTAGGTGTTTTCCTAAACATGAATGTTCCTGTTTGGGTTTTATGCGGTGTAAAAGTTTTTATCCAAATGTATTTTATGCCATTTTTATTATAATATCCGATTGAATTCAAATTATAAATATCCGATCGGTGGGACACTATGTAACACCGATTCGGTGTTGTGGTGACCTTTTATTTTTTTGTGTGTAGCAATTCGGTTGGTGGCATGACACTAAAATTATTGTTTTGCCAAATATGTTAGTAGCTTTCAAATTTGGCTTAAAACGATTTAGAAGCACATCTCTCAGATAGTAATCACCGAACAAATTCACATCATTGCCGCTGAATTCTTTAAGTTTCTCCTATAGAACATGAAAGCATTGTGTCTTCAAATGCTATTCTGCAATTTTCGTTCCTAGGTTTTTTTTGCATTTTCTGTCGGAAAATCGATTGAACCTGATATATTGATATTCTTCGTGTCAATTATTTTTAAAATTAAATTAAAAAAAATTAATTTTTGTTCACATGCTCGCATCATCAAATTTTGTCCACAGATTATCCTTCCATGATTTGAATGCTTCGTTTAAACTTTCCATTCCATTTTGATTTAAATTTGTTTGATTTGACGAAATACCAACTTTTCTTCTCACGACGTACATCTTTTAGTCTAATAAGAACAAGTATGCGTTTCCTAATTTACTCGGTTTTTATCATGAGTACCATAACATTACCCTTATCAACCAGCCTTCTCACGTGCACATCAGAATAATCGTAAACAAATCATTTAGCTTTGTGGGCTTGTCTTACACGCCACTTCGGAAAAACATTGTTAATTAGGAAAGACACTTTCAGAGGGCGAAAAAGAAGGGTTCTCAAATCATCAAATAGCTGAAAACATTTGTAGAGGGAAAACCGTTATTGGATCCTTTATCAATAATATTGGAAATTATTGTAAAAGTGCACGCATTGTGGCGAGGCTACAACACTCACGGATAAACGGGCAATTTTTAGATCAACTTCAAATTCATGCTTATTAGCGTCAAAAAATAAGGCAAAAACCGGAGTCAAATCTGTCTTATCAACGGTTCGACGTGTCATTAACAATACTCCCCATCTTAAATTGAAAAAACTCCAAAAAAACGTCCTTTGAATGCATCAGGCAAAGCAAAACGATTGAAATTTGCCAAAAACTACATGGAAACGTCATGGAAGCAACAATGGAACCGGGTTGCATTTTCGAACATAAAAAAAATGTAATTTGGATGGCCCTGACGGGCATCATTTGTCTTTTCATGATTTAACGATAGAAGAAATATATTTAAATAGAAAGCATAGCAGGCACGGGAGCGTAATGGTCTGGAGAATCATTTCGCATTACGGCACAATTGACTTGGTTTTTCCAGGCACGAGAATAACTGCACTTTCGTACAAAGCTATATTATAAAATGCTTTTCCAAAATTTAAAGAGCTTTTCGGTCCTCTGCAATGGATTTATCGCTTTAGGAATAAAATTGTTCTTAAAATGTAAACAACATTTATTACCTATAGTTTTTGGGTTTTATCTGAGGAATTTCCAAACCTGTTAGATCTACAACCCATTTCTGTTCATTAACATTTTCGTATTCACAAGAATGCATTACCTTGGCTTTGTAGATAACTTCATTGCAATATATTTTAATTTTCTTAAATTATCATTTAAAATGGATTATTTCTTATGAAATTGAATTTATTTCTATAAAACTGAACAACATCAATCGATTCTATAATCAGCATCATGAAGGCTTGTGAACCAGTGCTGCCGTTTTAGGATTCTAAAAGGTAGTACTTTCTATTCTAATATAATTTACAGGAGATTATTCATAACATACTATGTAGATGTACATAACAAAAAATTCGGCTTTACTTATTTTATATCAGTGCATAAATTCTAATTTATTTTCATTACATGAATAACTTAATTAATTAACTAATTAATCACGATTTCGATTTCGACTCCGATTTTAGGAAGTCCAGTGGAACCTGGGTCAACCTTCCAGAATCTTCAAGCATCTAGCGGATTTGTAGATAGTTTCAAGTTGCAACAGCTACCAGTATGGCGGAAATCATTTGAATAGGTAGCTGAGACTAATTATATTTATTATGTTAGGTCATCTCTGAGCTACTGGTTATAACTCTTAAGTGGAATTTAAATTAAAAATAATTACGATTTTCAGAAGTTACCAGAAATTAGCGAACAAACCAACAAATATTATTTCAGAATGTAGTTGTTATTAAAAAAAATTAGACTTAGATAGTTAGTTAATAATTAGTTTTAGACAGCTCTTAATCATATTGCAACAACAAATGCCCGGAAGCGGGTTCCGGTAACTAAAGCAGCCAATGGAAACAGACACTAATATTAAAATTAAGGTTGTTTGTAGCACTTAAAGATTAATTCATAACAGGTTTATAGAAATTAAATTATTCTTAAATTTAGACTTAATTGGTTGAGAGTATCAATCAATTAAAAACGGCCGGAGGAAGTAAGGTGGTGGGAAATATATAAAGGGTAATGGATAACAATATTGACTTTAGGATGCCAGGGAAGACAAACAGTTTTTAGAAAAAATGTAGTAAAGTGATTATTAGAAAACAAATGTAACTACATATACTAACATTTGACCACCAAGGTGTATGTAACCTGGTCTATCTCAATCCTATACTACCAATCCTTCCAAGTAAATGTAAAAAGGGAGTACGGTGGGCCCGGCGTCAAAAATTCTTAGAATTACCGAGGGATACTGCTAAATGCTTGATCGTACATTCAAAATCAATCAATCAATTAACATTTTCGTATCCACAGAGAGAGTTGTTTTTTCTGAAACAGTAATAGGTTGAGTTGGTAAAGAACCCTCTATGGGTAGATCAATTTTGAAAATGTTTCTCATTTGGATTTATTTTGTTGCTTCAAAAGTGTTATTGTATCAAATTTTAGAATTTTGAAAGAATTCTGCATAGTGGAATTTACTTTACATACACACAATCTATAAATTATGAACCTAAAAAATCACGGCTGATTAATGTAAGGATCAATGAATTAATCACTCATTATCCGTTGAAACTTGATTACGAAACTTCGCAATGAAGCGGCCAAATTCCCTCTATGGGATGTATCATGTATCTCTGTATTCGATTTCATATTACGTCACGTGTCTGAAACTAAAAACAATTTTTGTAGGAACATTGGAAATTCTTAACGGACCCACTCAATTTTTTTTTGTAAATCGTACAACTCGTAGCGAATTTTAAAATTTAATTTTATTATTTACTTTACTAGTTCCTGTAAAATTCAAATCGTTTAAATAAATTTTTAAATAAATGTTCAATTAAAATAAAATGTATTAAATGTGCCTGAGGAAGTTCGGTAAACTCGGCCTAGAATCTGGGAGCCGATGTAATTTCAAGACCAAACAGACCATTTTAAATAATAAACATACAAATACTTTAAAGTTTAATTATTTCGCAAATAGCTTAAATTCTATAATCAATTGCTCTGTAGATGATCGACCATATGAGGATTGAAGTAAAAATATTTGATGCCCCAGTGTCGGGACTTTTAGATTCCGGTGCCAGTTGCACCATTCTGGGAATGAGCAGTGAAAAACTAAACAAGTCTTTAAATTTAACTGTATGTAAGGTAAATTCCACTATGCAGAATTCTTTCAAAATTCTAAAATTTGATACAATAACACTTTTGAAGCAACAAAATAAATCCAAATGAGAAAATTTTCAAAATTGATCTACCCATAGAGGTTTTTTTACCAACTCAACCTATTACTGTTTCAGAAAAAACAACTTTTTCCAGTGTGGATACGAAAATGTTAATTGATTGATTGATTTTGAATGTACGACCAAGCATTTAGCAGTATCCCTCGGTAATTCTAAGAATTTTTGACGCCGGGCCCACCGTACACCCTTTTAACATTTACTTAGAAGGATTGGTAGTATAGGATTGAGATAGACCCGGTTGCATACACCTTGGTGGTCAAATGTTAGTATATGTAGTTACATTTGTTTTCTAATAATCACTTTACTACATTTTTTCTAAAAACTGTTTGTCTTCCCTGGCATCCTAAAGTCAATATTGTTATCCATTACCCTTTATATATTTCCCACCACCTTACTTCCTCCGGCCATTTTTAATTGATTGATACTCTCAACCAATTAAGTCTAAATTTAAGATTAATTTAATTTCTGTTAATAGTTAAAAAAGCAAGAATCGTGAAAGCTCATTCGATTTTGAATAACTTTTAGTTTAAAAAGGTTTTTCTGAAAAATACGAATTTTAAACTTAAAAACATATTGGCAGAGAAATGAGAAACTAAAAAAAACCCAACTAATTTTGATGATTGGTAATCGTTTTATTAAGACGGAAGACCGCACAACGACGCGACGTTTATCAATAAAATTTCATTAGAGATGTCCGACAAATTATATTTCATCTTATACGAGTGTACATACATATATAAAAGACATGCGCTCATCGCGATTCACCATTAATATCCATCCTCTTATTAAATGTCAAACCTGTGTATGCATGATATAATTATGACATTTATTAAAAATTTGTATATGGTTATGATTTTATCCAGATTTTGATTATAGATATATACGAGAGAACATCCGTTCTTGGTATTAAACTCTTAAATGATCATCATAAGACCGTCATCAACGTGTATATCATTATACGAATCCAATTAACGTTTTGTTTAATAACGTGATTGGTTCAATCTTCATTTTGTTCAGGTTATGAAAGCATTTTTTTTGATTGATTGTGTATAATCAGTTTTTCGGACTGTTAATAAGGGATCGTAAACCATATAATCAGCCTAATTAATGGATATTTTCTTCAATCATTATGTGTGGCAATGTGTTAGTGTCAACGTTGCATTATAAATGGCTATATCATTTAAATTGGGCAACCATATAAAATTCATGCGCCAATTATCTTATTTTACATTTTTTTTTAGAGGTAGGTATATAGTAGATGGAACAATTTAATTTGAAGGATGTTTATTTGTGCACGCAAAACTGGCGGCTCTCCACTTTGAAAAATCAAAAACAAAAGATACATTTTTATGACATCCGCTTATCTGGTATATCAGTTTTAAATTGCCAAAATATCACATCAACAACCTTATAATTATAAGTGAATTCAAAATTTTATTATTTTTGAGTAATACTGGGGTTACACAATTTTATTAAAATATATGTATACAAATCATTTTTATTATTTGAAAATTCTCTGCGTGTGCCGTTTCATAACAAAACCTTTTCAAATTAGATAATTAAGAGGACTAATCAAAATAAAATTGTTAATACGTATTATGTAATTACATATGTACAAGTGATATTTACCATGTGATTTACTAACTATCGAGTGTAGTTCTACCGCATTCAGTACGGACGCAATATTTCTTAATCGATGTAACGCTGCATTGGATCGTTTATGTAATATGGGATAATTTATGTTTTAAACTCATTACAAAACATACGGTTGCAGCCAAGATAAGCTGCAACCTTATGTTTGTTTAGCTTTTGGCTACTCAACGTATTTTTATTTCGAAATCTGTTTGCTAGTCTGTCAATAAACTGTTTAAAAGATACTATGTTTATTATCTCATGGGTACTAAAAAAGAATGGTAGATTATCTATCATTTTAGTCAACTTATTTTGTAAAATCTGAAGCTTAGAGACACTTATATATCCTGTGCGGAATTAATCCAGATAGGAGCAGCAAAAATTGATCAAGCAACATTAAGAAATTTCGATTTTAAAATATTCTGCAAATCAAAGTTTTTACACAATTTTTTATGTGCGCAGTAGATGTTTGTACATCAGTACATTTTATTGCTGTTCTACAAAGTGTATGTTTTGTTACAGATTAAAGTAATGGATTTCAAACAAAGTTACCCCTAAATTATTTTTTTGATGCATGTAAATATTTCATTTCACTCATAAATCGCCACCCGTACAACATGAAGATATGCTCTAGTTATAAATATCTCTGTGATTATCTGTAAATATCCCAACCAAAGGTGAATTTTTAGCGTGTAACTGATTTATAAATCAATAATTTATTCCTTGCGTGCAAAACTGTATTGCATCTGAATCGCCATATAAAATTTTCAACTTTTAAGACCGGTACGCTGCTGAAGTAAAATGAAATTTTTCATATAAAATTGACATAAGCAAAAACGAAAATAAAAATTTCACCGCTGAATTTTACTTTGCGGTACGCAGTTTAGCTAGCGAAATGGGAGTTTTCGTATTAAAATACAGATGTCGCTATTTGATCTCTACTCATTTTTACTTTCTCGAACGATAAATGGGAAGATAAATTTTGACAATTTCAAAACTTCATTTCACTTGCACAGCATACTAGGGTTTACTTGTAATGGTCCTTCAAAACCACACCCATTTTTTGTATAAGAGGAATTTCGTAAAATCCAAAACCCATTCTCTGAAGGCCTTGCGAATATCTTTGGCATATACCGGGCGATTTTTTTAACCTGATACACTCAAATATCTCGGAAAATAAGCACTCTACGAAAAAAATGGTAGATTTCAAAATTTAATTATTCCTCGGGGGAAATACATTAGTGTAAAAATTAGAACCCCATCACCCCTCCTTGTATGTGGGGCGAGGGTAACTTTGAAACTAAGATAGGAATCCCTATTTTTTTTATTGCAGATTCGGATTCTACTGCTAAAAATACGTAGGATTTGGCTGAAACATTTTTGCCCATTCATGATAGATGGCGCTGTAATTGACGATATTCAATTTTTTTTATTTCTCCTACTGAGAACCAACGCAAACGATTCTGCAATACGTCTGCAATAAAAATACCATGGTTTCGTTGTAAATTCACGAAGTTAGTCTTAAACAATTTATTTATTTTGCAAATTTCGAATAATTGGTGCTTGATTTACATGAGTCCCCTTGCCTCATCATCTTTCAATTAAATTAAGTGCTCAAGATGATGGCCTTCGACTTCAATGCACTTATTAATCCGCATTTCAAATGACTGTACATAACTGAGGAGTGTGTCTGCTTGAATTTCAGCACAAGCTTTCTGATTCGCTCAATCATATTCTCACGTGTTGCTGGTTTTTGTTTGTAAACTTGGTCTTTGAGATAGCCCCACAAAAAGAAATCTGGCGAAGTAAGATCTGGTAATCTGGCAGGCCAATTTACCGGACCAGCTCTCCCGATCCATACCGACCATTGAAATCACGATCAAGTACTACACGAGGTATCAACGAATGGTGTTCGGGACAACCATCATGTTGAAACCGCATATTCCGTCGCACTTCTAAGCTCAAGTTTTCAAATAATGTTGGCAGTTCATTTTCTAAAATATCTCGGCACATTTGACCATTCAAGTTGCCTTCAATAATGTGGGAGCCGACGAGTTTGTTGCCAATTATTCCACACCACACATTGATAGTCCAAGGACGCTGATGTTCAACTTGGCGAAGCCAGTGCGGATTTTCAACACTCCAGTAATGCATGTTGTGGCGATTAACCGTTCCATGGTTTGTAAAAGACGACTCGTCGAAGAACAATACGTATTGAAAAAAATTAGGGTTTTGCTGTATTTGTTCACGTGCTAACTGACAAAAAGTTACCCGATTTTGGAAATCAACGCCATGAAGATCTTGGTGTAAAGACACATGATACGGATGATACTTATGACGTTTTAAAATTTTCCAAACACTGGCCGGGACAATCCGGAATCGCTAGCTGTTTCTCGTGTACTAAATAATATGAGGATTATGAGCTACTGCAGCCAATACATCAATTTTATTATTTTCTTCGTTGACTGTTGTTGGGCGAGTCCTTTTTTTCGGTTGAACACTTCCATCAGTAATAAATTGTTTGACAGTACGCTGAAATGACGCACGTGACCGAATCCTATCCGGAAAACGCGAAGCGTAGATAGTGACAGCATTATCAAGACTCCGGCCAGCTTCTCCATTAACCAGAATCATTTCAATTTTCTTTTGTACAGTTAAATATACCATTCTGAAGTAGCATTGATAGCTTTGCAAAGGTATTGTTGTTGTTGAAATAATCTTCGGACTGATTCGATATTTTTAAAACTTATAATACAAACAATTTCATTCATGTTCCTGGGTTGCGATAATGACAAGCCATTTGTTTAAGACTAACTTCGAGTAGGTATTTACAACGAAGCCATGGTATTTTTATTGCAGACGTATTGCAGAATCGTTTGCGTAGGTTCTCAGTAGGAGAAATAAAAAAAATTGAATATCGTCAATTACAGCGCCATCTATCATGAATGGGCAAAAATGTTTCAGCCAAATCCTACGTATTTTTAGCAGTAGAATCCGAATCTGCAATAAAAAAAATAGGGATTCCTATCTTAGTTTCAAAGTTACCCTCGCCCCACCTACAAGGAGGGGGGAGGGGGTTCTAATTTTAACACTAATGTATTTCCCCCGCGGAATAATTAAATTTTGATCTCTACCATTTTTTTCGTAGAGTGCTTATTTTCCGAGATATTTGAGTGTATCAGGTTAAAAAAATCACCCTGTATATTACAATACTCTTCTCGGAAAGTGTGAGTAACACTTAACAACAAGCAACTCAGCGTCAAGCACTAATCACCACGAAACATTATGCAATACAAAAACCGTTCTCTAAAATCGTAAAGGCAAGGCTCATTAGAGATTTAAACTTTTCCCTACTTCTGATACGTACGCTGTTTTTGAATCTTTGAGAAATGAATACCGAATATTGTGTAAATTTCTTTACAACAATTACATTTTGGAGATTGAATCGAACATAAAAGGTAGACCTGACAGCTTCTGGAAATTCGTTGATTTTAAAAGAAAAACAACTGGATGTCCATCTACTATGTTTTTGGATGTTCGTGTGGGTCATAATTTGAATGAGAATTGTAACTTGTTCGCCAACTATTTTGAGAGTGTTTATGTAAAGAAACCGGTAACGGCAGATTCGACATCGAGCTATTGTCCTGTGGCTGGAAATATATTTCCTGCCAATTACATGTTGATACTGTTTTGAACAAGGTTTTGAATGAACTACAATTGCTCGATACTAATCAAAGTGCAAGATTCGATTCCATTCCTCACTTGGTTCTTAGGATGACAGCCCATGCTGTCGTCTTTCCCATCACCGTTTTATTTAACAAAAGTCTTCAGCAAGGATACTTTCCGAACTTCTGGAAATGCTCCTTAAATAAATCAGTATTTAAGTCGGGTTCCAGAAGTGATATTAAAAATTACCGAGCCATTAGTATTTTATTCGTTTTACCGAAACTTTTTGAAAAATTAGTGAAGGATTTTTTTTTTATACTCGTAGGTTTATTTCATCTAAGCAACATAAATTCCTTCCTGGCAGATCAACTGTTTCTATTTTGATTTTACTAACCAATTTTATTTCAACTCATTTCGAATTGCGGAAGGATGTATAGGTTGTTTACTAAGATTTTAGCAAGGTATTTGACAAACTTTATTAGGTGGATTAAGTCGTACTTAGATTGTAGAACTCAAATTGTTAAGATTGGGAATTACACGTCTAGATTGATTCATGTAACGTCAGGGGTTCCTCAGGGAAGCCATTTGGATCCCCCTTTATTAATTTTATTTATTAATGACGTGATTGACTATATTAAGTATTCCGAAATTCTCATATATGCTGACGATATTAAAATTTTAAAAACTATTTCCAATATTCGGGATGCAGTGGATTTACAATCTGATTTATCGGATTTTAAAAAAATGGTGTACTTGTCATAATTTATTATTGAATACTAAGAAGTGTAAAACAATGTGATTTTCCCGTAGAAGGAATGATTTGAACTTTACCTACGAATTGCTTCTCAATGACCACAGAATTGAGAAAGTGGGCACTTACAAAGAGTTGGGTATCACTTTCGCTTCTAATTTATCATTCCACATTCATAAACAGGGCATTGATTCTAAGGCGGGGTCCATGTTAGGGTTTGTTAAACGATTCTCTAAAGACTTCTGGGATCCTTATGCGATTAGAATCTTGTATATTTCGTTAATGAGTCGCAATTAGAGTATGGCGTAGTTATTTGGGACCCATTTTATCAAGAATCTTCGGATCTTATTGAAAGGGTTCAAAAACAGTTTTTAAAATATGCCTTGCGTAGATTACCGAGGAACAATAATCTTCCCAATTATTACACACATTTTTAAATTTTTTTAAAAACACTTGTTAAATATTTCGCAAAATTACAAAAGGTTTAAAAAATCACTCGATCGATTTCGGCTTGTTAGGTCATCATCAGGATTTAGCAAGTGTTTTTAAAAAAATTTAAAAATGTGTGTATTAAGTGTGTTTCGCCAAGTGCTTACGGCAGAAAGTGTAAAAAGTTCTTCCCAAATATATTCTTCCTCCTTATAGGGTAACATGTAAACTTTTAAGATATGGAACCTCTCTCCATTCGTAGAAAATCGACGTGTGCCACTTTTGTTCGTGATCTCCTCGTTTGTAGGATTGATTGTAGTGCGATTCTTGATTTGTTTTCTATTTATGTTCCAACACGTACGTTATGATCGAGCGGGGATTTTGTTCTTAAATTATACCAATACGGAGGAGTAATTTATCTAGGAATGAACCTGTTTATATTGTCCCGGTTGCTTTTAATAAAGTACATAATCGATTTTTGATTTTAATTTGTCAAGAGAATCGCTTAAGGTTTCGATGTCTGATTTCTTTGTGAATTTTGGTAAACAGTTTAATTTTTGTATTTTCAAATTGTACTGTAATTCAGTAATATTTTAAATTCTAACCAGATTTTTTTTAAAGCTGGTAAGTAAATAAATAAATAATAATTTTGAAAGTTCCATAATATAGGTAACTTGAAGCAAACACCTCTACTCTAAAACTGGAATATATTGAACCATGGAGAAGCCAAGCAACATATACAATTAAAACCCTTACTCCCAAAAATCTTGATAAGATTCAAATAATCTGGTAACCGCGAAACGTCTTGAAAGTTTTGGAAAATTTCGTACTGTTAGCAGAATTTTAACATATAGTAAACCAAAGTCATGCAACCCAAATCAATATTCAAAAATGTCCAACAAAGGTTGGCTAGCCCTAAAATAGTTGATTCTGAAAAAAATCAAAATTCCGAAAAATTTCCAAAATATGAAGATAATTCGTAAATACTCTTTTGAATAACCCCATAATCAAAATATCCTAGACACCAGTACGATAACCTGTCAGTGTCATTGACCTTTAAAATTCATCTACCTTATTTCTACCATTATAAGTGTAATGTATTTTCCAACAAAACCATATCATTGTGATTAACTTTTTCCTTTTTCAAATTTCTAATAGAAACCAAAAATAAATAATTCCTGTAATTAATTTGCCGCGATTTTACCTGTTAATTACCCTTCTGTTATACCACCTAATATTTCCCAAACTAGCTCATCGAAGCGTTGCATAAGATTCAATTCTAGAGCAGTTGCTAAGTTATTGCAGACATTGATGTCAACAAATCAATTAGTTCCGCAATAACCTTCTTAACTGTTGAGCTAAAACAACTAAGCTCTATGGCGCCATCCCCTTTCGTTTAAAAACTTCTAAATATCTTCAAGCGACAATAATATATGAACACCTATATGATCTAGAATACGACCTCTGGATTTAAATCGTAGAGATTTAATAAATCATCCGGATAGTTTTCTTCCAGGAATCAAAAATAATTGTAAACTTACCTGATACTAGTACGGTAAAAAGTTACGGCGCGGCGGCGGAGAACTTAAAGTTGTGAGGCGTTTAAACCGAAAATATTGTATAATGATGTAACAAGAAAATTTAGTTATTTTAGTGATTGAGAATGCGTTAATTCCCATTGTTGAACGTGATTTCATTAAATAATTCAAAATTAAAGTCGTGTCGATTAATAACATGGTTGATATGGCGAGGTTAAAGAAGTAGGGAAGTTGAAAGGAGTAACAATAAAGTTAGAGGTGGATGAAACCGCATACGTTCAGAGATGTGGTAGAGTACCAAATAAGAGATCGGAAGAGACAGGAGATTATTACGCGTGTAGATTCAGCAGTATGGGGTACACCCTTATAGTTCCAATTTTGAAGTCCGATGGAAACATTAAAATCTGTGCGGATTACAAGACAACTGTGAATCCGCATTTAGCAGATGTTAAGTATCCATTGCCTCGAATCTCAGAAATCTTCGTCAAGCTTCAAGGAAATAAAATATTTTCAACCATCGATTTGTCTCGCGCCTATAATCAAACAGAATTAGAAGAAAATTCCCGAAAATTAGTCGCTTGTAGTACGCATGTAGGAAGTTTCATGACGAATCGTTTGCCATTAGACATCAAGCCAGCGACTGGTATTTTTCAACGGGAGATTGAAAAGGTTTTGAGAGGAATTCCGGGGGTCATAAATTTTCTTGATGATATAATTATCGCGGCACCGGACCTGAATACTCATAATGTACGGTTGCGACAAGTTTTCGAGAGACTTAAAGAAGCAAATTTAAAGTTAAATAAGGATAAGTATGTGTTTGATAAACCGCAGTTAAGTTTTCTGGGGAATATTGTATCGAGCGAGGGATGCTATAAGAAAACCATCTAATAATTAAGCTATTTTGGGCGCACCTCAGCCGATCGACGTCAAGCAGTTGCGATCTTTTTGTGGTATGGTAAACTATTATGGGAAATTTATCGCAAATCTAGCAACAAATGTCAGATACAGTTTTGACGCATTACGATACGAAGTTGCCGCTGTTGCTGACTAGTGATGCTTCAGCTACATGTATTGGCGCTTTAATTTCACATATTTTTCCAGTTTTATCAATATTTGATAGGTCGTCCGTTTACTATAGTGACAGATCACAAACCATTGTTGGGCATTTTTGGGGACAAAAAGGAGATACTGCAAATGTCAGCAAGCCGGATGCAGAGATGGGCGTTACATTTATCAGGATTCAATTTCATTATAAAATATGTGGGTTCTGATAAAAATTCCGCAGCTGCGCACGAAGAAGGAGAGGCAACATATTTTTGTCACGTTCAAAACAATAATAGCTTGAGAATTGATTTTGAGACAATTGTAGAGGAGACGGCTAAAGACAGAGATTTAACAGAAGTAATGGAATGTCTTAAGATCGGGAAATTTGACGAGATTAAAAGTGGGAAACTGAAGTGTTTGGATAAGAAGGGGTATCTATAAGGATATCGAACGATGGCTGGGAAGCTGTGAGGCGTGCTTAACTTATGGGAAAAGTCCAAATAAAGTGCCATCCATTCCGTTGCCAGAACCCAGTACAGCTTGGGGCAGAATACATATGGACTTCGGCGGTCCAATCAAAATGCTCTCACTAGGTGGATAGAGGTGTTTGGTACGAAGGATATAACAACAAGTTTCACGATACGGAAGTTGCAAGAAGTGTTTTCACGTTTCGGTTATCCAGATGATATAGTTTCAGATAACGGGCTTCAGTTTCGTGTCTGATGATTTCAAATATTATTTAACGAAACATGGCATCACACAAAGACTGACTTCTCCAGGGTATCCAGCTACAAATGAAGCGGCGGAAAATGCTGTGAGAACCGTTAAAAACGTCATTAAAAAGTCTTTGTTCGATAATCCAAATTCCAGTATCGAGGTGGTGGTAAATAAATTTTTATTAGACTACAGAAACACTAGTCATTCGACCACGGGTAAAGCACCAGCAGCAGCGTTACTTGGATACAAGCCAAATATCCAGTTAGATTTACTGAAGCCGAAAAATCATTTGCTGACAGTCGTACCAGTTTACAAAGAATACGTTAACTCGATAGAACGTAAATTTAAATCAAACGATTTGGTAATAGTGAGGGATTATCGTAATGCTAATAAGCCGGGCTGGCAAAAAGCTATTATCATTAAGGTATATGCTAGTAGAAACTATTTATTCAGATTGGAAACGGGTCGTCTTATTAAAAGATATATTAATCAGATTCGGCACGGTTGGTCCGATCTGAGAATTATCAGTGTAAACAGAACAAACTTGAGCCAGTAATTAAGCCAGTAATAAAAGAACCAATATTCTTTTACGTTGCTAAGAACCATTGATCCAATCTATTTAATGCACAAATAATTACGATAAATAGTTCAGAGGTAACCCCTAATTTATCTTAGAATTGTAGAGGGTAACGGCTTCGGTAACTCTCACGGGTACGCGGGAGGTCGCTGCGCTCCCCTCCGCTTAGCCCTCCGAAGGGCTTTAGATTTGAACTTTGGATCCGCTCCTATGTGCGTGCTGCACATAGGAGCGGATTATATAGAATCTTTATAGAAAAATAATTGCACTATTGCACTATTTATCACCGTTCAATTTGATTTCAATATGCGCTTCCGCTTGGTGATGATTCTGTCATATTAACCCCCACTTATCTCTAAGAGACTATCCCCAAATTTTGCACAAACCTCGAATGGACCATTATTTATTTTATTGACATATTCCGATTTCCGGACAAAATATGAAAAGTGGTTTAGTAAAATAAAATGTACAACAATTATCGTTCACACCGTTACCACGACCACGCAAGCAAATATTCCCATACGTATGGGAAATAATAGGCGCATTTTATTTGACCATTTGCAAAAATATTGCTTGTATCCAATACCATTTTGGTATTCGTGAATACCCGCTGTTTACTTGGTTTTCAAAAATCCAATAGTATTTTTTAGCAGGGACGCGATTCCGAAATGAATACCAATTTTGAATTTGGCAAATAAAGACTGATTTACATTCAATCTTTACGTTCTTTTATAAAAGATAAAAGATTTACAATAAAAAATGAGTTTTAGTATGATTTCCTTGTATTCAAATCAGAAGGAATACTTAAAAAGTATTATTCAATACTATTTACTGCAACACTCAACTTTTTTTGGTGAACTTTTTTTGAACGAAAAAACCTTAAAAAGATGAACAATTTTAAAATTTCTTCAATATCAAAGTTCTTCTTAATGTTCTTGAATTTGTCAAATGCTTGAAATTTTTAAAATTAGTAAATTCTAAGATTTAAAAAAAACTTAAATGCTTAAAAGTTATGTTTCTTAATTCTAAAACTTTAAAATTATTAATATATCGTGACATTTCGTGAAAATTTGATATTCTTAAAATTTAGAGAATTTCTGGAAAATTTCCCCAATTCTTAAATATTTTAGGATATCAAAGTTCTTGAATTTTTTAAACTTCTTGAAAGTTTCAACAATTTTTAAAATTTTTGGTCATTTCAAAATTAACAAATTCCAAGAGCTTAAAAAAAAATTTAAATTCTTAAAAGCTTTTTCTAAATTATAAAGTTTCTTAAAATTTTATAAAATTTTAAAATTATCAACATTTTTCAAATTAGTGGGTTTCTCAACGAATGTGACATTTCGTAAAAATCTTCATATTCTTAAAATTCAGAAAATTTCTTGAAGTTTGCTTAATTCTTAAATTTCTTAAAAGGTTAAAATTTTTAAACTTCTTAAATTTTTTGAAAATATATTTCTTAGAATATGGAAGTTCTTAAAGTGTTTAAATTTTTAAATTTTTTTGAAATTTTTAACAATTTTTTAAAATTTTAGTTATTTTTAAAATTTACAAATTCCAGGGGCTTAAAAAAAAATTAAATTTTAAATGTTTGTTTCTCAATTATAAAATGTTTTGAAATTTTATAAAATTTTAAATTATTAATATTTTTGAAATTAGTCAGTATTTCTCTACGAATGCTTCGTGAAAATCTAAGAATATCAAGATTTTCACGAAATGTCACATTCGTAGAGAAATACTACTTCTGGAAATTTCCCCAATTCTTAAATTTCGTAGAATATCAAAGTTCTTAAAGTTCATAAATTTTTCAAATTTTTAAGAATTTTTGAATTTAATAAATTCTAAGATCTTTAAAAAACTTAAATTCTTAAAAGATAATATTCTGGTTTGTCTTTTTTCGTGAAAGTTGCTCAAAAGATATAAAATCCAAGTAACATTTTGAAAGGAAAAAATGAAATTTTGAATATGCCCGTCTCATTTTTATACATGGGTAAATGTATTTGCACTTTTCTTCGTGATTCTATTCTTTTGAAAAAGAACGAAAAGATTGAATGTAATTCAGCCTTAAAATAGGCTTTTTGTCTCTTTTAGTAGGGATTCATACCTACACCGGAATTTTTGAGACACTTTTCTTTTGCGAGTAGTTTGGAATTCCGCGTATTTTTTATGTTTCTTTCCATAGAAAGAGTGTGGTTTTCGCAAGAGAATGCACATGGAATTCCATTGGAATTGTATATTGGGTATTGGATACAAGCAATTTTTTTGCAAATGGTCAAATAAAATGCAAACAAGCTTTTCACTGAAAAAAATGTATTTCGGTAATTTATTAAATGTTTATAAATGTTAAATTAGATGTTTATTGTATAATTGGGATTACAACACAAACAAAATTTATATAATTGTTTTATACGACGCCATTACAGCATTTTCGTTGATTTACCGTACATTGCACTTCGACCGCACACTGAATGTCAGTTTTTAACACAAATGAAATTAAAACAATAGGTATGCATACACGACTGTAAACAATGCAATTTGCAAACGAAAGAGATAGAAAACCCCTGTACACATCAAACCTAAATTATGTGTCTTTGATATTTTGTAGTACGGAATATTGTACGGAATTAGAGCTGTTTTTTCCACACAATTTGGACGTGTTCAATCGGGCAAAAATGATAAAAAATATCATGATATTTTAGACACTTTAACTTTATTCCGTAATTCTGTACGTCAAACCCGATTGAACAGCCAAAATGTATAAAAAAATGATAAATTGATTTTAAATGTCAATGGGTTTTCCAAACAACAATAAAACCGATAACGTCAATTTTTGAATTAAATTTTCTTAAGTATAAATTGAATTTGGTTATTTTATATCATTTTAAATATTATTTCTAATAAAAATTATATTTTAATATTGTACACAATTAACTGAAAATCAAAAACCAAAATTAATTTCTTCTGACAGCTAGAACTGAAAAAAAACTTGATTTTTTTTCGTGATAAATGAGTGCGTTTCATGGCAAACGCGATAAAAAAAATCGTGATATTTTTTATCATTTTTGCCCGATTGAACACAAGGAATGGAAAAATTGCATACTGGGTTATATTAAATTTAGCCGAGATACAATCCTAAAAAAATTTTCCGGGCTGAATTTCGGGCTAACTTCACATACATATAGGTCGGTATTAAAAGACTTCAAGCATGCCAAACCTAATGTAAAATCTTCAGATACAGTCTTTCTTATAAGAAAATCCTTATCAGTAAATTTATAAATATGGCATTTGACCACGAGATAGGCATTAGCTTTCCATGTGGTTTGGCATGCTTGAAGTCTTAGTTCAGACCAAGGTTCAGACTAGGGCATGTAAAAATCCGGAAAATTTCAAAAACCGGGTTTCGGTTTTTTATAAAATAAAAACCGGGTAACCGGGGTTTCATCGGTTTATAGTTATTTTAAAATCACCTTGAGTACGACTTTAAATATACAATTCAACCTTTCTTTCATATAAAATAATATTTAAGAAAAATTAATGCGTGCGAAAAGACTCTCTCACTGTCTGTTGAAGTGGGTTATATCGATGCCAGAGCATTGAATAAGTTATTAACCTTTATTAATTTTTCCTTAGTAACCCCAAATATTTTCATCTCATTTTGGAAGGATGACTCAAAATTGCTATCGTTGGCACATTCGTTAGAACCATACAAGACTGCAGAAATTGAATGTTGTAATTGTTCTATTAAAGTAGCCGATCCGGATGGTATTGGTTCGACTTCACCTTCATCAATACTCTCTTCTTAGAGGGTGTGAGAACAAAACGATAAATATGCAAAAAAATGTACAATATTTAAAAATTGTCGTCAATACACAAAAAATTATTATAAGGCAGTTTTGAAATAGCCGCATTTCTTGGCGCATAGTGATCCGGATCAGATCATAGTTTACATTGAAAGCAACAACAAAAAATTAACAAATTTTTGTTTTTGGATCAAAATTTTGATCCGAGTAGTTGTTTTTTGTGCTTGTTGTTTCATGAAACATGACCTCATCCGGATCAGATCAAACGTCAAGAAATGCGGCTAATATTTAATTCTTCATGAAAAACAGAAGATAAATAAATTTATTTACTAGAAGAAACAAAAAAATGGACTTTCGGTGTTTACAGAAAAACCCGGTTTTTACGGTTTCATAAAAATAAACAAAAACCCGGGTAACCGGTTTCGGTTTTAACCGGGTTACATGCCCTAGTTCAGACCAATCAAAAATCAAAATGAATGCAAAATCTTAAGATATGGACTTTCTTAAGAAAATTCTAAACTCTATGTTCACAAATATGGCAGACATATCAAAAAATCTTAATGAGATTTGTGATGTAAACGTTTTTGTTTTTTTCAAAAATGTTTTAAATTTTCTCATAAATGTCATAAAGTTTGTTTATTTATTTACTAATACATATTAACACTCATATTGTTTTTGTTGGTTTAATTCTAATTTAGGATAAACTTCATATGAGTACTATACCGCCTAGAGTTTGTGCTTAATTAATTCAATTTGTTTTTTTTTTGCTTTTCACTTGCATCAATAAAGAACGAGTCAAAGCCTAAACGGCTTTGAACCTAAGTATTTGCTCAATGATAACAGATATAGTGATCACGATTTCAACATTTTAAAATTTGATAGACTCGTTATTTTTGCAAGAGTTTTGCATTCCTCACAAATAATTAAAGATAATAATCACAAATTTAGAAAGAAAAAATTAAGATAGAAACTATATTCCAGATTCAAGATGTATTATGCAAAATTTTCAATTTAAAATTATTAAATAACCGGAAAATCAATTCCTATCGCCAAAGCGATAAGGTTAGAGAACAAATAGTATAACCGCGCACACTTTTGACAGTTTGTCTGATTCTGCTAATTTTATCTTTTTCCCAACCCCCTATCTACAAATGTATACAAACATAAATATTTACATCGAACACACCATTAAACAGCACACACTTTGGCGCACAGTTATGACAGTGCGAAATAATATCGTGCGATCAATTTAATAAAATAATAAAATTAGTAGGTATTATTTCATTTCTTGGGATTTATGAGAAAATAAAATAAAGAACTTAATATACCAGATATATTATAAAATAAGATCATTCATGATCGTGAGAGATCACGTTTTAAAAGAAAGAGAAAATTTCGGTTTTGCAAAACTTGTTTACTCAATTTCAATTTCCTTTTAATAAAAAATTATTTTTTTTTTACTTAAATTTATTTAATTTTTATTTTATTTATATAAGAAATCAAGCCACCTGTCTTAAGTTCCCACGATCACAAAAATTTTATACGTGTTGTGTTTTGTGTATGCGCTATATATACATTGTACGAGCTGTTGTTGTTGGTGCGCTTGTTATTTATGTTTTGTGATCATGATCGTGTTACTTTTTGGATTTTATTTTAGGTTTTTGTTTTTGTAATTCGGGGAGTTTAAAATTATGTTGATGATGTAATTATTGGAAAACATTTTTTTTCTTGTTGTAGAAAGAAAACAAAACTATTAATTTTAATTTATAATTATTTTTTATTATGTTTTAAGAAAATTATTATCACTTATCAGGTACATCTTATATAAAAATATTTTATATAACACAAACATTATTTTAATTGCACTTAAATAGTTGCTTAAAATTATAATTTAAATTTATATGGAATAGTATAATATAAAACACAGTATGCGTTAAAGGGTTAACTATATAACATAAAACTCTAATTAAAGCTAGTTAATTATTTATTTTATCAATTGGTTTGATTATTTTTTATAAAAACTACAAAAAAGCTTTTTTTACGATTTATCACAGAAAGCTTTTCTTCGATTTATATAATATAAAAGCTTTTCTAAACTACATGTAATATAAAAATAATTTTCTTTTCTTGGAAGACAATTTGATTGTTCTTGGTTGCAATTTACAAATTATAACAAATAATTAAAACTTAAACAAACTTATATCTCACTTTCTTAAACACTTAATTAAAGCACTTAGATTCACTAAACTTAAATATATATTTACATAAAACTATATAATCCACAAAATGCGAAGAGCGGGTTTGTTTTTTCAACTACCATGGACGCCACACCAAATTTGGATCTTTCGAATCGATTAAATGTGGCGATCCCGGTGGTGTTGGCGAATGATGAATATGCATCTTTTGGTGTTGTTGTCCAATTTGTATATTTTGATAATGGAGCTGCGTCGTCGTATATTGTTGCGAAATTTGTTGTCCATTATTGGGCGCAAAATATTTTGGTCGTGCATGCATTGGCACCACCTCTTTTAACGGCTGCATACCATCCAAACGACGAACACATGAATTTAAATGTTTAATCAAATGTATTGTGGTGCAGTGATCGACGCCATCTAAGAAATGGGTTACTTCATTGGCACAGTGCTTAAATCCGGCCCGAAATCGATCGATATACGTTTGATCGGGTCGAACATTTAATTTATTTGAATGCTTCAACTTTTGGAGGTGGCGGACAGTTAATTCCAAAATGTCGGCTTTTTCTAATTTTGCAACGTGTTCACCTTCCTGAAAATATCAGAATATATACAAATAAAAATTCATTAGTAAATTGTATATAGAAAACTATTCTTGGTTTTGTTGTATATAACTTACCGTTTGTAAAGCCACCATCATAATCTCTTTCAACTCGTCCAGACAACGATTAATTCTTGCCCGCCGTTTACGTTCCAACATCGGTTTCATAACTTTTCGATATTGATAGGTTCGCGAAACTGGTTCTGGTTCCGATTGTATCGGCTGATGATTTGGTGCCATTTTATCTAATATCCACAATAAATTTTTTAAATCGAATTAAAAATACGAAAAAATAATAAAAAAAAAAAAAATTCTTAAGCTGCTTTCTTATACAAGGGAATTCGTTAAATTGCTATAAAAACTAAAATTACAGTTCTATATATAAAGAATCTTGGACGCATGCCAAGAGTGGGATTTAAGCACCGCCTTTCTCGGAAACATCAACCAATCATCGCTCGTCGAAAATTTCTATTTCGTTTTATTTTATGTTTCGTCTTTCATAAATCTTTGTATAAATAAATATACGACGGACGACGCACAACAACAACAATAAATAACCAACATGAATCAAACAAACAAAAATATTTTCACACGAAATTTATTCATTCATAAAAATTTTTTTTTTATGTTTTGTACACAAATTGTTGTTGCCGTGTTTTATGTTGAGGTTAGGTTAGTTATTTGTGTACTATGGGGACGGAATGAGATAGCATGATGGAAATTATAAAATTTATGTGATGGTATTATTATGCTGATTAATGCTACGGAATTTTATTGTTGTTTTTATGGAATTGGATTTGTTGTGTCGGGTTGGGATTGTTGTTGTTATTGTTTGAATTGAAATGTCAATACTAAGGGAGTGAAAAGGGTTTATGAAACAACGATTTAAAGTAGTACCTTGGAGATCAATAGATGTCGGTAGTAGTGTTGATTTTGAACAAATATTGTTTTGAAAAATTGCTTTTGATGCAAGATTTGGTTTTTGCCATTTTGCTAAACTATTGTTTTGTAGTGCACAGTATGCTTAAGATGAAACATATCACTCTTCTAGATGATAAGGTCTTTAAAAATAAAATAATCAATATTTGGTGCCAAAAATGAACAGATGAATATTTCATGTGACTCTTCGAAATTTAGATGCCAAGTTAGGCTGTTTGGAATTATTAAATTAGTCAATTCTTGTGTCTGGTTCAGGCATAAATATTGTTGTAATCATAAAATAATAACATAAAATTGATGTCCGGGAAGTACATACTTATTTTGTTACTAAAATATTTAGCACAACATTTCGCAAAAACTTCACGTTGCGGTTGGGCAGCGAGAACATTTTATTGCTGAATTTACAAAACATTTTAGTTAGTAAATTAGCTGTGTAAAACGCAATACATAAAATGTCATAAACAGAAGCTACCCCAGCATCGAAAACATCTCCCTTATTTTTGCGGATCGTCAGGGGCTTATAAATTTGTTTGATGACATATCGGCCCTACCAAAAATTGGTTAAATACAAAATTTTGTAGATCTGATTCTAGATATTTTGCCAATTGGCCACATACATAACGAAGTAACTAGAAGTTGTTTTAACATCAAAAATTACCTCCTAACAAAAATTGGTTAAATATAAAAATAGGGGAATCTGATATAGAGATTTTGCCAATTGGCAATTTACTTAAAGCAGTAACTAGAAGTTATCCCACCATCAAAAAATGCCTACCTTATTTTTACGGTTCTTCAGAGGCCTATAACATCGTTTGATGCCATATTATTCCCACTGAAAGTTGGTAAAATATAAAATTTTGTGGATCCGATCCTAAAGATTTCGCCAAATGATCTTCTATCATAAAAAAACAAATCTCTTATTTTTCCAGATCTTCAAGGGCTTATAACTTCATTTGGTGTCATATCGTTCCGATCCATTTTTTTCCCATCAATATTTTATTTAACCAATTGTTGTTTGGAACACTTAAAGCAATTTTAGTGGTAAAATTAACAAAATCGATTTGTAAAATACCTTATTAAAAAAATTTATAAAATTACATAAAATTGATAAAATTTTATAAATTATTCTCGGTGCTTTACAGAAAAATAATTGTACTTATGGGCAGAAATAGAAAACCATTGGGGCTTCACTTATGCTTTCAGGCTAAATCTAATAAAAATTCAACAGAATGAATTTTAAGCAAATTTCTTCAATATATAGAAACCTCCAGATTATAAATTAGTAAGCTTCTTAAATAGGTACAATGAGACATTTCATTGTAAATATTTTTCACTATAATTTAAACTGCTGCAAGTTTAAATCGAACCACTGTTCTGGCTGAGGCCACAAATTATATTCAAGATATTACAATTATTTGATGGAAATGTCACTTTTTATCTACGGGAGAATTATTGTGCTGAAAAGCTAATTGAGGACCGACTGGTTCTTTATCAATCAGAAATGGTACTCCATTCAATAAACCGAAATTGAACTCTGGCATTGAACAGTTCTAGTTTTTAGGGTATACATATTAACAGGAAATATGATCTGTCGTCAGGAAACAAAACGTGAATGGCATCGTAAGACAAGCCCATTGAAATTTGGAGAAATGTTTTATGCCCAAATTAGTGTCTTAATTTGATAATATCGGTATTTATTATTAGACAAACATCGATTAGTTTCTCTTGCACAAGAAATAAAAAGTTATGCGGCCGTGCAACCTATAACTATTCTAGGTAACATCGGCCCTCAATTTTCTGTTTAGCACAATGATGCTCCCATACATAAGAAGAGTCATTGCAACAAAATTGTTCAAAATTCTAGATTATAATTAGTGGTTTCTATAAATTAAAGTGGAAGACATTCACGATCCAACAAAGCAAAAAATTTGTAGCAGAGTGCCAAGAAAACTGAGTGGAATAAGTTTATAGGTGATTTTATCAACAAATTTTTGAACGACTTGCAAGATGTTACCAACGCATAGCAGAAACTAACCAAGTGAAATCAGAATTTAATTACTTCACCAAAAATAATTTTAAATTTAATTGATTTACCGTTTTGTTTCCATATTGCACAACAATATTTGCGTGTACAAATAACTTGGTTAATAACCAAATTAACTGTAATTTTTTGTAGAATTATAATTTAAAACATTTTTTTTTTTTAAATGAAAATAACTAATAAAAAAAATTATATTATTACGATTGTTTAGGACAGTTTCTGATAAATGCCAGAAAATACCAAAATGAGAAGGGCAATTCAATTGCCAGGAACTGTCAGCTATCAGCTCTAATTAAATTACCAAGTACTGTATATACCATACATACAATAATGGCTTTCAATTTTACAAAAGGTTAATTTAATTTTGCAAGAATGGCTTTCAATTTTACAAGAATTACTTTCAATTTTATAAAAACGGCTTACAATTTCACAAAAAAAACTTTAAGTTTTACAGAAATTGCTTTATCGTACAAAAATGTTCTTTAATTATACAAAAAGGGCTTTCAATTTTTCAAAAAGGGCTTTCAGTTTAACAAAAATATCTTTCAATTTAAAAAAAGGACTTTCAGTTTAACAAAAATGACTTTCAATTTTTAAAAAATGGCTTTCAATTGAGCAAAAACTCTTTTCAATTTTACAAAAATTGGTTTTAATTTAATAAAAAATGCTTTCAATTTTAGAAAAATGGCTTTCAATTTTACAGAAATTGCTAACAATTTTACAAAATTTGCTTTCAATGTAACAAAAATTGCTTTGAATTTTACACAAATCGTTTTCAAAATTAGAAAAATGGCTTTCAATTTTTCAAAAACGGCTTTCAGTTTAACAAAAATATCTTTCAATTTTAACAAAATGGCTTTCAATTGTACAAATTTTTTTTTCAATTTTACAAAACTGGCTTTCAATTTTACAGAAATGGCTTGCACGTGTACAAAAATGTCTTTTAGTTTTACAAAAATTTGGTTTTAATTTAATAAACATGCTTTCAATTGTACAAAAATGGCTTTCAATTTTACAAAAGTTATTTTCAATTTTACAAAAATTGCTTTCAATTTTACATAAAAAAATGACTTTAAATTGTACAATAACTCCTTCCAATTTTACAAAACTGGCTTTCAATTTTACAGAAATGGCTTTCACGTGCACAAAAACTATTTTTAATTTTACAAAAATTGGTTTTAATTTTACAAAAATTGCTTTCAATTTTAGAAAAATAGCTTTCAATTTTACAAAAATCGTTATCAATATTACAAAAATGGCTTTCAATTTTACAAAAAGGGCTTTCAATTTTACAAAAATATCTTTCAATTTTAATAGATTTGTTTTCAATATTACAAAAATAGCTTTCAATTTTGCAAAAATCGTTTTCAATATTACAAAAATGGCTTTCAATTTTTCAAAAAGGGCTTTCAGTTTAACAAAAATATCTTTCAATTTTAACAAAATGGCTTTCAATTTTACAAAAATCGTTTTCAATTTTACAAAAAGTATTTTCAATTTAACAAAAACTATTTTCAATTTTACAAAAATTGCTTTCAATTTAAGAAAATGGCTTTCAATTTTACAAAAATCGTTTTCAATATTGCAAAAATGGCTTTCAATTTTACATAAAAAAATGACTTTCAATTGTACAAAAATTCTTTTCAATTTTACAAAACTGGTTTCAATTTTACAGAAATGGCTTTAACTTGCACAAAAATGACTTTTAATTTAATAAAAAATGCTTTCAATTGTACGAAAATGGCTTACAATTTTACAGAAATTGCTTTCAATTTTACAAAAATTGCTTTCAATTTTACAAAAATTGCTATCAATTTTAGAAAAATTGCTTTCAATTTTACAAAAAGGGCTTTCACTTTAACAAAAATATTCTTCAATTTTAAATAAATCGTTTTCAATATTACAAAAATGGCTTTCAATTTCACAAAAATGACCTTCAGTTTAACAAAAATATCTTTCAATTTAAAAAAATGGCTTTCAGTTGTCCAACAACTCTTTTCAATTTTACAAAAATGGCTTTCAATTTTACAAAATTTGCTCTCAATTTTACAAAAATTGCTTTCAATTTTAGAAATATGGCTTTCAATTTTACAAAAATCGTTTTCAATATTAAAAAAAATTGCTTTCAAATTCACAAAAAGGACTTTCAGTTTAACAAAAATGATTTTTAATTTTAAAAAATGGCTTTAAATTGTTCCAAAACTCTTTTCAATTTTATTAAAATGGCTTTCACGTGTACAAAAATGACTTCTTATTTTACAAAAATTGGTTTTAATTTTACAAAAATTGAATGACTTTTAATTTAACAAATATTGATTTTAATTTAACAAAAATTCCTTTCAATTTTACAAAATATCTTTCAATTTTACAAAAATGGCTTTCAATTTTACAAAATTCGTTTTCAATATTACAAAAATGGCTTTCAATTTTACAAAAAAGGCTTTCAGTTTAACAAAAATATCTTGCAATTTTAAAAAAAGGACTTTCAGTATAACAAAAATGACTTTCAATTTCAAAAAAATAACTTTCAATTGTACAAACACTCTTTTCAATTTTACAAAAATGGCTTTGAATTTTACAGAAATGGCTTTCACGTGTTCAAAAATGACTTTTAATTTTACACAAATTGGTTTTAATTTAATAGAAAATGTTTTCTATATTAGAAAAATGGTTTTCAATTTTACAAAAATTGCTTCAAATTTTACAAAAAATGGTTTCAATTTAACAAAAATGGCTTTCAATTTTACACAAATCGTTTTCAATATTACAAAAACGGCTTTTAATTTTTCAAAAAGGGCTTTCAGTTTAACAAAAATATCTTTCAATTTTAAGAAAATGGCTTTCAATTTTACAAAAATCGTTTTCAATTTTACAAAAACTATTTTCAATTTTACAAAAACTATTTTCAATTATACAAAAATTGCTTTCAATTTTAGAAAAATGGCTTTCAATCTTACAAAAATGGTTTTCAATAACCAAAAATGGTTTTCAATATTGCAAAAATTGCTTTCAATTTTACATAAAAAAATGACTTTCAATATTGTAGAAAAACAATTTTTCTATTGTTCAATAACCAAAAATGGTTTTCAATATTGCAAAGATGGCTTTCATTTTTACATAAAAAAATGACTTTAAATTGTACAAAAACTCTTTTCAATTTTACAAAACTGGCTTTCAATTTTACACTAATGGCTTTCACGTGCACAAAAATGACTTTTAATTTTACAAATATAGGTTTTAATTGAATAAAAAATGCTTTCAATTGTACGAAAATGGCTTACAATTTTACAAAAATCGTTTTCAATATTACAAAAATGGCATTAAATTTTACAAAAAGGGCTTTCACTTTAACAAAAATATCTTTCAATTTTACAAAAAACATTTTCAATATTACAAAAATGGCTTTCAATTTTACAAAAAGGGCTTTCACTTTAACAAAAATATCTTTCAATTTTACAAAAAACATTTTCAATATTTCAAAAATTGCTTTCAATTTTACAAAAAAGACTTTCAGTTTAACAAAAATATCTTTCAATTTCAAAAAAATGACTTTCAATTGTACAAAAACTCTTTCCAATTTTACAAAAATGGCTTTCAATTTTACAGAAATGGCTTTCACGTGTACAAAAATGACTTTTTATTTTACAAAAATTGGTTTTAATTTTAGAAAAATGGCTTTCAATTTTACAAAAATTGCTTTCAATTTTATAAAATTTGCTTTCAATTTCAGAAAAATAGCTTTCAATTTTACAAAAATCGTTTTAAATATTACAAAAATGGCTTTCAATTTTACAAAAAGGGCTTTCAATTTAACAAAAATATCTTTCAATTTTAATAAAATTGTTTTCAATATTACAAAAATGGCTTTCAATTTCACAGAAATGGTTTTCACGTGCAGAAAAATAACTTTTAGTTTTACAAAAATTGATTTTAATTTAATAAATAGTCTTTTCAATTTTTCAAAATATTTTTCAATTTTATAAAAATGGCTTTCAATTTTACAAAAATAGCTTTCAATTTTACAAAAATCGTTTTCAATATTACAAAAATGGCTTTCAATATTACAAAAATTGCTTTCAATTTTACAAAAACGGCTTTCAATTTTACAAAAATTGTTCTCAAATTACAAAAATGGCTTTAAATTTTACAAAAATTGTTTTCAATTTTACAAAAAGGGCTTTTAATTTAACAAAAATATCTTTCAATTTTAAAAAATGGCTTGCAATTATACAGAAACTCTTTTCAATTTCTTGGCTTCTTTCAATCATCGTTCTTCTTTCAATTTTAAAAAAAATGGCTTTTAATTTTATAAAAAGAGCTTTCAATTTGTCAAAAATATCTTGCTATTTTACATAAATTGCTTTCAATTTTACATAAATTGTTTTCTATTTTACAAAAGGAGTTTTCAATTCTACAAGAATTGTACTCAGTTTCACAAAAATCGTCTTTAATATTACAAAAATGGCTTTCAATTTTACAAAAATGGCTTTCAATTATACAAAAATCGTCTTCAATATTACAAAAATTGCTTTCAATTTTACAAAAATGACTTTTAATTTTACAAAAATTGCTTTGAAATTTCCTAAAAATGGCTTGCAATTATACAGAAACTCTTTTCAATTTCTTGACTTGAGAGCTTTCAATTTGTCAAAAATATCTTGCAATTTTACATAAATTGCTTTCAATTGTACGTAAATTATTTTCTATTTTATAAAAAGCGTTTTCAATTCTACAAGAATTGTTTTCAATTTCACAAAGATGGTTTTTAATTTTACAAAAAGGCTTTCAATTTTAGAAAAATTGCTTTCAGGTTTATAAAATCTTTTGTTAAATTAAAAATAATTATTTTTATTTTATTGAGCCAATAAACTAAATTAAAACAAATATTGGTTTAGTGCTCTTCTAATTTTAAAACACTTAATTACTGCCTTAGCAGCATACACAGGACAGACAAAGCAGTTTTTAGAAAAACGGATTTACCAACACAAAAGAGGCACAATGAAAATATGAATAAATAAATTCAATCATCAGACCAGTTTAATAGCATTTTAAAGATACAAACCATTAAATCAGTTTAGATAACGTCAAAATTCTTGAAAAGTAAAAAAGAAAAAATTGAAAAGATTGATTTTAGAAAAATTGCACATTAAAGCAAGTATAAATTCTATAAACATTTGTTTTCATAGTTCAATTTTACAAAAATTGCTTTCAAAATATCTTTCAATTTTAAAGAAATGGCCTTCAATTGTACAAAAAGTTTTCAATTTTACAAAAATATCTTACAATTTTACATAAATTTATTTCAATTCTACAATAATTGTTTTCAATTTTACAAATATGGCTTTCAATTTTACAAAAAGAGCGATGACATCAGCTACAGTAGTATTCTTCTTTGGGCGAACTTTTAGCTCTCTGAAGGTGACAGTTGAATCCAGATTCATCAATAAATAAAATTTTCTCACGTAGTTGTAGGGCGTTTTAAGTGTATAGCATAATTTTTACGTTGTTCTATGGTACTTTTAGAGAACGATCCATCTTAAAAGTAGCTAGTTTTAGCGTTAAATATTCCAATACATTAAAGATGGTTGTTGTGCTTAGGTTTACATTTTTGCTTTCAAAAACTTTAATCTTAATATTTTTTATAGTAATGGCGGGATTATGTTCTATTATTTCTTCAATTAAATTTAAAATTTCCGAAGTCAACTTGAATTGCCTTTTACTACTACAATTTCTAATCACAACCGCACACCCATTATTTTTGTAGCGTCTTAATATATGTAGATGGTGCTGTACTTTTATTAATACCAGCTAGTTCCGCTGATTCAACTATTGCCTTACCTTCTGCATAAAATTTTATTAATAATTCTTTTTTTTCCAAGCTTTTCTTATTATTTGTTGCTAAATTACGATTTCTTCTCTGAAGAACAACAAAATTCGGCATATTTTCATCGCCACTACTATCTGAATCCTCTCTTACTTCCATAATTCTGTGATAATGAGCCAACGGAATAGAATTATTGGAGGAACTGTCACTCAATTCATTATTAGATATGGTATTGTTCATTTTTTTGCTGATTGAAATTTAAAGGGTCCAATTAAACTCAAATTATAATTTTACGTTCGATAATTACCTTCCAATGATAAAACCTAAACAATCGAGTCACGCAATAAAATTAATCAGACTACTGAGTGGGCACTTTATTTTAGCAAGTGTTCATCTATAGATGAAGAATGTATCCATATTTATAAATACATTCTTGAAAAAAACAATTTGAAATGAAAAATCTTTAGTTTGATTTTAAAAAACGTTACATTGGTTTGAACAAGCGTTTAGTTGACCTTAAAAACCTATATACAAAAATTGCTTTCAATTTTACAAAAAAATGGCTTTCAATTTTACAAAAAACGGTTTCAAAATATCTTTCAATTTTACAAAAATTGCTATCAATTCTACATAAATAGTTTTCAATTGTATAAAAATGGATTTCAATTGTACAAGAATGACATTTAATTTTACAAAAAGGCTTTCAATTTCACGAAAATATCTTTCAATTTTGCAAAAATGGCTTTCAATTGGACAAAACTGGCTTTAAATTTTAGAAAAATTGCTTTCAGGTGTATAAAATATTTTGTTAAAATAAAAATAATTATTTTTATTTTATTGAGGCAATAATCTAAATTAAAACAAATATTGGCTTAGGGCTCTTTAAATTTTTTACTTACTGCTTTATCAACATGCCATAGAGAGGTCAGACAAGGCAGTTTTAGGAAAAACCGATTTACCAATACAAAAGAGGCACAAATGAAAATATAAATTGAAATATTAGTGCACTTTAATAGCATGTTAAAGATACAATCCATTTGATGACGATCCAGTACCAGAACATAATAAAGGAACATCGCTCACAACGAAATGAACTTTCAACAATTTCTCGGATCAGGTGGCTAAACAATCATGCAAATCAACATATTGCGAGCTGCACGGCTTCTAAACAAGAATAGCACCTATTAAGCAAGAGATGTAGCCACGATTTGAATTGTGTGGGACTCTTTTATTGGTGAGGTATAATTCAAATGTTACATCCGTTAACCCATATAAACACTATACGATGCATGACTGGACTGACTCTCCAGTGGTGTTATGCTGGTTGAAAAGACACCCTAACCGATGGAAAACGTTCATTGCAAATAGGATCACTGAAATTTTAGTAGTTATTATAGAAAATTATTCATAATAATGGGCTGGTCCTTCTTGGCTGGTAATACAACAATGAATTCTAGTAAATCAAAATATTGACCTCGAAGAACGCAAGCTGGCCAACTCAAATCGGCTCTACGGTTTTGGCTAATACAGGAGCAACAGACTCATTTTTACGAAGTGATTAAATGCTGCACTAGGAATTTACACATTAAAGATGGTTTGGCACTCAGTTCTACTTATCAAATTTAACCAAACATTCCATCATTTTACACCGTAATAGTAAAATCATTGGTTGTATTACCTACTCGATCATTAGAGGCGAAACCTGGTATGGAGATTTATTCATAAATGTACAACGTTATAAACCAACCCTGGAAGTTAATTAATGAGAAATCCGTCTTCTCTAGGCATTTCACGAAGTCGATCGTTTCAGCATTCATGAGTCGACTATGCAGGTTCAAAAATAGTACGAATGCCAAAGGGGAGATGCTACAAAATAAGTAACAGCAACGTCATCATATTCGTGGGCCTTTGCATAAATGCTGTTCGCTTAGAAATCGTAAGTGATCTTAACCCTAATTCCTTAATTGCACCATTTTAAAGGTTTACATCTTGACGCGGCAATAAAGTTGTTTTCTACATTGATCATGGCACTGCATCTGAGGAGGCGGCATCAGAATTAAAAGTTAGCCACCCCAAAGTAATGAGGCAATTACAATTGGAAATTGCTGGTCACCTGGCAAACAACGGAAAACGACATTTTTTGGCTTAGGATTTGATGATTTATAGCTAAGTGATTTTCAGAAAAGCCGAATTTTTAATGAAATGTATGGAAATAATCGAACAGTCTAAATGCGCGGTGGCAAAAAATTAATTGTTCCGAAACCTATGATATTTTAGGAGGTACCAAGAACCGCAATCGGAGCACAATTGAAGATTGAGGTAAATATTTTGGCTCGGAATTTGCTGATGTAGTGAATTTCAGGAAAACCGAATTTTCTAAGTAAGGTGACAATTGCGGATTTTGATAAATTTTTTTGGTCAGAATTTGCTGATTTATAGTAAAATGATTTTCAGAAAAATCGAATTTTCTATGAAATGTATGGAAATAATTAGCAATTTGAATGCACGTTGATACAAAAATTACAGATCCTGAAACCTATCTTTAGAGGTATCAAGAATCGTAATCGGAGCACAATTACAGATTTGGGATTTTTTTGCTCAGAATTTACTGATTGAATCAGAAATCCGAATTTTCCCAATTACCCCCTAAGCACTCGAGGCTTTTGTATCCTAGACCCGTCTTATTTTCCTATATTTTATCTTTCTAGCTTCTATGCTGGACCTAAGTAAAGCAAAATTCGATTTTTTTGTTTTTCATTTTGATGATAAACTGTCAAAATGTAGAATTGTCCACTTAATTATGCAAACGATTTTCATCCAGAACAATACCTATATCGTAAATGTAATCAGTTGTTCATAAAGGGTTTACAACCTGCTAACGTTAAGTTATAAGGTGACAATTTAGCACAAAATTTTGAGATTGACCGCAGTCCAGTACATTTCATGAGTTAAATTTGTAAACGATTTTTCAAATAGATATTCGAATAATAGTCTGTCAAACATAATGCAAATTCAGCCAGTTATCTAATTATGTACAAATTTTGTTCCTTAATCACAAAGTTTAATTTAGTTCGGTTTCACAAAAAATAGCCCATCTTTAGCTAAATATACTTGCTTACAGTTCTTTTTTTGTTTGTAAAATTGCGGTTTATTCATGTAAAAAACAAATAAAATTAGCATTTGGTTTCCTTTCAAATTTTCTCCAAGCGAAGTTTGTCCTTTTTGATATTTAAAGATAAACCGTCATTATGGACTATAGGTAAAAGACCCTGAATTCTATATCACATTATTTCTGAACTGAATTGAACTTTATTTCTAATATTTTCTCCAATTCTAAATATGAGCACTGAATCACGTAGCACCTTACACACGTACATATGCTAAGTATAATTTTGCGTTCTCACGAAGCCATACGATACGAGCAAAAATATATTTTTTATAACACGCGTTTGTAGATCTAATTTCAAAATATTAATTATGTGTTTTTACTACAAGTAAATATATCACAATAATATTTTTATTTAACACTGGAGACATTGAACCGCACTTGAAAACTTTACACCGTAGCGAACATTGTTGCAGGCCACTACAAAGTATTAATTTAAAACCTTGTGCTTTCCGTTTTAAAAGTTGCACTGCCCAGTACAAAACATCTATAGCTTAATGCGTCACAGTCTCATACATTTTAGATTTAAATTAATGCTCAGAAATATTTCAGCTTGTTGAAACTCTTTGCGAGTTAAAGAATTTGGGAAATATTCAATATCCTCCATTGGGTGGGCCATCTGTTAGTAATTTTTCTATTTGTAAATAAAGCACACATTTTGGGATGAAAAGTTAAAATTTTTTATTGATAATGAAAGGTGGTTGATTATATGCCAATCATGTTTGAAAAACAATATCGTTCATGTGCCCACCACGGATTCGTCTACAGGCTTTCATCCGAATAACAAAATTTTCGAAGACTTTTCCAATAAAAGCGGATCAATGACCTCAATTTCAGCTCGAATGTTGTTTTTAAGTTATTGAATTGTTTGTGGATGATTAGCATAAACCTTAGCTTTCAAATAACCCCACCAAAAATAATCAAGTGGTCTTAAATTCGGGCTTCTTGGTGGCCAAGGAACTTCACAATTTCTTGAAATTATGCGATCAGCAAATTTTGTTGACAATAAATGGATTGTTGCATGATTTGCGTGGCATGTCGCTCATTCTTGTTGAAACCAAAGGTTGTTGACATATGCAATTCATTCCATCTGGGCCAAAAAAAAAACAGTTAACATGTTGCGATAATGTTTCCCATTCACTGTAAGGGCATTTTCCTGTTTGGTTTCAAAGAACAACGGCCCAATGATGCCACCAGCCCATAAACCACACAAAACAGTGATTCTTGGAGGATCTAGTTCTGCTTCGAAAATAATATGAGGATTCTCCGCTCCCCAGATTCGACAATGTTGATGAAAATGAGCTCAATCGCTAAAGATGATTTTTGATGAAAATCCTTCATTTCGTTCGAGCATCCATTTAACAAAACGACAACGATATAAATGGTCTGGTGGCCCTAATTTTTAGTTAGTAGGCAGTTGCTCTTCGAAAAACTATACATAATACAATGCCAACGATCCCAATACAAGACGAAGGAGTGGGGGAATTTTGATAAACAAACAGACCATCATCCAGGCCAGGCGAATCAGGAAATATTTTGGAGCCATAATTACGTTGGGGTCATAATAACTCCCAATGCAATTCGCCGTCGAGCCACAAAAATATTTTCAACGTTATTGTCGATAATTGATGCCCCACGTCTCGTGAAATTGTCTTGCTTGGCGATTTCAACGCCCGTCTAGGGCACGCAGACTTGCACTCTGAAAATGAAAATGGAGTTGCCCTAGAGCTGCTTAATAGTTCAGACCAGCTCTCCAAACACCCACTACAGGGGCGACGACGAACCTGATCACCTGGACAGATGATCGAGCCTGCTCCCATTTGGACCAAATATTAACCCGGAAGAGCAGCCGGTTGATTTACATAAAGTCTGTTTAAGCCACCCCATTTTACTGGGCTATAAGCGATCACTGCTTAATCTTGATTGATTGTACCATTCGGAAAACAAAGACCGAAGGCCCTATTGTTCCTGGGTCAGTATCTTAATCGACATTAGCGCCCCAAATGAACATCTTTAGGACTTTAAATCTATCATACTAGTCGATATCAAAAAACTCTTTAACTCTACTTTGCGCAAACTATTTCACATGCCACTAACATCAATCTGTGGCCATTAATCAATGACTGCATCCCAATAGATACTAACTGTCAAAACTCCCCTGATACCCTACACGTAGTCGAGTATTAGCGCTCTTTTAAAGTGCGAAAAATTATAAAAACTTCCGTCCCCATGATCCGGCGGCTCGAGGCCATCTACAAACCGACACCTAGTCACCAATCACTGGAGTACCAACAGTTTTTTTGTCAGTTATTATCCTACTCACCCCTGAACGACTCCATAGGATCTTTCCATTTTTCTAAAAATTCAAACAAGGTCACACCACAATCTGTGAATTGGCCAAACACCTTGGAGGAAAACGATTATTGCGCCCTAGACCCTCCGCCAACCAAAGGAGAAATTCAGTCCATCAATAAATGTGGGGATGGAATTCCCATTGAGCTATTGAAACATGCACTCGACAACATTAATTATGCTCTGCACAAGTCATTGAACTGGCTTGAATAAAAAATGAACCTCCAAGTGATTGGGTCGACACCATTCAAGTTCCGATTCCAAAGATTAAGAATCCAAGGCAAATCTATAACTATCGACGCATGTAATACGCGATACACAATTTATTCCAAGTTTCTTCTTGACAAGTTGGATGAGCATTTAGAATTACCGCAGTCATATCAGGCAGTATTAACCAACCGCTCAACTGATGATCATATGTTTGCTGTACGTATATGGTCCTAGATGAGAAATGGCGCGCTGGCAATCAAATATTTACTTTTTCAATTGATTTAACAAAAGCTTTTGACACCGTTAATCTAGATGTAGTAATTGAGTGTCTACAGCAGTATGTTCCTCTCTAGCTGAATAACCGCATAATTAAAGCTTGTCTCTGGGAAAACATTTCAGTCAAATGGTTTAACACATGTACAGAGAGAGTCAGAAAAGGCAAAGGGTTAAAACAGGGATGTCCAATTTCCCCGCGGATTTTCAATTTCATTTTGAATGAAGTGTTGGTGAGACTAGCCGATCAGTTCGATTAAACCAGGGTGGGCCTTACAGCTTCCTCTAATTTTGGCTTATGCGAATGACATTTAAGTTATTAGTCGAGATCCGACAAATTTGGCACCAATCCTCAATGAGTTATATTTTTATAATTACTCTTCATCGTTCTAATTATATGAGATGTTAAAGTAGAAATAAATCAACGCTGCTGGAACGATAAGAATGAATCGCTTTAATCAACCAACATTAGTTGATGGCAAAGAAATTAAAAAAAAACCGAGAGGTATGTAGTAGCCGTAGAGTTACTTGACAGCCGTTTAGTCCATCTCGCTTCCAAATTTGTAGGTAGAGGCGACGCAAAATATGCAATGCATTGCTAGAAATCGCACAAGCAGTATGTACCGGTTATTAAATCGAAGAAATCTCATCTCCAAACTGATATTCCATTTTGTTGATTTGGTGGATTTTTTTGCTCGAGTTGGTTGGAGAGTAGACAATATTTGGTTATAAATATTAAAATTTTTATTTTTGATTATTTTTGTTCCATATATATGGGACGCACGTCGGCTAAAAGTTTAATAGAGCGAGCTTTGAATATTTTTTCTGGAAATGCGATATTAGTGTGCCCAGTTATCAAAAAATATGGCTAAACAATTTTTAACGTCAACCGTTTTAATTCACGACTGAAAAGGTTTAAGGTGAATTGTCAATGGCTATCACCGGGGGAAAAAATGCAGTTAAAGTTTCCCGTGGGCAATCGCGGAAAATTTGGAAAAGTTTCCAGCCAAAAGTAAGAAATGAATGTATAAAATCAGCCTCTAGAGGGTTATGTCTGGAAATGGATTACATTAATGTGACTTGTCAATAGTTATCGCCGAGCTAACGCTCTAGCAACCGATTTTATACCAGTTTTATAATGAATTTTTTGGGAAATGGGATTTTCCGGAATTTCCCACGGGAAACTTGTATTCATTTTTTTTCCTGAGATTTGACAAGTTACAACAATGTAATCCATCTCCAGATATAAAACTCTAGAGCAGAGTTCGCAAGAAGTTGGTTATTGGCATGATACAATTATTTCTTTAAAATTTTTTTTTTTTGCGTGCCAAACTAATTCCGTAAAATATTTTTTTTTTTATAATATGTGAGTTAACCTTTCTGCTAATCGCATTTCTTTGGTATTTTGATTAAAACTTTTGGTTCTACGCTTCTTCAATAAATTGATATGCAAATTATTCAAATGAATAAATTTCGTTTATTTTAGAGGAGTGACAATTACGGGTGGCCAGACCGCTTGGTTTCTCCGGACATGTTCAGGTTTTTCAAACTTCTGCGGGCGTCCGAAAAAATGTGTTACATTGTCCTGAAAACTCAGAGGAAAACCGCAGCCCAAGTGATATGGTCCAACAATTCTTTAAGACGTGATTTAATCTATTTTGGATTTTGAACTATTTATAAAAAACTATTTATACTTATTTGTAAAATTTCACAACCACATTTTGGTGCCGGAGGTGGTAAAAATCGACCGCATTGGCTGTGTATAGAAAACCAAAATTGGCTAATCACACGATTAGTACGAGTAATGTTTCAAAATATTTTTTACCGTTGGGCCATGTTTTAATTTATAAATTCTGTTCTCAGCCCAATCTTAGGGCCGAAAAAATCCTTTAGGCCATGTAATAATGAGTTTTACATTTGGAACTATTTTTAATAATAACAAAATATTTCAGCCATAAAATTTCACTAAAATCCGTTAACAAGAGCTTCCATTTTATGCTAGAGTTAAGGATATAGTCTGAATTGGCTCAATATGTAAAAATAAATTTGGCGAATATAATTTTTGATTAAGGATATCGACTAAAGCATGATGAAATGGCCGAAAGAATTCTTCAGAGCCGGAATTTTTTAAATTTTATATTAGGAAATACTTAAAGAATCGACTTTACATATCAAACCTCAGATGTAAAATTTTATTAAAATACATCAACAAACTTGCCACCTAGTTCGGCCTTAGATTCCTTGTTCATGTAAAAAAATATTGGCTAAACAATTTTTGATTAATAGTACCATAATATCCGTAAAGGTGTTCCGCAATATTTTTTGAATTTGGCTAAGGAATCTGACCCCAAATGATATAACCCCAGAAATTCTTCAGAGCGTGAATATTTCGACTATATATTATATTAGGAGGCCCTGCTGGGAGGAGAGTCTCAGGAAACTGGGGAGTGGTTAACCTCAGTTTAATAAATTCTGAGTGCCTATGATACCCGGTATGGAATGGCGAACTGATGGCGCCATAAAACCATCAACTAATAACCACAGGCAAACTGAGTGTCACATATTCCGGGGTCTCCAGGTAGTGAGTGAGGGGCCCCTTTAAACGGGTTACCCCCTTGAATGGAATGGGTCCTATTGGTTTGGGATATCCATATGGATGGGTGAATGGTTGAGTAAAAGATGAATAGGGGCGGGGGTGCTGGGATGTGATGCTTGGTGAGCCAATGGGCTGGATTAAGGTGTTATGCGACCCGTGCTGATGATCAGCTAGGCTGGGGCCCATTTAACAAAACCCAGTCGTTAACGGAGCCCTCTGGATACCTGGCTACCTCTAGTTGTATTTAGCCTTACCTGTGTATACGGATCTCTGCGCAGGTGGACCAGTATTTCTCCGACACTCGTGGGAATACTATGGATGATTTAAAAAATAAAAATAAGGGAGCCGGTACCCTTGCAAAACTGGAAACAATGAAGGAAGAAAGTGGCTCTTACCTTAAAGGTGGAGCTACCTCATCAGTGGCAGGGGTAAGTAGCACCATGGCACCAAAGCCAGGAGTCAGCGATACCAATGCCAGGCAAGAGAGCGGGGGATCGGGAAGGATCCCTCCTGCAAAGCGACGATACAGGGAGAAACGGTCGGCGCATAAAATTCTCTAAACTGGCTGCAACCCCTGAGGGGCAGCTTACAGTAGAACAGAAAAAATCTGTGGCTTGGGCGAGGGAGATTGTCGGCCGCGACAGCTCGGATAGGGTCCTTGTGGCTAAAAGGCAGAGGTCTCAGGATGAGCTCGAAGTGGGCGACAGCAAACGAGCCAAGACCGTCACTGGAGCGATATCGGGAGATCCAAAGGAAAAACCGAAATTGTTCAGTGAAATAGTAAAGGAGAACGTACTGGTGCTAACGGTAATTGACAGAAGTCAAGAAGATGGGAGCATCACGGCAGGAAAGTGGAGGGAAGTGTATAATGCACTAAACTCCATTTTCATCAAGGTCCTGAGAGAAAATCCAGGACCCCCTCCGTTCTGTAGAGATGCGGGATGGCATCAAGGGCGCGTAAAGTTAACTGCGTGCTCGGATCAAAGATCGGTGGATCTTTATAAAAAGGCAATAGCCGAAGTGGGTGAGGTATGGGAAGGCGCGAGGCTTGAGGCAGTTCGAAAGGAAGAAATTCCGAGTAGACCAGGGGCCCGCGTCTGGTTACCAACCAAACCAGAAAAGCCAGAAGAGATCCTTGAGATTATTCAGCCAAGTAATCCAAATCTTCCAACGAAAGATTGGAAGATTGTCAAACAGGAGGAGGCTAAAGTGGACTTCAGAATGGCAATCATGCTGCTCAATAAGGAGTCCCTTACTCCCCTGGCAGAGACAAAGGGGGTGATCAGCTTCGGTTTCGGGTCGATCACTCTCAACGTTTTTAAAAAAGATGAGGTAGGCATGCGCTCGGAGGACGGGCCGGAGGTGGACGTCGGACGGACCCAGCGGCAGACAGTCGAGCAAGCGCATGGGGTTATAACAGACGATGACGTGGAGCTGCTATTGGAGAGAGGCGGCCTTCTCTCGCTTGGATCCGATGGGGACACCCTGTCGGTATCTGAACGAAGAGAGGCTGGGGATTCTCAAGGCAGCGAAGCATTAATTATGGGGGCCGACACGGCGGATACTAGCGGCCCCCCGAAGGAAGGTAGCATTAGCCTGAAACAGGGAATGCATGAAGAGGTAAGTGAGATAATGCATGGTGATTAATATTGTGCAGATTAATCTTCACCATACGAAGGCTGCTTCGGCGGCTCTCGTTCTCAGACTGACTAGATCAGGAGAGGAGCTAGTGTTAATCCAGGAACCTTGGATTAACAAAAACAGGATCTGTGGCCTTAAGGTGAAAGGGTATACAACTTTGTACTCAAGTAACTCTGAGAAGATAAGATCTTGCATTTTAGTGAAAAAAACTTTAAAAATTTTTCTACTTTCTCAATACAGTAGTGGTGACGTTACTGCGATCAGTATGGAGGTTGGCAGAGACAAGTTTTGGCTGGTCTCTGCGTATATGGATCGGGAGAAGGAGATCCCGCCGGATAACCTGGGGGACCTGATCCGAGAAAAGTCGCTGAGACTTCCCGCCTTAGGAAGATTCTATCTACTAACCCAACTAGTCCTAGTTACTTAATTAGGCCAGACGGGTCATGGACAGCTTCAAGTGCGGAATCGTTGGAGCTTCTCATCGATACCCACTTTCCGGGAAGCTTTGATGACTCGATGGAGCCTGGAGCTCATCGAGGAACACCTCCAATAGTTATGGAGGGCATATTGGATAGAGAGCGGATCAGGTGGGCGCTGCAGGGTTTTAAGCCTTATAAGTCGGCGGGCCCGGATCGGATTATACCAGCAGAGATTCATAAGAACTCGGCAGCCATCATCCCCTGGCTAGAGGTTATCTCCAGGGGATGTTTGAAACTAGTCTATATTCCTAGGAATTGGACAGAGGTCAAAGTAGTCTTTATCCCGAAATCGGGAAAGAGTTCACATGCTCGTCCAAAGGACTTGAGGCCTATAACTCTATCATCCTTTCTGCTGAAAACCCTGGAAAGGTTGATAGATGTGTTTATTCGATCGAAGAGTTTTGCATGGTAGCATTTCTCGATATTGAGGGTGCTTTTAATAATGTAAAAACGGAGGCGATCATGGAAGGATTGTCTTTTTTGAAGGTGGACTGCTCTATAAGTAGGTTAATAAATCAGATGCTGGTAAGCAGGACTATTACCTCGGAGCTGGGAGAGTCCAAGATTAGAAGACGGGTGGTTAGAGGAACCCCACAAGGAGGTGTAATGTCCCCCATTCTCTGGAGTGCAGTGATTAATGGATTGCTGCTGGAACTAGAGAGAGAGGGGATAGGGGTTGTAGCATATGCTGATGATGTAGCGATAGCGGTCTCAGGCAAATATCTAGATACGATTAGGGATGTTATGCAGAATGCACTCCTGATTGTTACGAAATGGGCCAGCAAGTGTGGATTGGGGATTAACACTTCCAAAACAGAGCTGATACTATTTACTAGGAAATATAAAATTCCGGTGGTTAGCCCTCCTATCATAAACGGCAGCGGACTAGTTTTTGCTGACCGAGCGAGATTTCTGCGCATAATCTTTCATAGTAAGCACAGCTGGAAGCCTAACACTTTGGAAAGGGTGAATAAGGCTATTGTAGCCTTATACTCGTGTAGGAACGCTATAGGTAAGAGATGGGGCTTGAAACTGGAGCTGGTATACTGGCTCTATACCGCCGTGGTAAGACCTGTGCTAATGTACGGGGTGGGCATTTGGTGGCCAGCTCTAGATAAGGTAACATATAGAGGTATGATGGAGAAGGTACAAAGAACGGCCTGTATGCTTATAAGCGGGGCGCTTAGGACAACACCTACACGCGCTTTAGAGGTTATGTTCCACCTTATTCCAATCGACCATTATGGTAAACAGATGGCAGCCAACGTGGCTACGAGATTCTTGGCTGTCTCTCAGTGGAAGTGTCTTCAGGTGGGACACTCGACGATAGGTAGATTCGCTGGCGAAGAACTGGCGAATCTGGATTATATTACACCAACTTTGTGCTTCGATAAGGGTTTCCGTACCATCTTTCCCTCAAGGGAATCCTGGAGAAACGGATCAATCTTGGAAAACGAGGCAATGCAATTTTTCACGGACGGCTCGAGGCTAGACGATAAGGTGGCGATCGGGGAAGTCATGACATGGTTGAAGCATAATGTGGTATCCGGGAGGGATATCGCAATTTATGTGGACAGTCAGGCAGCGATCAAGTCACTTGGGGCAGTTTGTCTGAAGTCGCGGGTAGCGCTGGATTGCCGATCATCTCTTAACGAGATGAGCGAGTATTTCAGCATCCAGATAATCTGGGTCCCGGGTCACTCGGACGTCACGGGGAACTGCAGGGCGGACGAACTAGCTAGGTACGGTACGACTCTCCAGATGCAGCCAGAAATGATAGGTCTGGGGAGGCCTATGGCAGTGCTAAAATGGGCGCTCAATAAAAAGGCAATCGCCTTGACAAATGAGAGGTGGATCAACACGCTCACGTGCAGGGTAGCAAAGCAGGTTTGGCCAAAACTGGACTTGCGGCGCTCCAAGGAACTAATATCCCTGGGAAGACAAGAAATAGGATGGGTCGTAGGGATAATGACAGGTCACTGCCTTTTTGGGGAGCATGCGAGAAGGCTGGGGATACAGACGAATGACTTTTGTAGAAGTTGCATGGACGAAGAGGAGGAGGAGACGTTGGAACACTTCCTATGCTCATGTGTAACGGGTACTTCAAAAAGAAATTAAACTAAAATCACCAAACACCAAAACCAACTTATTTACGTTATAATAATTATGCAAAATTTTGTTTATTTAATTTGTTTATACAAAAAGAAAATTTAGATATAAAATCTAGATTTAAATTCTTCTTAAAAAAAATTACATTCAAAAAAAAATTTGGAAAAACCAAATAACCGACGTTATTTAACTGATGATGGGATTTTTCCGCCTCCAGTAACACAAGTCCACTCTGAAGAATAATAAAAAAAAATGATATGTTTATTAGAAATTATAAAAACAAATTCTTGTTTCTTTAAATAAATAATCTTGATTTGAAACCTGCTCGTTTAAAAGGGAAAATGTAATTTTTGTTGGGCGCCATCTTCCAAATAGAAGAACCCGTCACACCTTACTTGACTGGCCTACTCACAGTGCATTCAAGACCTAGGGTGGGTCGATCGAGCAAATAGCAAATCAAAACAAAATAAACAATAAAAAAAAAAAATCTTTAAATTTACAAAACAAATCTCAAAGAAGATTTTGTTAAACTTAAAAGCAATAAACAAACAAATTATTATCAAAAAAAAAAAAACCTCTTTACCGTACTCTTTTATAATAATTGAAAAAAAAAATTAATTATCATCAAAGTTATGATTCAGGGAAAAGGAATCGCTTACCCGAAATCCAATGACCTTGTCTTACAATTTTTAATTTTTTCAGCAATTCATTCATTCGTGCAACTTCAACATGTGGTAAGTATACGGTTGATTTTAGCTGCCTTGGGATGATTTTCCAAACTGTGTATGTCACGCTTTTACTGCTAACGTCCTTAGATGCACTGAATCTGCAGCATGCGGTCCAATGTTAAAAATGCAACCTTCGTGAACAACACAGTATTTTATAACACGCGGCCGTAAGATGTATAATTTGCTGTATAACTTTAGAAATTTCACACACAGTGTAGTTTACTTAACAATAAAAATTTATATGTATAAACCGTCTTTACACAAAAAAAAAATAATAATTTTGGTACCAAAAATTACCACACTATAAGACTATTCAATTTATCATGTCAAAAAAAAATATCTTTAAGCACCAAAAAAAAAAATATTTAGAATTGGTTTGCTACACCACCAAATTCTTTATTATTTCACTTAAAGTTTATCGATATCAAAGAATCAATAAAAATTAAAATTAAATTTATACTCAGCTGATTCCCAAACCATGATATTTTTTTTTTCGTCAACAAAAAATATGCATGGCCGTAATTTCTGTTGATTCACCTGGTGAGATGTGTCTTGTTCGGCTGCTCAAATCCAAAAAAAAAAACCCAACTTTTCCCAAAAATCATTATTTAATATCCAAAGTTTCATCAACTTCTCGTTCTCTCATCTCTTCGTTGGTTCTTAACCCCTCCATGATAATTCAATCAAAAAAAAATAAATCATCCATTCCAATTATGTACTGGTACAATCCAAGAATGCATTATCGATCTCGTGCGATACATGGATGTAGGAAATAGGGGAAATGATAAATAATATTCTTCCAAAAACAAACAAAGTACATGGAAGTTAAAGAGGGAGGAGAAAGAGAGATTGCAAAACCAAATAAATTGCAAAAACAGTAGATATAAAAAAAAACAATCATTATATACTTATTGAAAAAATTAAATTAAATCAGGGTATTGCACCCACCAACCAAACGTCAAACTCAAATTTAAAAAAAAATCCAAACGCTACACATGTCCGGCGCTATCATACAGAAGGCATAAGTATTTGGGTGTGTACGGTATGGACAGCCTTTCGGAACTCGCGGACTGTGGAGTGCGAGATTTATTACGCTATATAAATAGCTCTAGTTGGTTTCAACGGGAGTAATGGGGAGATGGGATCCTGTGGTATCACAACGGGTCATTGCTGGCCTAAGTGTGCGATAGCAGCCACTTCAACCTAACCTAACCTAACCTATATTAGGAAATACATACTTACAGAATCGGCTTAACGTAGATATAAAATTTCACCAACATTTATTGACAAACGTGAGTATTCCATTTGGCGCTGGAAGTGTAGAAAAAGCCTGGATTGATCATGTATTTAAAAAACAAGTTTCTCTTTAGCAAATTTTTTTTTTTTGTTATTTATGGCTTGTATTTATGTACCAAAGTTTTATTAGCAATATGTTGGAATATTTATTGAATTCTGGCCTTGTTTCATTTAAGAAACTCCATTCCTGCCACAAACGGAACTTTTGCAATTGTGCACCAATTCTATTGTAATTTGGTATCTGACTTGACCAACAAATTTGATGATAAATGAATTGGTTTCAGTACAGCCAAATGATGAATCAAGGTAGCGCCTTTTGAAATTTTTCTAGAAGAGATTTAACTACAAATCTGTTTTCTGACTGGTCGTCGCCACCAAATCAATTTTTCTTTTTCTTTTATCAAATACGTAAAAAAATTTGAAACTTTAAAAGTGTTCTGGTTTTTTTAAATCGAAATTTTGAACATTTTCACATTTACTATCCTTTTCTTGTAACTAATAACCAACGCAATAAAAATTTGCAATGGTTTATTCTGGCTGCTCGGTTTGAAACATTTCGGTATCAAACAAAAATAATTTCAAATGGGGTTCAGCCATAAAACGTGTGACGGTAAAATTCCGAAATTGTTGAATTTCGACCAAAAGCATAGTGTCAAAGTGCAGAAGTTGCTCAATCGTCCCACTGAAAGCTTCCTAAAGACGAAAGATCAAAAAAGCTCGTCAAGTAGTGTAACATGAGTTCTTAGGTCGTTTGATTAATAAGTATTAGGTACTGCCAGGAAGTTATACGGTGTTTGCGTGAAGCGACCCGAACAAAACGTCTGAATTTGTGGGGAAACAACTCATGGCCATTGTATCACGATAATACACCTGCTCACACTTCTCTGCTTGTTAGTAAATTGTTTGCTAAAATCGACACCACATGATACTGAGCACACCAAAACTGTGTACATTTTTCGACAGCCAACAATAAACTAAGCATCCAATATGGTTCAAAATGCTAAGAAATGTCAGGGAAAGTGTACCAACACAATCAAAACACAATTGTGGCAATTGGGCTTAAACAAAACACGAAATTGCACAATTTAACGATTTTTTGACCAATCCATGTATTTTGTCACCAAATAATTTTCTTTCGGGCTTTCCGTGTTTGTCAATAATATTTCATGTTCATTCCAAAGGTGATTATATGACCAAATTGCTTTCACGGGTTCTCATTTCCCAGCATTTCAATACATATTTGGGCTTTATCAAAATTCTAGAATCGACTTTTCCGTTTGTTGTAAGAATAACTGCAAGAAAGGTCGATTTTTTAAAAGTCAAAATTTTTTTTACGTGCCGGAAAAAATTTTAAACGTGCCAAGAATGACACGCGTGCCACGTATTTGCGATCAATGCTCGAGAGGCTGATTTTATACATTAATTTCTGTATTAATGGCAGGAAACTTTTCCAAATTTTATCAAACTTGAAATGAATTTTTTTCTTGTGATATCTATGGGGAAGTCACATCAATAAAATACATCTCTAGACATAATACTCTAGAGGCTGATTTTATACAAATTTCGTAATAATTTTTGGAAAATCGAGTTTTCCGAGATTGCCCACGGGAAACTTAAACTGAATTTTTGGCCTGCGATAGCTATTGAAAAATCCAATAAAAACAATTCCACTTCAGATATACATTCTAGAGGTTCATTTTATTCCAATATACTGCGCGTAAGCTAAATTTCATTAAACTACAAAGACCCTAACTCCCAGAACACATTTAGTTTTAAATTCCCAGGGAGCCATACCATAAATAATAACTTTTCATTGAAACACGCTTTAAAGTGTCCTATATCAAAATATATTTTATTAAAGTACTTAAAAATTAAGTGTCACAAAACTCGCGCACATTGAACTAGAAAAGTGAAACGACGTATGTATGTGCAAATTAAAACGCGCAAATAGTAAACAATATACACAAAATAATAAAATCCCATGTGTATCAACTTTCAGTTCAAGGAAATGTAAACCCCTGTGAGTGCAAAATGTCAATGAACTATATAAATATATGTCGCCTTAATATATTGTACATACATATTATGATTAAATTGAAATCACTTATCCTATATACTAGATATTTTCTTATGATGCGTTTGTTTGTAAATCAAGCGCGCGCAGCCCAGATCAAAAAGAATAAATCCGAAATATATATAAAGACGGTCGCGCATCAATTCAATTTTCTAATTCTCTATGTAATACGCTGCACTAATAAATTATACCCTAATTAAAATCCACACATCAATCATCTCCAAAATACGTAAAGCGACCCAATAGCGTTCTTATAAATAAAAAAAGAAAATTGGTAAAGCAGGACATCAAGTCAAACACACGATAAAAAACATAATTTTTTTTTTGTAAATGTTTAAACCTTTTATGCTTCCTCATCTTAAATTTCTTATCTTTTCATCGTCTTCTTCTTCATCTTCATATTTGTATAATGCTGTTCATAATGAACGTAAATCCACTTCATATATTACTTAAATATAGTCGAAAACAATTTTCCCTATTCAAATTTAAATCTCATCTGTCATCTTTTTCATATATACTCACAACACAGATATGTATGTAGTAAGTATAACGTACGAACGACCGACGACAACAACAACAACAACACCAACAAACAACAGCATAAACCATACAAATGTATAACAATATATCTGGCTCGTGGGAAAAGACGACTTTTTTGCTTTTTTTTTCTATCTACAAAATTTTATGTTGCGCTCCAAAGCAAAAACTTAAATTCCCACACAATTTCTTTTATATCGTCGTCGTCGTTGTCGTTATTTAAAAGTTTTTTTTTTTTTGTGCATTCATCATATCAAACAACATAAAGAAAATTGAAACGAATACCAACAACAACATGCGAATATATTGGATGAATACAACGAACTTGAAATCAACCAACTGTATTTGAAAAGAACAAGAAACTCGAAACAATAAACAGTTTGCTTGATTGTTGTTGGTATTATTGAATTGAATTGGATCTTAGTCGTATGTGTGCTTGGAGGAAAATTCACCCTTCAATATAAAAGCATAACTATTTAGGTATATAGGTACGAGATAGCATAATATGGTTTCGTTCGTATATACAGTACTAGAATACAATAGAAGGGATGTAGGTAGTAAAGGTATCCCTTATTAAAATTCTATTATACAAAAGTATTTGGCATACCTTCATGCATGACGTTTATGTCTAATTATAATTATTGATAAATCTCTGGGGACCCCATAGAGATATGCACGGACCGTATGTGTAAAATCATGGGAAAAAATTATTTTTAATTTATAAATTGTGACACATCATTTTGGGTATATATACATACTTATGTATGTACATATGTATAGTTATGCGTGTCAGACTTTATGCTGGATAATTTATTTAATATAATAGACTTGAGAATGACTTGTGGATGGTCGTGTGATCGAATTGTTTTGTACTCGTAAATTATCATAATAAATATTTTTTTTTTATTTTGTGATTTCTATTGTCTTCCTCCACACTGTAAACACTGCTCGTATATGTACATATAAGACGAACTATAATTAATTTTAATTTATTTATTTATAGTTTGTTTTATTTATTTTCCCGTAGTGTAAGAATTGTTTTGATTGGAACGTGATAGTTTTTAATTACTGTATAATATACAGAGACGAGATTGTATTGAAATTTTCAAAAAAAATGTAAGGTGTGATTTTACTGTTCACACGATTCAAAGAATTGTGTCTTACCTTACTTTTGGAATTCAGGTATAGGTTAAGTGTACAATTGTGGGTTTTAGATGTTTTTACGTTACGAAAACATTATACCGTTTTATGATAAATTTAAGCAAATAATACAATTTTAGACTGAGCTTGCTTGGTGTTAGCGAAATGTGTTAATCTGATGCTTTCAATAATCCCTTAGACAAGAATTACATCGTTTAGTATTGAAAGGGCTCATGTCCACTTTTTGTCAAAATTAGTATTATGACGGTTTTGTGTCACAGATGCACGTATATACGTTTTATGACAAGACGACATAACCATATGGTTAATGGAACGGCACATGTCTGGGACATGTGCCCTTTCAATACTAAACGATTCATTTGTATTTTCAGGATACTTTTAATTATCACTTTGGTAGACTGCAAAAAGATGTCTGCGGAACATGCGAAGAATTGTCAGCAAAAATAAATAATATGATCCTTAATGACGACGCAAAATGGGTTGCGATAGCTGAAAAGATGATCCACGTCAAAAGATCTAAAAATTTATATGACAAAAATAAAGAAATTGAAAAAAATGCGAAAATGACAGCTCTTGCTACGGCATAGTATATGCAGAATCTGCCGCTACCACATATTCCCGTGCAGACAATTTTTTACTATCGACAGCTTTGGGTGAATAATTTTGTATCTATGATTTGAAGAGGAAATGTAGCAAAATGTACCTTTATCACAAATGAATGGCCAAAAAGGGACAAAAGACTGTATTTTCAGCAATACAATTTTTACGATTGAAACTCTATCCCTTAGAAAATATTTGACTTTTCACTGTATCCACGGCCCACGTACACAATAATTTAGTAGACTTTATGGTTGCCTTCCTTAATTCATTCAATGATTTTTTTAAGCGAATAATATTCCTCAAAACACACCAATTTGTTCCCTCGTTTTCTTTTTTAAAACAAATCACTGATGCTGTGTTCACGATATTTGGCAAAAAGACGTAGTAGCACGATAGATCGATATACTTTTGCTTAAAGTTAGAATTTTTTCAACCAATGTATGAAATAAGCAGGCGTGGCTTGTATCATTTAAAGTGATTTGGTTGGAAGAGAATTTGGAACAAAATACTATGCTGAATGAATGAAGGAAACTATGAAATTCACTTTAATTTTTAATAAATCTTGTCTTTTGTTCAGCAAGCATTTTAATGATATTTATCCGTAAACCAATTTAGTAGATTTGTTTATAATTATGAATTTATGCAAATAGCCCTGCATATGTATGCCTGTAGAGGCTAGAGTTTGGAGGCCCAGAAGATGACATCGGTCAAGAAATGGTGGTAAGTAAAATAGTTGTAGCCATTGCACTTTATCGATTGCAGTTTATGAAGAACGCATAATCAAAACTTTTTTGAATGCTCTCAATTTTGTTAGATTGAGAGACGTAATTTGAGGGCCAAATAACGCTTGCCCACTCAATTGGGGATCGCACAAATCAGGTGTTTGGTGACTTAAAAGTTAATGTTCCGTGGAAATCTTTAGAATTGTGCTTAATAAAATCTACTTAATATGCTTTGTTAATAGTTAGGAGTGTCAATGTGGTGGTTAAATGTTAAATCGGAGCCAACAACCAAATGAAACCCAGACCAAGAATAAATCATCACTTGACATTTATATACATTTAAAAACATAAGATTTGTAACACATCAGTCACACAATTTATTTACCAGTCACTTTGAAAAAGATCCCGATTCAATTCTCTTGTAATATTTATTAGCAAATAGTTTCATGTCATCAGCAAATAATATACCATCAGTTAATCGTTGCAGAATATTGTACATTAAGGTAGACCAAATATTGCCATAAAATTCTCAGAAAATATATCGCCAATCTTCATACGCATATTGCCATTCGATATAAGCTACATCAACCTGAACTTTCGAGATAATAGAATTGGTCACATGTCGAACGACTCGGAAAAATTTCATGCAAGTTCCATGAAAGTAGATCACACTGTTAAACATAGACTCGAATATCTTAGGTATAAATGGCAAAATTGCAATAGATTGTGGATAGGCTTATGTTTAATAATAAGCACATAGGATACTCTCAAACTGTTAGGACCCTTAAAGCATTCAAGTACGTCAGAGCCTTCTTCACATCGTGTGCAGAAAAAATTATAATTGATTTGTTTGGAGCCGACATTCTCAAGATGCTGCTAAAATATTCAGCAAATAAATTACAGGCCATTATTTTACTTTTTAAGTTCCACAAAATTTCAGAACTTCTTTGGATTATATCGTACGTCATCCTCTATGTCAATAATGTAATTGTTGTCCAAATTCCACAGCAACCGGTTTCCGGTTCAGATAGGCAAACTGTTTGCATCGAAACTTAAATTATGTAATCTATATTTTTGGGAGATTTATTTCGGCCTTGAATTGCTTAAGTTCTTTTGTGAAGTAAGATTTCTTAATTTTCAATTTAGGAACAAATCTATCAATATCATAACAAATCGTTAAATATATCTACCGAATCATTGATATCCGAATTCGACAATGTTATGGCCCACTTCACATCATCTAAAAACTTATTTATTGAAATGTGAGCAGCTTGTGAAAAATTTAAAGAAGTTATAATTATTACCATTCGTATAAGAACATTTAATTGAAACTGAGGTGTGATCATCACTCAACCAACATTTATGAGATAATATTGTTGGTGTAGAAAATTAAATCCAAATAAACGCCATGGATATATTCGGTAACTGTAAAGCACCTGTATTTGCCATAAAGTCGCAAAATAAGGCGAAAGAATTATTTGTGTTAGCTGGATTGAAGGGCTTATACTTACAATTTTCGTTTATACGTGGCAATAGAATATAGGATAAGTTGTCGTGGATGTCTCGACAACATGTTATGAATAGTATATATTTACCGGGTACCAAAGCACTAAGTTGTATTTCCAACAGGTACACGAAAAAAAATATTTTATTGCAAACAAGAAAATGATTTTTTTGTTTCGAGTAAATTAAAAGTTACTCCCACCGCCCAACTGTCCAATGTGACAAATAGTGGAAACACCAATAATTAATTCGGGAAATAATATTTTTTTAATATCCGATAATATCCGGGAAAACCAATTCGGGATCATTTTCAAAAGCATAAGCACATTGAAAGCTCAAGTTTTAATAAGTTAAAATAAAAATAAAGAGCCCTATACCAATAAAATAATTGTTTAAACATTAAGAATTGTATATTTAGAAACATGTACACGAATTTGTTGCAATCACCAACTTTTCACTCACTTAAATAAACAAAAACCAAACGAACTTTTATTTATTATTTTTTATTAAATTACAACAAGTTTGGATGGGAAATAATTTTAGCCTCTTCTGTATTCATTAACCGAAATGTGTTGGCTGTATGATATGATCCATAAAAATCTAATTTCCATCTTTGATGTACGGGTCTGATGATTTTAGAATTGGTGGTGTCTAATGTGCTAGATTTATTGCGATTGGCTTTCTCATGTTCTTTGAGTCGAATACTAAAATCTCTTGAGGTTTGGCCTATATGTATGTGTCCTCACAATCATTACATTTTACTTGGTAAATCCCAGAACTCGATGTTGGTGGGTCCTTATCTTTGAAATTGCTTAATTCCTTCCTGATGATAGTGGTGGGTCTCGTGACTAATTCAATATTGTTCTTATAAAATACTCTTTGAAGTTTGTTTGTAATATCCGGACAAAAAGGAACGCTGATTCTTGTTTTAGTTTTTTCCTCTGTTCTGATTAATGTGGTTAATTGTTTCTTAATATATTTCACTCTTTGTTTATTGAAGATTTTGTCAGCTAATTTTATAGGATATTCATTGGCAATGGCAGCATTTTGAATGTATTTGACCTCATCATTAAATTCTGATTTTTCCATTGGTATATTAAATAATCGATGGGCCATAGAGTGGAACACTGCTTGTTTGTGAGTTCTATGGTGGTAAGAATCAATTGTGATAAAGCGATTTGTATTTGTGGGTTTTCTAAATATTCCGAATTTGAGGGTACGGTTGTTCCTGATAATTTTGATGTCCAAAAAATTTAGGATGTTATTTTCTTCTATTTCCATGGTAAATTTAATTGACTGATGTATATTGTTTATATGTTCGAGAATTGTTTGTAAATTATCTTTGTTGACTAACGTCAGAAACAAATTGTATCTGCAGAATTTTAGTGTACAAAAAACGTTTTTGCACCGTCACTTGCGGTATGTAAGATTGCTTTTCTCATGCGTTTCGACAAATACTTTAATTTTAGGGCGATGGTAGTGCCCTTCGAGGCTAAAATAGCATATTTAGCCGCGAGAAATATCGCAAACAAATTTCTTGCCTAACGATGCATTAGATTTAATGAGAAAGCAGGATACTCTTGACTTGAATCATTTCTGGTCAATTATACTAAAGGTACTAAATAGCAGTAGGAATGAGTAGAAAAATAAATTTTGCTTAAAATTGTGGAATTTTCAAAGTTTAAAGAATTTGAAAGAATGAAATTTAAAAAATGCATCGATTTTATAAAATTTACCTGAATTCAAAGAATTTATAAATAAAAATTGAGGAATTTTAGGAAAAAAAAATAGAAAAACATTTTAAGTTAGCAAAATTTATAGAACTTATAGAATCTATAAAATTTAAAGAATTTAAAAAATTCATAATATTTATTGAATTTATAAAGAGGAATCTGAAAAGAGCATGTCTGGGGAGTCCTATAACATCGCATAAACTGGAAAGGTTTTACTGGCAGCCTCACACGTAATGATATGCCAAACAAGTCTGGCCAAAAATAGACTTGGGGTATACCGGAACATTAAGCTCTCGTAAATTAAGAACGGTTGTAGGAATACTCACCCCACACTGTCTTTTTTTGGAGAGAATGCAAGAAAGCTGGGGTTAGTGACAAATGACTTCTGTAGAAGCTGTTTGGTAAACTATGGTTCACTTCCTCTGCTCATGTCCGGCATTAGCACGCAGAAGTTTTAACTAGCAGTATAAATACTTAAGTAAGTTCAAGATGGGCAACCTGGCGGATCTCGAAAACCTAACCTGACCTACTGAATTTTAGGCTTTATAGAATTCTTAGAAATAATTATAGAATTCAAAGAATTTATTGAATTTGTGAAATTTATAAAAGTTATAGAATTTTTAGAAATATAAAAATTATAGAAATTATGGAATTTTTAAAATACATCAAATTTGAGTTTGCAGAATTTATAGAACCCATTGAATTTATAAAATATAAAGAATATTTAAAATTTATAGAATTGGTCAAAATTTTCTAATTTATAAAATTAATGGAATTTTTAAAATATTTATTGTTTATAGAATGTATAGGTTTTATAAACATATTAAAATGTATAATGAAGTGTTTGAAAAAATTAAAAAATTTATAGAATTTATCGCATTTACAATTTTGAAAAACTAAATAATTTATGAGATTTCAGTAAAAGAACTTACAGAATTTTAAAACTTTATTTGTTGAATTTATAGAATTTATTAAATAAATAAAATTTATAGAAATTAATTACTGAATTGTGAAATTTAGAGAATTTATAAAATTTGGGGAATTTGGATTTTTAAGATTTATAGAATTTATCAAATTTACGGATTTTTTAAAAACTACAGAATTTATGAGATTTGTAGAATTTAAAGCACTTACTGAAGTTTTAAACTTTATTCATAGAATTTTTAGAACTTATACAATTTAGAGAATTCATAGAATTTAATGAATTTATAGAATTGTTAAAGTTTATAGGAATTATCGAAATTGTTAATAAAAATTTCAGTTTGTAGAATTTATAAAACAGATACACTTGATATGATTAATAGGACTCAAAATTCTACAAAATTTAAAGAATTTATATTATTCATAAATTTTATAAAATTTATCAACTTTCAATAATAGAATTTATAAAATTCATATAATTTAAGAATTTATAGAAATTATTGGATTTATCAAATCTATCAAATTTATAGAATTAATAGGATTTATAGAATTTAAGAAACTTATTGAATTTTTAAACTTTATAGAATTTGTAGAATTTACTGTAGAATTAATATAATTTATAGCGTTTAGAGAATTTTTATATTTAAAAATTTATTTAATTATTATACACCCTGCGCCATTGAAATGTTCGGTTTGAATTTTTAAAGTAAATTTTGGAAATACCACCGTTTGCTTCAAAAGTAGATAGCAAAAATAATAGATTCTGATTATCAAAACAATTTTTACACTAGTCCGAATATATTCAAATAAAAAGAACGGTAATCCGACATTTTAGACCTACATAACGTCGGATAAGGAATATTACCGCCCTACCTCGTAACAATTTGGTAGGTCTTTACAGTGTTTTTAACAAAGTTTTTTCAATTGAAAAATAGTTTTTTGTTGACAATGGTAATTTTTATTGAAAATAAGAATTAACAGAAATAAAATAATTCATCTCAACCAAAATATTTTGAGAGAAATTGAACTTTTTAAAATCAATGATTAATAACCTAGCCCTTGGCTTTTATGATGGCCTTAAACCCGATCAGCATTGAATTCTAAAGTTTGATTAAATAATATATTGTTATTTCTTTAAACCAGACTTTTTCTATAAGTTTTTTCCGCTCTTTGGCACTTTTCAGCTTGTAATTTGTAATCTTTTTTCCCATGAAGGACCAAATATTTTCAACAATATTGAGGTCAGGACTATTTCCTGTCCAGGGTAACGACTCAATCACCAAGCTATTTTTAAATTCGGCTACCTAAACAAAATAGACATTAAAATTAAGCATTCTTACTTCACAAATAACATCAATAACTCGCGGAGAGTAATCGTCCTGGAAGTGTGGAATACCGATGTATTGAGTCGGGTCCTCAATAGTCACGATTCAGGTTTCGATAATTTTTTTATATTTTCCTCCGCTTTCTGAACTATCCAGAAGGCATAGTGATCAAACTCCAAAGGCTGTTATGGCTCTCCAGGCCATAACATATGGTGAATTTTTCACTGTCGGCGAAATACATTCTGTTAAATACCGTTTGCCTTTTCGTCGCCGAATCCTTGTCCTTACATCGGGTCCAAAGATATTGAATTTGGATTTATCCGAGAATATGAACCAATGCAGGTCCCTGGCATTCAGTTTTTTCATCCTATTGCGAATTTGAAGCTTGCAGCTGCCATTTTTGCTGTCAGTAATGATTTTCTCGCAGGTCGACAATCATATAAACCAAGTTCCTTTTAATAGTATGAACTGAAATAGTGTCGGTGGTTGCTATTAGAAGCTAACTTCTCAGCTCCAAAGCCGTAGCAAACCTTTGCTTAAGATCTAAATATCTGAAATTCGATTTGTTGAAACAGAAGTTCTCCTCTTTGCATCAGAGCCAAATTATCGTTTGATTTTCGGAATAGTGCCTTAACAACTTTCTAACTGCTGTTTGGTTACACTAAATTACTCTTGCCTTTGCTTGCAAAATTTTGGCTTTTTCGTTAGCATTTAATTTAGAGCGACACTTTGTAAAATTAACTCTTTGACTACTTAATTGAAACCGAACGAATATTTCATCCTTAGTTTGGTTGTAAATACCTAATAAGGCGTGAAATATGCTGAAAAAAAAAAAAACAAAAAAAAAATAGCGAATGAGGTAAAATCTATGAGAGAATTGCATGAAATAGTAAATAATCGGAATCGAACATTTCAATGGCGCAGGGTGTAAATTCTCTAAAAATTTTAATTATAAAAATTATGTAAGTAGTAACTACGATTTAGTATCGTTCGTACAAATGAGCATTAATAAAAAAATTGTTGGTTTTTGTAAAATTTTAAATTTTAATTTTTAATTAGAGGTTATTTAAACAAAAAATCAATTCCGGAATCGAGAACATTTAAATTATTTCGGAAAAGTTTTTAAAACATTTTCGGAATTACTTTTTTATCAAAAATTGGAAGCTCTAATTGTCAGATCGTCGATGAAATATCAAAATAAAAAATGTTTAACAATAGCAAGCTACTAAGGAGCTTTTTCTAAAATTATAAAATATTATTTATTTATTTATTTAACCTACAGTAAAAATACAATCAGTATGCAAAAAAAAAAAAAGATCAATGCAAACTATAAAAATATTAACAGTAGTTATACAATATTATATGATAGCACAAAAATAACATTTAACCATTATTTAATAATAGACATAAATTTAAACAACTCATTTCTAAACGAATTTCTTGTTAAGTTAAAATCGAATACATCATAAACCGAATTAAAGAGTCGCGACATTCTCAAAACTGGTTCCGAGAGTGCAAAGTTTGTAGAGACCGGATCAATATGTAACAAACAACGACGGCGCAAACAACGTGTAGGAGCGTAAAAGTTGAAACGAACCAGCAAATCGACACAGTCTATTCGGGAAGTCAGAACATCTTGAACGAAGATAGCAGATGTAACGTCTTGTCGGTGGTCTAATCGTTGTAATTTTAATAATTTACAACGATCATTATAAGGAGGAAGTACATATTGGTGCACTCGCTCCGTAGGTAAGCCGCGAAGCGCGTACAAAAGAAACTGCTTCTGAACGCTCTCAATTCTGTATATGGCAATGATAAAATGGTGACAAAATCTGAGAAGCATGAGTGGGTCGCAAAAGTCTTTACAATTGCGCTTAATGAAACCCAGCATAATATAAGCTTTTGAAATAATAGAATCAATGTGTTTGGTAAAAGTAAGATCATAGGAAAAGGTTACACCTAAGTCGGTTATGACCTCAACTCTGTCAATAGCGGTATTGTATAGAAAATATTGCTGAAGAACAGGTAAGTGTGTACGAGAGAATGATAAAATCCTACATTTACCCACATTCAACAACAATTTGTTTTTAAATGACCAACTGCAAAAGTTACTCAAGTCATCTTGTAATTTAACACAATCAGAAACTCCAGTAATAGGAGCAAATATCTTCATATCATCTGCGTAAAGCAAACATTTTGCGAATTTAAAACAATCAACAACATCATTGACAAATAATGAGAATAAAAGAGGACCAATGTGGCTACCTTGAGGAACTCCAGAGGTAACTCGAAATAAGCGAGAACTAAAATCATTTATCTTAACAAATTGGTAGCGATCAGACAGGTACGAATGCAACCACCTGATGGGGATAAACTGACAATTTAGTTTATCCAGCTTATCGATAACGATCGAATGATCAATTTTATCGAAAGCCTTTGAAAAATCGGTGTAAACTGCATCCATTTGTTGCCTACGTTCCAATCTACTATATAAATGTTGACAAAAACTGACTAGGTTAGTAACCGTAGACCTACCCGTGTAAAAACCGTGTTGAGCAGGAGAAATATAAATTTTTGCATGAAAAAATAAGAATTTCTGTACCATTGATTCGAAAAGTTTTGGTATGGCAGAAAGAATAGCGATTCCGCGATAATTGCTGATATCGCTTCTTCTGCCGGATTTAAAAATCGGACGAATGAAAGACAGTTTCCAGGGATCCGGAAAAATCCCAGTACATAGGCTCTTATGAAAGATTAGAGTCAGTGGATGGGCTAAACTCTCAGCACAATTCTTAATAAGGATAGGTGGAAAACCATCATGACCTGCCCCCTTATTACTATCAAGTTGAGATAAGCTATCATAAACTTCTGCTTCAGTAAACTGTAAAAAATTATAATCAGAGCAATCGCGATTATTTATAAGCTTGGTAGCAGAATCCCCAGATACTTCATAGACGGACTCAAAAAATTTTGCAAATAGATTAGCGATATCAGAGGGTTGACTTGCGGAAGAGTTCTGAAAGGTCATTGGAGTAGGAAACCCAACAACCTTCTTTTTACCATTTATGAAATTCCAGAACTTTTTTGGGTTGGAAGTCAGATCCTCTTCTATTTGCAAAATGTAGTTGTTGTAAAGGAACCAATTTAAAGTTTTGAACTCTTTACGAGCTAAGTTGAATCTGGAATAAAACTCAGCGCCCTGTAACTTATACAAAGAATGGAACTTATTCCGTTTTTTTTCAAGACGTAGTAGTTCTTTGTTATACCACGGCTCACGAAACCTAGGTCCGTTTTTATTTGATAGAACATACCTTTCAATACCAGTCTTGAACAGCCCGTTGAACAACAAAATAGAATGGTTCAAATTTTCATCCCGCTCGAGAAAGTCCCAATTAGAACCGACAAGAAATTCGTTTAACGAATCGTAGTCCGCAAGCCTGAAATCGAAATGCAGAGAATTACTAGAAGTACACGTAGTGTTGCAATTCTCTAAAAATATATATAATATGGTAATTGGAGTGTGGTAAACGCTCGAACATCCAGTAAAATCTTCGCAAGGTGATATCTCCGAAAACATAAGATCAGTTGAATAAACCAAATCGAGAAATATTTCCGACTATTGCTTATCCGGTTCAACTGCATCATTGCTAAGCTAGCAAAATAATCAGTAACTGCCAACTCCCTTTGGCCAGAAGAAGAGGATGTGAAAACTCCATCAACATCAAACCAAGCAATATCTGGAAGATTGAAGTCTCCTATAACCATTAGTTGTTCCTTAATATGAACCAATGGCATGACCGCAGAACTGATGAAATTAACAATTCCCATATAATATTCCAGAGTAGATCCAGAGGGAACATATACAGCCACCACGAGGATAGATGACTCGGATACATTAATCCGAATAGCTATTACATCATAAATTGGATGACATGCAATGAGCTCGTTTGGGATCGAACTCTTAACAGCAATCAACACCCCCCCCCCCCCACCTTTAAGGCTGGTACAAAAATCATGTCGATCTTTTCTGTGGACAACGTAGTTGGGTGGGAAATATTCCTCTGAATTAAACAGGAGTACAACACGACATACAGCAATTCGACGCCATATATAATTAATTATATTATTATTTTAAAATTATTTGGCACACGAAAAAACAAAAAAAACGTCCGCACAGTTCAAGGCTTCCTATTCGATTATACGATTAAATTTTTGAAACAACGAAACAAATTCAAATGATAAAAATATAAAGGGCTGAAACTTCATTTTAGAATTTTATTTCTAACACTCACAAATTTCATAATAATCGGTTGAGAAATAGGCAAGTTCTATCATACTTGGTCATATTGCAGAATTTCATCCAGAAATCATTTTGGAATCCCAGAACTTCAACCAAAAAAACATTTTAGAATCCCATTTCTAATACACATGTCGAATTTCATCATAATCGATTGAGAAATAGGCAAGTTCCATCATACTTGGCCATTTTGCAGAACTTCATCCAAAACAATTTTAGAATCCCATTTTCAACGCATGTGTGATGAGAAATAATCATGTTTCGTCATACTTGACTGTATTCCAGAACTTCATCCAAAAACCATTTTAGAACCCCATTTCCAATGCAGATGTCGAATTTTATCTTAATCGGTTTAAAAATAGGCAACTTCCATCATACTTGCCCATATTCCTGAACTTTATCCAAAAATCAATTGAGATTCCCATTTCTGACACACATGTCAAATTTCATAATAATCGGTTGATAAATAGGCAAGTTCCATTATATAAAAAAATTGTTAACTACTCAGTACATCCTAATCCAACACCAACTCTACTCCAACTCAATTTCAACTCAACCCGCAAATAGACCCCTAACTTAACCTTCAAATCAATTCCCAATTCAATGCCCAATTCAATAATCAAACCAGCATATTATATAAAAAAATCGTAAATATTTATAAAACCAGGTATTTTGCGTCAATTCATGTGGCAGGTACCCCACCCTCATGACATACAGTCTCCAAAAGTTATTCAAACCTCCGCCTTGACCATAGAAACAAATTGGCGAAAAAAATTCAAAATCGGACAAGCCATTCTCGAGATGCCACTGGAACAGACATCCAGACATCCATACATCCAGACATCCAGACATCCAGACGTCCAGACATTCAGACAGACGGACGGACATTTTTTTTGTTTTGCTTTTTCAATCTCAGGGACTTTCAAAACATTGAGAAAAGTGGTTTTGGACCAACCAAATTTTTCGTCATTTTTGACATTATTTCAATACTTTGGTCTTTTTAGACTGAAGTAATTTGGTATTTTCAAAATGGATCTGCTCAGTCCAAATATTTCTTCACTACAACGACAAACATTGTCCCAAAAAAAATTGTCCGTACACCACTCGGTTAAAGAAACATTGATAAAAAAACCAAAAGTTCAGTTTTTATTTTTTTTAATTACATTTAACAACCTGAAAATAATAATAATCATGATACAAATTAATTTACTTTCATGTTTGATATGGTTTACAACTTAAACAGCCTAAATCGATGTCAAAAAATTGTTCGTACACTTGCACTTTTGACAAAATTGACACCAGCACATTAGCAATTTATTATTGTTGTACTCCTATTTTCAATTAACGGTAAATTACGAAATTGTTTATTTCTTACATGGTAAATGAAATATTGTCCAGTTAACTAAAAATTTGTGATTCTCGTACTAAAATTAGTGTAGAAATTATAAAATTGATCTTTAAATTGGATTGTGAAGGTCAAAGTTTATCGGAAATTTCCAAAATAACTAATCGTCAGAACTTCCAAAAAACCAAATCCGTAGAAATTGTTGCTGGGCATGCTCGCAGCCGAAATTCGAACGAACGTCAAATATCTCTAATAGAGAAGGAAATGTAACAGAATTGAGAGCTTAGTGATCCAACGATCGCTCCCAAAGTTTAACAATGCGAAAAAATTGCGATGAAACCTCAAACAATACCGGATAGTTTGTATATTAAACAAGAGTATCGTGGATGTGTGGCTTCAGGATATGTGAATGAGCCCGAAGAGTTCTGGGAAAATGTTATTCCCTATTCGACGAAAGTAAATTTAACGTTTTTGAAACGCGGAAACCTAACACTGAACTTGAATAAAACATGGTGGCGGAAGTATAACGGTTTGGGGAGCTTTTAGCTGAAGTGGTTTGGGACATTTGACCTTCACTGAAATCATAATGAACCGATAAGATTATTTCAATATTTTGAAGTATAATTTGATAATCAGTGCTGAGAAAATAGAACATGGGCAACATTTTCGCTTCGTACATGACAATGACCTGAATCATTCCTCAAGCTTGATCAAGGAATGGTTATTGTACATTGTAAAGTCAACCCACTCTCATCCTCCGCAGCCCTAGATCTCAGTTTCGTTGATAATTTATGGCATTAATTGAAGCGAAAGAACCGTGAACACCAAATTAGTGGTAAGGAGCAATTAAAACGGGTCATTGTGGAGGAATGGGCCAAAAATAGCCGCCGAAATAATTCAAAAGTTTCCTTTTTCAATGAAAAGAAAGATGCAAAGTGTTATTGCATGAATAGGTTTATACAACACCAAATATAAGCCCTAATATTTGTTACTAAATTCCCTCAACTTCTTTGCGTGTACGGACAATTATTTGGCATCGTTTTAGTTGAACATACTTTTTAACCCTCTCAAACGCCTTGTATGTACAATATATTGTACATCAACTTTCATCGCTTCGACCAACCGTAATTTTTAATTTTTGTCTCATTTCTCTTGTGCGATCGTTCTCTTATGTATTTATGTTCACACTACAGTTTTATGAGCAATGCCATATCATAGCAGTGCATAATTGTGCTACGTATTTTATTTTTGGAAGAAAGTCAATTTTAAATGGCGTTTGAAAGGTTTAAATGAAACCAGTCATTCCAGTTATTTCTAGGCATATATCTACAACCGGATGCATTTCGTTTTCTGGGGCATTTTTTTATTTGAGCTTCAAAATTTTGAATTCCTCTAAGTCTTCTTCTAATTGATGATTAAACAGATATGAACTGTTATCGTATAAAGTGAACTAATTGCTTGATTTCAGTTCAATGATCGCTATGGTATAAAGTGTTCATATCCAGGTCAATGTCTGCAGTTTCAAACAATATATTTGTATTCGTAGTACACATAAATAATATTTTGAAACAAGACCCACAACGCGCGTTTGAAAAAAATATTTATGCTCATATCGTATGCCTTCATGGGAACGCAAATTTATACGAAGCATATACAAATACGTTTATGTAGCTTCGTGATTAATTGCGCATTATATAGTATATACTATTAGAATTGGAGTAAAAATTAGAAATAAAGTTCAATTCAGTACAGAGAAATTTAATATAGGTTTCAAGGGCGTTTACCTATATAAATGGAAAATGCACGTTGTAGATTTCAATTTGAAAATGCTTAACTTTATGGGAGAAAATATTGTTTGAGACGCTAACACGTAGGCTCACATAGGCAAAAGTTATTTTGAATCTTTAAGAAATGTACAATCAATTTGATGTACGATAAACTTTGTAGATTGTGTTAAATTGATTTTCAATCTGATCCAGAAAATCGAAATTAAAATAATTGTTACAAATGGACTTTATTCTGTTCCTATATGAATTTTGTTTTATTAATTATATCCCAGGTGAACAAACACGTCAGAAAATATTTCAGTGAAATATCTGGTCGAAAATGGCTATCAAAAATGTGTCTTTCCAAACATATTTTATTCAACTTTACTGTTTTTAACAATTTAGCAGGATACTACAATTTTCACTCAAATTAATTTTAAAGCACTTTTGTATGTATAACAAAAAATGTTGAATGGTTTCGGTTTGCCGTCCGTCCGTTCGTGTCCACATTAACTTAACAACGAATGAATATATCAACTAAGTTTCTACACTAAGGCTGGAAACACTCACCCAAGTAGTCAAAACGTTTTATTTTTCTTGATTTAAAGCACATTGCGGTCAAAAACTCATTCTCAAATGAATTTTTTAAAACCTCTTCATTGAGGTCTCGGACTTCATCATTTTTTGGACACAATATAGCGTACTGCGATATTGAAGAAATATCATTTTTTGTAAACGATTCCCCAAAAAACATCAGAAATTAAATCCTGTGGGATATTTATCTTGCACTTCACACGAATATTGTGTTTTTTTATTTAATTCGCCAGATACTTGGTTACCATTGTCGACATTTAATAACCATTCACTAAATTCAGGATCAATAAAGCTATCATATTTGTTTTTAAATATAATGGAGGAAAATGCCGCCATAACCGTGATTTTTTAATTGTAGAGTTCACTATTGAACTTTGATTTCCATTTATTATTAATGGCAAAACTTGCCGAAAATCACCTCTAAGCACAACTACCAAGACAGTCAATTGATGATGAATTGTTTTTTTAAGGATAGTTGAGGATATTTAACGACATCCATGTTAAGCGGAAGCGAAAATGATGAATGGCACCATATTCCATCGGGGAGCAGATTCGCGGCAATCCCAGTCCAATCTACACAAATTACATTTTTATTACTATTAGAGATCTTCTGCTTCAACGCCAGATACAAAAATGTTTTTCCACTACCGTTGGGACCATATGAAAGTAAAAATATGTTTGTTGATTAAATACTAATACTGATGAAAAGACTGATGATGCTGCCGAAATTTGATCAGTATTTAGAGCTTCCTATAAAATGTATTGTCAACAATATTGTTAGATGCCAAAATAATAGCAATATTCAAAATTTCAGAGACGTTTGGTATTGCCACTATTGAAAGAAAATCAAAACCTACTTTTTCACATTGAATTTTTAAGTCAAGTATACAAATACTAAAAGCTGTGCCTTCCCAATAATCGCATCGCACGGAATTACGTAATAAAATCTATACGAAAGATTCACTCGGAACGTGGATTCCATTAATATTCTTACACGGATTTCCGTGCTGTTAGCCCAAGAAAAGTGGCACAAAAATTCCAAGTATGTCAATGGGTTAGTGATGGAAAATGTGAGGAATAGTATGTGGATTTCCGAGTATAAATCGCACAGTTTTATATTAGGAAGTCGTACTGCGATTTCTGTGTGAAAATTACACGGATTTCCTTATACGTTTCAAACAAATTTTTATGTAGATTAATAACGGATTTCCTTACGAATTACAGAAAAATTATTGAATGAGAACGATGTTTATTACTTCGGTCTAAAAAGACCAAAGTATTGAAATCCTGTCAAAAATGACGAAAAATTTGGTTGGTCCAAAACCACTTTTCTCGACGTTTTGAAAGTCCCTGAGTCTGAAAATGCAAAAAAAAAAAATGTCCGTCCGTCTGTCTGGATGTCTGGACGTCTGGATGTCTGGATGTCTGGACCCATGGTATCTCGAGAACGGCTTGTCTGATTTGGATTTTTTTTTCGCCAATCTGTTTCTATTGTCAAGGCGGAGATTTGAAAAGCTTTGGGAGACTGTACGTCGAGGGGGTGGGGTACCTGCCATACGAATTGACCCAAAATATCTGCTTTTATAAATTTTTACGATTTTTTTAGGTATGCTGGTTTGATTATTGAATTTGGCATTGAATTTGGAATTGATTTGATGGTTAAGTTAGGGGTAAATTGGCGGGTTGAGTTGAAGGTGAGTTGGAGTTGAGTTGGTGTTTTATTAGATGTAGTGAGTAGATAACAAATTGTTTATATGATGGAATTTGCCTATTTATCAACCGATTATTATGAAATTTGACATGTGTGTTGGAAATAGGAATCTAAACGGATTTTTAAATAAAGTTCAGGAATATGGCCAAGTATGATGAAATATGATTATTTCTCATCACATATGCGTTGAAAATGGGATTCTAAAATTGTTTTGGATGAAGTTCTGCAATATGGCCAAGTATGATGGAACTTGCCCATTTCTCAACCGATTATGATGAAATTCGACATGTGTATTAGAAATAAGATTCTAAAATATTTTTTGGATGAAGTTCTGGGATTCAAAAATGATTTCTGGATGTAGTTCTGGAATATGGCCAAGTATGATGGAACTTGCCCGTTTCTCAACCGATTGTGATGAAATTTGATATGTGAGTTAGAAATGGGATTCTAAAATGATTTTTGGTTAAAGCTCTGGAATATGGCCAAGTAGGTTGGAACATAGTGATTCCTTACCCTATTATTATGAAATTTGACAGTGCGTTGTAAATGGGGTTCTAAAATGATTTTGGAAAAAGTTCTGGAATATGGTCAGTTACACGGTTAGAAATATCAGTATTACTTTGTATACTACTTTCGGTATAAAGTTCTAGAATACAATTTTTCGTGTTAAATTGGATGGCTACTTACGTAATCCAAAAGTCCTCTGTAAGATTCAACACGAAGTGCTTTTTGATTATAAAATCGGTTAGCTTACACACGAGCGTAGGCAAACACTAAATATTGTTGAAATAGTTTGGCACCATAATAAAGCGGATTAAAGACACTTCGTATTTATATGAATAAAATTGGAGTTGGTCCATCCGAATTCACCCTTGTCCAAGAAAAGAGAAAATACCATATGATCCAAATGTTTTGAGAGGGGGTTTATGCGTTTCAATGTTCTTCTATTACTGGGATAAACAGCGAAATCTATATCAGCTTTAATATTTCCTTCACGGTCAAACACAAAAACGAATACAGCATCCTCAGAATTTATTGGTGCGTCTTATAACATTTGGTCGTCATGAAGGTTCCGAGTAAAAATTAGTCAGATACTATTAACCGGATGACAACTTTGATTAGCATCGGTAATATTTTTCAGATAGCTTAGTTGCAATGACAATTTCTGGTATAGGTAAAAAATAAGGTAAAAAATAGGTAAAAAATATCGACGAATATCCTACACCCAAAAATGTTACGGAAGTTAAATCTTTTCTTGGCCTCGTGGGATATTATAGAAAATTTATAAAAAATTTTGCAGCAATAGCCAAACCTTTAACTAAATTATTAAGAAAGTATATAGTATTTAATTGGGACGCATTCTGTGATGAATCGTACAAATCACTTAAATCGTTTATAGTTCAAAAATCTATTTTAAAATATCCAGATTTTGCAAAGATGTTTACAATAACCTGTGATGCTAGTAACTTTGCTTTAGGTGCCATTGTTATCACAAGAGTACGACGGAATGGATCATCATATTGTGTCATTTGCAAGCCGGACATTATCGAAAGCTGAAGAAAATTACCAAACCGTGGACAAGGAACTACTTGCAATCTTTTGGGCTATTCAAAATTTTCGTCCGTACGTTTATGGTCGAAAATTCATCGTCATAACAGACCATAAACCATTAACTTCGTTAAAAATAAACAACGATACGTCATCTCGAGTTTTACAATGGAAACTTAAGCTAGATGAGTATGACTTTGAAATTAAATATAAATTAGGAGCTTTAAATGCAAATGCAGATGCTTTAAGCAGAGTAAATAGATAACGATAATGACAAGAATATATCAGATTCAAATCTTTCTAATAATCATATGCCTGATAATTTGTTCTTTGAAAAGAACTTCCTTAATTGTTTTGATAAAAATGAATTCTGATATCAATGTTTTAAGACACAAAAATTTAATTGATAGACAATTCTTTGAAAAGAATCCATCAAATTGTGCTTTCGAGGAATATAATAATTCTGATCTTGATTTAAATCATGATTCAATCAATGTATTAACGCGATCTCAAACTAAGTCAGCTTTAAATCCAAATTTTTTTTTCTCATAGCTTAGAAAGTCCAGATGAGAATATTAATAATGAATCTGATGAAACAGCTGATGCAATAACTTAATTGAAATAAATAATCCCGAAATTGAAATTAATCTAATAAAAGAATTCCATAATTCACCATTAGGTGGCCATCAAGGAATTAGTCGAACCTTTAATCGGATGAAACAATATTATTATTTTCCGAAAATGTATTCAAAAATTGAAAATTATATCCAATCTTGCTTGTCATGTCAGAAAAATAAGGTTAGTCCATCAACAAAAATACCCATGAAAATCACCATGAGTTCTAATGAACCATTTGAAAAAGTTTTCATGAATATCGTGGGACCATTATTGCCAACCTTCAATAATAACAAATATATATTAACTATTCAGGATGATTTATCGAAATATTCTCTGGCAATTCCAATTCAAAATCAAGAAGCTGAAACTGTCGCTAGCGGTTTCATCAAAAACTTTGTGTGTATTTAAGGAACACCTAAAATAATTTTAACTGATCAAGGATCAAATTTTCTCAGTAAATTTTTCGCTGAATGCTGTAAAATGCTAAAAATCAAAAAAATTAATTCATCTACTTTCCATCCACAAACTAATGGAGGTCTTGAAAGGACTCACCGTACTTTAGCTGAATATATAAGACATTTTGTCAGTTCTGATTCATTATTATTATAATCCATCATAGCTTCATTTGAATTCGGTACCTTACTAAGAAGTAAGGGCGCTGCCGATTTTGATCAATATTGATCTTCTTGGTTTGCAATTTTACACAATGTTAGAGACATCATCCTAGAAACCGGTTTGGTCTGATTGTTGTAATTTGAGATTTTGAAAAAAAATTTATTTGCAAAATGAACTGAAACTAATCATTATTTATACACCTAGGAAACACCCGCCTATCTAGCTGTTAATTTGCTATACGCAATTAAAAATAAGGTTAATATCCCCTAAGACATCTCGGTGTATAATTCAAACCTACGCATAAAAGATTTTAATAAGTGATAAAATATTTAGACACACGCCTTTACACAATAAATATATGTATAGTAAAAGTGTTTATCACATTAACCATGTCACAATGTGAATACAATAATAAATACCTAAATATAATAGCTGCGTTAATTGCTTGATTTGATTTAAATAATCTTAAATGTGTAACTTGATCTAAGTGATAAATATTCAACAATTTGTTCCGAAAATACGAAAGCCTAATGAATCAAACTGGAAATTGGTAAAATTAGTTATCTCAAATTTCTTAATCACCGACTTCATGTCTCTACATAAATTTATTACCTTGATCATATAAACCGACTATACACTTATGTACAGTTAACGCATACAGTTTTTAAAACCCGTATAAAATTATATTTTATTTGTTTAACAATTTGAATGCATTTCTTAATATTGTGTTCATAGTCAACCGGTACAGATTTTTATTCTGTTGTCTGCACTCAAATTATACTCCCACACAATGTTTAAAGTTTAAGTAATTTCCATACCTGTAGAACGATGTTTGATGCGTGTTATCCAGAAATATTTTTTTTTGTAATCTCAAGAACTTACTTAAACCAATCAGTTAATGTCTATATAATGTATAGAGATGTACACGAACCGCATTCAAGCCTGTAAAATTGTTAGTGGTCAGAAGCAATATAAATCACAATAAAAGACCCTTTAGATTAAAAAAAAAAATTCATAACACAAAATTAACAATTCAACAATCATGATGACGATGGTTACATTGTACCCGTGTATATACGCACCAATTCTGATTCAAAACCATTGAATCCAACAGACCAGTATACGTATTTTTATTTTTTTTTGTATTATAAGATACGATGATTGAAAGAAAAGACACCTGTCGCATATTCCCACGATTTTTATAGTATTTCAGTTCTTGGCCATTTTTTTTATGTTGTGTTTTGTTTGTGTGTTGAGTCGTGTGGATTGTTGTTGCTGGACTTTTATTTATTTAGTTTTTTCTTTTTTTTTTAAATACCGGATATTTTACGTCATCTTAACGATCTTAAGTTTAACTGTAAGTATTTTAGGTATATAGATAACGGGTGATGATGATAAGCGCGATTATATAAATTGGAGATTTTATTTCGATTTTAAGTAATTGCCGCAAAATGTTTATGGTACCTCCAGTCCAAATCATCGATAAGCGCAACCGTAACTTGAATAAACAATTTTTCGTGAAAGTTTTTAATTTTTTTTTAATGCGATTGAAAGCGTTAAAAGTTGAAATGTTTTGGGGAGTTTTATCAAACTTGGACGAACGGTTAAAAGTAATGGAAGAATGTCACGGAATTTTCCTGTCTCTGTCTCTGAAGATACAAATAAAGCTTTTGTATGTTGTTGTATAGCCTCTTCCCTTGACTAGACGGGCTTGGAAGGGGCTTGCATAGTCCACCCCGTCCTTATAGAAAGGTCTCACAAACTCTACTCTAAGGTTCGGGAGGTTTCCCATTAATTAAAAGCTGTAAATACTATTTTGAATATCCTAAAACGGTATAAAATTTCGTACAAAGTTGGTTGTACGGTTGGTCCAACCGCAAGAAATTCGTTTAATGAGATTCCCGTGGTAGTTTTAGCGGACCCATCAAAGACAACCCGGAGTTTTGTTGTAGTGCTGGAATCTTTGATGACACCGTGATGTCGTAGATAATATCCATCGCAGTTTCTTCTAGTATCATTGACAATCTTTATGTGTCCCATATTAATATATTCTGCCATGAAATCCTTATATATTACAGCAAATTCGTTTTCTCTATTAAACCTTTTTTCTATCGAAAACATTCGTTTAGCCGCTGTCCGAAAGGAGTCTGCTAAGATCGATGAGGCACGTTTGAAAGGAAGTTGCACTTTTAAGCGGCCGTCGCGGTTTGTAGTTGTGGTATTTTTAAAATTACTCTCGCATAATTTTTCATCTGGTGAAAGCTCGTGACTTAAGTTTTGCATTGCTTCAATTTCCCGGAATCGCTTTAATACGTGATCTAACCTATCATCTGGATTATTTAAAGTAGCTGTGAATGCTTGACTCAAGTGTATTTCATTTGAGCAGGCCATCCAGGAACGGTTTTTTGCATTGTAGGTTGGTTGGGAGTAATCAAATTTCCTTCACTTAACAGGTCAAAAAATATGTCCGCTCCAACTATGATGTCGATCGCCTTGCCTGTGTAAAATTAAGGATCTCCTAATTCGTGAGATTGGTGGTTGTCTTGCGGATAAATTTGGGAATACAAATGCCTTGATTTATATGTTTGGTTCAAGTTTATTCCATGGTGTTATACTGATCCCTTGGTATGTCCACTTGCAGTGGCTCCGATCCCAGTAATGGCAATTCTGGCATTATTTCTTGGCAATTATAGTTGTTGTGCACAATTTTCGCTGATAAACGATACTTGTGATCCAGAATCTAGTAAGGCTCTGTATAAATGTGTTTGGTTTTGCGCATCAGTTACACGTATCAAAGCGGTCGGTAATATGGAGCTTTCTATATTGGTGTTGCTAGTATGACTAGACGTTTCGGGTTCGGATGGCTGAAGACTTGGAATTGTAGACACTGTGGTTGTTATTCAGGCAATTGAGACACCGGTTTTCTCGAATTAGGAAAGATTTCCGTTCTGCTAATGACATTTCCTTGAATTTGCAACACTCAAACAGTCTGTGGTTTTCGGTACATATACTGAGCATGTTTGGGTTTTATTTGATTCTCCTGTTACGACATGGCTATTATAATTTGGTTTTGTATGAGTTGGGGATAATTGAAGACGTTTGTTTTGAGATCTCAACGATTCTAGTGCATCGACCCGTTTTGCACGAAAATCAAAACATTGTTTCAGGGTTGGCAGGTCATATTCTGCTGATGCTTGTGCCCATAAACTATTAGTCTCATAGTCCAGCTTGTTCACTAAAATGTGGATCAGCCAATGGTCTCTTGCTTCTGCTGCTTCTCCAAGCGCCTTGAGACCTCTGATGATTTCATCTGATGTATCCAGAAGTATTCTTACACTCGTGCTGTTTGGTGTTGGTTTTCGTCATATCTCTCTCTTAATTTTCCCAGAGCTTAAATGTAGGTCGCATCTGAGACGCTGAAATGTTTTAACAGACCTGCCGCTTCGCCTTCCAAAGATCCCTTTAGGTATTGCAGTTTTTGTGACGGTGTTAATTTATTATTATCGTGGATAGTTGAGCAATACAAGTCATGGAATGACTACCATTCGGTGTGGTCTCCAGAGAAAACCAGTATTGAAATTTAAGGTAGTTTAACTTCAATGTGGTTTCTCGCTATAGAAACATCAATAAATGTATCGTTGAGTGACATTGTAGGCTCCATCTTTTTCCTTAATGCGAGATTTAAACCTGCTACCACTGTGTAGTAATTTTCTTCAAAGTCTAAATCTAATTCTTCTTTGTTATCTAGGGCAACTATGTTTTCTCCACCTCAATGAACTCGTTTCGGTATCGCTCAACGTTTGTTAACCGCACTTTAATTTCTTCGGCATTGGTGGTTTCGCTGATGGCTTTGATAAAGTTTAGCAATTTCATCATGCTGCCTTTAATGTATGCACAGCGTTTTTTCACTGATGGAATGTCTGCAATTTTGTTTTTAAGTATCACTAATTTATACTATAGTCCTTGTTCCTCCCAAAATTACGATACTTAACTTCAACTAAAGTTTAGTTGATTTAAGTTGGATTGCCCTCTCTCTCGCTACTTGTTAATCTATATCGATTGTTAGGACTCAGTATTGGAACAAGTCGAGGAGGATCGAGTGAAGGCTTCTAAGAAACCAGCATTTTCAAAAAAAAAAAAAAAATTAATTTGATTTATTCCACACGTGAAACATCACTCGTGAAAACCATTCCACTGAAGTAGAGCTGAACGGAGCCTCGCCCACAAACAAGAAAGTATAAATAAGACATCGGAATGAAGATTGTTCCAAAATAACAAAATATACATCCTGAAAGTATTCCCCTTTTCACTCAACAAATTTTCACATGGTGGACCGAAAAATCAAAATTTTTCAATTTCCATTCAAAGAAAATGTTAGAAAAAAAAATTAAAAGAAAATAAAAAATTGAGTGGAAAAAAAATTGAGTGGAATTTAATATTAAATGTTGTTTATTAAGTTTAACTGGTAAGGTCGAAGCGGCTTTGAAAATATCTTTAAATTAGAAATCACCTCACTAAAGCACACGATCAGAGATCTTAGTATAGTGACCACAATTCCGGAAATTTTTTCAGTGATAGCAGAAAGTCTATGTTTTGAAATATTGTAGTTTTGGTCTCTCACTTCGCATCGACATGGTCGTATAAGTTGTGAAAACGTATTTAGATTAATAAAATCACCCCACTACACATGATCAGAAATTTCTGAGATTTCCACAATTTCGAAAAATTCTTTGAGTCACAGTAAAAGTCTCGATTATGGTCGGAGATTATGGCTTTATATCAGAGTTTCGGAGTGAAAACAGTATCGTTCTGGTTTCCGGTTCGGTTTTGAAAATTTGATCGTTTCGTTTTTTTGTTCCGGTTCAGTCCGATAAGATTTGTTCTGATTATGTTCCGGTTCAGAAACTGGTTTTACATTGAATTCGAATAAAAACTTAAAATATTTGAAGAATGGCTTATTTGGACCTTCCAATCATATTTTTTGATAAGCAGATACATTAAAATTCAAAATTAAACAAAAGATTTGGGAACTAAAAGTTATGTGTAGCAAGGCATGATAGTCGGCAAAACTCAACATTGAAATTTATGACCGTACCATAAAATTCTTTATTTAATTTCACCAATAATAAGTTTTCAAAGTTAGTGTCAGATAGCGCAGTACGCTTCTGAAAAATTTCTCTCGAAGGTTGTTTGAGTTAAAGGTACGGTTAAAATATTTTTTGCTAATTCGGCTAGCTCGGGTTTATGGATATACATACTTTTCTCGGTCCAATATTTTAAAATGTGGCATTCATTATTTTCGCGGTTCAAATTGATTTGGACACTTTCATAGTAAATCAGATTCTATTTTCCTTTTCCTGAAAGTATAATTCCAAATTTGATATGTTGTGCTCAGTGTTAGCATTCAAATTTTTATTAGAAGAGGATTCCATCCTTTTATGTTCTTTTTATTTGTACAGTGCGATGAGAACCTAAAGTTCCGATAGTAACGCCCAACTTTGATCAAATGGTTCCGCGCAATGTCAAGCTGTTCATTGGATAATACAATTTTGTACCGAGGATCTAAGGACAAAGCAGCTTAAACAAACTCTCCACATAATAATTTTTTCTTACCTTAATTAAATATTCATATTTTATTCATTTTCGAAATTCGTAGTTTCATTTCGATCCAGATTTCGATGAAATCACCTAACAGCAATTTTTCGTCTTGCCTTAACTGTAGCCAGCTTTATAGGCTCAAAGGTGGCCAAAAATGCCTTTGCAAACAACTAGTCATCGTTTGACAATTTGAGAACTGTGTAATTTTCTGATATTTCGTCACAAAAACTTTGTAATTCTATAATAAACGATGCAACATATCGAATGTTGAATTCCATCGTGTAATGCAATCTAACTTGGTTTGCTTGAGTTTTATTGCTCCAATCAATACTAATATGTTGGGTGTGCGTAATTTTTTACAGACATATCTGCATTTCGCTTTTCGCGTTTTTCAATAAGTTTATCCTTAAGTACGTCATTAACCGCAAGCTGAAGACTATGAACTGCGTATTTCACTAATGTAATCAAAATTGTACCAACACGAAACTTAATATTAATATTATCGGTATCATCGCTTCTCCGGATTAGAATCATTTGAATGATTTCGATCGTTTAATATTTCCATTTCCAAATACAACAATTTCATTGTTTGCTGCATATTTGCACCGTTGTTAGTAGTAATCGTGTAGATCTGATCTATTTTGATGTCGATCTTTCAATTCAACCATTGCTAGCGTTTGTAATAAAATCGTGTCATGTAAAATGTACTGAGCATTAACTCGCAATACAGATCTGTCACAACTAGTCGCAATGTCCATTTTAATACATTTAATTTTAAACTTAACTTCCTCTTTAATTTTATTTCGGATGTCCTCTGCGTTGAAAACGGATTTAACATTTTCAGGATTAATGACAAGTTTGCAATTTAATCCTTTTTAAAATTGGTTGTATAATTTTCTGAAACCCAGAACCCAGATTTTTAGCATGATTTCCAACTATGCGTTTGTTGCAATTATCTGTTACATTATTATTTTTATCGATATCAGGGATGCAAGATTTTCAAAGTTCTTAAGGAGGACAAAAAAAAAATTAAAATTAATATTAAACTAATTTCCTTGAATTTTTTGTAAAACCAAATCCTTTAAATATGATCTAAGAACTGTCGTAATAACAACAGCTATTTTAATTGTTCTTCTCGTCTGGAAATGCCCGGAACCAGAAATATATTTTTGAATTGTGAACTGACAGAACCACCAGAAACATAAATGAGTGATTCACTGTACACGATAAATGGTAACGAAAGACACATTCGTTTCCCGTTCCCTTTAGGTATGCCTTCTAGCAAAAAATCCAAAATAGTCGTACTGTTTGCATCGGATGTTGTATTTGCGATGTGTATTTTTATTTGCATGTGTGGAATTTTGATGGTAAATCTAAAATTATTGCAATTGGCGCAAATGGCAAACAAATCGATTTTCCGCTTGTTCAAAAATCATTAATAATTTTCAGTCTCAGCAACGTAAACAAAATTTTATTTTCAATAACAATAAAGTTGGTTTCATTTCATGGTGGCCTTTATTCATTCCATTGATTTGTTCAGTGATCTTTTTTAAGTTAACCATATTGCTTAAAACCGACGAATTTTTTCTAGAAGAAAATGGTAATGTTTGAGCAATAATATTTAAAAAAAATCTCTGAACGAATTTATGAATTAATGATAACCATAAAATCGACTTAATAGTATTGTTTGTTGTTTAAAGTGCATATGGGTTTTCTCTTTCTAAGTTATTTTTAGATATTTTTAAATTAGGTCAGTTTTTGAAACCGATACTTATTTCTTACTTATTGACTTATTGACTAATTTGACGCCATCTTAAATAAGAAAGTAAAATCATTCGAATTGATTTCATTTACTTATTTTGACAGCAACAACAAAAAATTATTTGTTGTCCAATAGTTTGAGCTAAGGATACTGCTATTCGTAAAATATTACGCTTATATCAATTACGCTTGATATAATAATGAGACTATAATGTCTTCTGGTGACCTCTAAATAGCCATAGGTCATATTTAAATGTCAAATGTTCTTAAACTGTAAGAGCTACCATCTTTCGGAAAACTCTCAAAGCATAAGCAATATTCACATATTGCCACTAGGTGTCACTAAATATTTGCTGTCAAAAATTGTATGACATTTTTATGTGTTCATTTTGTAAACATAAACAAAAATATTTTCGTGTTATAAAATTGATTATTATTAATATACGTGATAACTAAATTGATGTTGGCTCTCCCCTTTGGAAAAACGTCAATAATATTTGTTTGATTGTGTAGTGACACCTAATAGCAAGCACTTTGTACTTTTTCTTTGATCGTGCTGCCTCTTTCGGAAACCATGATCTATTATCGAAAAGGATTCATTTTTTACTTCAGTGTTCAATGTCAATCAAAAGCAAATTTTAAATTTTTCTGTATCACGCTACCTTAGAAAAATGTTGGCAAAATGAGTACCAATTCAGCTATTTTTGTAAGAAACGGAAAGAAAATAAGCCACCTTGATAGGCTACTTATTTGAATAAGTTAGGTTCCATAAATAGGTATTCGTTCCGAAAATCTCCTAAATCCTAATAGATAAATTTAATACACATGTCTTATAAATATACTCACAAACCTGACGGGGGACAATCCCCCTCAAAGGGGGACGTCTGGCATCCCTAATTGATATCGACATCAAAAATCGAAATTGGATTATTTAACTTCAGGTCTCAAGAAATTCTCTTTTCTAATGTATTTATTATTATTATTACATTTTTATTAACTTTTTTATAGTTTAAAATTAAAACCAGAATAAATGTTCTGAATACGTTTTACAAAAACTTAAATTTGAAAACTTAAAGTTAGTAGAAATTGAAGCTACATGAAAAGAGTTGAACTATAGATTTTTAAATTCTTTTTTGTAAAACATATTTTTTCTCTAAGAACGAAACTAAATCCGAAATGCTCCGGTTACGCTTTCAGTTTAATATTTTTCTAAACATGCGGTTCAGTTCTGGTTCGAAAAAAAAATATCGGTTAATTACGTTATTATGTTTCGGTTCGGTTCAGGTTTGAAGCCCTGCTTTAAATACGTATTTAGATTAGAAAACCACCACACTAATGCGCACGACCGAAAATCTCTGAGATTTCCACAATTTCGGAAAATTCATTAAGTAATAGTAAAAACTGATGTGATAGTAATTATCTTAATGAGTATACATATTAGAATTAATTTGGTATGAAAAATATCGTATAGGTATGTCAACAGTTTACTGTAAAAATTCATATACCAAATTTTATTTTGTTACAGCTGCCAGTTTGAAAATTGTCTATTCTCTAATTTTTTTATGCTGTGAAACTACCAGCCAAGTACCTACTTAGTGTGTAGCAAATTTATTTCCTACTTACTGGTCGCCATACGTAATAAGTATACAATCACCTTAGTGTTGCTATGTAGCACATTGACAATGTTGCAATGTTTACTTCCAATTTTTTTAAGAATTCAAATTATCGCAACATAAATCTCTTAATTTATTACATTAATTAAAGAAATCCATTAAATAATACACTGTATGCACATATCCAATTTTAACACATTGCAAAACATTTCCAAAATAAAAAAAAACAGAAAAAGTCTCACGGTTGTCAAACGAACCAAAAGAGTAAAATGTAAGATGAAAACACCTGCCTCAGATTATAATTTTTGACTACCGAATTACTGATATTATATAATATAAAGAATTTCACCGGGTATACGAACTATATCTTGTATTGTTTGTGTCTTGTTTATTATAGTTGGGTCTATTAATATTCTGTATACGGGTTTTACCTACGTAAAAATTCAATAGAACGCAATAAAATTAACATTCAAAGTTCAGATCCAGCTTTATTAAATAAATATGTTTTGCATAATCGCAGTAATATTTCATAATAGATATGAAAGTAAATATAAATCAATAAAGTACGAAGTTTTGAAAAATATAATTTGGCGAAATTTGAATCGAGCTTGGATAAAATTTGAAATCAAAACCTCGAGTAAAATTTAAGCAAATAATATATTTGAACTTCATAATAATTCTTTCAATACATTTCTATGTATGCTGAGAAAACTGTCATTCCCGGAATTCAGATTTGAGATGAATAATGATTTAGCCTCAATATGAGCACGATATATGGTTAGAACTCGCTTAAACAAATTTCAAATTTAGACATTATGTAAAAAGATTAGCCTTCAAGCCGAATAAGCAAAGTGTGTTCAATCTATGACCTAATTTTCCATTAAAAATGACAGAGGATAAAATTGAAATACTATTTATCAAAAAAAAACATTTTATCAATAATTTGATGCAGGAACTTTACTACTGCTAGCCCACATTTGTTTAATAAATGAAATAAAATAATGTTTGCTCAACATTATAGGATCTGTTAAAAATGTTGATTTATATTTCAAAAATAAAGTTGACCTCCAATCGCCTCGAAAATGACTTTCGCCTAGAAACTAAGCTATACTTGTAGTAAAATAGCCAACGACCATATTCGAAATAAAATGATTTAGAATTTTATAGTTTTAATAGTTCTCAACTGGAACTAAATATCTGTAATTTAAAAAAAAAACAAAAAAATAGTAAAACACCCTCGATATACTAAGGCTCTCGATTGCCCCGACAGAAGTTTTACAGTACCCAAAAACTATTGAGCTGGGAAAAAATCGTTTGTTATTTTTGTTTGCCACAAAGCCAATAAAGTGCATCTGGTTCCTTAATACATTTTTGCATTAATTCAATTCCGAGTCTATTTAATTTTTTCAAGGTCAATTTGTAGGTATTTATAATGATCCATTCCAACTTTATTGTATGACTCACATTTTTATATCGTCTGAATGCTTGAATATTTCATTTCATTTAAAACGTGAGTAATAATGTAGCAAAAAAGTCAATTTAGGGAGCTGGTCAAAATAGAGGGATGGCTACTTTTGTAAGTTTTACAGGTTTTCTATTTTGCGTTCACCATGACATGATACCCAAAAACAGATCAGGAATCAATAAACGCTCGTCCCTGAAAATTACCTTATTCCTTTACATATTTAATTTTATCCGTCTCTAAAATACCCTTGCCAAATAAGTGTTGTATTATTTCTTCGTTATTAAACTGATAAAACGTACTTAGAAATCATACCTTAGACTTTCATGTCGTCGGTCGTTTATTTTTTTTTCTGAATTTTTGTCTTTTTAAATTTTAATTTTCAAATTTGAGGAAATCAAATTCTCAGGACGGGCCAATACTAAATACTAGGCCAAGCAATATTGGCAGCACGCAAATATTTATATTGCCTAGTGTTACTTGTTTCCATTGGGTGTTTCAAGCCAAACGGATTAAGAATTAGCAGCGAATGTTCAGAAACAACAGTATAGCAATCACAGGTCCAATCATTGAGAGCTACTAATTCTGATTACAACTGGCAGAATATGAGGACGACGCGCGACGTTCAGATGAGGAAGACGTTCAAAGTTTATTTTCTGACAATTTTGATAAAGTTTGCGGATCGAGAGTAAGAATCGAGCGAAACCAATAAAAACTGGTGTGGTGTACATGTTTTTAGGAAAGATTCAAGTTAGGCGATGCTTTTGCGCGAAAGTGCTGTTTTTCTTTTATTGTTAAATTATCTTTTTGGTGTACTCTATTATGAATGAGCTGATGCTCAAAACAGAGTATACCGAAAACTATATATGTAAATTAATAAGTGAACAATAAATAGAATATAATAACTACACAGCCCCGTATACAGGTCTGGTTTCGAACTCAAACAAATAAATTAAGAAATTTTCTTGTCGTCTAATTCCACTTATAAATTTGATGACTGCAATTCAAGCTCGGACGGCGCGGGCGGCGATGGCATAATTGATGAAATCAATAATCTTGTCCCTTGGCCCAGAATGCTCATTGCGGAAAAGTATTTTCAACAAACAAATTATGATCAGTTCTTCAAAAACGGGGCGAATAAACAATTCGCTGATAACAAAATTCCTTAAAATCGTTTTATTGATATATCGCTAAGAAAATTAATAATTGCTAGTCTTTAATTTTGTTAGTTCATTTTAATGTTTCTACTATATGACAAATTGGCTCGTTTTTTCACCTTTACTTTAGTTTTTGGACGATGAAAGTACCGTTCGAGGCTAAAAGAGCGTCATATTGTCGATTTTTTTGCCATATTCATTTTATAAGGAGTGAGTAAGAAAGTAAATTTTGGGACAAGCCTTTAGAATTTATTATAAAAATATCTAATATTTTAAACGAAATAAAAGAAATTTTTTGTTTTTTGTAAAATTTTAATTTTTAATTTTTAATAAGAGATTATTTAAGAAAAAAAAATCAAATCTGAATTCCGGAATCGAAAACAAAACATTTCGGAATTACTTTTGGGCCAAAAATTGGATCATGATCTAATTTTTATCAGGTTAATGTTTTCTTTCGGGACATTATGGTATGGCAGCTTTTCGATACAAATTACAATCTATACAAAAGTATAGAAAAACAATTTAAATTAGTAGAATTTATAGAACTCTGTCATTTAAAACAATTTAAAGGACTTATAGAATCTACAAAATTTAAAAAATTAAACAAAATTCATAAAACTTATTAAAATTTATAAAATTATGATATTAAATAAAATTATTGAATTTTTCACCTGCGGAAACAAGAAAGAGCAAGTCTGGAGCAAGTCTCACTTGTTCACTACCAGTGTAGTAGCTGCAAAAACTAGACTTGTGGCGCACCAGAACATTAAACTCTCGTGAGCTTAGAACGGTCGCAGGAATACTCATTGGAGTTCTGTAGAAACTGTTTGGGTCTAAGGGGAAGGGACCTTGAATCACTTCCTTTGTTCATGTCTGGAATTAGCACACAGGAGGCACACCTACTTAGGTAATTTCAAAATGGTCAACTTGTTGAATCTCGAAAACAGCAAAGAGCGAAATGTGACCAACACAAGTACCTCTAAATGGTTACAGAAAGGGGATAAATTCTGTGAAACTTCAACTAACCTAACCTAATCTACAAACATTTTAGGCTTTAAAAAAAGAATTAAAGAATTTATAGGATGTACAGAATTGATTGGATTTATAGAATAAAAAGAATTTATAAAAATTAAATTTGTTTTAGAAATACTAAAATTTGTAGAATTTATCGAATATATTGAATTTGTAGTAATTATAGAATTTTAAAAATAAGTCAAATTTGTGTTTGTAGTTTATAGAACTCATTGAATCTATAAAATTTAAAGAATTTAAAAAATTTATAGAATTTGTGTGAAATCGTTAATATTTCGATGGCTTAGTGAATATCGGCCCTAACCCACATTTTTTTCAAAATTAACATTTTGATATCAAAATGTAAAATACAACACGTCGCATCTTTCTAAGCGACTGGTTTAGCCTAAAAACCAATAAACATGTTCCACAATCAATTTTATTTGGCCCTAAAAGCGTAAGGTATATCATCTGGTAACTCGTTTTTTTTTGCATTTTTTGATAAATGTTAGAAATGTGAGTTAAGGCCGTTTATTCACTAAGCCGTCGATTTATAGAATTTATAGGTTTAGTAAACATATTAAAGATTATAATAATTACAGTCTTTGTAGAACTAATAACATTTATAGAATTTATTGAATTTACAGAATTTATAAGAACTGAAGAATTTATGAGATTTGAAGAATTTAAAAAATTTACTGAATTTTAAAATTTATCCATAGAATTTATAGAATTGTTCATAGAATTTATTAAATTTATAAGATTTATAGAAATTATCAAAATTATGAAATTTTTAGAATAGGTAAAATTTATGTTGGATTTTTTAGAACTAACAGACTTGACATAATTTAAAGAACCCATAGAATTAATAAAATTTAAAGAATTTATAGAACTTAAAGATATTTATAGAACTTAAAGATTTTATAAACATATTAGAATTAATAATATTTAGAGACTTTCTATGGCTTATCAAATTTATAGAATTTAAAGCACTTAGTGAATTTTTAAACTTTTTTCATATAATTTTAGAACTTATAATTTAGAAGATTTATAGGTATTATAGAATTAATTAAATTTATAAAATTTATAGAAATTATTGAATTTATAGAATTGTTTAAGGTTATAGGATTTAACGAAATTTTTGTATTTATAAAACAAGTAAATTTGAGTTTGTAGAATTTATTAAACAGACACAATTGAAACAATTATTAGAACTCAAAGAATCTAAAAATTTTAAATAAATTGTATTTGTATGATATAAATTTTATAGTATTTGTAGAATTGATAGAATTCATAAAATTTGAAATTTTATGGAGTTTATAGGAATATTAAAACTTATAGAATTTATTAAATTATTCTGGTGTATTCCAGATTGATAAAATATTTAAGAAGAGGAGAAATTGTTTAGAGTTTGCAATTCAGTTTCGATCTGCGAGCATGTGGAAAATAAATCATTTTTCAGTACATCTCATTAGGCAATAGCGACTGAACTGCTAATTTATTACACAGATTTAAAAAAAAAAAAAAATTAGTGTAATAAATTAGCAGTTCAGTCGCTATGGCCTGATGAGATGTACTGAAAAATGATTTATTTTTCACATGCTCGCAGATCGAAACTGAATTGCAAACTCTTAACAATTTCTCTTCTTCATAAGATTTACAAAACATTTTTTGATTTATAGAATTTATAAAATTTACACAATTTATAAAATTTAAAAAAATTATTGGATTTTTAAACTTTATAGAATTTGTAGAATTTACTGAATTTTTAGGTTTGATATATGTATATTATGTAATTTGTAGCGTATAAAGGATTGTTAAATTTAAAGAATTTATATAATTGCTATACAAATTTTATAAATATTATAAATTCTTTACATTTTAATAATTCTCAAAATTGTTCATACATATGAGCATTTATTATAAAAAATATCTAATATTTTAAACGAAATAAAAGAAATTTATTAATTTTTTATAATTTTGATTTTCAAATTTTAATCAGATTTTATTAAAAAAAAATTGGGTCTATCCGGCTCCTTGGACGACACTTTTCCCAAAAAGCTTCCTTAAAAATCACCAAGCCAACCATTTATATTTTACAAATATTTTCCGTTATTTTGGGTAGGCAAGGTCCTTAAAATGTGTCACGGTTTTTCTTTAAATTTGGAGGCCTCTGCCAGAATATCACAATTGGTTACGACAATATAAATCAATAAGATTCTTTCGGCTTTTTATAGACACAATATATTAATAATAATGGCATTCACAACATTTTCGACTTGTCAATCAGAAAAATTTATAGAAGGGGGGAGATTTTGATATTTCTACTTTTTTGGTAGATATATTATAAATGACTGGCCTCTTCATTTTTCTGATTGACAAGTCGAAAATGTTGTGAATGCCATTATTATTAATATATTGTGTCTATAAAAAGCCGAAAGAATCTTATTGATTTAATACAAACAACTAAACTTCTCTTTCGACAATATAAATCTTCTACTCTCATATCGCCAAATCACAAACTCACAAATAATGTTAGATTATTTAGAACGACACGTGTTGAGCAGTAAAGTCGCATTCGCCATTTCTCATCTTCAACCTTTAACATTTAGGTCCAGTTATACTTCTCTAGTATACCGTTGCAAATTCTTATGAATCTAATTTACTCCATCCACAAAGCATCCACAAGGGTTGGGTATGTAATGTCGAACTTCAAAATGTCGATTCCACAAATGTTGACTACAAAAACAACGACTGGAAAAATGTCGACTTGAACAAAATGTCGATTCTTAAATGTCAGTGTCTAAAATGTTCAAAAATTTATTTTCTGAAAATTTGTGCCGTTTGTTCAGATCACAATATTATGTGAGCAACTTGAGAATTGGCCGATATAATTCTTTACTCATGCTTCAATCTTGACAGGGCGTCACTGTGGACCATTCGAAAATACTAAATAATAAAACACAAACCATACAAAATCAGAATTAACGTTAATTATCATTTGTTGCCAAATCCCACCTTATTATCATATATGTATGATAGCATTTCATTTTATATATCTCCTAGCTCTCCTAAACCTGCTCCACCGTAATCGAGTGATATTATTTTAAAGCCTCCCATAGTAATTTGCTATTAGGAGTTATATACGACTTTAAATACCAAGAGAATTTATTACACAGAAATAATACCTTTAAAGGCGATTTGATTAAAGCAATTCAGAAATAATGTATCGATCAACATGTCGTTGAAATTTCAATCATTAAAATGTCATTAATACGTCACAGAAATGTCAATGTCATAGAAGCGGGAATATCTTGCTAAATTTCAAAGCTCACTAGATATAATTATTTTTAAATGTTTACGAAATTATTTACCAACAGCAAGTATTTTAGGTTAATTTAGAAATTTAAATTCCATATTACACGGTAATCTATTCATTTTATCTTAAAGACACTTAGGGAACAATTGTTGGAATTCGCAAGGTGTATTAACTGTAGAAAAATATTTCTTCGGAAAGTTCGACGTTACTTCGGTAAACAGATAAGCAAATTTATATTACTCCTTTTTGTTAAAATGACCCCCACGCAATGCTTCAATCGACTTCAAATTTTGTGATCAAGTAGATGATAAATTGTCAAATTTAAGTATCATCAACAAAAGAAAAAATCTTCGGTTCCGTTTTTTGAGAAAATCTGTTTGTCAGTTTTCTCTTCCAGTATGCAATCTTCTCTATTTTATACTCGAATAGACCTAAAAGTTAACACAAACTGCTTATTACTAAAATCTATCATTATACAAAATTTCGAGCAAAACTATCAATATTTGTGAGAATGGGAGGTAAAACAAAAATAATAAAATTGTGCGACTGGAAGGACGGAAGGACGGACACGACATGTTTCTCGATATAGCAGCGACGTAGCAGCGCTATTCGCAACAAATCCGGTGAGTTGGAAATGGAGAACAAAACCGTCTTCGAAGTGTGGCGAAATTACTTCTCCTCGCTTTTAAATAAACAGGCGCCACCTTCCGAGCAACAACCTCTCTTGCTTCAACGCGATATTTACGTCGAGATGACACCACCACCTCCTCCATCATATGATGAAGTGCGGAACGTGATATCGCAAATGAAAAATTACAAGACACCTGGTGAGGATGGTATCTGCAACGAAATGCTCAAATATGGCAGTGATTATCTGTACTGCCGCATGTTTCAGCTAATATCAACAATTGGTCCAGAGAAGAAATCCCAGCAACAACTATCGCGGTATAGCTTTGCTGAACACAGGCTACAAGGTTTTGGCCAACGTAGTCGCAGCAACAAAGTTATCAACTTATAGCGAGAGGATCTTGGGTGATTATCAATGTGGTTTTCGACCAAATAGATCGACGACCGATCAAACTTTTACGCTGAGGATTTTGCTGGAGAAATGCTATGAAAAGGACATCCCTGTACACAGTCTATTCATAGACTTTCAACAGGCGTACGACAGCATTAAGAGGAATACGTTATGGAACGTATTGGCCTACCTGGGCATACCGTCAAAATTGATTTCAATGAGCCAGCTTTTAAAAAATGGGTCAATATGTAAGGTGCTATATAGAAAGCAAAATTTCGGACGCATTTGAGATAACATCTGGAGTGCGGCAAGGGGACCCTCCTCCCATTGGAATTAACAGCCCAATAAATAGGCCTTCAGATCAATGAAGCGAAGACCAAATACATGGTGACCGCGAGAAGGCAGACTCGTGGGGACTTCATTTCAGGAGATACTCAATATGAAAAGATGAATGAGTTCGAATATCTAGGATCACTGATCACTGAGCAAAACTCCGTTTCTGTGGACATTTCATTGAGGATCGCAGCAGGCTACCGAGCATTTTACGCCAATATAAAAATTTTCAAGTCTCCTCATATATTGCGAAAAATAAAATTGGGCATCTACAAGGCGCTGATAAGACCTGTTATTACCTTTGGTTGCGAGTCTTGGACTCTTGGATACTGACAGCGAAATAAACATCCAGAAAATCGCTGTAACTGAGCGTAAGATCATAAGAAGAATTCTCGGTCCCATTAAAGAAGGAGCCACGTACAGAATGAGAATGAATCACGAGATCAGAAATGATCTCGATAAAGTTGACATCATTGGATTCGTAAAATCGTCTAGGCTAAGAATGCTTGGGCACGTACTTCGTTCACAAAATCGGACCATTAAACAGGCCTTGGAGGACCTCATAGGAGACCACCTACCCGATGGATGGACGACGTTGAAAGGGACCTAGACACACTCGGTCACCGTGTCTGGCGTTCTCTTGTGGATCGAATTATTTGGAGGAGCATCGTTGAGGCGGCCAAATCCATTCATGGGATGTAGCGCCAGCGGAAGAAGAAGAAGAATACTTACCCAAAATAACTTCGTTATAGTGGGAAATTAAACAAATCAATTCCGGAATTGATTCCAGAACTCCGGTAATCGAGAACATTCAAATTCGAAAATTCCGAAATAACTTTTGGGCCGAAAATTGGATGTCCTATTACAAACCATAAAGCTTGGCTCGCTAATATGATATGCCAATATACTTTTACCGAATATTCTTTCCAATTTGATAAAACAACAATCAAACCTGAAAGGTATTTCTCTTTATTCCTAAATTCTGTAGGATCTGTGTTTATACATTGTATAAACGAATCAAATATGGATATGCTATGATAGTAATCATTTTTTAGGCTTCCATTCCCCAAAATACAAAAATGATCGGTTTCTAATAAAAGTACAATAAATTTATATGGAACCATTTGGAAGCTGACAGGTTACATATGTAGAATACAATGTACGGCTGGTTATTGGACCTTAATCACGGTTAAATAGAATATGAATGTATTTAAACTTCACAGTACATGAGATAAAAGAACTGGTATATGGGATGAAAAAAATGTAAAATTCCTAATTTTTTCCCACTTGATTTCGTATATGTATAGACAAAACCAAGAATAGGATGGGATAGTGTTACCTGATGAACATTTTAAATTTTTTTGGAATGCAAAACTGGAATAACTTTACTTGCTTGGGCAGCAATCTTAATTGATACGATTTTTTGTGGGAAGTATATGAATATTATTATATACTAGAGCCGCCGTGGTTTCCATTATAAGTTTATTCCGAAGAAATTATTAATTAAAGGTTACAGTACCTTATTGAAACCAATAAGTTTGTGGTTTCAATAAGGTACTGTAACCTTTAATTAATAATTTCTTCGGAATAAACTTAAGTATATGAATGTCAATGATTATTATTTCTACCGACTGGACCAGAGAAGTATAGAGAGAAAGCTGGCAAAATAAAAATTCATGTTGTATTGGCAGTTTGAATTCTTTTCCGTGTGTTTCTTTGTCGATATGTGCGAAGGCTCCTTGCAACATTCATATTGGAAACTCGGGGTAAAAAATTTCGAAAATGGCCGTGCCAATTATATATTCATTTTAACTTACGTAAGTCGTTGTGGTTAATTTTCACCTTAAACCCCCATGATTATTATGCAATGAGGCTCGGGTTTTACATTTTCATAGGGTTAGGAGGTCGGTTGCAGTACCCCATCTCAAGAGCACATCTAAATCATTTCAAATATTATGATAGACGTTGTGAATAATTTTCAACCTTACCCCAATGATTTGTTAATGAGGCTCGGGTTTTAAGTTGCCTAAGGATTAAGAAGTGTGTCGTTAATTATCACCATCAACCTCCTTGATTTATTAATGAGCGTCGTGTTTTTTGAATTAAAAAGTCGATTACCATTATTGTTAATATATTTTGTATATAAAAAGCCAAAAGAATCTTATTGATGTTAATATAGACAAACTTCTCTTTCTAAAATAAAATTGTATCATCGACAATCAAAAATACACGAGCACATTTATTATTCATGTACTAACCACGCGTATACCGCATTATTTTATATTCTTTAAATACCTTGACTCGCGCATTACTCCAATATTTATTTAATTAACACATTGCTACAATAACCTTTTCCATATCTGGCAACAACAGCACAACACATACAAATTAAATTTTCTAAAAAGTCTCACGGTTGTCACAAGCAAAGTAAAACATGAAACTAAAAAAAAATATTCAGCACCTGCTTACAAGAGATAATTGTAGACTACCGATAAAATATCAAAATGACACATAAAATCTCTAATTATCGCACCAATTTGTGTACATATACAAAAAAATAATAATAAAACAGCGTGCCCTTCTTGAACCTTTACTTTAAAAAAAATTTCTTTAATTAATTGCAATGACAAAAACTCGGCCGACCATTCATCATCAATCACAAACAAATAAATCAACCGCAGCCTTCAAATTCTGTCGATTTTTTATTTTTTTTTGTAATAATCAGGGCCACACGATAAATTCGAAGCAAATAAAACAATTTTGTATTTTTCGTATTTTATTGATCATTAAACTATATAATTAAATTACGAAATTTTAATTTAATTGAAAACAAGTCAAAAGAGTGCCAAGTTAAAATCACCTCAGAATTTCATTAAAAGTTGAATTTAATTTAATTACAGTGCGTGATACATTTTTATTAAATTTTTTTTTCGGTTTTCTTTGTATGTACGGAATTGTTAGGTTTTTGTTCTAGCCTTGGTAACCTTTACCTAATAGTTTCTGGGTACTGATTTTTCTTTCTTTTACGTTAGTAAAACTAGGTATAATAACCATGAACATTTTTGGCCTTAAGATTTTTGGAGATTTATCTGTTTTGAGGTTCTCTGAGTTCGAAAAAGTGAGTTTCGAAATGGTGTCTGTCTGTCTGTCAGTCTCTGCAGCCCAGGTGGTTTAGCCAATCGAACTACAACTAAATAATTAAGCCTTTTTCGTAAATTGGGAGGTCCCAAAATTTTAATTTATTTTCGGGAACCAATCTGGCTCTCTCGGATTCGTTTCTTATGTGTTCAATGGACACAAATATTTTTGTAGCATCTATCCATTCCAAATCTATGGTTTATCATGTGGTATTACATGCAAGTTTTCCTAGACCACAAAGTGGTATGACGAACTGTCGATTATTTCTGTAGACTAATGGGTTTTTAATATTTTAATTCAAAGAATCACCCGATATACTAGTTCACGAGAATATTTTGGAATGACCATGAAATTCTTAACCTCCTACTTCATTCTGTCTATCAGTTGTTATTTCGATTTTCATCAATTCTACAGCCGCCTTCCAAAGCTCTCCAAAGTTCGGAGCTGCTTGCATCTCATTAATGCTTCGAAAACTATAGGTTTAGTCGTACGTATTCGATTTCCAGTTAAGGTGTGATGTCAGATGTTGCCTTTTGAGTAACTGCGACCTGTGGAATTAGATGACTGCTATATTCTTTAACACCATTATAGCTACACCAACACTTGGTGGGCCTGAACCTTTTTTAATGGTCCTCGTTTTGTAGCCGAATCCTTAAAAAATAAGGAAATGATAAATCGAGCGATAAGCGATAATCAAACGATAAAGTGAAAATATTTTTTCATTTTTCGGAAGGAACACACCAGCTGGAATTGAATATATATTATGAATCAATACATAATTTGAACTTTAAATCTACAAATTTTTATTTTGAATCTGATAAAATTGACTGATGCTATTATTGAAGCAAATCCTATCAAATAACAACATTGGAAAATAGACGAGAGCTTTTAAAGTGTTCGTTTATTGGAAATATTTTACTAGATCAAATCGGTGCACCGTCTATACTGGAAACAATTAAAATAAAGGCACTGAGTAAAAATTTAAGAAACTATGGTGATGATTAATCAGTAAACATGATGTCCAAGAGTTTTAATAAAATTGATCTCTTCGACTTTTACCTGCGCAAAGATAGCTTTAAACGTAGGTTGAAGCAACATTTTTCTCCGACCTGAAAGTTGTCAAATTTAATTCTTTTTAAAAAAAAAAATGTTTTATTTGCTATTTTGTTTGTCTAGAGAAATTGTACTGGAAGAGAAATTGTACTGGACGAGAAATGCAAAACAAGTTGAGAATCATAAAGATCAAAATATTCTTTAAAGTCAAACATTTAAGCAATGCACTCGTAATTTTATTAAACGAAAAATTAAATAAAATTAGTTTATTCATTAGGTCGATTAAAGGTATATGACTTTGCTTGATGGTGTTCAAAAAATTTCCATAACTCAAATTTATTTTTATTTGATTTAGCAATCACATGTGAATCAGGTCGTTTAAAATTCGTTTTGCTTTCTTAGTGGGATGGGAAAATCGGTGATAAATATGTAACTCCAAAAACAAAAATATTATTTGAGTGATGCCAGTTTTCTTGAACACCATCAAGTACATTTGGAAAATGGGATAAAATGAAGATAAGTTCAAAACAATTTTTTCGTAATTTGTTCAGGTTTGGTTTGCTAATTTTATCATTACCACCATCAGTTATGACGTCGTTGTTTGTATGGCGAAATTGCCCTCGATGCGGTTGTTTCCTTCACGTCTCCTATACCTATTTGCATCCTAAGATAACTGTGCAGATATTACAGTCATTTTTGCAGATAATGAGAAAAATTGGATATAGCAAACGATATAAAATCACGGCAGACGCTATAAAACGATTGTAAAATTTGCTTTATGGCTGCATGGCTGAATTTTTGAAAGCACAGGCAATCTAATTTTCGGATCATAGTATTGTGGCCACAATGTTTCCAATTTTCCCATCACCAGAGTTCCCATAAATTTCGGCAAAATCAATTTCTGAAAGCATAACATAGAAATATTCGTCAGGCTAAATTGATTCCGTCTCCTCGAATATTAAGCCCGGGTTTCTTAATCGTCGGTGTTCTCAGCAAGCATTTGTTTTCCTGAAAAAAATATGTCGCTGTGGATTTTTTCGACCTGTTTTTCGTTTAAAATACAATTTAAATTACAGGCGTAATACATAATAAATTGTCCATTGTTGTTCAGTTTTAAATCAACACATTTCATCAAAAACATTTTAAATCAACACAAATTACATACAAATTTCACTAATCCACTCGTAATGATTTAATTTTATTTTGTAGTCTACTGCTACAATGGTCACACAAGAATGATCGAGTTTACCTTGATGTCATATTTTGGCACAACACAACCGTTGTTTAAGATTATTCATTTCGAGTAATAAAATAAAACATTTTAAAATTATTAAAACTGGCCCTTCTCTAAATTCGCCGCGTATTCATGAAGAATTTTAACAATTTTCAGGGGTATTAAACTATGTAATTTAACATATTTTCATTTAATTTTTAAAACTACCTAAATTTGTTCTTATTTTAGTTTTAATAGAAGGTTGGAAAATCGCTAAATTAAAATTTTTTAAAATAGAATTCACAACATGATTAATTATTCTCATACTAATGAAGATATATTGATAAATTCTATATCACTAGTGTCTTTTTAATTTCGTCGTAATTAGTAGTTACATTATAAAAAATTTGGTCTATCCGACTCTCGGACGACACTTTTCCAAGAAAGCATCCGTTAAAGATCACAAAACCAACCATTTATATTTTACCAACATTTTCCGTTATTTTGGGCAGGCAAGGTCCTTAAAATATGTCACGGATTTTCTTAAATTTTGGAGACCTCTTCCCCAATAACACAATTGGTCACGACAATACCGCTAAATCACAGATTCGCAAATAATGTTAAATTATTTAGAACTGACACGTGTTGAGCAGCAATCAAAGTCACATTCGCCATTTTTCATCTTCGACCTTTAACAATTAGATCCAGTTTTACATCTCTAGTATACCATTGAAAATCCTTAAGGATTTAATTTACTCCATTCAGAGAGCATCCACAATGTTCAAAAATTTATTTTCTGAAAATTTGTACCGTTTGTTCACATCACAATATTATGTGAGCAACGTGAGAATTGGCCGATATAGTTCCTTACTCAGTGTTTCAGTCTGGATGGAGCATCGCTGTGGACCATTCGAAAATATAAAATAATAAAACACAAACAATACAAAATCAGAATTAACGTTAATTATCATTTGGTGCCTAATCCCACCTTCTAGTCATATAGCATTACAATGTATATATCTTATATCCGCCAGCTCTCCTAAACCTGCTCCACCCTCATGGCGTGTTATTATTTTAAAGACATTCCATAATAATTTGCTATAAGGAGTTATATACGACTTTGAATACCAAGAGAATTTATTACTCAGAAATAATACCTTTAAATGCGATTTTATGAAAGCAATTCACAAATAATGTATCGATCAGCATCTCGTTGAAATTTCAATCATTAAAATGCCATAAAATGTCAATAAAACGTCACAGAAATGTCACTATCAGAAATATTAATGTCATAGAAACGGGAATATCTTGCTATATTTAAAAGCTCACTAGATATAATTATTTTTAAATGTTGACGATATTATTTGCCACCAGCAAAGTATTTTAGGTAAATTTAGAAATTTAAATTCCAAATTACACGGTAATCTATTCATTTTATTTTAAAGACACCTAGGGAACAATTGTTGGAATTTGCAAGGTGTATTAACTGTAGAAAAATATTTCTTCGGAAAGTTCGACATTACCTCGGTAACAGATAAACAAATTTATACTACTCCTCTTTGTTAAAATGACCCCCACGCAATGCTTCAATCGACTTCAAATTTTGTGAACAGGTAGATGATAAATTATCAAATTTATTATCAACATAACAAAAAGTTCGTCGGTCCCGTTTTTGAGAAAATCTGTTTGGCAGTTTTCTCTTCCACTGCAACCCCCTCTATTCTATACTCGAATTGACCTAAAACTTAACATCAACTGCTTATTACTAAAATCTATCTTTGTATAAAATTTCGACCAAAACTATCAATATTTGTGAGAATGGGAGGCAAAACAAAAATAATAAAAATGTGCGACTGGAAGGACGGAAGGACAGACGGACGGAAGGACGGACACGACATTTTTCTGATCAGTGTTTCGGGGTCCTGGTAACCTAATTCGTCGAGAAATGTGAAAATCTGGAACAAATTTTTTTTCGCGATTACAATACTTACCCAATATAACTTGGTTATAGTGGGAAAAGTAAAAATAGCCGTATTATAAAATGCGATAGCGAATTTTTGCGAAATTAAAAATGCGACTATTCTATAGCAGTCGGATATCGCATTTGCGAAATAATTCCGTTAATAAATAATTTTTTTGTTTATATTTAATGTACAATTAAAATGTATTTTATTAAGAAATATTAAACTTTTTTTGTTAAATATAATTAAAAAAAAAAATTAAATAAAAAAATTATTTGCTAAATTTAAAATTAATATTTTAATTTTGGCACAAAATATTTTTTTTATTTCTTTTAAATTATTTTTAACAAAATAAGTTTAATATTTCTTAATAAAATACTTAATTGTATATTAAATATAAACAGAAAAAAATGTATTTATAAAAATTTTTTGATTTGCCAAAATAAATTTTCTTATAAGAAATGCTATAGGCGATAACCGCTACACACACATACGAAGAGAATCGTATCCGCAAGATCGCAAAAAATGCGAAATGCGATCCATTTCATAAAAGGGGCCCTGATTTCATTGATTAATGACGTTTGGATTATGTCCTTTAAAAAGTTTTCAGCCTCTATGGTATACTAATACCATAAATGAATTCTGTGAATCCAGTAATGTGAATTTGACGACTTTCTTTGAATTTGTTTTCTTCTTCGTTGTCGATTTTATTACCGCGTGTAATAAAAGCAAAATGACACATGATCGTGCTTTTGAAAATAATAATCATTATTTATATTTGATAGCATACACAAAAAATCCATAGTATCTTACCGGGAGTAACATATTTCTGAAGGTTAAATTCTATCAACATCTGCATAGCGGGCTACTCTACTATTTTATTTACCATTATTTCCAATACATAACCACAAAATTTATCAAACTGCATTAAAATGTTTGGTGAATCAGGATAAAATTGATGATAATTAATATCTATTAATTTCGGTCCATATATTCGGCCACTCATTAGGTTTCGATGTTCTTTTCTTTTATTTTGTTAATAAATTCTAATCTAAATTCTGCTGAAGATGTCCTCTTTCCGCATATATCTTGCAAATTGGTGTCATCCCTGTTGTATTTTAACGTCTCACATAAAATTTTATCATCATCATGATTCTGTGCATTACCTACTAAATTGTTCAAAATTAGTTAAGCTTAAAAAATAAATTTAAAGTTAGCAATATTATCGTTAGCGTTAATTTCAAATGCTACTTGTTCTGCTGAACACTTAAACCGTTTGGCTTTAGGTATAAGCGATGCACTTCTAAGCTTAAACAATCAATTATTGTATCGATCGTATAATTGACCTTTTGATTTGACGCTGGAAGAACACTGACTGAAATTGAAATTAAAATAAGATATTGTTTATAATTCAGTTTACTGTTCAGTTTGCTGTTAAAAATTATTTTAATTACTTAAAATTTATTGTCTTTAGTTATTAAAAACAAATGTTTTAGGCACGTTAACACTTAAAAATGCTTCTTTATTTATTTATGATAATAATTTAAGAGTAAGTTTGTAACAAAATCCCCCACAAGAGGGATGGTATTAACAGAACATAGCAATAGAGGTCTGGTTGCGGTATTGCACTGGCTGAAGCTCGCCGCTAGGCGTGGGGGTTACCAGACATATTACTATGCTTGAAAACCGCATAGAGATAAAACGAAGGGGACAAGAAAATTATTCCACTTTGCCACGACCACAGTGGTAGATAATCATAAATGTGGGTTGCGTTCGACAAGGACGCCGGTGCCACTCCGGCGACTCTGTTCAAGGCCTAGGTCAGCATAAGGCCGCCCATCCTCACGCGATCACCCAGAACTAATTACTCACACATCACTTTCAGAAATTAACACAAAAACAAACTGAAACCAGAAAATCATAAGAGAAAAATCTGTGATTACGGATGAAAATCAAATTGGAAAAGAAATGAAAAATGAAATGAAAAGAAATTTGAAATGAAAATGAACCGTTATAAAAAAAATCACAAAATGAAAAATAAACGTGGTGCGAATCGATTTGGGTGCGTCGCATGTTACGCCACCCGAAACCTGAAATCCGCAAAAATTTATATATATATAATAAACAAAAATATAATAAGGAAAAAAAACAACAAAAACCATCAAGTTTGGCTCACAATTATTAGAAATTAAAAAAAGCACGCGGTGTTTCCAAGTTTTATATATTTTCCTTGGACCACACCATACCTGAATAAATTTGGCCCGTCCGACCACACCAACACAGCGCCGACGCAGGAACCGACGCAGCTGCCCCCTCAATCGCGAACCCCACTCCGTTTGGCGGAGTTGCTGCCACAAACACAATTACGGAAACTCAGTTTCAATCCATTCAATCACACTTTGCCAAGTGTGAAATTCAGTTTTCTATATACCTCAACTTTACTCGGTATTTTTTTTTCTTTTTTTTTTAACGGGAAAACGGACCGTAGGTATGCTCACAGTGCAATAACTTTATGCAATTTGAAAAGTTCACTCCAGAACTGTTTAAATTATTCCCATTTGGCACATCTACCTCAACTAGGGATTTTTATATTTTTATTTTTTTTTTTATGCGAACTAGACGGCGCTATTCAATATTAGAAACTTTTTTTTTTTTTTTTTTCACACAAAACTCATCCGACCCAGATAAAAACAATAGTCCAACAACTCAGTTTAATGACTCACAATTTTATTTATTCAACCATTAACAAACAAATTTTTTAAAGTAAACTAATGCCCAATCCTTAATTATTAGCTTATTTAGTAGGGTACACCTTGCTTATACATTTAGTTTCTTTCAATTACAAAAAAAAACATTTGTTGTTTATATCACTTAATATATTAATATTGATCAAGGTACCAAATAAAATAAAAAAATTAGTCACGCTATGAGTGGTTTCTCAAAATACCAAATTTCCTTTACACAAGTTATATATATATTATTACAAAGTTTATCAAAATTTATTATTATTATTTATTTATGATTTAATTTTTACCAATACACTACTTATTTAACAAAAAAAAATTATTCTTTTTTTATTTATTACTAAAAAAAAAATATGTCTACAACTTTATAGATGTCTTAAAATTTTATTTTCATCAGTAGTCAACGACTACCATCTAACTCACAAACTTGATCAAATTCAAAACTAGACTTGTTTTCAACAATCAAAACTACACTTTACTTTATTAAATACAAAACTAAACTTTTCGTTATTAATTTAAAAAAACTTTATTTTTAATTTCTAAAACAAGACTTATTCTTGTTAATTCCAAACGAGACTTTTCCATTTAAGATCAAAAACTAGACTATCCATCCAATACAAAAAAACACCGACGCGTAACAAATAAAAAGTTTTCCCCCCCCACCCAAAAATTATTTACTAAAGAAAGAAACCCAACGATTGATTTCGGATGACGTACACATACGACATCACCCAAAATCGATTCGCACACACCAACACTATTTAACCAACTTTCTAGAATATTCCATTTACATGGAAAATCCACGCGCTAACCAAACCACACAAACGAAGCAATACACCAACCACTATACATCATTACATACCATGAAACAAAAAATAATCGCACGAGCCGACCAAAAATAAGGAGAAGTATAAAAATGATAAATGGTATACTCGACCAAAAAAACATGAAAATATTTTCTATTACAGAATTAAGCCACAAAAGGAATGATGTATAGGGGAAGAGATTTTGCGCAGCGCAGTGGATAAACATGCAACCTTGTTGTGATTTTCAACCGTAATTACAGATTTATATTAAATAGATCATAACAACCACAAGCGGTTGTTACAAGTTCAAGGATCATGTCAAGTTATTGCCAGTGTTCTTTATAAATGAGCAGAGTTCATTCAAAAAGAACGTTCGAAAGCTGATTCAAACAGTTTATACTCCAATTGAGGAATCACGCATGACTTTAATTGAAACTCGAATTGATGACTCGAATTGAGGGACCACGCATGATTTTAAGATGGTTATTTATTGAAAATTTTAAAATAAACATTTTATGAATTGGTAATGGAATTCATTTAATAATAATTAAAATTATTTCAATTATTTTTTTAATTATTGGGTACATCCAGCGCATGTAGACCCGGTGGCACAGTGGTTAGCATGCTTGCTTTAAGCTCCGGAGGTCCCGAGTTCGATTCTCGCCGGGTGATGAAAAAATCACGGCTGTTTAAGGGTAGGATCAATGAATTAATCACTCATTATCCATTCAAAAAATTGATTACGAAACTTCATTAAGAAGCGGCCAAGTCCCTCTATGGGATGTAGCGCCAGCGAAAAAAAAAAAAAAAAAAAAAATTCGGTCAACCAATATTGATCTGGGATTGTCTGATAAGCTTGAATTTTTTTCGGATAGACATAATATAGATTTTTTCTCTAAGATGTGTTTTACAAGAAGCTGTAAATAAGAATTACCAATTTTTATTTATGAAGAAAAAAATATTTTTTTTATGTTATTTACTTCTTTTGACTGGCTTGGGTTGCTATTCTCGACGATTATGTTGGTTGCTGGGTCAACTGGTTTGAAGATTATACTAAATACGAATTAAACGTATGAAAAAAGACGTCTAAAATAATTAGACGATGTATCATACATGTGTATGAACTGAAAAAATCAAACTTTATTTTAAACTAACCTAGATATATAAGGAAAACCGTACCGGTTGAAAATTGTAATTTCAAATCCGAAATATTTATTTGAATTTTGCTTCTTTTGCATAGTGATTCTCCTTCAAATAGTGTACTGATGTCGTCCGATTTTATTAGTAATAGCGATTGCCTATATTTTTATCTTAAATAAAAAATTCAAAAATGGCAACTCCTTTTTAATACTATTTACGATTTGTTCAATACTTACATGAATATCTTAAAGTTAAGATTATTTACCAATATGTATATAATTTTAATCGTAATAGTTTGAGGCTATTATTTATTAGTTTAATGTGTAGGAAGCAGACATCAAAAAACTCCGGAGTAAAATGCACATTTGTTACATTTCTAGAGAGTATATGAACTCAAAACACACGAAAAAAATAAAATACGAAAATCAAGAGTATTTTGTTTTGCGAGAATTTAGTTTTTGTTTTTTCATGAATATATAAACTCATGTTCTATTTTGTTTTTTGGATTCACATTTTAACGTAAAAAGTAAAATACGCAAATGATGAATCCCTTGCTTCCCGAGAATTTATTTTTTATTTTTTCGTGAATACACAAACTCGAAACTTCGTTTTTTGGATTGTTCGTTGCTTTGTTTATTGAATATTCAATATCTTTTTGCATTTTTTGTTTCGCTTTACATTATTAAAAACTCATAACTTTATTTGAGCAGGAGCTTATAATAAATGAAACTTATTGTTTCGCTGAAGGATGGAATTTGATTGTTTCGTAACCGATTATTTTGAAATTCGACATGTACGATGAAAATGGGATTATATCACGGTTTTTATAATGTAATGTGGACCGATTATTGAAAAATTCAACTTGTACGACGGAAGTAGGATGCTAATATATTTTTTAGATGATGTTTTTTAATATGGCCAATAAGGATGGAACTTTACCATTTTTTAACCAATTATGATGAAATTCGACTTGTTTGACTGAAATGAGATCCTAAGATGAATTTTGTATTAAGTTCTGGAATATACCCAATTAGTACGGAACTTGGCATTTCTTAACTGATTTTGATGAAATTCAACTTGTGCGATGGAAAGGGGATTCTACCACAATCTTAGATGAAGTTCGTTAATATGCCTTTCCCATTTTTTAACCGATTATTATAAAATTCGACTTGTTTGACTGAAATGGGATTCTAAAATGAATTTAGTTTTAAGTTCTGAAATATGGCCAAGTCGTCAGGAACTTGGCTATTTATTACCCGATTATGAAGAAATTCAACTTGTGCGATGGAAATGGGATTCTACTATGACGTTTAAATGAAGTTCTTAAATATGGCCAATTACGATGGAACTTTGCCATTTCATAACTGAGTATGATGAAATTCGATTTGTTTTACTGAAATGGGATTCTAAGATGAATTTTCTATTAAGTTCTGGAATATGGCCAATTAGTACGAAATTTGGGTATTTCTTAACTGATTTTGATGAAGTTCAATTTGTGCGGTGAAAGTGGGATTATACTATGATCTTAGATAAATTTCTTTAATATATAAGGACATAACTTGTTATAAGTTATTATATTGAAATACATATGAATGATTTTTATAAAAAGTTCTGGAGTATGGCTAATTAGAAGTGAACTTGGCTATTTCTTAAGAGATTATCTTGAAATTCGGTATGTGCGATGAACGTAAGTTTCTTAAATGATTTCTAGATGAAGTTCTGGAATTTTAATTTCATTAAAACCGGTTAAGAAAATTTTAGTCCCAAAAGCCGAATTTCATCAAAATCGGTTAAAAATGGTAAAATTCCATTAGAATTATCGATATTCGAGAATATCACCTAAAAATCTAGTAGAATTCCATTTTCGCTGTACAAGTTGAACTTCCTAATAATCGGTCAAATTCCATTTACATTGGCCATATCCCATATTCCAGGAACTTCCAAAATTCATTTTAGAGTCTCGCTTATATTGTACATGTCGAATTTAAAAATAATCGATTATGAAAAATCCAAGTTTCACCTTATTGGCAGTAACTATTCCTCAATTTCATCTAAAAGCCGTTTTCCATTCCAAATGATTTCCATTTCCGTCGCACCAGCCAAATTCTATCTTAATCGGTTAAGAAATATTAAAGTTCTTTTCTAGTTACCCATATACCGGAATTTCATCTAAAAATCATTTTGGTATCGTGTTGTTGAATTTGAAATAATAAATAATTAAATTGAATTAAATATTATTTTATTTAATATGATTAATATTGAATTTGATTTGAAAAAACTTTAATTTGTTATGAAAAAAGTTAATTTTCTTATAAAAAAATTTGATTTTGTTTGAAATATATTGGAAGTGTGAAAATTATTGAATGTAATTTAAAACTGTTGAATTTGACTTCATAACGCTACATATCGCATTTATCTGTTTTGCGTGATTGTATTCTTAGTTCATCTACTTATGTGTTATATCCTATTCAGAAGTATTTTTACAAGGAACATTTTTAGAGTAACACCAAGCAAATTGCAAAACTTTAAAATTGAATAAATAATAAATATTTGAAAGTTAATAATTAAATTAGATTAAATCGACCGAATTCAGAACCGAGTATGTGGTATGATTTCGGATTCTAACATCTCCTCTACCCTTGTTACTCTTTTCCATAGACCAACAGGTGCATTAAGACGATCAGTTCACATGTATAATTATTTATCAACAATGCTTGTTTCGTACGATACCTAGATTATTTAAACGTGATGATTTTAATCCGGTTAATTTACGATACAAATAGATAGGTTTCCTATATTTAATGATTTGAGTTGACAGCATAGAACATACACGTAATTTATATAAATCAAATAAGTTACACCCCATCAGATTACAAGTAAATTTAGAAATATGGTATTTAACTTAATTTCAATGTATTTTTAAATTGAAAAATTCTATAGTCAAATAGAACTTTATGCTAAAAATGTAATTTGCAAAAGAGGATAGAACTTTTTAAATATGCTGATACCGTCGTTATGGATACACTTAAGGTTCAAAATATCGATACAGGAGATGCGTATTTCGTAGCAGAACCTAACGTCATCAAAGTCTCATTTTTTGAAATAATGTCGTTTAGAACCTTATAATCCTTAAACGACGATAAGACGGCGTTGATATTGTTAATGTGAGCACTATAAAATTTTATATGTATTGCACTAAAAGATATTAGAATTTCACCAAATAAAACCAAACACTCAAACTTAACGAACAAAAACAACAGACAAAAGAACTAAAATTATGTATCTATGCTTAACCCTTAAATGACACATGGGGTACAGTGGACCCCAGACCATTTTCAGTCGTACATATTTAAATGATTGTGTCCCTCTCTTGCTATAGTTGAGATATTGCACTACCTTTTTACGTACTCAGCGCAATCCGGTTGACCGCTAGCAGCTGTGTAGATAGGCCCAAAATCACGGTGGGCTCCAATGGACCCCAGTGTGTCATATACGTATATTTGTGTGAAAATCGGAGTAACTTTTAAGGCATCTCAACTCTAGCAGACCTAGAGTGAGAGAGATGCCTTATTTCACCGCAGCTGATACCTGTCTGTAAACAAAGTAATTCGAAAGGTACTTATCCGATTTTCAAGAAACAAAGGCAGAGAATAACAGATCTTGACCAGACAAGAAAATTGGAATATGACTAAGATCTCTAGGTGATCGGATTTGATACAAATTGAATGAAAATATTTGTATTGTATACGAAATAATTGTTCAAATTTGTTTTTGCCGTTTTTTGTATTGTTTTATTGCTTTTGGTCATGAATAAAACTGCGCTCGATGTTAAAATTTGTTTGGTTTATCATATTTATTTTGATTTTGATGTATTATTAGATGGCAAATAATTTGCGGAGTTGTACCGTCCGAGAAGTGCTAGTAAGCGATGATGAGCATCGTGAATCCGTCGACGAAGTATCTTCAGGAGGAGAAGATAACGTGTTTGAGGACAGTAAAGACAATGATTCAGACTTTTCTATGTACAGTACTCCAGAGAGTGCCACGAAAGTAGACCAGAAAGATATGGAAGAGAGTACTTTAGAGCAACGGCTTTTGTATGTAGGAGAGCGTCAAGCGGCTGGCCAGAGCCGTGGTCGGCCATCTTCGACGATAAGAAAAAATTCAACGTTCATATTGCAAAATAAATACTTTTTTTTTAAGATTCAGTATCGGACTTATTTTTATCTAAAAAGATACTATCTCATAGGTACACCGCTAATATTTTAGCTAAATATATTGAAAATTCAAAAGATACGGTTATTTTATATAAAACAAGCCATTTTCTTATTTTTTTCACAAACCTTTTTTTTTTTTTTTTGGTATCATAAAATTAAATTTCATTAATGTAATAATTTGGTCTCCTTTAGTAAGCTTTAAACTATATAGCAAAAAATTGTTAATGCTAAATATCCAAAAATTCAAGAAATAATGCGCAATTTTCAAGCTGGGGTCTAAAAGACCCCAGTGTGGCATTTAAGTGATTTTTCTTAAGTGTTTCATTTAAGGGTTAAATATTTTTAGCCAAAAATTTAGCGGTGTACCCTTGAGATAGTATTGTTTTAGATAAAAATAAGTCCGATACTGAAACTTTAAAAAAAGTATTTATTTTGCAATTTTGCAAATTTGAACGTTGAATTTTTTCTTATCGTTGAAGATGGCCGACCACGGCTTTCGCCAGCCGCTTGACCCTCTTCTACATACAAAAGCCGTTGATACAAAGTACCCTCTTCCATATCTTTCTTGACTACTTCCATGTCACTCTCTGGAGCACTACACATCGAAAAGTCTGAATCATTGTCTTTACTGTCTCAAACACGTTATCTTCTCCTCCTGAAGGTGCTTCGTCGATGGGTTCACGATGCTCATCATCGCTTACTAGCACTTCTCGGACGGTTCGACTCCTCGAAAATTTTACGACATATAATAATACGTCAAAATCAAAAGAAATATGATAAACTAAACAAATTTTAACATCAAGCGTACGATCGACGATCAAAAATAATTAAACAACACAAAAAACGGCAAAAACAACTTTGAATAATTATTTCGTATACAATACAAAAATTTTCATTCAATTTTTATCAAATCCGATCACCTAGAGATCTTAGTCATCCATTTTTCTTGTTTGGTCAAGGTCTATTATTCTCTGCCTTTGTTTCTTGAAAATCGGATAAGTACCTTTCGAATTACTTTGTTTACAGACAGATATCAGCTGCGGGGAAATGTAAGGCATCTCTCTCGCTCTAGGTCTGTTAGAGTTGAGATGCCTAAACATTTCTTTAGACCTAGATAGATTTTAGACCTTTCTACACAGCTGCTAGCGGTCAACCAGCTTACGCTGAGTACATAAACAAGTAGTGCAATATCTCAACTATAGCAAGAGGGTGGGGGACGCGAGATCCATTTCCCCAAACATTTAAATATGTATGATTGAAAAAGGTCAAGGGTCCACTGGATCCCATGTGTCATTTAAGGGTTTAAAGCCTAAATTATCCCCTAAAATTAGTACTAAGAGAAAGAGAAAGATTGTTATCGGAAAGCGAATTCTCCAATAAACTATCTATTTTTTTCATAATGTATTCTAAAATCTTATCCTCAATTTCAACACCGATGTTACGTGAAAATTGGGAATATCATTAATATCACTAGTATGCGGTTTGAGAGGCCAGGTATATTTACACTTGATAATTGTTGATTATAAGAAATTTTCGAAGGGGAAGGAGACGGCAAGCAATTTTCCAAAACGTCATTTGTATATCTTTGTTACTATTTGTAAAATCTGATTCGTGCTTTTTAAATATTTTTTAATAGAATGCATATTATGAAACTTTTGCCAACAATTTAGCGGTTTACATTTAAATTTTTGTTTAATTACACAGCTTAATATAGACAAAATACTAATTATATTAAAATATTATTTATTGTTACTTGTGTCCAAATATTTCGACTTGTTAGTCAACTTCAGTGGACTTTTTTATTAAAAACTTAATAAAATAAAAATTAAAGCAAAAAGTTATATAATAAGCTGTTTATTTAAACAAAAAAACAGACAAATTAAATATTAACATTGATAATTTAAATTTTTATATATTAGGTACTCCGTGGAATTCTTTCACATGGTGTATTAATTTGGTATGCAACTGAGTTGTGTATTCACATAAAAAGCAAATTAGCACAGAAATATTAATTTATTGGCTGTTGAAGTTTATTAATAATAAATAATTATAATATTCGAACGGCATAAAATTCTTCTAATTTTAAATCAAAAAAATATTGCTCTAAAGAGGTATATGGTAATCTGTTTTTTTCAGAATATTTTATGTTAAAAAGATAGCTTAATTTAATTATAATATCAAGAGCAGGCCCGGCTTGATATTTTGCGAGGCCGTGTGCACGACGATTTGCGAGGGCTAATACATTAATAATTTCAAAAATCAAATACACATTAAATATTTTAATATAAGTATATAGACACATATTTAAGTAAAATTTCAACAAATTTATTTCAAAGATTTAGCTCAGGGAAATTAAGGATCTTTGAAAGTAGATTTTTCTGGGACAATATTTCTAAAAAACAACGATTCCTGAATTAAATCATCGGAATGAAAGTCTCATTCGAACACATTTCTCTACATTATATAAAAATCCAAATATAATGTTTTGCTTTTCATATGATTCGAATCGCTTCTTAAATAACACAAGAGCAGAATCGATAATTCTGAAAAAAATAATCGGTTTTAAAATTTTATTTTGCATCATATCGATAAAATTTATCGACGTCGCACGATTTTAAATATTTGGTCATTATTTAATTCTAACGTTTCCGTTGGCTTTAGCCAAAGACAGAGTGAAACCAGATTCTCTATATTTTTCAAAAAATGATAACAATTCTTTTAGTTGTTTTATTGCCAAAAAAATTGAGAGCTTTACCTAATTACAATTAGAGAAGCACCCAGAGTCTAAACTGAATATTTCCAATTTAATGGAAACTTTAAATTTTCTAATATACGTACGAGTACATAATACGAGTATGTACTATGTTAAATAAAAATATTTGTTTAACCTTTTTTTAAAGTTTCTTTTATAAATTATTTTATTTAGTTTTTAGTTTGAATTTTTAATAATATAAAATTATTAAATAAATTTATTAAAAATATTTTTTGGAATTTTTGCGCGAGGCCTTCTTGAAGCGCGAGGCTCTGTGCAGTTGCACCGTTCGCACCTGTACCACGCCGGCCCTGATCAAGAGAGCGGATTAAACTAATTTGTATCGCACTCTATCGAAATTTTGCAGATCAGAACCCACAAAAATTATTTTGGGTTGAATATTCCCTATTAGTCGTTCAATCGTCGGTACTGAGCTACTGAGTAGTTTGCAAAAAATTGACAAAGAGCGAATGCTCGAAACTAGTATTTTTGAAATAAAATATAAAAAATATCACAATAAAGAAAATTAAAAACTATTTTAATTATTAAATAAAATATAAAATTAACTTAAATAAATTAAGTGTAATATAAGCCACGGCCACCTCAGAATAATATGTATTTACATTATTATGGAAGGTAATAAATCATTTATTGTTTAAATATGAATTAAGAAGTCCTTCTGCATTTGTGCATCTAATATTGTAGGCTTGTGCTTTCGATTAAGCCTTATCGGTTGAAGAACGACATGAAGTAGAAGAGCTATCAAGCAGTTTCGTGATTCTGTAGTAAAATTTTTGCTGTAGTCCAAACCATTCAACAATAGGATTTGCTTTTGAGGAAAAATATAATTTCAAAATTAAAAAAAAATTAAAACTTAGAAAGTTGTGAGTGATTCATGAAAAATGTATTCTTACCAACTGATGGCCATCATAATGATTATACAAGGACCATTCTGCTAGAATTTCTTTCATCGATCCCATACATTTTATTTCTGTAATTCTAAATGGAGATGTCTTCTTACAATTCTCAATAATGGTATCCCATGAACTAAAATATGATGTGTGATGATAATACTATTGAAACTACCTCTAGCAGCATTCTCAAGTGGTGTCTAAAAAATTTGAACCAGCCGAATTATGCAATCAAATTTCATCGTCTCGGTGTTTTAAATCGACAATCTAAAGATGGTATTTGTCAAGTTTTATGCAGAGCACAATAATTTAATTAAAACAAACAACAAAATAATTTGGTTTGTTGTTCATTTTTAAAATTCTTAGCTTCATTTGAAAACTCTTAGTTATCGACTTCCGACGAACTGAGTGCGCTTATAGAATCTAGCGGGGCAGTTTGTTTTGGATGCGCCACGTTACACCATCTAGAATGCAGTTTTCTTGTAGGATTTCTTGCTCCTTTTTCCATTTTAAATAATAAGTTATCTAAATGTAAAAAGTAATATATAGTTATTGGAACAAAATTTGCAATTTACTTATGACTTACTGATTTTTCAGCCGGGAAATATTCTTCGATTATACATATATGTATGCCCATTGCTGCATGTCGCTATAGCATATTTTCTATTTTTTCCCAAATGAATCGACGATGTAATGTAAATTACTAAGTCACTTTGTTTCTTTTTATTAAAGTAGAGCGATCTGCATAATACTCGACAATTCAACTTCCTTTGATTGTCGATTTCAGTATAATGTGCATGGTTCCCTTTGTTGCTACGTTACTATTTCGCATATTACGTGTACTGGCTCGGCCCAGAAATATCGGGTACTCTTGTTAATTATTAATAGAGTATCAAAACGAATAATACACCAGCACACGGAAAAAATAAACTGGTCCTCGGCTAAGAAAACGAACTTTTAATTCAAGAAAATGTACTTTTTCTTGATTTAAAAGCTAATTTTCTTATTTCTTTCTAGTTTTTCTTCATTTCAAGAAACACAATTCTTACATGAAGAAAAACTCAATAGAAATAAGAAAATTAGCTTTTAAATTAAGAAAAAGTACATTTTCTTGAATTAAAAGTCCGTTTTCTTAGCTGAGGACCAGTTTATTTTTTTCCGTGCAGTTGGACTGCTGAATGATTGCAACAATAAAGAAATGTCCTGGTCTAAATTTTCATAAATTGGACAAGTCTTGGAGTTCTTACTCAGGTTAATTATTGACTTTTTGATGTTTCTTTTTATAAAAGCGTTGAAATAATTCAATACCCTAGAATTAATTAAGCCAATTTAAATTAATCACTATAATAAAATTAAACCAACATTTACTGTAAAATAAACTCAAAATAAATCAAATTCTTCGAATTATATCAATTACCGGCAACAATTATACAATTTTCCAGCATCTTTCTTCTTTATAACTAACAACTCAATTATCCGTAATTCTCTTTTTGTCGACTCGAATTTCCTTATTTGCGGCAAGACCGCAACCAAATACCATTTAAAAACTAAATAAATAAAATTAAATTTAATCATTTTTAATTTATTGTTTTAGTTTTAAATAAATCTCAAGTAAAGAAATAATATGCGCGTACACCATTATAATGATGTGACCATAATTTATTTTCATATTTCAATCACATTATCCGCATGTGTCACAGTTAAATAAAATTCTTACTTCTATTTATGTACATTTTCACTTCACACGCATTTAAGGGAAATCGTGTGTGTATAGTACACCAGTTCGACAAGAGATTAAAAATAAAAATCAAAGCTACTACTTACAACAGTAAATGACACGGTATAGACAGTAGCATTTGATTAAATTAAATCGAGTCTCGTTAAACTGTACTAACTCTCTTCAAACGACTATTACATTTATTAATAACACACAATAATATGATAATAATAATCTTAGAGTAATAAACTAGATTACAGTAATTTTTATGAATAGATAATATTAAGAGCAAGTAAGCTAAATCATAAAGTTAAATTGTTTTTATAAAATAAAAAAATACAAACATAATAATTAACACGCGTGAGAACTGACAGACGGAGGCATTCCCAAAACAATTTTTTTTTTCTTGTTTTAAACTTTTCTTCTTCTTATACCGTCGACATCGTCGTGTTGTCGACATTGTTGTTTCAATTTAACTCTATATCGCATCAAATGTATCTAGACTTACAATTTATTTTTTGTATATACGAATGTTTGTACGAGAGTATATATGTAAGAAGCAATATTATTATAAATTAACTAACTTACTTACTGTTAGTAAAGTTATACAATTTTTTGTTGTTGCTGTTATTTTGCTTCTTTAGTACGTACTACATTTATGTATACGATTCATTATTGTATGTATTACTTTTGATGAATAATAATAAGAAAGTCAAGACATGTTGATTGAATTAATAATAATATACGCGATGTTAACCCTTGGACGAATATGAAGAATTATCGTGTGCTGTAAGATTGAAATTAATTTTTTTATTTTATTTATGAGATTGTCTAAGTATATTTCATTTTTTAAGTAGCTACATATATTTGATTATCACAAGCCACGAAAACTAACAAAAACAACTCCACAGATTCTTTTCTGACGTCACTTAGATATACGTTTTCTTCTTAGCCTACACTGATATTATGCTGAATCTCCGAACGTACAACTATATAAATACCGTTTTTACTAAGGACAACACATCCAGCGGCCTGCAGTTATTTTCGTTCAATCTGTTCCAGGCAGCAAAAAATCTATGATCTCTGAAATGAAGGACTATGATATCAAATCCAAAATTATCTGCCCGTTAGACTAAATCAAATTTAAAAAAAAATATTCTAAACTATAAAACGATTACTTCCTATCTAATTGACGAAATCAGAAATTATGATACGATATTTATTCATGCAAATATATGATGGCACATGCTGGTAATATTGGACTTCTCGCGATTGTCAGTAAATGTTCTAAAATATACAGATTTTACACTTCAAACTGAACCTTTACAATTAAAATTCCATCGTTTAAAGGATTTCAATTTTAAATTAAACCGTTTAAAGTTCAATCGAAACTATTTCCAAACTAAACATTTTTAAATTAAAATGAAAATTTTATTTCACATACACACAAGCATATAGGATATAAAGATGCACAATGGAGTATATTATAGTATTCGATATTTCATATCCAAATGTTACATAAAACTCACTACTCACTAGTGTTATGGAGCCTTTGAGAGAGCTGTCTTATGAGAGACCACGTGGCCATGTATAGAGATTTGTGTTGGTTCTGGTTATTGTTGTAGAGTAAATTAGTAAATTCAACGGTAAATCATGCAATGTATATGTGTTGATGTTGATCTACATAATGGTTTATTTTTCTTGTCTATACAAAACAGAACCTACCAGAATTTTCTCTGTATAGATTTCTCATAGGTTTGCTATAAAAGCAAAAATTATAAACAATTTTGTCTTATTGTTGGATCGTTCCTAATTTTAAGCGGAGTTATTTAATATTTAACTTTTAATTAAGTAAGTCTAATTTTTATGAAACATTTAATTTTTTAATTTTACTTCAAATTTGTATTTATAATGCAATAAAACTCTCCATCGTTTCGATGGACTCATTCCATCATTCTAGAACAGTGATCGCAATTGCAAATATGTGGCATGCGTGCCTAACTTGGCATGTTTAGAAATTTGTCCGGCACGCCAAAAAAAATTAATTTTGAAAAATCGACCTTTTTGCAGTTATTCTTGCAAAAAAATGGATAAGACGTTTTTAATGTTTTAATAAAGTCCAAAGATGATAAAATAGGGTAGGTGCTAAAATATATGGTTTGATAAAAAAAAGAGGGATTTTTGAACTTCGAGGGTTTGATGCCCAGTTGTTACAAGTTTTTTGTTGTATTGATTCACTTATGTCCCTAACGTATCATGATATTTGTAGCATGGATGCTTAGTTAATTGTTGTATGGATGCTTAGTTAATTGTTAGCTGTCGAAGAGGTTCTCGGCAATTAAATTTTTGGAACAGGAAGAAGTCGCATGCCATGGCCGGCAAATATACGGGGGCTGAGACATCATAAAGCTGTCAGTATTGGTCAAAAATTTACGAACCAGCAGCGAAGTGTAACTTTCAGGTAGTACTACTTAATATTACTGCCTGATAGGAAGAACTCTAAGCATACTATGCCATTGAAATCGAACCTCACTGTTACGCATAATTTTCATATTCTTTCGAATATGACGAGCTTTTGTCAGTATTCCCTCTACAGGAAGCTTCTGTTGGGCCATTAGGCCTTAGTTTCAACGTCATATTCGTACACTGCTGTTTTACCACCATTTAAGACCCGTTCGAGCAATTCTTAATCGTCGTTCACTTCATTCCGTGACTTCCGAGCAATTTCCCTTTGGTTCTGCTTTTGGTCGAAATTCAACAAACCGTTGTACACTTCCCCGAAAAAATCTCCGAGCACACCAAACCACATATAACAAATTTGCTGTTATTAAATGATAAAATTTGTAATGGTACTTGTCGTTTAAGTATCTTTGTGAAAGAAATTTATAGTAATATTATAAAAACTGATGGAAAGATTTCATTTTTTTTTGCACATTGTGCAATAAAATAGTGGGGTCAGATAGTAAAAATTAAGTCGAGCAAACAAAATTACACAAAAAGTGTTTGAAAAAACAAAATAAAAAACGACAAGAATTTATAATTGATTCAAGTAAACGAAAATCGGAATTTAGTTTTAAACTACGCGAAGCACTCATTTCGACAGACGTTCTCTTCTGGAAATTTGAGAATCCCACATTTCGGAAATTTTTAGAAACCTACACGGATAAAACATTACACGAATCAACTTTACGAAATCGGGAATATGAAACGGGTATTTTTGAAAGCTCTGTCAGGCGTACACATTTTCCGTGAGATTGCTGAATCCGTACCGTTACCATCTCAACCTTTACTCACATTGTCGGGAATATGGTTAGAGGCTGCCGTATACTAAAAATTATTGAATTTTTTAATAATTTGAATGAGACTGAGGCCATTGCAATTTTAGAGGGTAAACAATTATTTCAAAATCCACAGGTTCAAAATTATTTACTACTCTGAACATACCTTCAGATCTTATTAAATTTTCTAAATACGCTCCTTTAACTTCTGTTGAGGTGGAAAGGAGTTTTTTTAAATACACGTCTTTGTTGAGTGTCCGCAAGTCTTTGTTGAGGGGCGGCAATCATTTACGTTCGATAATTTGAGAATGAATTTTAATGTCCATTGCAACACATATTTATTGAATTATTAAAAACCTGAATTTTATTACATATTTTTACTGCATATTTTACTATTTTTTTGATGTATATTCACATGCATATTTCGCATGCTTTTAATGCAAAAACTTCCGGTCTCTGCTAATGATATTATCGTCCATATCATAAATCAAAAACTAGGTTTGCCAATTTTGATTTTCCAAACACCAATCCAATCAATTTTTTCCTCCTCCAGCACCAAATGGAACACACACGTTTTTCGATATATTTTTATTTGTGTGACTATGGAGTTTAATTTCTTAAATAAAATATTTAAATTGTACTTAAGTATGGACATTTTTATTTTTCTGGTCCCTCCTCTGAGTTTTTAAAGAGCTAATCAAAATAGTAGAGAAATGCGATTAGGAGAAAGGTTAATTCACGCGAAGAAAACGAATTAAAATCGTTATACTTCATCTACTGCAACCTACTTAGCGTTTAATAGATAATTTGGCGTGCCTGCTGACAATAGAAGAACTAACAGATTTTCCTTCGACAAATCGTTGTGAGTTTCTATTTTTACAGATGAATATAATAAAAATAATTAGGTTAATATGTTGGACCCGAATCAGAGATAACAACATTTATCTTAAGTTATTTTATTTGCTCTCTTCCTATAAAAATTTGCGTTGAAAAAGAAAAGGAAAAATCTAGCGTATTATTGCCCGATTCTGACTGATCTTTAATGTAACACAAAAGAAAAAATTGTTTTATGGAATTAGTTTCGCACGCAAAACAATCAACTGTTTAAAGAAATAATTTTATTGGCACGCCAATAACCAACTATTTGCGAACATTGTTCTAGAACGATTGGAGGTGTTAAATAATAATTTTATGTGCAAATTTTTTAAAAAATAACTAAATATTATTGAATTTGTTCTGTTATGAATTTTTATTTTTACCCCATAACAACGAGGGAAATAAGGGGAAAATGCAATTTAGACTTAAAGAACAGTACCGTCAAACTAATAAGATTCCTTATTAAATTGAAGAGCATAAATATATTATAAATAAATTTTAAAACGTTGTCAGAAAAAATTATTAAAGAGATGCCCTTTTGCTTTAATGTGGATTTCATATAAAATATTTAAATAGATTATCCTTTTTATTTTAAGCGGCATCTTTTTTTCGTTGAAAACCATACAGATATCTTCTTGAAGTTGTGAGAAAAATGTGACACATTTTTCTGTGTGTAAATTAAAATTTATGCTGTAGAACCACCTAATCGTTTCTTTATCAAAATATATAGTATTCTCCAAAAAGTAGAAAGAACACCGTGTATACTAAGCGGCTTTAACGAGTTTTTAATTTAAAATAAATGTAAACTTTTGTTGACGTTTCCTGTAATTTTTGCGTAATGAGTGACTTTGGAGAGTTCTATATTTTAATATGTGAATAATTACTAAAAAAGCACGAATTTTTTTAATAATGTTCTAATTTCTATAAATGTTAGAATTTCAATGAAATGTCAAAGCGGCGGTTTGGGGCGGCATCCCTCATTATCTAAGGTATACACGAATTTAAATGATTTAATTTAAAATAATAATTCTAAATGTTTTTATATTGAAAAATTTTATTTTTTTGGGATATCGCTACCAACCCCTTTAGACACCTTTTCTTAAATTGTTATGTGGTAAATTTTTATTTTTAAATTTTGAATCACATAAATTAGTCGCCATATATTTCAATTGTTAGCTGAAATATTAGTACGGAAAACAGTGCAACCCTGCAAAAACTGAAACTTCACAAAACTCTACTCAAATATAAAAATTTTCTCTTTCAATCGCCACAATATATAAAAAAATGTAACCAATTAATCAATCACGAACATCTTTCAAATACAAAATACTACAACTACAATGTAACCAAAAATTATAAATTACAATGACCCAAGATTGTTTATAATAAGAGGCTCGTGTGTATACTTTAGGTATTTCCTGTTATCAATTTTCAATATCTAGCTCTATATAATTAAAGAATTTTCATTAAAACCGTGCTTCTTAAGATCATAAATAGCAGGAACTTGAAATTATACTGTGTTACCGCTCGCATACATCGAACATGAATAACAAAAAGTAAAAATTATGAAAGATACACCGTCTTCAATTCAATTAATTTTACAATATAGTTGCAAAGTGCGCATTTTCGACGTACGTTCGTTACACAAAAAAAAATAAAAAAAAGAAATGTTAATGGTAAAAGGAAAACGAATTTTTTTTTTTTTAGTATCTTAAGATTTATTTTTTCTTACCTCTTAATGTATACATATAATATTGTGTGCTGCTGCTGATACTGCTGTGTGTCCGGGAATCATTATTTTAATTGTAATTATTCGAAGTTAATTTAAACCGAGAGAATTGTATTCCGTTTGCTGTTTATTGTTGCTAGGTTGTGTTCTGCTTATTTTAAATACATGAATATATGGTGGAAGTTCATTAAAATTGGACGTTTTTATGTTTAAGTTATTGCAGCTTTTTATGATCATTATGATCATAGTAATTATATATATTTGACTTAAGAGATTTGGTACAACAAGACAAATTTTCAATTTACGTACCTATATATACATACAACCTCAAATGTCATCTTCATCTCTAAAGAAAATATCACAATATAATGTTATACCGTTATTTGTAAGTATCGTTTTTAATTGCGGCCAATCCAAAATTGGTTATGCGAGCACTCTATCTCTCTCCCTGCACTCTGCGCGCGCGTATAATTATTTCGTGGTAAATATAACTGTTGCCCAACATATGTAATTTATTTGCCAATTTACCGAAAGAAAACATATTTTTAGTTGGATTTAATTATAGAGTGCTTCATTGAGGTTTATCTTGATGGTGCGGATGTACAGTAGTAGTTTGTGTACATACATATTACATATAATTGTGCGCGCGGTTAAATCATTATAAGATAACTATACCCAAATTTATTTTATGGTGATTAACAACCAAATTATATTAATGTTTATAATATTTGGCCTGAACTTACACACAAAAAGTAGCGTATACTCAATCAAATCTGCACCAAATTTATTATATACGATTAATGACTTAATAACGTGTTATGTGCGCGAAATAAACTACATCGTAAACAATTTAATTTGATTTCGCCTAATACAATTTTGTTAAATGAAAGTTATGAACGCTAATCAGATTAGTAATGAAATTCCCATGAAATACAATAATATCGATATGCACTATATTAAGTGTGTACACGATCAATATCAAGATCAACACATTTGATCTGGTCGAACTTGTTTTTTTTTTGTTGTTTGTCAATACCCACAAGACTACTGTTAATTATTTTATGTTATCTTATATAAATCTTTCGATCAGAGATTGTTAAGTTGTAATTTGATCGTGTGAAACTTCCGTTCGGTTTATTGATTGAAATTGGTTCAAGTCATAAAAATTCAAATAAACATTTCAATGTTAATTTATTAAAGTAGAGCTAAATGCCCGTAGCTTATTGATATTATTGTAAGAAAGATATTCAATCAAGAAACGATTTATATAAATTTACTGTAAAATCCACAAATACAACTTCGATTGACAAATGCGAATCTTATCTTAGTTGAATGGACTTTTATAAAACATCATAATCTTAAAATTATTAACTCTGGTTGAGCTCACTGCCTAAAATTTATTTCTGAAAAACAACCGGAACTTGAGTCCTTATAATATGACCAAATTTCAAATTTGTATATTTTTAAATGGAATGTGGTATCTGTATAGTTGTAGTAGGATGTGGGGTGTTTTAGAAATTGTGTGTTATTTAAGTTAATAGCAACAACATATTATATACTTTACATTGTTATTGTTGTGAATTCTTGTTTATTTTGTGTTGTAGTTAAATTGAAATAATTTGTGTACGAGACGGAGATTGTAGCGTAAATCGGTTTTTTATGGATTGGATGCGGGCCTATTCTCTATGTGTACATGTAAATTCTCGTCTATAAATAAAAAGTTTCCTTTTGACGGTTGAATTGTTATATAAGTACGAGTATACAATGAAGGCTAATTGTTTAGAATTATCTTAATTGAGCACAAAAGGTAATAAATTTTAAATGTATGTAACATTACACTTGATATTATTGAATGCTCTATACAAACATTATTTCATTGCCACTTAGTGCACTAGCTAACTAATTGCTATCTTGACCACACACATTTTATGAATATTGAAGCATGCACACGATCTTTTATGAGATAATAAAATTAGACGAGGTAATTAAATTATTTAAAATTTAATTTAATTATTTTGATTTATTCCTGTTTGCGTTGTGTCACATATTCTATTTACGAAATGTATAAAACATTTCATAAGCCAGAGTTATACAGTGTTAAAAATAAAATGTGGTCTTCCAGGTACCGATATAATAAATAGGTTTAGCAATCCCAAACAATATTTTACGTTGTCTCGATTCTGAGTTTCTTCGCTCCAATACCTGCAGATTAAAATCTCGTGAATATAATTTTTGCAGGAATAATTTTATTTTTGCCGCTCCGACTCATTTCGTCGTTTGCCGTAATGTTTAATTTCTTAATCTTCCTAAAACATAATTTTATTTATATTTGGTTTATCTCTGATGTATATTTGGTGCATCCTCATGTCGAGTGCAAAATGCTCGTCAGCCTCATATTTAACCCTACGAGAACACACATGGTCAATTTAACCATTAGTTCAACTTCGATCATACATTTCTTAAAAGCATTTTAGAAATTGGTGGGCCTGAGCCTCTCTAGTTATAGTTTTGAGTATTAACTACACGCTAAGGTAAAGCGTATATAACACGAAGTGGGCGTGTGGCATCATTTGAAGTTCGTGAAGGCTTATTCTAACCCTGTTGTGTACCAAGCGTCGGTTTACTCCAAAAATATTTCTTATCTGATGTTGCACAGGTTTTACACTTCAAATTGAACTTTTAGTAAATTATATGTCTGATCAATTATAGGATAGAACTTATTTATTTCTTAACGAAATTTCTTAATGGGATTCTAAAATGACTTTTAGATGAAATTCTGACATATAGTCAATTAGAATATGACTTAGCTATTTGTATCCGATTATAATGAATTTTGAAGATTCCAACAACCTCAAGGAAATGTGACCCAAAAACTATATTTGGATGAGGTTGTGAGAAATATGTCAATATTGCTTCTATATCGTTGTATGTTAAGGTTTCTGTGAATCATCCAACTGTTAAGTGAGACATTTTTCTCGCCAATCCTTCGCTTAGAACTATCATTTATGTTTTCTGAGTAATTGCTGCAAAACAATGCTCTCAAGCTTGCAGCAAAGTAAGTTTGGCCATTTTAGAATCCAATTTCTAACCCATACGTCAAATTCCACTAAAACCTGTTAAGAAATAAATATGTTTCATCCTATTGGCCATTGTAGTTAATTTGCCAAAGGTTCAATTTGAAATGTAATATACAGGTTTTTCTACTAAAATTGAGGAAGTATTTTTAATTGAGAGAGGTTTTGTATGACTAAAATATACAAGTGCAAATAATTTCTGTTCCGTTTGGAAATTTTAGTTGCGATGTAGTGAAAAGAATAAAAAACGTGACAAGAATAAACGGAAGAATTTTGTATTCTTGCCATTATAAGGCGGAAGAACATTTGCCTGATACGGCTGCTATAAAGCAATTTGTCTTTCATCTACTTACTAAACTTGTAAGAAAATCTAAAAAAAATGCCACGATACGTTCTGAAATATACAAAGGCATTCATTTTATTCTTGATCATAAACCACCTGTACCAGAAGATGATCAAATTAAAAGAAAGAGTAAGATGTTCAGTTTGCTCTTATATATGGAGGATAAAAAACTAAAATGGAATGTCTGTCTTGCTTTGTCACAACATCTCGTGCCTATATATTTAATGATTACGCCGGAAGTGAATAAATAAGTTAATTACTTATTATCACAAGTCTTGTATAATTGATAGAATATTTACGTGTATGTAATACACAATTTTGTGAATCTAAAGATGAAGTGATGCGGAAAATATGACTTTAAGGATCACGGTCAGGGTTTTCCCGGGACAAATTGCCCGGGAAATTAGTTACATTTGTATAAACCGGACTCGCGATTCCGTCATAAATTCCGGGAATTTTTAATTTATATTTGTCTCATATTTTATTTATTTTTTTTTGATGAAACATTTCAAAATTTTACCTAAGTGAATAATTTTAAAATTTGTCTGATGAACCTTGATCTGAAAATTCATCTTTCTGAAAAGCTACGTAAATTCAAAACGCATCCTCCATTTTTGAGGAAGATGTTTGAAAGGGACTCACCCGTAGAGGATACGGACTACATTTATAGGCTATCGGCTAATTTTATTAAATTCGATGAGATGTGAAAGGAGCAAAGCTATAATTGCTATATGTTTTGTAAAAAAACAAAAAAGATTTAACAAAGAAGTTGGTGCAGCCAAACGGAGCATTGATGGGATTGGCGTATTGGCATTATATAAGTGGTTATTCCATTGGTACAAAGGTGTTTCTAATGGAAGAGCCAGGAAGTTGGAACCATATTGGCTGTTAAGTATTTTTCTAGGAAGAAGAGTCCAACAATTTCTTTTTGAGCTGATTGATTGTAAATAGCAAACTGAGTGGCCGACAGAGAACAGTTTCATGTTTCTCTTATTGGCGAAGTCACTATGTCTATACAAACGTGACCTAACCAGAGAATGAGATTAAAACGTTCTTCTTAGTATCCTCAGCCTCCGTCCGATTGCAGTGGATACGTTCATTAAATTTTTCAAACCAAGCCGTAAAGGACGTGCTGCGCTTTGTGTAAAGTAAGAAATTCCTCGCTGGTCAACGGAATAGGTAAACTATCAAGCTTTATATTCATTTTAAGGGGTTAACCTCCTCCAGACAACTGGTTTTTCAATAATTGTTTACAAAAAATTGACAGCATTTATTGCAATGAAAAAAATTACATAATAATATTGACGCCCAAAAGAATACAAAAAAAGTTTGTATGAGTGAAAAAAAAAAAAATGGCGGCGCTAGAGGTGCTCGAACTTGGCTACTAGAGTTTGCGCCGTGGAACGCCCAGGTCCTTGTAGTTAACTAAAATCAACGAAACAAATTTTTTTCATTAAAATAATTCATTCCGCTTTGCATGAACCTAAATTTAGCAAAAAAATAAAAAATTGAAAATTCGAAAACCGAAAAGAAAAAAAAACACGTTTTTTTTATAAACAATTCGTTAAAAACAATATTTATTTAAACAATTTATACGAAATTTTAGGTTTGCCAAAGGCCGATAAGTTAAAAAATATGTGTACAAAATTTCAAGTTTATTGGTCCATTAGTTTTTAAGTTACATTCCACGGCGCGCAAAAAACACGTTTTGAGAAAAACTCGATTGAAGTTTTCGTTCTTGAAAAGAACACATCACTTCGCATCACTTCGGTGACTTCGTAGGGACCTTTAGGACTTTCTGTTAAGCTTGAAACTTTGGAAATATATTCTTCAGATACTAACTGAATTTTTAAAGCAAAAAAAAAATGCAAAAAATTAATATCTGGAGGAGGTTCCCCCCTTAAGGCATTTTTGATTCCTCCTGAAAATACATTTCTTGCGTCTTTCTTTTTGCTATGGATTGGTAACGTGAAATTTTACTGATATTTCACACTTTTAATATTTTTGGAGCCATTTTACACTGCCTTTCAATGATCCGAACTTAAGTAAAACTATAATAAAATAAAAGAAATTTAAGTGGCTACATCTGAAGCACAGTGTTGGGTTTTTGGGGCCATTCTGTGAAAAACCAACTTCATCTCTATAGTCTTTAAAAATTCTATCGGAATCAGCAAAAAAAATGTTACGTCTCTTTGGAACCGCTTTAGGTTCTGATCCAGAACATTGTCCGATCAGAAAAGAAATTAGAGAGTAATTTAACCCTTAAGGGACACACTATCAAAAAGTTACGTAAGAGACACACTGGGTGATTTTTACCCAGCGATACTTTGAAAGCTTATATCTCGTGATCAAATTAATCAAATTCAATCAATATTTTTCAATTGATAGAAAATTTTCTCAAGAACATAAAAACATAATTTTCAAGAACATAAAAACATAAGGTGAACAAATATTTATAAAAAACTAACGGAGCTTTTTAAAAAAATCGTTTTTTCTAAATGCTTATATTTTTATCAAACATTAATATTTTGATATCACAGAGTATCTGAAAATGTCAGTTTTTTGAAAACAAACAATTGAGGCAAAATCTAAAAGTTGGCTATTTTCAGAGCCTTCTAGAGTATAGAGCCATAATCATTATGACGTCTTTTTTTTAAGCTTTTTTAGTGGTATAACTTTTCACTGATTTCCATAGGAATCCATAGTAAAAATCGTTTTTTTAGCTTCAAGTTTTACAATGAAAAAAGCAAAAATGTTACAAAATGTTTATACAAAAGTGTTCTACATATCTTTAGCAACAATATACCAGAAGAGTATATTGGTATTAAGTAAATATTAAATACAGAAATATTAAAATTAAATTATTTCTAAAATATATTTTTCGAACTTTCATTTTGAAAAATAGATCAAAGTTGGCTCTGACGAATTAAAATAATACTTGCTAAATTTATCTTTAGTTTCACTAGTGTACGTTAGATGTCTCAGATTTATACAGAAAAATATGAAAAAAAATTGTTTGATCACAAAATTATGACACTATAAAGTGTATTGCTTTGGTAAATTTACAAAAAAATACAACAACAATTGCATTAAATAAATCCAAAACAGATTCAGCTAAATCCAATCATTTTTTGAATTTACTTAAATCAAATCCGATTTTTAGTTTCAATACCTACCACTAGAATTTGCTTCATATGAAACACATCAAACAAAAATTAAATTCAAAAATAAATCTTTGCGGGTTGCTTTCTGAAATTTTAAATCCAAACCTAAATCTAATCCTTTTTTACCAAAGCAATACACTTATTCTTAATATTTCGAGAATTTGTTTCGCTTTTCCTACAATTTTTGCACTTGAAATTTCTCCAGGTGGTAATTTTTGGTACGATTTTATAAAATTTTTTCTGCCATCACTGCCATCTATGTAATGTATATTGACTTAATGCACACGATTTGTAGTAAGCTTTTCTTTTTAATTTGACCAGAATGTTTTTGTTATGAACTTTTTTTAATATTTTGGTTTAAATAAATCAATTATTACAAGAAAATGAAAACGATTTACTTAAACGATATTTATGTATGTTGAAATTCAAACATTTATGAAAATATTTCATAAATCATAATTAAGAATTTGCAACGTTTTCATTTACAAATTTGTCTTAAGAAAAAAAGTGATTTCCCATATGTTTTATGTGTTTTACTATGGACATTTTGGTTTTTTCCTCATTTCTAATTCCCTTATAAAAGCTTCGTTTTTTAGGTTATGGCTTGTATAATCAAGGTTGCTTTGCTATTTTGCGTGAATTTTTTTTTTATAGTAATAATGGTCTCCCTTAGGCCAGATACAGTGCGTTTATAGAAGCCGAGCAGTGAACGTCGTAAAAACAGGTACGGGTAAAAATCACCCAGTGTATCTCTAACGTCATAAAAACATGCTCATTTAAAAAAATAATTTTTTGTTAAATATTGCGTATTTGTGTTAAGCTTATAAGAGTATAATTTTTGTCTGTTTTGAGTGAATACTTTACCAGCAATAAACTTCGACTTAATAAATCCAAAACTAAATTTATAATATTTTCTCTTAGGCAACCGATATTTCTTGACTTTGAGGAAATTATTGTAGATTCGGAAAAAATCAATAGGGTAGAGAACATTTGCTATCTCGGGTTGCATCTTAGCTTCAACTTAAAGTGGACGCATCATATAAACTCTATAAAACAAAAAATAGCTCCCTATATAGCAGTCTTCCGACGAGTTGGGAAATTTGTTCCCCATGCAGTTTCACTAAATTGCTATTTTTCGTATATTCATTCAAATCTATTATACCTAATACAAATTTGGGGATCTGCAGGTAAAACCAAAGTGAATGAGCTACAGATTTACCAGAATCAAGCCCTTAAAGCCATCAACTGCCTTAGCATGAGAACACCAACAATTTCACTTTATAACAATAGGTTACTGCCAATATCTCAAATGGTAGATTATGAATTCATTCTCTTGGTATATAAAATAAAGTATCGCATGATAAAATGTAATAACGTACTAACTACTAATTATGAGATAACGGAACGTTCTAATCGAGATGCTGCGCATTTTCGCTTACCAAATTATCTGTATAAACTGTCTCAAGATAGTTTATTTTATCGCGGATTAAAACTGTTCAACCAACTTGAGCCTGTATTGAAATGTTTGCCACTTGGAGCCTTTAAAACGAGTATGAAAAGTCGCTTATTTACTGAATTTGTTTTTGAATATGAATTAAACCACTGATTTCTTTGTTCATTACTTGATTTGATGATTAATTTTTGTTTGTATGTACTTATGTACTATAGTTATATTAGTTGATACCTATTATATATATATTTAATGTTTAATTGTATTTTTACTTCTTTGTTTGTTTAACTAGATTAATTAATTATGTTGAATATTGGTTAAGGAAAAAAAAATAATATTTGTATACATTTTATTTCAATTATTGATGTTTTCCAAAATAAAAATGTATGTTTTTCGGAAAATAATAAAAAAAAAAAAAAAAAAAAAAAAAAACTAAAATATGTATATACCTACAGAGAAACCTCACTATAACGGACATCAATGGTTGTCCATTGAAGTGAGGTGTCTCTTGAACTGATGATTTGTGATTTTTTGTATAAGAATTTTATTGGGATTCTATTTCTTATCCGATTTTAATGAAATTTAGCATTTCCTCTGTAAATGGGATTCTTAAATGATTTTTAGATAAAGTTCTGGAATATGGCCAGAGCACTTAGGATGAAACTTGGCTATTTCTTATCCGATGTTGATGAAATTCTCAAATGATTTTTAGGTAAAGTTCTGGAATATGGCCAATTAGGATGGAACTTGGGCATTTTTTATCCAATTTTGATGACATTGCGCATGTACGATGGAAATGAGGTTCTAAATGATTTTTAGATGAAGTTCTGTAATATGACCAATTAGAAAAGAACTTGGCAATTTTTAATCCGATTTTGATGAAATTCAGGAAGTAGGATGAAAATAAGACTCTAAAATTATATTTAAATGAAGTTCTTAGACCGATTAGAAAGGAACTTAATATGATATGATGTATTTGATGACTTATTGTATAAATAATTTTAGAATCCCATTTCCATAGTACCTATATGCTGAATTTCATCAAAATTGGATGAGAAATGGGCAAGTTCCTTCCTAATTAGCCATATTCCAGAACTTGATCAAAAAAACACTTGAGAATTTTATCAAAATTGGAAAATTATGGCAAAGTTTCTTCATTACTGGCCATATTCCAAAACTTTATCTAAAAATCAATTAAGACTCCCGTTTACATTGGGAATGCTGAATTTCATTAAAATCGGATAAGAAATAGAATCCTAATAAAATTTTTATACATACAAAAATCACAAATCCTCAGTTCAAGGGACATCTCACTTCAATGGACAATTTTTTTGGTCCGGTCGATGTCCGTTGTAGTGAGATTTCTCTGTATATGCATATTTTATTTCAAATAAACAAAAATTATATACAAAGTTTAACACAAACACACCATATTTAACAAAAAGAATTTTTTAAATGAGACGTTTTTCTGACGTAAGACCCACTGGGTGATTTTAACCCATACATGTTTTTACGACGTTCATTGCTCGGCTTCTATAAATGCGCTGTAGCTGTCCTAAGGTGGATATTAGTGGACATTTCAAACTTCCCTAATCCACTGGTCCGATGGTCCAAGGACCTTTCGTTCCAAAATAGCGTGCGTTAAGAAAAGACCTGGGTTAATTTAACCCAGTGTGTCTCTTAAGGGTTAACATCGTGAGTAATTATAAACAAGAAGAATAATTAAAAAAACGAATTTTAATTACCGAATGAAGGTAAAAATGTATTAAAAAATGATGTTTTCATATATTTTATTAATTGCAGCATTTTTAGTTAAATTTCCTGGGATCCCGGGAAATTCAGATTTATCGCTTCCGACTCCAGGTATTTTAAAATCAGTCGGGAAAGCACCCCTCTAATTGCAATAACGGAGAATTAGATTTATGAGAATGAAAAAAATTTATAATCTTAGGGGTTATAATAGTTTTCACTGTACAAGAGATTGCAATAGGGGTGGCGGAGTAAGTGTTTTCGTTCATCATACGATTATGGCTTCAGAGGTTAGTTTTAGAGGTTTTACAAGTTACAACAGATAATGTAAGTTTTTTATTAATAAATCTTTTGTCACTAAAGTTGCATAGCTTAGGCGTATATAGGCAGTTAACTTCTGGCTATGACACTTTTTATTTTCGAACAATATGACAATTTTTTGCTTAAATATTCGAAACTTTTTGTTGTTGGTGATTTAAATGTTAAGTGGTTAGACGGCCGGCACCAATACTAAGACTATGCAATTGCAATAAATATCTTTGCCTGACGGGTTTGTCATATATTTAACTCCTTGGAATCTAAGTATGCAACGCGTATCACGGCTAATACTCGAACAATATTAGATTATGTAATGACGGATAACATGAATTTTAAATTTAATATTGCAACTATTAGTGTCGATATATCTGATCACGAATTAGTTTTTTTGGATTTTTAAATGGCACAGCCTTTAGCTGACAAAAATAAACCAACTAAAGCCTTTACAATTATTGATTTTAAACAAATTTTAAATGATAAAAAATTCCTAAATGTAAATTTGGCTGGTGATTTCCGAACCCTAATATCCACAAATCACTTATAATAGATTACGCCTTCATGGATTTCTTTTCGTAGTTTACTGCGCATTACGCCAACTGAGAGTTGCTAGTAAGATATTACAAAGGAAATGTATGAAAAATAAGGAATTTGTCTAATAAATGTATTATATGGATGTATTATGATTGAATATGGATGTATTATGGATGAATATTTCTTTCCCCTTAGAAAATAGGATCAATGCTTTCAACAATCTCTTATTTGTTGGAAAATAATGAAAACTATATGGACAATTATTTATATTGTTATTATAACAATTAAATGCGGCACACCACATTATTTATTTAAATTAAATTAATTTTTAAATTCAATTAAACGCAACAATATTGTGAAACAAAACTGTTCACTCTCATTTGACGTCATTATTGCTAGCCGTTTATTTTATGATCCAAATAGGCAAAGTGCGCAAGGCGTAATCTATTATAAGTGATTTGTGCCTAATATCTATATGTGTTCCAAACTTTTAGTTAGGCACACTAAAAAGCCGGTTATAATTAAACCATGGGTAAATAATTATTTCTTAAGCCTAATATGGACCCGGGATACACTTTACAAGCACAAAAAAAAAATATCCGAATAATAACTATATTGGTGAACATTGAACTTGAAAAACAGTTTTATGTCTAAAAACGAAATATCACAAATTCTACTGTATTAGCGATCCATTCAACCCAACACAGATGGAGCACTGGGTGAATTAAAGAATGTGTTGGCCGCCGAGATTGATGGTACCAGGGAGAGACCGACTGAGATGCACAATCGAGCTAAAAAGAAACCCCATAACGAAATCCTTGTCTGTCAAAGCAAAGTGCAGAGTCTCCAACAAACCTTTATTGGTATTGAATATTTACAAACTGAAGAACAAGTTGTAATTGCCCAACGACTTTGATCTCGATTGCTTCATATCCAGGGTCGTTTGGAAAGAGCTACTCAATCTCCGACATATCGAAATCAGGCTCAAATTATCTTAGATTCTTTTAATAAGTTATCCACGGCTTTAGATCAATACTTAACTGACCCTTCTCTTTTAGATAAATCTGTCGAGTCCGCTAAAGGGATTGGTGGAAGTCAAACGTTGGATTTTCCTGAAAAAGCCCCGTTAGAATCAAAATTGAACATTTCAGATGAATTAGGTCAATCTCAACCCGGCACTTCTGTTGGGATTATAGTAAATATGTACCCAACTTTGTAGTGACTAATATTACTAACACTGCGGAGAATGCGGTTAACTCTGTTGACCAAGCAGAGCTTTTAAAATCATTAATGCAACAAGTTCAATTTTTAACCACCCAGCTTCAATTGAGACGGACTGTGCCCATTCTTACGGGTGATAGCCTTCCTGTAGCATCTGGTGTTCAAAGTGTTGGTTCAATGGATCCGGCTGGTGTCGCTGCGTATCAAAATATTCCAAAATCGGTACAAGTTCACTTTCCACCAGCACATATGTACCTCTCAGGAAGGATGTAACAAAATCCCCCAAAAGGGATTTTGTTAAACTGAACATAGCAATAGAGGTCTGGTTGCGGTATTGCACTGGCTGAAGCTCGCCGCTAGGCGTGGGGGTTACCAGACATATTACTATGCTTGAAAACCGCATAGAGATAAAACGAAGGGGACCAGAAAATTATTCTACCGTGCCACGACCACAGTGGTAGATAATCATAAAAGGGTTTGCGTTCAGCAAGGACGCCGGTGCCACTCCGGCGACCCTGCTCAAGGCCTAGGTCGGCATAAGGCCGCCCATCCTCACGCGATCACACAGAACTATTTACACACACATCACTTTTAAATCAAATGTAACCATAAACTCATAAAAAAATCTGCAATTACGCATGAAAAAAAAAACCAAATCGGAAAAACGAAATGAAAACAAAAATGAAATGAAAAGAAATTTAAAAGGAAAATGAACCGTTATCAAAAATTACAAAAAAAACGTGGTGCGAATCGATTTTTTGTGGGGTGTCGCATGTGACGCCACCCGGAATCTGTAAACCGCGAAAAAATATTTATATATATATAAAATTTAAAAAAATATAATAATAAAACCCCCCGACAGAAACCAAGTTTGGCTCACAATCAAAACAAAAAAAAAATAAATTACACGCGGTGTGAGCGTACGTATTTTTTTATTTTTGTACGTCACACTCTACCTGTACCACAAGCTTGGCCCGTCCGACCACAAACCAGCTACCAGCGCCGACGCAGGATACCGTCCCAGCAGCCCCCTCACGCACCGTCCTCAACCCACAGCAAGGTTAGCTGCCACAAAACACAATTACTATAGTACCTTGCTTGATAGGCAGGTCTGCTACGTAACCAAACTTTTAACAATCCTCAACAGATCACACTTAACTGATGAGGAGCCAAATGACACAAAAGCCCAAATCCAAGTTTGTTTAAACTGGACTACCTCAGCGAATACCAAGACACTCAATTCGCTCGAAAATTTTGGACCAAGGTAATCCCACTCGCAACAAAAATACACTACTGTTTTCTTTTAATAGTCTTAATAAACTTTATTATATATTTTTTTTTTTTTTTTTTTTTTTTTGTTTTTTTTTTTTATATATACATATATAATTTTTATTTCTATTTATTTGGCAAACAATTAATGTTCTAATGAAGCTTTACGGCCATTAAATCAAAGGAAATCACCACATACGGCGTCCATATTTGACTTTATCACCGCCTTTATCTTAATCAGTTTTTTTTTTATTTTTTTTTTTCACAAAATATTTTAGATTCTATTATTTTTTTCTTCTTTTAGATATCAATCCAATTAAAATATATATAAAAAAAAAAAAAAATGTGAATTATCACCAAAAAAAGAAGAAAAATGGCAACACAAACAAAATTATTAATCAAAAAAAAAAAAAAAAAAAACTCAACACTATGAGCACAAAAAATTTTTCTACAACTCATTAACCTCCAAACTTGGCGTGTTTTCACCAAAAAATTCCAAACTCGACTAAAAAAAAAAAAAATAAACCCGACGTATACCAAAAAATTTTATCCCCACCCAAAAAATTATTTACCAAAGAAAAAAAAAAAAATATACCATGACCCGACCGATAGATTTCGGGTGGCGTATATACATACAACCGCACCCAAAAATCGACTCGCACACACCAATACTATTTAATTTAATCACTGGAACATTCCATTTACATGGAAAATCCACGCGCTAACCAAAACAAAACAGATGAAGCAACACACCAACCACTACACGTCATTACATACCATCAAAACAAAAAATGATAAAACGAATCGAGTAACCGACCAAAATACGGAGAAGTATAAAATGCTAAATGGTACACTCTACCAAAAAAAAAAATATTTTCTATTACAAATTAAGCCAAAGAAAGAATGACGTGTAGTGGAAGAGATTTTATGCAGCGCAGTGGATAAACATGCAACCTTGTTGGGATTTTCAACCGTAATTACAGATTTAAATTAAACAGATCATAACAACCACAAGCGGTTGTTACAGCGTGGGGACGACTCACACCCGAGAAAAGATCTCAAAGCCAGGCATGAAAGTAAGAGGGAAGGAGAAAAAATTTCACTAATAATTTGTCACAATCGTATATCCTTGGCATGATAAACTCCCAAAGGTTTTCCATCAAGATTTCTGATATTATAAGAGACTGTTCCGATTTTATCAGTGATAAAAGCAGGAATAAACTTAGCAGCTAACTTTGCAGAAAATCTATCAGGAGCACTACTTTGTGCGAAGGATCGGACAAACACAGGTTGATCAGGCAGGAAATTCCTAGTTTTACTACGCAAATTATATCGAACCGCTGATTTCTCATGTGCAACTTTCAGGTAATGAGTTATTTGATCACGAATAAGATTCAATCTATTAGATTTGGACAACACATGTATTTCGTTATCATCCTGAGGAGATAAAAGTTTACGTAAAGCATAATCTGAACCGTTTAATGACATGTGTTGACCGAAGACCAAATAGTGAGGAGAAAAATTCGTGACGTCGTGTTTAACATTTCGCAATGCTGCAGTGATTTCAGAAAGATGGCAATCCCATTCATTATGTGCATGATCATCAAGATAAGACCGAATACTAGACAGTAACGTCCGATTAACTCTCTCAGAAGCGTTGCTTTGAGGAGAGTAAATAGGAGTACGTATATGATCAACATTATATTTTTTCAAGAGATCTTTAAATAAGTTAGATATGAATTGTTTACCATTATCAGAAGTAATCACTGCAGGCACAGAGAAAAGTAAAAACACCTCATTTTCCAAAAAGCTACACAGAGAAGAGGCGGAAGCTTCACGCAATGGTTTGACTAGAACAAACTTTGAATAATGATCCAACACTATAGCGATACAGGTATTACCTCGTTTGGAGCGAGGATAAGGTCCAAGGAAATCAACGAACAATTTTTCAAAAGGTCTGGTAGACTCAGTTTGAGAACCCATCAAAGGTTGAGTGCTAAAATTTACAGGCTTATTCATCTTGCATTGTACACAATTAGAGATGAAAAGTTTGATTTGTTTAGTCATACCAAACCAGAAAAATTGCCGTTGAAGTCGTTCTACAGTTTTTTTAATACCCATATGAGCAGAAGTAGGAGAAGAATGAGCCAGTTCAATTAAGTTTGCAGTCAAGGACAACGGAACTACTAACTTCCATTCAGACAAATCAGTGGACGTATAACGAGAAGCGTAGGAAGGTAAGATCAAGAGTTTATTATCACGAATTTTGAAGTTGTGATCGCAATCTTTTAATTGTTGTACTCGATTGATCTGTTGAACATATTCATCGTCCTGAAAAGCTGAAGAGTTAAGATCAATATGTAGAACCGAATTGTCACTTGAAGAATTTAAACTAGACACATTTTCTTGTATAACAGGAGAATCACAAAGTAAGGAGGAATCATCATTCAAAGTAGTTTCAACAGGAGGAAAAGGTTGATCATTACTTACATCGTCTGTGGGCTCACTATAAAAAGCTCTAGAGAGGGCATCAGGTACAACATTCACCGTTCCTTTACGATATCCGATATCAAATTTGTACGCTTGCAGTTTTAAACTCCAGCGGGCGAGTCTACCAGATAGATCTTTTTGGGACATCAACCAGCGGAGACTAGCGTGATCGGTATAAATCGTGAACGAGTATCCCTCGATATAGGGCCGAAATTTTTGGACGCTAAGTACTGCTGCGTAGCACTCCAACTCAGTTACAGAATAATTCCTCTGAGCGGCATTAAGTTTGTGCGAAAAGAATTCAATGGGGTGTTCAGCGCCATCAGGATCAAGCTGAAAAAGTACACTACCCACGCCAACAGCACTGGCGTCGCATTGGATAAAGAAAGGGCGCCCATAGTCAGGGTTAGCTAAAACAGGAGCAGACGATAAAGATAATTTAAGAGCTTGGAAGGATTCCTCAGCGTGAAGATTCCATTTAGACTTAGATTTTTTCCCTGTCAGATCAGTTAGTGGAGCAGCTAAAGACGCGAAGTTTTTAATAAAACGCCTATACCACCCACATAAACCCAAGAAACTACGTATTTGTTTAGTTGTTTTTGGTCGAGGAAATTCTCTAATTGCCTTACATTTTTCTGGGTTGGTGCGAAGGCAACCATCACCCACTAAATAACCCAGGTATTTAACCTCCTTCAAAACAAACTGACTCTTTTCTAAATTTATGGTTAAACCAGCCTTTACTAGCAACGAAGCCACAACTTCCAAAAGTTCCAAGTGTTCATCAAAAGTGGACGAAGTAACCAATAAATCATCAAGGTAGACGAATACTTTGTCGTGCAGTTGATAAGGAATCACCCGATGCATAAGGCGACACAGTGTTTGGGGAGCGTTGCACAACCCAAAGGGCATGACCTTGAAGTGGTACAAGGGACGACCAGGGACAGTAAACGCCGTCTTATCTCGGGATTGCGGGTCAAGAGGGATCTGCCAAAAGGCATCTTTTAGATCAATAGTTGATATATAGCGAGTTTGATCCAAACGACCCAACAATCCGTTGATAAGGGGAAGCGGATACGCATCCCTGACCGTCACCTTGTTCACCTCACGGGCATCCAAACACAAGCGTACTTGGCCATTAGCCTTATGCACCATAGTGACAGGAGAACACCATGAACTGTGGCTTTCTTCAATCACATCCAGTGATAACATCCTATCTAGCTCATCGTACATTAGTTTTTGCTTAGCAGGAGAAACAGAGTAAAAACGTTGCTTAACAGGCTTGGATTCACCAACATCAATCTCATGAGAGATTAATGTAGTTCGTCCAAGACCCATTTTAGCACTTGACGGAAATTTTTTAACTATTGTAGAGAGCTTTAAGTTATCATCTGGAGAGAGAGAATGGAATTTAGGAGAACAAGATATTTCTGCGGAGTCCGATAATTCACTCAACGCAGGTAATTGCAAAGTAATGCCGAATTTATTCCAAAAGTCAATCCCTAAATAAAGAGATTGCTTTAGAGAAGGTACTAAAAAGAATCGCATGTAATGAGATTGGAAATTAAAGCTAACCTGAACATTTAGGTAACCAATGACGTTCTGAGATTGACCACTCGCAGTCTGAATAGAAGTAGGAAAATTATGAATATGAAGGTTGTTGTCCGCCAACAACTTTTCAGAACCACAACCCAACACACTTACACTCGCTCCACTATCTAATAGACCTCGGTATGGAACATCATTGACAAGAATATCGGCATAAGGCCGTTTATCGCTTGTCTCAGAACCGAGTACTGAAGAAACAACAAAGGATCGCAAAATCCGACGTTGCTCCCAGTATTTTTTTGAGCGAAGTAACTGAGCTGAGATGAGTCTCCCAAAAGTGTTGGGGAGAGACGGAACGGAATCAGAAAATTTAGAACTATTGTTAAATGAAGAAGTTGAAGGAATGGAGTGTTCCAATTTGGAAAAGGAATTTACTCGACATTCAGGTGGAGAAACAGGCAAGCAAGAGTCCGATACCATTAGGTCGGAACCAGCTGAACCAGATCCAGAAGAGATTGCGGAGTCAAAGGACTCAACGCGAACTTTCACTGGTTCGACTGATTCTTTCCATCTGGCATCAGTCTCTTCCGAAACTCTGGGTCGGTATTGCTGACTGCATCTACTTTGGTAATTATTGTTGGGGTTGAGATGGTCTGTGGTTCCTGGTTCCCCGATCTCCATGAACCACTGGTCTGGTTTCCCGCACAACGAACACAATTTGTTGAAATGGTGCCTTTGAGACCACAACGATAGCAAAAGGCACCCAAGTGAGGACGAGGACAGTCTTGAAAACCATGCCCTATATCAGAACAATTATAGCAAATGTAATTGCGGCCAGATCTAGAGGTATTGGTTACATTAGTTGAAGGAGAAATAGAGGAGGGTTTAAAAGACTTAGAGTTTGTCATAGTCGTTCCCATTGGAGCACGATAAGAATGACTTGGACTAATCGCAGAAATATGTTGCACAGATTCGGACGTCGGAACAAAAACACCAGATGGAACGCGATATGCGGTTCCTGACGTATCTGCGGATAAAACTGACGGATTAGAAATTGGAACGACTGGTTCTGAATCATACATACTCTCAACACCGAGTTCATTGATACTACGACGAGGGTGCATCGAGTAATCAGGTGGAGAACGAAAACGTTTTAGCGAATCTTCCCATGAAGTACAACTTTTGATGAGCTCATTGATATGTGAGAAGTGTCGATCAGTAAGTTGATACTGAAGGACAGGCTTCATATTGTTCATCAGTAGTTGTATGAATTCATCGTCGCTGTAAGGGGTGTGACACTGCAGGGCCAAATTCCACATGTGATGATAAAACTCCAAGAATGATTCGTTAGGTAACTGTTTGCGAGACTCAACCATACGACGAATTTCGTAGGGAGTACGCCTATCTTTAAATCTTTCTTGGAAGGCTAATCGGAGGCTATCCCAAGGTGCTGAAGGATTATACCTGCGGTAGGTCCAGTACCACTGCAGTGCCACATCTTTCAGGACAAGATGCAGATCCAGAAGTACAGAGGAAGGTGATAGATTGTTGGATTTCACTACAGAGTCCAGCTGAAAAAGGAACATGTCCACAGTTATGCCAGAAGGTGAACCTGTGTAGGAAATCCCACAACGAGATAAAGAACGTCTATTGAAATCATGATTATATTGAGTAGATGGATTATGAATTGCTGAAGGCACGGGATTCAAAGTACTATTATGAAGATCTCTAACATCTGGTGCTGACTGAAAATTGGAACGTTGGGTGGCCTGCTCCGGAGATGAACGCTCTTTAGAGACAGGTTCCAAATGCGAAGACGTTAAACCAAGGAAATCATTTAACTGTTCGAGTCCTCCCTGAGAGGTATGTGCTGGTGGAAAATGAACTTGGGCTGATTTTTGAATATTTTGATTCGCCGCTACGACAGCCGGGTCCATTGGCAAAGAACGACCGCCAGGATATTCGTCAGCAGAACTTTTAACCCCGGATACTACAGGAATGCTATCCCCCGAAGGAATTGGAGCAGTCTGTCTTACTAAAAGCTGATTGGTGAGAAATTGCACTTGTTGCATTAATGATTTTAAAAGTTCGGCTGGGTCACTAGAGTTAACTGCATTATCTGCCGTGGTAATGGTGTTAGAGGTTGAAGGATGCAGTACCGAATTGCTAATCTTACCCGCAGGACTAGGTTGAGATTTACTCACTACTTCTGGAGGAGTCAGTTTTGATTCTACCGGATATACCTCCTGAAATACCAACGCTTGACCTCCATCAATACCTTTAGCAGACTCAACAGATTGATCCAGTAAAGTAGGGTCAGTTATATACTGATCTAACGCCGTGTATAATTTAATACAAATATCTAAAATAGTTTGAGCCTGCTTTCCATATGAAGGAGACTGAGTAGCTCTTTCCAAACGATCATGGACATGCAGTAACCGCGACCGCAAACGCTGAGCTGTTCGAACCTGATCTTCCCCATCTAGATTTTCAATACCAATAAAGGTTTGTTGGAGGCTCTGCACTTTGCTTTGACAAGTGAGGATTTCGTCATTGGGTTTCCTTTTAGCTCGACTGTGCATTTCAATCGGTTTGTCCCTGGTGCCATCCAGCTCTGCGGCCAAAGCTTTCTTTAATTCATTCAACGCTTCCTCAGTATTGGGTTGGATAGATCGAAGCAAAAATTCTACTTCAATCTCATCAGCCTTAAGATGTGAAATATCCATTTTAACACGCAACAACGAATTTAACGAGAAAGAAAAAGGACTTAATCAAAAATGGAATTTAAACGTGATTTTAAAAGTAATGAGAATTAATTTTTAATAAATGTAAACTAACAATATTTAAATAATAAAAAAAAATTCCAACTTATATTTACTGAATAGATTATAGTTATAATTAAAATTACCTAAACCAAAAGTTATTAAAATTTAACGTAAATAGTAAATGAAAACCAGCGATACTGGCACTTTCAACCACAAAAAAAATCAAATTATTTAATTGAAGAGATTACAAAAAAAAAATTTTTACCCACCAAAAAAAATTAAATATAAAAATATTTGAATATATATATATATATATATATATGAAAAAAAAACAAGATAGAATTACTTAATTTAAAGCAGAAAAAAAAATTTTAAATTATTAATTAATTATTTAAAGAAATTTATTGAAAACATATATTGAAGCACCAATCTCAAATTAGACTCACTATGACCAAGTAGATATCCACAAGCCGGGCTGTTTGAGGAGCTGCGAGCACAAATTACTATCCACTGGACCACTCGCGTCAATACTGAACTAGCGCTCAACTCAAAACCTTTTCTCATCCGTACTCGCCAGTCTATCCCAAGGTAATGTGTTGGAATCTAAAGTGTTGCTTAATACCTCAATATAATTTAAAGGACAAAAAGAATTTATGTTTACTGAGTTTACTATTGAACTGAATGTGAGAGACAAAAAAAATAAAATAAAGAAAATGAATTATATTTATATATATATATATATATGTATATACACAAAAAAATTACCGAAAGAAAAAAATTAATTTAAATATCAATATCCCAAAACCGAAAAAAAAATTAATGAAAATAATTTGACAAAATAATGAAAATTAGAATGAACTTTTTAAATTATAACTATAATAATCACGTAGATATCAACAAGTCGGAAGGATTGAGGAGCTGGAAAATTACTATGGTTATCCCAAGGACTTATCCGCGGTAAAGCACTACTATCACTCGACTCAAACACTGTATGAACAACCGCACTTGCCGGTCTATCCCACGGTAGATTATTATTGCCGGAATTCATTCGCAAGCAAATATAAACCCAAAACAAAAACAAAAAAAAAATCAAAATACCGAAATAGAATTACTACAATATAAAAAATGAACTAACCAAAATTATTAACAGTATTTTAGCTGCTCCATTAACCAACTGAAAAACAACCAATAATCAAAAAACAAAATTTCACAAAAATGAAAAAGCAAAAGGAAAAATAAGTAAAATGTATTACTTGTATCAAAAAATAACAAAAAATGTGATCACGTGAGAAGTGAGCACGGCCCCATGCTGAGCCAGACACGAACGCTATAATAATAAAAATAATAAAAATTACCACTGTGGTCCCAGTAGTTTAATTAGAATTGAACAAAAAAATTTGAAAAATAAAATTTTACCTGAAAGTAGAAATTGACTAAAGATGTGCCAATGAGTACTGCGATCACGAACTGTCCAATCAACACCACATTGGTGGAAACAACAAGTTCGCGATCCCAACACCCATGACACATGGAACCAACATGACGAGCGATCCAGCAAGATCAAATAACCAAAGGTTAGAACATGCTGTGATCCCTCCCCATGTAGGTAGTCGGACTGAAATAGAAAAAATTAATTTAATTATAGGGTACGAAGACTTTAAAAATTTAAAAAGACTAAACTCAGAACGAAAGAAGAATGAGCTTAACCACAATCAATGCCACATGGCAGAAATGGTAAGCCCATTCATCAGACGAGCTGAGAATAGGGATCAACATTCTCATCTGCATGCAATCAAACAGCTTACGCTGGTTGCAATGCAGATTTGAATGTTGATCGGGCAGAAAACGTTGATGCGAGCACCCGTGCAAGCTCAAACAACGCAAGCGTCGGACTTTGCACGTGGCACTCACAACAAGTAAGCTGAAAAAAATTGTGAAACCTGAAAAGACGAAACTCAAAAAATTAGCCGAAAGATTGGGCGCCACTGTAACAAAATCCCCCAAAAGGGATTTTGTTAAACTGAACATAGCAATAGAGGTCTGGTTGCGGTATTGCACTGGCTGAAGCTCGCCGCTAGGCGTGGGGGTTACCAGACATATTACTATGCTTGAAAACCGCATAGAGATAAAACGAAGGGGACCAGAAAATTATTCTACCGTGCCACGACCACAGTGGTAGATAATCATAAAAGGGTTTGCGTTCAGCAAGGACGCCGGTGCCACTCCGGCGACCCTGCTCAAGGCCTAGGTCGGCATAAGGCCGCCCATCCTCACGCGATCACACAGAACTATTTACACACACATCACTTTTAAATCAAATGTAACCATAAACTCATAAAAAAATCTGCAATTACGCATGAAAAAAAAAACCAAATCGGAAAAACGAAATGAAAACAAAAATGAAATGAAAAGAAATTTAAAAGGAAAATGAACCGTTATCAAAAATTACAAAAAAAACGTGGTGCGAATCGATTTTTTGTGGGGTGTCGCATGTGACGCCACCCGGAATCTGTAAACCGCGAAAAAATATTTATATATATATAAAATTTAAAAAAATATAATAATAAAACCCCCCGACAGAAACCAAGTTTGGCTCACAATCAAAACAAAAAAAAAATAAATTACACGCGGTGTGAGCGTACGTATTTTTTTATTTTTGTACGTCACACTCTACCTGTACCACAAGCTTGGCCCGTCCGACCACAAACCAGCTACCAGCGCCGACGCAGGATACCGTCCCAGCAGCCCCCTCACGCACCGTCCTCAACCCACAGCAAGGTTAGCTGCCACAAAACACAATTACTATAGTACCTTGCTTGATAGGCAGGTCTGCTACGTAACCAAACTTTTAACAATCCTCAACAGATCACACTTAACTGATGAGGAGCCAAATGACACAAAAGCCCAAATCCAAGTTTGTTTAAACTGGACTACCTCAGCGAATACCAAGACACTCAATTCGCTCGAAAATTTTGGACCAAGGTAATCCCACTCGCAACAAAAATACACTACTGTTTTCTTTTAATAGTCTTAATAAACTTTATTATATATTTTTTTTTTTTTTTTTTTTTTTTTGTTTTTTTTTTTTATATATACATATATAATTTTTATTTCTATTTATTTGGCAAACAATTAATGTTCTAATGAAGCTTTACGGCCATTAAATCAAAGGAAATCACCACATACGGCGTCCATATTTGACTTTATCACCGCCTTTATCTTAATCAGTTTTTTTTTTATTTTTTTTTTTCACAAAATATTTTAGATTCTATTATTTTTTTCTTCTTTTAGATATCAATCCAATTAAAATATATATAAAAAAAAAAAAAAATGTGAATTATCACCAAAAAAAGAAGAAAAATGGCAACACAAACAAAATTATTAATCAAAAAAAAAAAAAAAAAAAACTCAACACTATGAGCACAAAAAATTTTTCTACAACTCATTAACCTCCAAACTTGGCGTGTTTTCACCAAAAAATTCCAAACTCGACTAAAAAAAAAAAAAATAAACCCGACGTATACCAAAAAATTTTATCCCCACCCAAAAAATTATTTACCAAAGAAAAAAAAAAAAATATACCATGACCCGACCGATAGATTTCGGGTGGCGTATATACATACAACCGCACCCAAAAATCGACTCGCACACACCAATACTATTTAATTTAATCACTGGAACATTCCATTTACATGGAAAATCCACGCGCTAACCAAAACAAAACAGATGAAGCAACACACCAACCACTACACGTCATTACATACCATCAAAACAAAAAATGATAAAACGAATCGAGTAACCGACCAAAATACGGAGAAGTATAAAATGCTAAATGGTACACTCTACCAAAAAAAAAAATATTTTCTATTACAAATTAAGCCAAAGAAAGAATGACGTGTAGTGGAAGAGATTTTATGCAGCGCAGTGGATAAACATGCAACCTTGTTGGGATTTTCAACCGTAATTACAGATTTAAATTAAACAGATCATAACAACCACAAGCGGTTGTTACAAGGACTCGACCAGTTAAATGATTTCCTTGGTTTAGCTTCTTCTCAAATGGAACCTGTCTCTAAAGAGCGTTCATCTCCGGAGCAGGTCGTTCAAAATAAAAATCTTCAATTAGCACCAGATGCCAGAGGACTCCATAATAGTACATTAAATGTGCCTGTTCAAATTTATAATCCGGGCGTGCCTACCAACACTGATTTTAATAAACGTTCCTTAGCGCGGTGCGGGATTTCTTATAATGGGTCACCAATTGGTATTACGGTTGATATGTTTCTGTTCCAATTAGATTCTGTTGTTAAATCTAATAATGTATTTTTTGATTCAGTACTGCTGGACTTGCACCTTCTTTTGAAGGATGTGACATTGCAGTGGTACTGGACCTATCGTCATCATAATCCACTAGCAACATGGAGTGATCTAAGAAAAGCTTTTCAAGAACGTTTCAAAAACAGGCGAACCCCATATAAAATTCGTCGTATGGTGGAATCTCAGCAAACAATTAACAAAAGAAATTTTCTCAGATTACTACCACCATATGTGGAACTTGGCACTGCAGTGTCACACTCCTTATAGTGATGAGGAATTCATCCAATTGCTAATTAGCAATATGAAACCTGTCTTACAATACCACCTTACTGCTCGGAATTTCGTACACATTAACGATTTGATAAAGAGTTGTACTGCTTGGAAGGATACACCAAAAAGATTTCGCACTCCGTCTGATCATAAGACTTACCCTCGACGAGGTGTCAATGAACTTATTCCTGAGTTACCAGATGAACATTTTATGGCAGGAGCAGTTACAAATGTACGTATCGTGTGCCGACTGGCGTGTTTGTACCATCGTTGACTTCTGTGAAACCAATACCTGTCAGTAACCCAACGTGCACCTGACGCAGTTCCCAACGTGCACCTGGCGTAGGCAACTATTCAGTGTGTTTTAATTGCTCTGATATTGGGCATATTTTTCAAGACTGTCCTGTTCCTTCCACTGGATATTTCTGTTTTCGTTGTAGTCTGAGAGACACTATAACAACAAAATGTATTCGTTGTGCGGAAAACCGAATCAGTGGTTCCTGGAGATCGGGGATTCAGGGGTCACTGAGCAGTTCGACCCCTATTACTAAGACGAAAGACGCTGGCAGCAAAACTGCTCCATAAATCCTTCAGCGGAGATCGGTGCCAGTTGGGAGGAGTCGGACAAGCCTGTGATAGCTCTCGTTGAGTCCTGTGATTCCGAATTCTCGTCTGGATCAGGTTTGTCTGATTCCAATGAAATGGTATCCGATTCTCCACTGACTTCATTTTTTCTTCAAATTCCTGTTTTTGTAATAAATCTCATTTTTTTAATGAAACTAAATATTTCTTCAACGGTTTCAAAAAACTCAAAATATTGGGAAACTCGTCGGATCATGCGATCCTTCGTGGTTTCTTCAATACTCGGGTCTGAAACAAGTGATAAACGGCCTTACGCCAATATTCTTGCTAATGATGTTCCCTACCGAGGTCTTCTAGACAGTGCAGCGAGTGTAAGTATTTTGGGTTGTGGTTTGGAGAAATGGTTGAATGATAACAATAGTCAGGTTCATAATTTCCCTTCTAATATTCAAACTGCCAGTGGTCAGAAGCAACGTGTTATTGGTTACCTAAATGCACGAGTACAACTCAATTCTCAGTCTTATAATATCCGATTTTACCTTGTACATATCTCTGGGGCAATCGTTGTATTTGGGTATCGACTTTTGGAACAAATTTGGTATAACTCCACAACTATCTGCGTTGAGTGATTTAACTGACTCCGCCGATCTGCCTTCCTCCGCTCAATTTCACCTTCTCTCTCCAGATGACAACAGCTTTCAACTATTATTAATAAATTTCTGTCTAGTGTTCAACTAGGTTTTGGCAGAACTACATTGTTATCTCATGAGATTAATGTCGCGTGAAGCTAAACCTGTTAAACAAAGATTTTATTCTGTCTGTCCTGCTAAGCAGAAGCTGATGTATGATGAGATTGATCGCATGTTGTCACTAGATGTAATTGAGGAGAGCCATTGTTCGTGGTGTTCCCCTACCACGATGGTGCAGAAGGCATATAATGCGCTATTTTCATGACTTGTATTCTCAATATTGTGAGAGAAATTTTAATCAAATCATCAATATTATTCTTCTATTATGAAAATTAAATAAAAAGGTTGACGAATCGTATGTTAGATTTATTCAGATTTTGAAATTGTTATACAGAAATTGAGAATTAACTTACATTAATTATAAATTTAATTTAGGTTTAACTGAGCTTCAATGTAGGCTAATATACACAAATTGAGGATTATTGCAATTCACGGTCCATTTTGATGTTGTATTATTCTTAACATCAAAATAAACTGTGAATAAGGAGGTCTTCCTGTGGTGGAGATGCCACTAATGATTATGATGCGTTGAAATTAGTAATAATTTAGAAAAATTATCCAAGCTTATTTTTTATTTTGCGTCCACTTACAAAGCATGGTGCGCTGGTTGAATCCACGGATAAAAAAAAATTACTATTTTATTTCCTATGTAGTTAAAGAAATTTAATTATAACACAATAACGTACTATATTTTTCGTAACACATGAATGAAATACAATATTGGAATCGCTACTATAATAAGAGCTAATTTATTATGCCATATAGGAATATTTCCTAAAAGCAATTGAAATGGCATTTCTACAAATCCAATTTATCATAGGAATAATTCCTATAAGATTCAATTGCCTTTGTTTTATATGATTCTCTTTATTTTGAACGTAAAATCATTAAAAATAAATTGATTCCTCTCCTTGAGAAACCCCTTTTGTGTCTAAAATAGGGACCACTACTATATTTACCACATAGCTATTATAATTGCATAAGTATTCTCTGAAACATCATGTTATTTTCATTTCATGAATATAATTCGCTAAGTCAGTGCGTTCTGCTTGATAGTTAAGGTACCAAGTGAGAATTGTATTTTTGTAGTTTTGTCGTAGCTACCTGATAAGTAGACCGAACTTTTCAGTACGTAACCAAACTTCCAAACTATTTTTAATTTTTCTTACTGCTTATAAACAAATAACTTATATATACTATAATGGCGGTAGGTAAAATTTTTCATACTAAACTCTCGATCCAACATAATTTTGTTCAAATTTCGATATTTCGTTATTTGAAATTTCGTTAAAACTAAGTATCAGAATATTTTGATAGATGGCAGCAGCAACAATTTTATTGATTTTTTTATTTTTATATATGTCAATTTTTTGACAAATGTCATAAAAATAAATAATTTCTAATAAAATTTCAAGCGGTCTTGTAGTTTTTGTGTTTTATGCGTATATTCTGTGTTTTTAAATTATTTTTTCGTGTTTTTGTTATTTATATAAATATAATTACATATATACATATTATATAATATAATTTTTTAGATTTTCACCGTGCGCAGTAGCTAACATAAACAACATAATTTAGTTTTTTTCGTTCAATAAAATAAATATCGTCGTTAAATTACTGTGCTGCTATCTAGCAAAATCGTCCGAAACTATCGATGTTGGTTCGATATTTTTGAGCAATCGCCCTTATGTTTATATATAAGTTATTTGCTTATAAGTAAAAGCAGTGTAACGGCGACCTATAGACACAAACTGTTGGAACAAAAACTTGTGTTTTTTTTCGTTCTGTTGGTGTTTGCTAAATTTAGATGGAGATTACTGGCCAATATTCCCATACCAACTTGTTACTAAGTTGATTTGAATTTAATTTTAAAACAATTGGTTGTTTGCGATATTATTTTTTACAACTCTTTCATTTCGCAAACACTTGTGAAAGTTTGATTGGAGTATAAAAATCAGCTTTATCTTGCTGATTATCACAAAATCTATATTTTTTTAAAGATAGTAAGGCTGAAGCTAAAGGAATGATGTTGGCTCACATTTAAATAATATATTTGCCTTATAATATCTTGAACCTAAAGGCTTCTAATAATATTCGAAATTTTGGAAAAACATCTAGCTAGGTTAGGGCGAGTAGTTTCATTTAAAATTTACAAAATAATGCATCACCCTGATAAAAAACCAGAATCATTTTGCATATACATATGTATATTTCATATCTATCTTATAATTAGAAAGTAATTAACAATTAATAAATAATATGGTATAACACGCAGCACGTGGTTCTTTTTTATCTAAACACCAAATCGAAAACAGTAAGTTTTCCAATTAACTCAGATATACACATTAAAAGCATAAAAGCAACATATCGAGATATAAAATTACATAAAAAGTTAATGATATTTCCCAGCCAGTTATACCTATAGTGTATTAAACGTGCATTCAATCAACACCACATACACGACGAGTAAAGTAGGTATACATTTTAAATTTAACCACTTTAATCATTTAATACAATCTCGTTTCTCGTTAGTCGAATTTTTTATTATTTTGAGAATTATAATTAAAAATTTAAATCTACTGACTGTCACATAATAAATATAAAATTTAAAAAAATTAAAAATGACTCGCGTGGACGACTTATATTATATTTCCACACATATTTTAACAAAAGGCAATTAAAAACGAGGTAAGATCATAAAAAATAAAAAAAAAAAACTTGAAAAGAAACTTCTCTGCTTCTTATTTCAAATTCATGGGAATATAAATTTCTTTTAATAATACTCACAGCACTTTGATTCTTTCGTATTTTTTTTTTTATGATTTATAATTATTGTGAGTATGTTGTCTTTGTTGTTATAATACTCGTCCATATTATTATTATATGTGTTGTGGCTCGGTGCTGTATGTCAAAAGATACTTTTCACTTAATTAACAAAGTGAATATGCTAAAAATAACAACAACAACGAAGAAATGAAGAAAGACGCGCGAGAAAAAATTTTTTTATTTTGTACTATAGCTACATACAATTACGGTTTTGGAATACAAAGTCGTTTGTCTGTTGCTGTTCGTTTTTCTTTAGGTATTTTATGATAATATTCGAAAGAAGTTTTATTTTATGCACAGTCATTATACGATTTTATCATGATTGATTTTTATTAACGATTATGAACTGAGTTTTCCATTTATGAAAGACATGGTCTCATCATCGCGCATGGTATATGAGCGCCTTTTACAAATTATACGCGCAAGTACGTATATACGAGATTCATAATAAAAATGTATTACTGTGTAGATTTTATTTTGTCGTGTGGTAATTCTTGTTTCATTTTATTATTTTTTATTACCTACTCTTATGTACAAATGTACGTACGTTTTTAACCCATTATTGCTTGAATGATTTTTGTTGTGGTTGGGTGTGTGAGAAATTGGAGGCGCCACAAAAATACGGAATTTTAAATGGCGTTACATTATTTTAACGCTTTACTGATCAGCAATTCGGTTTAGTAATATGAGCACGTGCCTTGATAGATTGATGCTGTAATTATTTATAAATAATCTAACATTTAGTTGTATAGGTTTAATTATTTCATTCGTCGAGGTGTGCGTCTCCAGCCTGATTTTTAATAGGATGACTAAGTGTTGCTAGACAGTATTTTTAATCCTATAGGTGAAAAAGTATTTTTAATGCTGTTTTCAATATTAAAAATAATAGACACGTCGCAGCTTGATAAAGTACACAAATGAAAAACAGTCAAGACCTCCCCAGCACAAGAATCGAAGTTGTTACACTAAAGAGAATAAATGGGTTTTTATCACTCCAATTAAGGGTATTCGATCTAGAATAAAGAGAAGCTTTTAAATGGCGATGCAGTCGTTCTATCATACCATTTGTCTGAGGGTGATATATTGTATCGTTCGTATTCTGCGTGAACCTAACTGTTTCGTGAATTCTTCGAACAGGTTGCTTTCGAATTCATCAGTCGTGATTTTGGGTGGAACACCAAATATCGAATCGTACTGGTTTACGAAAGCTCTCACTATCGTACTTGCGCTCATATCCGTCAGGGGTACGGCTTCTGGCCATCGAGTGAAGCGATCGATCTATTATTGTTAGTATGCAGAGATTGCCATTAGACGGGGGGTCGTAAAGAGAAATTGATTTGTCCATATCCAAACCTGTATGACAAATAGTTGCTACTTGGGTTTGCCAAAACATTGCTTTCGCCTTCAACATACCTTATATCCGTACTAAATTGTGAATTATAGTCGAGTTGGCGACTCTGACGTGGACTACGTTCCGACTTAGAAGCAATTGCAGTTGTTAGTGCCTTGTGATCGGTATTAATGTGAAATATTCTATCTTCAAATCTGAATTAGTGGTAATCAAAAGGACCCAAATCTGGAGAATACGCGGCATGTTGTTTAAGTTCCCAGCCTAAGGAGAAGTAGAGTATTTGGACGAACATTGTCATCCACCAATTCGGCCTTCCTTGGCCCATAAATGGTCTTTCTTCCTCCAGAGCATCACTTAATTTGATCAATCTGGTAACGTTCAGCTATAACAGTTTGCCCATATTCCAGAAGGTCGTAGTAAATGACTCCTTTCCAATTCTACCAGACACACTAACACTTTCTTGGCATTAATATTCATTTTTCAGCTGATGTTGATAGCTGTTTATAACGAACCAAGTTTTCTTTCTTGTGTATCTTTACCATTGCATGCAATCGATGTGATATTGCTTGGTGAGTAACTTCTAACTATATTGCAAGCTCTTTTTGAGTTTGACATAGATTTTCAACCAGTAAAACTTTAAGTTCCTCGTCTTGAATTTTTTTTTCCGCTCCTGGACGGAGTACGTCCTCATGACTAAAATTAAATCACGAAATCTTGCAAACCACTTTATTCTGTTGACTCACAGAATGTCAGTGTTGTGCACGTAAATTACCTCGTGTAATTTACATGTAAATTAACAGGTAAATAATTATTTTTTACATGAAAGTTTAATTTACATAATGTAAAAAAATATTTAAAAGTTAGTAAAAAATTAATAAAGTGACATCTGTTATAAATTTGAAAACTATATACATATAACTCAATTTATGTTGCCAAAAATTAATGAATTAAATAAAAAATCAACTGAATTCAAGCTTCACAAATGTTTGATTAATTTTTATATAAATCTGTTAAAACACATTACAAACTTAATTATTTTTAATTTGAGCCAGTGGCCGCATAGCTCATACTTTTAATTTTTTAAACTAAATGTCATCATAGAACACGCTGTTAGCCTCAAGAGATTTTCTTGAAAAAAATTACATATCATCGTTTGGTCCCACTTCATTACAAGGCACCATTGGCAATGCTTATTAATGCTTTTAGAAATAGTTAGGACAGCTTAGGAACAAATCTACGGCCGATTTTAATTTTTTAAACTAAATGTCATACGGAATAAACGGACGGATACCTAAAGATTCTCTTCTTAGGTTATAGCCCGGACGGATACCTAAAGATTGAGCATAAGTTAATCTAGGTTAAATGTGCAAGAAGCGGAGAAAATGAGGAATGGAAAGAGGCAATAAAACGGGTAAATTATTTGGATAACAATTAATGCTTTAAAACGCATCCTTCCCATTACGCCCAAATTCAAATCGGAATGGCTGTAGTAGCTGTGATTTTAATATTTATTTAAAAAAATCAAATTACTGTCACGTTATAAATGTGCCAGTAAATTTTGACTTTCTTAATGATTTAGTGATTACTCTAAAGACTGTATATTTTGCTTATTTGTCCAATTTATCCAAGAATTTAAAATAGTTTCATTTTTAATTAAATCCAACACAAAAATTCGACGGGTTCCGTCATTGTCTAGGGTGTTTGCTTGAACAAATGCGTCACACATTTGAAGGCCTTCAGATTGTGAATACACCTGATGCAGAACCGTAAGATTGTTTGAGCGCGGTTCAATATTGCTGGAACTACTCGTTAAGTTGTTATGACCGAACAGGTTCTTCATCTTATTCTAAAGATAAAACTGGATTGTTAATCCTACACACCGTAATCCACCGCTTTTTTAATATTTTTTCGTTTGAGAACTGATAACTTGTGCTTTTGTCAGCTTTCGAAAGACAACTAAAAACACTACACATTTTATTTCTCCGATACTTATTAGCCATATATTTTTGAAGTTCCATGGCTGTTACCTCAAAATAAATTAAATCTGCTTTACTATTCTGATACACAATTTTGAAAAACGATTAAATTTTTTTTTTATTAGTTAGTTAAATCAAAACACAAAATTTTACATACGAACTTAATATGAATAGTTCTCATCACCTTTAGAAAAATCGACACCAACGCCTCTACAGTTGATGAAAATCGCCAATAAGGTCTATTCAATTTGTTTTTTTTTCTTCAAAATTTGTGATAATATGTGATAATGGAAATTGGTTCGTCAACTTTTCAGACACGCATGATGTGCGTACTAACATGACTTACATGTTATAATAAAATTCGATCATGTTACGTCCTTAATTAAAACGTTTGCTCAAGCTCATTGTAATACATACCTTTACGATGCGTAATAGAACTAAATTATTATTTATGCAAATCTTATAACATCCGACCAACCGTATCCGATTGCAGATATAGTTCCCATTATAATTATGTAGTTTAAATCTAGTTCACAAATCTACATTCTCACCAAAATCAGCACCAACCTACATTCATCTCGCATATTTTTGAATGAATTTTAAAGTGTCGTCTACTCCTACACACTTAAATATAATCTTCAAGTTCTCATATTTTCGCTCAGATAGTGACGTTCATTAATTTCAGCGAAATTGTGCACAATAATCTTTGATAGATAAAACATTTCTCATATATCAACATAATTTCTAAAGAAATACATTTACGTACGAGTAGCTGCTTTGTAATTTTTTTTTTTTTTTTTGAAAAATTTCTGCGAAATTTAGCACCTCGTCATTATGGCATACAATCCGTACCCAATCATATACTTACATAAAAAAATCATCACAATATAAATAAAAGGTGATTGTCTTCTAATCGTGCCATTTCATGGAAAAGACAATACACATACGCTGTACACTGATTAAATTTCATTAGAACGAATTACAAAAAAAAAAAAATGTAAAAACGTCAGCGCACAGGCAGTCAATGAATGATGTGATTATCATATTATATCAGAGCGATACACGTATGTAAATCCCGTATAATTCACAAACAATGAAAAAATATGAACTACACACATGCAACAAAATGCAACAACAATAATTCGTCACGATCCCCATCATATTTTTAGCAAGCACATTTTATGTTCCCAAGAATTATTCATTTATAAAAATGTTGTTGTATGGTTGTATTTGTTGTATCTACTCGTATTTAAATTGTATTTAATCTTATTTTAATGTAAAACGCAATTAAAACTTGGAAATTTAATTTTCCTTAATTATTTTTAATTTTTTACAAAACTCAAATTTCTTTTAATTTCATTCACCTTTTTTGTGTTTGTTTTTATTTTCAATTCTTGATAACAAAATGTAATTTTAGCGCGCAATGTTATATACCCGGGTGTTGAGTGCAATAAATCCTGGATGTGCGTTAAATCTGAGAATGTGGTTTTAAGAGTTAGTAATACGAATAAGATATTTATAAATTGCTTTGTGATTTGGAAAGTGCATAATAGTAGAAATCATAATGAACTTTAGAACCAGGGTCGGTTTGGTGTTGGCAGTTGTTGTATTCTTTAATCAAAAATAAATCGTTAGTGTGTGCAGATTTAATATAGCAAAGCAAAAGGTAAGAAATTTACTACCGGTATATAAATAACAGCACAGCAAATATATGCCTACAGTGGCTACCTTGGCCCAGTAATACCTACGTTTCTTGTTCCAGTTTGGAAAATTTTCTCCGATTGTAATTTGTACTGAATGGGGTTTACCTTTAAGACAGTTGGTGCTTACTACTGATCCTAATATTTTATTTTTGTCTTGATGGTCAATACCTACATGTATAACATGGTTCGCCTGCAATACCTTCTCACCTTCTACAAATATTCGTTTGTCTTTTGAACCGCAATACTCCACAAGATCACAAAAATTAATGTGTTTGTCCAACACATTGTCCGATTCGGATAGCATTTTAAAGCATATTATTTAAAACCAACAATAGTAAATGGTAGAAAATGTATAACATATAATCTTAAATCTTTAGTTTTACTCCATAAATCTAGAAAACGTTAATATAAACGAATTAAAATACATAAAATTTAATTTTAATAAAAATAATTCTACCTACCAGTCATTTCACACTAAAACATTATATGTACTGCACTAAACGTCAAATTTGATTTATAGCACTAAACCTACGCAACATCCACAGTACACAAAATAGAGGTAATATACTCACTGGTTCTATTTTCGTTCATTTTTGCGCAGCTGTCAAAAATTCCAATATGGCGAATGTTTGAGATCTAAATGGTGTTTGTTTATCTTGTGATTTTATTTTTGAGTGTTAAGTTTTTACGATACATCTATTAATATAACAGTATTTAATATTAAAATTGTTATATTAATAATAAATTAAAATGCGCTGTGCTATTTTCGGGTGCAATGAAAATAATAAACAAAATAATAGTGAATTTTCATTTCATAGTTTTCCGAAAGACAAAACAACATGTAAACAGTGGATTTTTTCATGTTTTAGGTAGGATACATTTAATATAAATACTTCCAGAACTAGCTCTAAGCATTTTAATCAAACTGATTTTTTCGTGAATCCATTGTATGAAACGTACCAACTTAAAGTGAAACCTCAATTAAAAAAAAATTGTTGTTCCGTCACTTTTACTGCCAATGAAAGGCAAACTGAAAACTATAGCCTCTCGTAGTGTAATAATGAACAAAAAAGCTTCGCAATTAAGGTAAGTGGAAGTGTCAAATTAAGTGATAATGTAAATTATTAATCAATAAACATTTATTTTTAAATAGCACATCAGATATTGCTGGACCATCAACGTCAACGACCATTAGCAGCGGATTGTCAGATGAACTGCATGAAAATTCCATGAAAATATCTACATCTAATGGACCAAATCCGGCCGCGGTACAGTGTATAGATTGTAGTACACAAAATCCAGAAATTATACCTCCGTCGTTTACTCAAATAAATCCAGTCGCTATTTAGTGTACGGATTGCAGTACATAAACAACAGAAATTATACCTACCAGTTCAGAAGTTCGTGGTTTAAGGCAACAGATTTACAAACAATCTATAATAATTGATTCCATGAAACATATTTCACCGAAGGACAATTAAAGAAACTTGAATGCTCAAAGAAGCATGCGAAATGAACAATCGATGACATTGCCAATGCCATTGCAATACACGCAGCATGAGCACGAGCATATCGCTTGCTTCTTAATAAGCAATATCCATTACCAGCAGTAATAACGAGTCGAGTTCAAAAGCGAGGAAACAATTTTTGTACTAAAAAGCGAAATCGCTTATCTGCATTTTAGTAATTTTGAGAAAATGAAGGATAAAGTTTTAAAATCATATGGGAATACAATGAGATTATTACATGTATTACCTCATAACTTTTTTATTTTTTAAGCTATTTTCACCAAAATTTGATACAATCTAAATAGTGGGCCAATTTAATTATTTATGCAAAATACATAAAAGTCGCTTAAAGTCACTTAGGCGACTTTTGCTTTTAAGTACAGATTTGTGTTCTTTCATTCGATGAAATGAAAGTGAAAGAAAAAATTGTCTACGACAAATCTAAAGATGAACTACTAAAGGCTGCAAAATACATGGGTTATTATGACTTTGATCAGAAAATGACAAAAGACATAATATATAAAATAATAAATACCATACAATCGTGTGGGTCTTATGTGGTATCCATTGTGTGTGATTTGGGGGGATCAAATCAAGGATTGATACGTGAATTAAACGTAACAAGCGTAAAACCTTCATTTCTAAATCTAGCGAATCTCTCTATAAATATTTATCTTTTCGCTGATGTACCACATTTAATCAAAATACATAATATGAAACCATTTTATTGATAGTAAGGGATTTATTATTGATCGATAAAAAAAATTATAGAGGAGTTACTAGAGAAAACAAATAATAAATCCGATTTAAGTGTAGCCTTCAAAATCTTCAAAATCGGCAATGAATTGTAACACAATCCCCCACAAAAGAGGGATTGTGTTAAACAGAACATAGCAATAGAGGTCTGGTTGCAGTATTGCGCTGGATTAAGCTCGCCGCTAGGCGTGGGGGTTACCAGACATATTACTATGCTTGAAAACCGCATAGAGATAAAACGAAGGGGACTAGAAAATTATTCTACCTTGCCACGACCAAAGTGGTAGATAATCATAAAATTGTGGTGCGCTCAACAAGGACGCCGGTGCCACTCCGGCGACCTTCGTCAAGGCCTAGGTCAGCATAAGGCCGCCCATTCCCCACGTGATCACTACGAAATATTTAGCCACACATGACACTATTTAAAATCACCTTGAAAAACATAATTAAAGAAAAACTGTAATTGCGCATGAAAACAAACTGATTCGGGAAAAGACCGGAAAATGAACTGGAAATTGAATGGGACAAAAGAAATGAAAAATGAAATGAAAAAAATTTTGCAACAAAAGAACACCGTTAAAAAAAATTCCAGAACCCAAAAAAAACACACGTGTGAATCGACTTTAGGGGTGCGTCGTATGTGACGCCACCCGAAACCTGAAACCGCGGAAAAATATATATATATATATATATATATATATATAATAAAAAAATATACTAATAAAACGCAAAAAAAACCCAAGTTTGGCTCACAATAATAAAATTAATAGAAAAAAAAAATCACGCGGTGCCCTGGGGTTCTTTTATATTTTTCCCCAGCAAAACACCATACCTGTACACATCAAAAAAAATTTGGCCCGTCCGACCAGAAATTCAGCGCCGTCGCAGGAACCAGTCGCAGCAGCCCCCTCAATTCTCCGTCCTCGACCCACAGCAAGGTCAGCTGCCACAATACTTTTCAATAATCACTCAAATCCCACAACGGGACACCAGAAAATCCAGTTTCACAACGGAACAAGTATACAATAATCTTTCGCAACCACTTGAGACACCAGAGAGTCAAATCTTTCAACACTATAACGGATTCTACTCGTTTATACCGGTATCCAAATTTCAAGCTAAAAACTACAGCAGGACATCTCGTTTTGATTTTTTTTTTCCTTTTTTATAATTTTACTTGAAGGAATACACCACACAGATTTTCAGTGTTAGTTACTTATCACCAGATAAAAACTCAGAACAAGGTCTTTATGATAATTATAATTAATTTTTATTTATATTTTTTATTTTATTTAATTTGCTTTTATTATAAACTTCCGTAACAAATCCAAATAAGCCACAATATCATTATCTTAATAATTATTTGTTTTTTTTTTTCTTTATTTTTACTACAACTTTTACATTATCAAACAACCAAAAAGTTTCTCAACCCACCAAAAAAAAAATTCTCACTCGAATTTTTATATAGAAAAAAAAAAAATGGTGGTTGGTTTTATAAAATTTTTTTTTTTTCTTTACATCACCACAACAAAATTAATTAAACTATAAATCAAACAGTCTGATAAAAACCAAAAAAAAAATTATCTGTTTTTTTTTTATGAATTACACTCCAATCCCTCGTCCAAACTTGACTTTTTTTTTTCCCCAATATTCCCAACTATTTAATATATTTTTTTTTTATTTTTATAGAATTTGACACGAGACTTCATCAATTTTCCAATTCCAAAACTAGACTCTCCTACCAAAAATAAAATCGACGCGACTTAAAAATTTTATCCCCACCCAAAAATTAACAATCGAAAAAGAAATACAAAAATACCCGACCGATGGATTTCGGATGACGTACACATACGACATCACCCAAAATCGATTCACACGCACTCACACTACTTAATTCAATCTAACAAAACAACACAAACGACGCAACACACCAACCACTACACGCAAAACCTGCTAAAATTCTCTCTTGAGAGAGAATTGTAGAAGGTTTTGACTACACGTCATTACATACCATCAAACAAAAATAATAACACGAGCCGACCAAAATGAGGAGAAGTATAAAATGATAAATGGTACACTCTACCCAAAAAGAAAATATTTTCAATTACAAATTAAGTTACAGAAGGAATGACGTATAGTGGAAGAGATTTTTGCAGCGCAGTGGATAAACATGCAACCTTGTTGGGCTTTTCAACCGCAATTACAGATTTAAACCAAATATATCATAACAACCACAAGCGGTTGTTACAGAATTTAACGGTCAGAGGAGCAGCGAGACAAAAAGTTAAATTGGCGAGCAAACTGTTTTCTCAAACAGTTTCCAAAGCTATTCTCTGCGCAGGTAGTTTGAGAGAACTCAGCCCAGAAAATTGGGTTAAATGTGCTGAGTTTTTCAAATTGGCAAAGTTTAAATCTTATGTAATTAATTTGTTTAAACTAAATTTTTGCTTATTGCCACGCAATATATACATGCTATTTGCTTTATGGTGCCACGAACAATAAATGAAGTCGTGGATAGTAGAACAGAAGAGGTCGTAGAATGACTGCCACTCTGTGTAGTCGCCGGTAAAACTTGGAATTGCGATTTTTGGTAGTTTGACTTCCATATGTCCGCCTGTCATGGAAGCATCGACTAATGTATCGTTTAGAGTGGTATTTGGTTCCATCTTGGTTCGCAGAGCAAGATTTAAACCCGCCACTGCCTTGTAATAGTTGTCCTCAAATTCGTCGTCTAAATTTTCCTCGGTATCTAAATTAATTATTTTATCTTCAACTTCCGTAAATTCGGTTCTGTAGCGTTCAACATTAATTAATCGTGCTTTTATTTCCTCAGCATTGGTTGTGTCTCGTATTGTGTTTATGAAATTCAGCAATTTTGTCATATTTCCCTTAATATATGCGCGGCGTTTCTTCAAGCTCGCAGTATCCGCCATTTTGCCTTTTATGAAATTTGATTCACTTTACACTATTATTTTCTTCACTGTTCACTTTTTCCAGCAAGGTCACGCAAGAGAACCGTTTTATTATGCGAAAATTATATTTTTACCAATAAATTTGCTTTCGATAGTTTTAATTGAATCGTTTGATTATGATTTTGAATAATTAGTTAAATTTAATGTAAATATAGATTATACTTGCGGTTTTTGGCTTGGATTTTATGCCCTTAGTTGAAGTACAGCTTATCACGTGGAGCCTGTATAATTCTCGAATAATCTGGTTGCAACCCAGCAGCGATCCGGCTCGAAGGACCAGTGAATTTACACCAAGCTTCGGTGCCACGAACAATAAATGAAGTGGATGTAAATTATGATGGTGCAAAAATAATTCTCCTTTAATTTGGTTTGGTTGGTTTCCGGTTTGGGTATAAACAATATTCAATAAAAATAAAACTATTTGAACTTCTAACTCAAATTACAATTCAATTTTATTTTGTGATGTGATCGCTATGGATGCTGATTTTATAATAATTTTTTTATTTTTTACAAAAATATAATTTTTACAATGTTCTAGTAATTATTTATTATTTACGATAGGTGGCCAATAGTTATGGTTAAGCTATAATGTACTGTACGCACCCGCTATCAAGAATTAAGCTATTGAACGCACCCCCGATTTATAAAGTGATTTTTAACATTTATAATGTTCCAATTTAATTTTAATGTAAGGTTTTAATTTTGATTGTCAAATAGGATTTCATTTTGGTAAACAAAAAAAAAGGTAAGCAAAATATTATTCCATTTAAATATAAATATAAATTGATTCTAATTGGAAGACAAATTTACATTATTCTTATTTGATTTCAGGTTACGTTATGGATACAATTCAAAATTTAAAGATAAGTGCTTATGATTAATATTATTAATAAATGTATTCTAATTGATGTCTTCTTTGCAGCTGTTCCTGTTGATACATTTCCAACATTGTCTTTTAAGGTTAATGATTTGTTTGATTGCCTGAAAGTCAGAGTGCCATACCAAGACAGTCGGCAACGAGTTCAGGGCATTGGGCTTTCAGAATCACTCCAGTTTGAGTTAATCGAGAAGATGAGCAATACGATGTTCCCAATGCCGGTTAAAACTAAGTTGACCATGCTGCCATTTCAAAAAGGTCTGTGGCTGAATTATGTTAAAATTTTACCATGGCATTAATGTTTTTTTTTATGTTATACGGGCGTAATAATGACCAACAATGCGCTCAAAATGCTGTATATCGATTTGAAAGCACAATATAAATTAAAGTACCAATTGACATATAGGCTTAATCAGGACGTCTTATAAATTTTTTTTTGGGTCATCCGTTCAAAAGGTGAGCTCCACGATCATCCAGATCGACTGGAAGTCATGTATGGGGTGCGCGATCATAATATACTCGATAGAAATGAGGGCAGCATTTCAATGAATAGTAACACTATGATGGGCGATACACCTGACTTAGATGCAGTCGGTCATCTAATTGGCGACGTACTAACTACGTTGACATCCGATCTAGATATGGCCGATAACAATGTAGCCGAACTGGAATCACTCCAGTAAGATGGGTTGGAGTATTGGGCAGGATACATTTGATATAGGGTGAAAGATCCATGCTTAACGGAGGATAGAGAACTGGTAAACCCATCCCAAGACCGTTCATTCACTTGGACAAATCAGCTAACGGCGGCTTACAAAAACCATCGGATCAACTAATGAGACACATATGTACAGCAATTAAAGTTCATTTTTAAACAACTCAATGGAAAAAACTTTAAATAATCTTTCTACAACTATATGTTGTGAACAAAAAGTAAAGGACATTTTTTTCCGATCCAGGATGTGCTTCAGAATTAAACATCTTAATAATAATTTAGAAAATACTAAAAAAAACAAACGAAAACTAAATAAAATAATTACATAAATAAATTTATTTGGATTAAATAACTTTTTTATTTATTTATTGAAAATAACTTTTATTTTTTTTAACTTTACTATAGGCTTAGGCATGTACATAATATGCATACGTATACCTATACATATTATTATTATTAAAAAGGTATCTATGTTCCGCCATTTTTTTCAATTTGTTGTTTTTGTAATTTTTGGCAGATGCGCAATATATTACCTTTATTATGTATACTGTGCGCAACACATCTATATCAGGAAAATCGTCAATAATATTTGTTTGTAATGTAACAACGTTTAAACGTTTATAGTGATCAAAATCCATCACATTGCTGCAAAATATCCAAGACAACAAAGTAAATTCGAAATTCGTAACGAATTTTAGCAGAGCCTTCTAGAGTATAGAGCCATATTCATTATGACGTATTTTTTAGAAGCTTTTTTTGTGTTATATCTTTTCTCTGATTTCCATAGGAATCCATAGTAAAAATGGTGTTTTTTAGCTTCAAGATTTTCAATGAAAAATGTAAAAATATTATAAAACGTTTACATAAAAGTTTTCTACATATCTTTAACAACAATATACAAGAATAGGTATTAAGTAAATATTAATTGCAGAAATATTAAAATTAAATTATTTCTAAAATATATTTTTCGAACTTTCTTTTTGAAAAATACATCAAAGTTGGCTCCGACAAATTAAAATAATACTTGCTAAATTTATCTTTAGTTTTACTAGTGTACGTTAGATGTCTAAGATTTATACAGAAAAATACGAAAAGAAATTGTTTAATCACAAATTTATGACACGATCTTAATATTTTGAGAATTTGTTTTGCTTTTCCTACAATTTTTGAACTTAAATTTCCCCAGGTGGCAACTTTTGGTAGTACGATTTTTCAAAATTTTTACTGCCATCTATGTAATGTATATTGACTTAATGCACACGATTTGTAGTAAGCTTTTCTTTTTAATTTGACCAGAATGCTGTTGCTATGACCTTATTTTATATTTTGGTTTAAATAAACATAATTAAGAATTTGCAACGTTTTCATTTACAAATTTGTCTTAGGAAAAAAAGTGATTTCCCATATGTTTTATGTGTTTTACTATGGAAATTTTGATTTTTTCCTCGTTTCTAATTCCCCTTATAAAAGCTTCGTTGTTTAGATTATGGCTTGTATAATCAAGGTTGGTTTAATTTTAGACATTATTTTGAAATGATTTTCGAAAATCGTTGCTATAGTATTAGCAATAGGTACGACGCTTTTGAGAATGATTCCGAATAGGAATCGAAAGCTAAAGCTGTAACTAAGTTTTTTTAAATAAAAGAGCCCTAAACCAATATTTAAAAAAAATTTGTTTTAATATCAATCTGAATAATAAAAATTGTTAAACAATAATTAAAAATAAAACCATAATATAATTTTCTGTTGTGTAATTGTATCTGTTGCCGAAATATTTGATGAGTGTATATATCAATAAAATTAAAGAAAAATTTGATAAAATTAAAAAAAACATTGGAATTTTTAAAAATCAATTTATGCTGTCATCTATGATATTACAAATGACGTGATATCTGAAATTCAAGAATTACTTAATAATGCGACAAAGATGGTTGGAGCGCGTTGATTGTGTGGAACGAGAATTAATTGCCCGTGATATGGTGGTAACTGGTGTACCAATTCTGCATGGCCTTTCATCAGATCAGGATATAAGCGATATCTGTAAAGCTGTCGGACACATAAATAATAATAACCATGAGAATATATATTTTTTCTGAATTTGTAATTGTACATCAAAATATTCGAAGCCTTCGAAAAAATTTTGACTTGTTCGTAGCCAATATACGGGTGCGCGCGATAAATTGGCAATAACTTTACCTCTACATACTTCATGTACTTCTTATTAATATTTTGAAAATATGCTTTTAATGCTATTATTAAACATCTAGTTTTTGAGATATAACGTGTTAAATTCTGAAAATCCCACCATGTTGAAGGAATACGACATGAGAGCAACGATAATTTCTGGGCTACGCGCAGTTCGCCCTGCAGGAAATTGCGGACTTCAGTAACATCCCTTTACGAACAATTTACAACGTGAAGGTGTATGATGTTGATCCTGTAGTCTCACCAGCAAGGAAAACACACAAAGTATGCAAGGATCACACAAGTCCAGATATCGTACATAGAATCCAAGAAATTATCAATGAAGATCCAGGAAAGTCAATGCGTTCCATAGCAAGACCGTGGCTGAATTGTACCGTCGATGAAGCAAGTCGCAAACGGGCGTCATTTTATCTTCCAACAAGATGGTGCACCAGCACATAACGCAAAAAAGTGCAAGAATTTCTCAATATTGCTGCTCCTAAATTCTGGTCAAAGGATATCTGGCCGCCTAATTCTCCAGATGCAAATCCTTTAGACTATTATGTGTGGAGCATATGTGAAAGAGAAGTTAATAAACAATCTCATAATAATATAGAGGCTGTCAAAACTAAGATTCAAAACGTTATGATGTCCATGAATAAAGAAATGCTAATTAAGGCGTGCTCATGATTCCGAAGTCCGATTGAGTCTATTATTGCAGAAAATGAAAATTTTTTTGAACGATTTAATAAAAATTAACAATGTTTGTCTATTTACACATATAAATAAACTGATTTTCAAAATATAACACTTTTGTGATATGAATTTTATTTTAGTAAAATTTTGCCAATTTATCGCGCGCACCCTGTATGTAAATGCTTATAGTAAAAGATATCGTTTTTTATATTTTTAAGTAAAATTTGGCTAAATAGCAATTCGGTAATTTGGCTAAATAGCTTCGAATAATTTAAATGGTTACGCGTTGTTTGGTGCTTGTAACGACACTTAGAGGTCAGTTGGGATTTCTGTTTATTATAGTTCTAACCTATCTTGTTTTCTATAGCTGCTTTAAATATAACTTCGGCTGACATTGTTAAAGTTAAATGGAATTTTGATAATGAAGTATGTATATGGGTTTTTATGTATTTATAAGTTATATTCAGCGCATTTGAACACTTTCGTTAAAGAGATTTCTGGAATTATGCGTAATATTAAGACAAGCAATCTTTTCATTGTTGGGAATGTTAACGTAGCTATTCTTAATTTTCCAAATAGCTGTAATGATTATAAGTGTTTCTTATGTCTTCCTGCAGTCTCGAACCTCTGATTAATATTCCTATATGCATGTGACTGCAACATGAACTTCTTATATTGATCATTTTTTTGCTCGTCTCAAGTCTTACGATATTGGACCTTAAGGTTTCAGCCCATAATTTTATTCAGATAATATTTAAAATACCTCAAGTTTCATCAGCATCTAATAATTTGCATCTTGGTCATACGAAGAAACTCAGTGTGGTATTATTAACAGATATCCTTCAAAATTTGGATTGAAATTATGTTCTTAATCTTGACGATCCATCTTTAGCTCTTAATCAATATATTATCATTATTTCCGATATACTAGAGCATTGTTACACTTTTAGTTGTGTAAAAACCAAACGTTTACAGTCTTGGATTTCTTTTAATCTTGTCAGTCGTATTAACAAGAGAAACAAATTGCGCAATAAGTTGAAGAAACGCCCAGGTGATTCAGTTCTTCGCGACACCTATGTTAGTAATTGTAACCAAATTAATGCTGATATTAAGAAGGTAAAAGGAATAAATTATTCCAATCGTGTCCTTAGTTAATCGTGGAGATGCTTAAAAAAATGGAATCTCGTGAACGAAATTGTAACTAGGAGGCCTAAGATATTTTCGATTAAAAGCATTCTATCTGAAAACGGTGCGCTTTCTTTTGATTTCGAAATACTAGTGATTTCCAATGAGTTTAATCGTTATTTTACGATGGATTTTGAGGTCGTGGTGCATTGGTGGTTGCCGCTGTTCGCTAAAGTTTACAAAGTTGTAAGTTAGCAATTCCGAAACCGGTGATCTTGAGTTTATTTGCGTAACCCATATAATTGGGCCTGAAGAAAATGTATATTTTAAGCTCGTATATATTTTCAAGTATTCCGCTTTCAAACAAACCTGATCACTATCAGAGATTGATTAATGGAGTTACGAATAATGTGTTCAATGCCCTTTCAGTCCTTGAAGTCCATTTAATTTCAACTGGGGATAATTTCCATAGCATCGCAGTTGATCTAACAGAGGTCCATGAGTGTCTGTTTGTTGGTGGTGTTAATTCATGTGACTTGTAGGGAGACAGCTAGATATGGGGTTTACTTTTGATATAGGTAACTGTTGATACAACAAATTTACGGTTGTGCTACGTCGACAAGTTTCATCCACTATTATCTGTAACTTTTGTTTATGAGGCTGTTGTAAACAATCCGTAGCTTATTAACTAAATAAAAATGCCACCCAAGCTCCTCCTTGGTACGATAAATCGAACGACACTTCACCATTCGCAATTTATCCAGCTCTTTGATGATAAATTTAAGCTTAAATCTGAGCAACTTTACAAACGTTTAGTTAGTTCAAATTAAATTCTTTCAGGGTAATTGGCAGTTTCTAATATTTATAAATTCAAAACGTGAATCTGACGGATATCACTCCACGTTAAATTATCTACGACGTTTTTTGTTTCATCCATTCTTAGTGATAATAATTTTACTACCAACAGTAATTATTTCGATCAGCTGGATGTTGTAAGACCAAATAAGACTTTTCAAATAAGTATAGTATTTTAATGATCATTGTACACTCTACGAATTAATTCACCGTACGATCTAAAAAATTGGATTTTCGAATTGGCTTTTCAAGCAAATAAATCCTGCTTACTGTAAATTTAAAAGGACCAAAAATACAGACAAAACTAATATAAATTTAGTTTATTAATCTACTTTTCAAGGCCGAAAATAAAAAAACTTTACATTTGTATTCCTTTTTTTGCGAACAAATTCATCGTACGGTTGTTGTTTTTATCTAACAACACCGTGTATCTTTTGTTTTTTTCAATATTTTTGTGATAGAATATTTCAGTATATTGTAAGACATTAAAGCTACCGGTACATAAAACACCTTTTATCATTTTGAAGGCCACGCGAACAGAAACCAGTATTGACTTCCAAGAAGTCGTTATCAATAAGCATTTGGAAGGAAAACCGTTATCTTCCAAGTCCAAAGTTAACAAAAAAATCAAAATCGTCATGCACATTGTAGAAACATATAAAAAGACGGGTAGTGTTGAATAATTAAAAAGAACTGGTCGTCCGCGTACTCTTACCGAGAAGGAATAAAGGGTAGTAAGGCGTTGTGTACGCAAAGAACAGCAAATATTTAGTTCAATATTGCTAACAATGCTACACCAGAACTATGGAGCAGATGTATGTTAACGTACAAACCAGAAAACATTAAACTGGTACGGGTAATTTTCCAGAATGGTCAGAAAAAAACACTTATTAGTGAGGTAATTAAAAAGAAACGCATTGAGTTCGCTAAATCACACCTAGATGCTGAATTTTCATTCTGGAAAGAAGTGATATTTGCCGACGAAATTAAGTATAATATATTTGGATATGATGGACCATCATAAGTATGGCGCAAGAAGGGAACAGCAATGGAAACAGCAAATCTTCGTGGTACGTTTAAAAACGCTGGAGGAAATGTACTCAGTTTGGGGGTGTATGGCGGGTTCGGAAGTCAGAAATTTGATAGATATTGAAGGAAATATGGATAAAAGGATGTATTTGAATATTTTGAAAGCCAATTTGCACGAATTGGTAGACAAATTAGAACTGCCACAAAATTGGGTCTTCTAGCAAGATGACAACTCGAAGCACATAGCGGCAATTGTTCGAGACTGGTAGCTGTAAAACACCCCTAAGCAGCTACATTCTCCTCCACAAAATCCGGACCTTAATCCCATAGAGCATCTGGGGGATTAAGTAGAAAGGCAACTAAAAATACACACAATTACATCTAAGGCCACACTGAAAGAGGCAATAAGATATGATTGAGATCGGGTGCCGCCAGAATTCACCAAAAATTGGTTTCGTCCATGAATAACAGACTAAAAGCCATTCTAGATGTCGAAGGAGGCCTACCCGTTATTAATAAAATTTCTTTTTTTGTGTTGAATAATGATTAAACTAATCGTACGATGAATTTGTTCGCAAAAAAAGGAATACAAATGTAAAGTTTTTTTATTTTCGGCCTTGAAAAGTAGATTAATAAACTAAATTTATATTAGTTTTGTCTGTATTTTTGGTCCTTTTAAATTTACAGTAAGCAGGATTTATTTGCTTCAGAAGCCAATTCGAAAATTCAATTTTTTAGATCGTACGGTGAATTAATTCGTAGAGTGTATATCATCGCCAAATGTTCATGTTTAAATGATGATTTTTCATCTAGTCCTGATGGTATTAAACTAATAATCGCCAGGAACTGTTGTGAGACCCTTTCTTTTCCCATTCCTTCTCTTTTCAATTTGGCATTACAGTGTGGAATTTTGGCTCACGGTCCGTTATTGCAAAATACGCGTCATTTACAATCAGCCTGACTTTGCAAATTTGGCTACGTTGATGTCCATTAGCATTTTTTGGTTTTTTGGAATAGATTGATAAGATTCATCACTGTAGTTGATCGTAAATAATTTTTGTCGGTGTCCTATTAAGTTCGAGGAAATCGGTGGGCGGGCACCAATTCAACATCAATCGATTACAAGACAAGCACATTTAAATGAAATCTGAAACAAAATTATAGCAATGTTGATTAAAATCGGTAATAAAAATCAAAAACCAATAACTACGATCGCATAAACAAAATATTAAACATTTCTTGACAGAAACATTCATTAAACGTTTAATTATGATATTAGTTTATTGACTAATCCAAGGTAAACCTATCATGACCTAACATTCATACCCCATGGGCAGCCTACAAAACTTGTGACATTACTATTTCTCAAGATCATCAGCACAGACATAATTTCAACACTTAAATTTGTTTACCATCTTTTCAGATTAAAAAAAAATAAAAAATAAAAATATTTAAGTCTACAAAATTTCCCACGAAACTTCAAGTTCGACATTAAAATTAAATCATCTAACACTTTAATTGCCAGATGGTAAATTTTTTATACACTAAATCTCCCAAAACCAACAAAACAATTATCAATTGTTCAGTAAGTCATATGTATACACAATTATATTGTACATGAGAAAATGGAACAGCTGTGGCTGCGAGAATCGTCTGACAAAAAATTACTAGGGAATAAACTATATATGTATACATAAATACGCGCGAATAGTTAATAAAAATAAACATCTGGCACGTGCCCTACTTTTTAATTCTATTAGAAAATTTCAAAGTCAAACTCTATTTACTTTCTATTTAAATAGGGACCCGAGTATTTATAAAGGTAATTACGAAACATTAGTTTATATGTAAGTAAAGGGGATGATATGGACAAGGGTGAATAGCATTCCTGGTTTAAAAATATAAACCCCGGAAATTTTTTAGTACCCATTTCGATTTCAACGATATACGATCGCATGTCTCGATCGATAAATGCATTATACATTTTATTTAACTAATAAAAAGTCGATTTTATAATTACAATTATTTTATTGCAAACTGTCCAGTAGTATGTCAGTTTGCACTTATAAGCCGGAAATTGAGGTGAAAGCTGTTTATATCAAATTTGTTGTTGTTGTTTTTAAATCAAATCACGTGAAATTAAATTTTAGTGAATATAACATTGCAATTATTGCTTGTGGCAGGTGCTTTTTCAGAATATATTAAGCACTAAATACGAAAGAATGCTCTTAATCTTGATTAATATTCCAAATTGTAATATAAAATAAAAACACAAGATTCAGAAGTTTAACTGTGATTTTTATTGATGCCACTTTTATGATGGGCAAATTTTTTTTTTTTTTATTACTGGTGCGGCCATAAAACGGATAAAAAAATGAACCATTTGCAATTGAAATTAATGCGAGAAGTGACTGTGATTTTACATACATATATAGTATACGAACATTAAATTTATGCGCACTATAAACAGTTTTTAATGGATTGAATTAGCATTCAAAATAATTGTGAGGGGTTTTATCAAGAAAACAAAAAGTGAAAGGTTTTAAAATAATAATGGTGTTCAGTTTTATGTTCGACTGAAATTAAACTGTGTGCGGTTAAAGTTTATTTACAAAGTGCAATTTAATTTTTGTGGAGTACTAATAGTCTTTGAAATCATTAAAATGTAGTCAATTTACGACAACTGGACTGTATGTATAGTACGTCTCCCGAAATCTTTATTCATTTCTTTACGCTGTAAATTGGTGGAAGTATTAACCCTTAACGAACGAGAGCTTTGTTTGTAATACTCTCCTATAGGTCGACAGAAAATTAGACGAAAGACTGGATTATGTAGATGAATATGGCCAACTACAATGGAACTTGGTTACTCCTTAACCGATTGTGATGCAATTCGACATGTCCGATGGAAATGGAATTCTGAAATGATTTTTGAACAAAGTTCTGGAATATGGCCAACTAGGGTTGGTAGTTGGCTAACCTTAACCGATTTAAGTAAAATTTGGCATGCACGATGAAATAGAATTCTAGAATATGGCCCATTATTAAGGAACTTGGCTATTTCTTAACTCATTTTAGTGACATTTGCTGAACGCGATGGAAATGGCATTCTAAATTATTTTTGGACAAAGTTTTGGACGGAACTTGGTTAATTTTGAACCGATTTTAGTGAAACTATAGGCATGCGCGATGGAAATGGGATTCTAAAATGATTTTTGGATGAAGTTCTGGAAAATGGCCAACTAGGATGAAATTTGACTATTCATTAACCGGCTTTAGTAAAATTTGACATGCGTGTTGGAAATTGGATTGATTGTTAAATATGAAATGCATGTCGAATTTCATCATAATCTGCTATGGAGTAGTCTAGTTCTATCCTAATCGGTTAAATTCCAGAACTTAAACCAAAAATCAGTTTAGAATGTCACATTTCACTAAAATCGGTTAATAAATAGCCAAGTTTTATCCTAGCTGGCCATATTCCAGAACTTAATCCAAAAATCATTAAGGAATCCTATTCCATCGCGCATTTAAAATCTCAGAATTCTTTAAATCTTTAATTTCTTTAAATTTGTTTAATTTTTTTATTTAAATTTAAAAAAAATCGTAAAGTCATTCTAAATATCAAATTTTGCCAATTCTTTAAATTCTAAATTTTTTTATTGTTTAAATTCAAAATTCCCCAAGTTAATATTACTTAAACCTTTGTAAATTTATTATTGTCATCTTGAGAACACAAATTACAATTTTCTAATTCAAACTTTCTTAAAATTGGTTCTTCCATGATATATGTATGTGGGGCATTCTCTGTTAAATCAGCCACCACCCCTGCACATTTCATTTTTTGAAATAAATAAACTTTTTTGGGCTTACAATTTTGCTTAGAATGCTTTTTAATGCCGTATGGCGTTTTTATGGCGTCCCTGGATTTTCAAAATGGCGGACCATATCTGCTAAGGAAGTCTTTAATTTTTAATAAAATTGATATAAAAACGTAATTTAAGCTCTGTTAATTTACTCAAAAGTGTTTTTGGTGTCATAGATTACACATTTTTAATTATTGTTTTATAGTTCCAAGATGGCGGATCCAAGATGGCTGCCAAAATTGACAAATTTTTCGACTTTCATAAAGATCGTTAGAAGCATGTCCTAGAAGGTTTTCGGGGTCGCTGATCACGAATTTGAGGTCAGAATTTTAATATTCAAGATGGCGGATAAGAGATGGTGGTCGAATATTTCAGAAATCAATAAAAACTCGATCTTGGGGGTTTTCGGGACCGGTGATCATTAATTTAGGGTCAGAATTTGAAAATTCAACACGGCGGGCTCAAGATGGCCGCCATAAATGTTAATTTTTCAACGTTTATGAAAACCGATAAAAACATGTTCTAGGGGGTTTTCGGGATCGCTGGTCATGAATTTGAGGTAACATTTAAAAATTTTCTGAAAAAGGTACCAGATTTTTGATAAAATGTGGTATTTTTAGATATTTTTTTCTAAAATAACACTTTTTATTGAGAATCTGGTATTTTTTTGAGAGAATTTTTAAATTTTGATCTCAAATTCTTGATCAGCGACCGCGAAAACCCCCTAGATGATGTTTTTATCGATTTTCATAAACGTTGAAAAATTGACATTTATGGCGGCCATCTAAAGCCCAAAAAAGTTTATTTATCTCAAAATATGAAGTGTGCAGGGGGGTGGCAGATTTGACAGAGAATATCCCCATGTGTTTTTTTTAAACTAGTTAACTGCATTTTTATCAACTTTTAGTTATGAATGAAAATAACGGCACAATTATCTAGAGTTTCAAAAATAAATTTCAGTTTTCCAATATTTTTCTGAAAGTTATTGCGACTTTTTATTTCAAATGCGTTTTCTGACAAATTTACATTTTGCAGTTAACTATATAGTTTCTCAAAAGAGCACAGATACCTATATTAGATTTTTGAAATTCATAAAATTCTTTAAATTTCCTTTTGAATTCATTAAAATTTTTTAGGTATCTACATTCGTTCAAGAGTTTTCAAAATATCATGAAATTTGAAAACATTAATTAGTTAGCAAAATAAGGGTTTTTAGAATATAAAATTTAAAGAAATCAAAGGTTTTCAAAAAATTTAGAGAGTTTAATGAACCTCCAGTATTTAATAAATCTCAGGAAAGAAAGTTAAATTAGAAATCTGGGATTGGAAAGCTTTCAAGTTGTTAATAATATTACAAATGTTCAGTATCAAGATATCTAAGAATTTTGATTCTCTTTTCTCTTTTATTTCGTTTAAAATATTAGATATTTTTATACTCATTGCTAATATGTACGAACGATACTAAATTGCAGCTACGACTAGGATATACACAATTTTTTAGATTTAAACGACTTACACACAATATTAAAAATTAAAAAAAAATATAGAATTCATAAAGTTTTTAGCATTTGTTGTAATTATGTATATAAATTCTGAAAATTTTAAATTCTTTAAACGCAATAAATCATATCAATAAATTCAGTAAATTCTAAAAATTTTATGAAGTCTAATAATCCAACAAGTTTCTAAAATTCTATAGATCCTATAAATTCTTCTTTCTCTTCAAACGTTTTAATATGTCTACAAACCCTTTAAATTTTTAAATTTTATGAATTTTATAAATTCCATAAAATCTACAAATTCTATGAAGTTTATAAATGTTATCAATAATAAAAATACTTTAAATTTTGTAGATTCTTTGTGTTCGATTAATTGTTTCAAGTGTGTCAATTCTACAAACTCAAATTTACTTAATAACAATTAGAAAATCCCATAAACTTTAACAATTATATTTATTTATTTATTTATTTATTAACCAACAGCATGTTCATGCAAAAATGGCTTACATTATTAAAAAATATTATAAAAAGTTAAACAATTTTATACAATAAAAGGTAAGGTTACAACGTTATCAATAGATCTAACAATACAACAAAACATTATGAAACTATTATTATTATAATATTAAACGTATTAAAACAAAAGTCTAGCGATTCGTTTTTTAAACTCATCTCTGGAAATATTGAAATCGAAACAATCCGCTACGGCGTTGAGATCTCGTTGAATACGCGCTATAGGGCCATGGAAGCTGTAGTTGCTACTTGCAGTCGGAATATGAATTAAAATGAAAAATGAATTATAAATAAATATGTACAATAATTTTTATAAATTTTATAAATTCTATGAGTAATTCTATAAATCCTATGCATGAAGTTTTAAAATTCAGTAAGTACTTTGAATTTTGCAAATCTTGTAAATCTTCTTCAATTCTTGTAAATTTTGTAAATTCGATAAATTTTATAAATCTTAAAAATTCAATAAACCCTATAAATTTTAAGTCTGTAAATATTATAAATCCAAATACGTTTTTAAAACCTATAAATTTTTTAAATTTTATAAGTTCTTTAAATATTATAGAACCCATAGAGGGTTATATATATTATTCAGGACTCAGGTCTATCAGTTCTATAAATTCTAAAAACTCAAATTTGACTTATTTACATTCCGCATGTTTCTAAAAATTTTTTAATTTTTATAAATTTTATAAATTCAATAAATTCTTTGAATTCTATAAATTCAGTAAATTCTGTAAATTCTATAAATTCTATAAAGTCTAAGAATTCAATAAGATTGTTAAATTCTATAAAAACTATAAATTCTGCAAATTTGATAAATCCAATAAATTTTATAAGTGTTAATATCTCTACATATATGTAGGTAAACCTCGTTTAAGAAACTCTCGAATAACGAATCCGCGAATTATCGAAAATCCAAAATTGTTGAGAACCTCGTATTACGAACTTCAAACCTCGAATTAATGAATTTTTCAAATTCGCCTAAATTACAAAAAATTTTTTGTTGGAAAAAATCAAAATCAAATCAAAACAAACCTCAACTATAACGAACGGGCACAATTGGTTCGTTAAACGAAGTTTACCTGTACTCTAAAATTTTTAAATTTTATGAATTTTTTAAATTCTATAAAATCTACAAATTCTATAAAATTTATAAATACTATAAATTTTATCAATAATATAAATTCTTTAAATTTTGTACATCGTTTGTGTTCTATTAATTGTTTCAAGTGTGTCCGTTTTATAAATTCTACAAACTCGAATTTTATTTATTTTATAAATACGAACATTTTGAAAAAACCTATAAACTTTAACAATTTTGTGATTTCAATAATTTCTTTAAAAATTTATAAGTTCTCTAAATTCTATGAATAAAGTTTAAAAATTCAGCAAGTGCTTTAAATTTTACAAAACATTTTCTTTCTATAAATACTGTAAATTCGACAAATAATATAAATTTTACAAATTCTCTAATTCTTATAAATTCTAATATGTTTAAAAAGCCTATAAATTTTATAAATTTGATAAATAAATCCAAAGAATCGTGTAAATTACATAAACTCCACAAATATTATAAATTCTACAAATTTTATAAATTCAAAAATTTCGATAATTTCAATAAATTTTATAAATATAACAAATTCTATGAATAATTCTATAAATCGTGTGCATAAAGTTTTAAAATTCAATAAGTTCTTCACATTCTACAAACTACAAATCTCATAAATTCTTAAATTCTTTTAAATTTCGTAAATTCGATAAATTGTATAAATCCTTTAAATGTTACAGATGCTATGGGTGCTATGAATTATTCAAGTCTATAATATAAATTCAACAAATTCTAATTTACTGCGAGCTAGTAACGTTCTTACAATTGGCAATGATTGAAATCAAGTGTTTCCTATTTTTCTGGTTTTTCTCATTAAACTTGGCGCTGTGTCATTTAGGCTAGAATTTTGATGGCGATATTTCCCGTTGCTAAATACGCTCTTTTAGCCTCGTAGAACACGTAGAACACGTGATTCAATTTTATGTCGTTTACAAAGTTTTTAATTTTCATTTGTACATTAAACAACAGGGATCCTACCCAATTCTTGAAATTAGTTCAAAAAATCCACCATTGAATGTCTGTCAAAATGCTTTATTCAATCTAAATTTCAAATTGCTAAATTCTTGAAATCCATCATCAAAACATTACGATCAAAATATGGACAATATTTTTCTTCTAGTATAAAGTTGGAGGATATCATATTCGAATTCATCAAATTGAATGTCAAATCGCATTATCAAATTTAGTTTTTCGAGCAAAATTATTAATTTGTAGAATTTTATTCCGTTCTCTACTGTAAGGGAAATTCCTGCAGAAATGCAAAAAAAAAATGCTGTAGCTATTTTAAAAATGTCTGATGTGTTTGGATCGCATGTATATTTTTGTATTGTACAATACACAAACATTCCAAATTAAATTTTCAAAAACACGTTTCACCATTCGGTCGGTCGTGTAGGTTAATGAAATGTGATTATTAAAATATTTCAATTAATAATTTTCAATTAATGCCTTTAAATGAAAAATGCCCAGAGCAACTCTTGGAAAATGAAAATCCTGTATACTGAATGTGCTTATTGGTTTTTGGATCTGAAGTTGGTTAGAATTTTAGCTGAAAAAATTATATTCGATTAACTTCAAGAATATTAATTACATATTGTGATAATTGAAACTTTAAATTAACCACCGGTTTAAGAATATGGGTCCAGGATATAAAGCTTTATAAATTTGGGTATTTAAAATAATTTTAAAGAAAAAGTCGAGAAATCAACGTATCAAATCTGATAAAAGTGTCATTGTTATACACTGTGTTTTGCGATTTCAAGTAAGAGACGAATGACAAATTTATGATGAATTTGAAACAAACAATTGGTTTTGCCGATGAACATTTTTGTCGCCAATGATAAAATTTGTGCGCATACAAAAATAGTTACTGAAATATGTAGAATATACATATTTGGTTAATTTCCAAATAAATTATTTCTTAATGTGGTGATGTACCAAATATGTGTTTCATTTGGAAATATGTATGCCAACACATGCTTATTTTTAAGGTTTTATGTTTTAACCCGTTTAGATGTTTCACATTAAATCTCTCAGACCTTTTAGAATCTAAATAATTTGTGTAATTGAGCAACTGTAAATTCAAAATCAACGGATAATCTACTCAAGGAAATTTAATAAGTCTCAACATATTTCATTTATTGGAAAGGAATATGTGAAAAGTAACCTTGGAAAACTTTCACCAACTACAAAAAAAGATTTTGCAAAATGAAAATAATAAAACGTCTTATAATTCAGCTTGTAGTGCTGCGGGTTTAATAGAATGGTTTTACTTAGGTTTATTGGCCGTATATTATAGTAGGCAAGGCGGGTTTTATTTCGAAAGATATTGATTTAATTTTTTGGTGGACGCAAATTTCGCGAATAATTATCGTTCGACATGTAAAATGAAAGGTAAGGGCATAATGTTTTGCTGGTGCAATGTTGCTTATAACTAATTGCATATCTATTATATTCTGTGGTATTACCACCTTTATCGTTTGAAATGCTTTCTGAAAAATTTGAACAATATTGGGTTTTTATAACAAACCCATTAGCTGAATATACATATTCCGACTACCACGTTAAGCATAATCTAAAAGAATATCAAGATCCTTTTTTCGGAGTTTGCAAATTTTTAATATTATAATTTATTTGTGTAAAAAATTCCAAAGTATCAGGTTGCCTAATTTAGATCGAACGCCCCCTACAATTCCCCCTACTTACATAGTTAAAAGGTTGGTTTACGAGAAAGGTTTGTTACCCTTGTTCTATTTGCATTCACGCTCTAATCCAATCAAATCAAAATTTTGTGGTTATTTCGTTGATTTGGATGGTTTTGATAGAGCTCAGATGTAAATACCAAAGCTAAAAATCATCCTCGAGGTACTACCTTCAATATTTTGATCCTTCATTCTTCATTTTTCGCAAACTAAACCAAATCTTTCACAATATTTGTATTGAGAGAAGCAAAGAGTGCGTATGTGTATACAGGGTGAGGAAAAAGTATAGAAACCCCTAAACATCTCGCGGAGTTCGGTCAAAAAAAATGAGCAAGGTTTATTCTTAGGTAATTTTCAACAAGGAATTTAATGGCGAGCTTGGTTGGGACCCTGACCTTCATCTTCAAGGTTATTTAGAGGTCAAGGTCATTTTTTTAAATTAAAACCCCTATTTTTGCTGACATAATCGAAAAGAGCGATCAATTTTACGTCCGAGTATGCATTTTCCATGACCTCCCAAGATCATCTGAAGGTTTTTAAATTGCGAGGTCAAAGTATGAAAACCTCTAGAAATCTCGCGGAGTATGTCAAAAAATAAATAAGCAATATTTAGTCTTAGGTAATTTTCAACAAGAAATTTAATGGTGAGCTTGGTTGTGACCTTGAACCTCATCTTAAAGGTCTTTTTGAGGGCAATGTCATTTTTTTATAGGAAAACCGATTCGGAAAGAGCGATCAATTGTACGTCATAATATGTTTTTCTATGACTTCCCAAGGTCACCTAAAGGATATATTTTAATTGTAAAGCTCATGATTTGCTATGAAAATTAAAATCAAAAATAAAAAAAATCATAAATAACAGAACATTTTAATTAATGATGCTTGTGTTGCTATGAAAATTATAAAAAAAATAAAAAATTATAAATTTTAAAAATAAAGAATTAATTTTTTAAAAAGTCTTATTTTTTTTAAATTTTCGTAGCAAATCATAAGCATTATAAAAAAAAAAGAAGGAAGGTGAAGGTCAAGGTCACAACCAAGCTCACCAATAAACTCTTTGTTGAAAATTACCTAATACTAAACCTTGCTTATTTTTTTTTGACATACTCCGCGAGATTTCTAGGGTTTTTCCATACTTTGATCTCTCAATGTAGGTTCCTTCAGATGATCTTGGGAGGTCATGGAAAATACATACTCGGACGTAAAATTGATCGCTCTTTTTGATTCTGTCATCAGGAATAGGGGTTCTAATTAAAAAAATGACCTTGACCTCCAAATGGCCTTGAAGATGAAGGTCAAGGTCACAACCAAGCTCACCATTAAATTCTTTGTTTAAAGTTACCTAAGAATGAATCTTGCACATTTTTTTTTTGACCGAACTCCGCGAGATGTTTTAGGGTTTCCATGTTTTTTCCTCACACTGTATGTACGCACTGGCATAATGAGAAGCATGTGAAGTTAGCCCCCAGTTTTTTATCCCAGCAAAAACAGAAAGTTTCATCAGGCAATACAATTTCGTCTTATCCCAGCTTTTTTTATTTACGAGTATGTATCAATACGAAACGAAAGTAAAATATTTTTTCTATCCCATCCCAGTTACTAAGAATTTTATTTTATTTTTCGGTTTTGGATTTATTTATGAACCCAATTAAAACAAAAATACTTCTTTATCATATGAACTACTCGGACCGGAATAAGTGGTTTAGGTTTTGAGATACAATTTCCAGCGGCCCATATTTTCCTGTATTCTTGAAACTTCTTGGGCCGGAAAATTTGTTTATTGTTTTGAGTTTGCCATAGATTAGGGCAAATTTTGATGAACTCGCCATTACAAGTCTATGATTCAAATAGCTGCAATCGGCCAATTTCCATAACCTCATACGATTTTTTACATGGAAAATTCACGAAATATATTTCTGTATTCTTGAAACTTCATGGCCCGGAAAATTTGTTTATTGTTTTGAGTTTGCCATAGATTAGGGCAAATTTTTTGAACTCACCATTACAAGTCTATGATTTAAATAGCTGTAATCGGCCAATTTCAATGACCTCATATGACGTTTATATGGAAAATTCACGAAATATTTTCCTGTATTCTTGAAACTTCTTGGGCCGGAAAATTTGTTTATTGTTTTGAGTTTGCCATAGATTAGGGCAAATTTTCATGATCTCACCATCACAAGTCTATGATTCAAATAGCTGCAATCGGCCAATTTCAATGACCTCATATGACTTTTATATGGAAAATTCACGAAATAATTTTCTGTATTCTTGAAACTTCTTGGGCCGGAAAATTGGTTTATTGTTTTGAGTTTGCAATAGATTAGGGCAAATTTTGATGAACTCACCATAAAAAGTCTATGATTTAAATAGCTGTAATCGGCCAATTTCAATGACCTCATATGACTTTTATATGGAAAATTCACGAAATATTTTCCTGTATTCTTGAAACTTCTTGGGCCGGAAAATTGGTTTATTGTTTTGAGTTTGCCATAGATTAGGGCAAATTTTGATGAACTCACCATGAAAAGTCTATGATTTAAATAGCTGTAATCGGCCAATTTCAATGACCTCATATGACTTTTATATGGAAAATTCACGAAATATTTTCCTGTATTCTTGAAACTTCTTGGGCCGGAAAATTTGTTTATTGTTTTGGGTTTACCATAGATTAGGGCAAATTTTGATGATCTCACCATTACAAGTCTATGATTCAAATAGCTGCAATCGGCCAATTTCCAATGACCCCATATGATTGTTATATGGAAATTAATTATATTCAAATTTTTATATAAATCTAAAGGTCATGGAAATTGGCCGATTGCAGCTATTTGAATCATAGATCTGTACTGGTGAGTTCATAAAAATTTGCCCTAATCTATGGAAAACTCAAGACAATAAACAAATTTTCCGGCCCAAGAAGTTTTAAGAATACAGGAAAATATTTCGTGAATTTCCATATACAAAATCATATGGGGCCGCTGGAAATTGTATCTCAAAACCTAAACCACATATTCCGGTCCGAGTAGTTCTTATGATAAAAAAGTATTTTTGTTTTAATTGGGTTCATAAATAAATCCAAAACCGAAAAATAAAATAAAATTCTTAATAACTGGGATGGGATAGAAAAAATATTTTACTTTCGTTTCGTATTGATACATACTCATAAATAAAAAAAGCTGGGATAAGACGAAATTGCATTGCCTGATGAAACTGTCTGTTTTTGCTGGGATAAAAAACTGGGCTAACTTCACATATGCTTCATAATGAGTGGGTAACAGATAAATAACTTTATTATGATTTTATCAACTTTTTGTGGTGATGCTTTGTAAGTCTCTATATTTATCATTTTCGGTATAATATATTAGTAAAAGGAGGTAAGGTATCGTACGTATAATTCGTAAATAGATTATAGAAATTATCGTTCAACTATTGAATGGTATAAATATAGCAACTGCAGCTTATAGTGTAAAATCCTTGTAGAACACTTCATAATACATATTAGTGTCGTGTGTCGCTATAAACCTAGCATAATGAATAATTATTTGGCCGTTGCTTTACTTCTTGCTAAAATTCAATCTTGTAAACTTTAAAGTAGGCATTATACGAAAAACAACGAATTCTGAAACGAATTTCAAATTCCGGAATCCAGGCGGAATTTAGATAAATTGCCAAATTTTTCTAAATTTAAAAAATTTAAAGATTTAAAAGAATTTTTGCCATATCTAAATATTAAAATGTTTCAAATGTAAGTATTTAAAGGTTAAGAACAAGAGAATTGACGAGCCGCCGCGCTGTAGCTTCCACAATAAAAATTATTTTGTTGAAAACTTTACAAAAACATTACAAAAACCACTTACATAAATTATTTGCGTAACACAGCAAAAAATTGAATTAATAAATTAAAATTTTAAAATTTTTATATAAAATAACAATCAATTTATTACGTTTTTAATTACGTTTTTTAAGTGTTTACCGTATATCTTTGAGTAAACAAAATCAATTCCTCATTTTCAAGAAAATAACCTCAGTGGTAGGCAACAAACTTCATAAAGTTTATAGAAAAACTAAATTGATAAAAAGTTAAAATTTTTGGCACAACAATTATGAAGTTTGCGCCATATAAGGAATTAAAAAATCTAAAGAATTTGACAAGATTAATCATATCGGTTTTTACAATCTTAAAATACCCCTCGGGTCAACTTCTAGAATCTAAATTAATATCACATTTTTAATTTAAAATGATCTAAAATACTTAATTTTATGACATTTTGGACTGAAGACCAGAAGTAATATTCAATAAAATACAATAAGTATGAGATCACTTTTTAAAAAAATCTACAGTATAAAATTTCTTTAATTTCTCACACTTTATAAACCACCGCCTTATATAATTATCCTTAAAACACTGAAAAACACAATACAATAATAAAAAATAAATCGATCAATAATCATAATTGACATCCGGTAATTATCTCCACATATGCACTGCATGCATATATAAAAAAAAAAGGGTTGAAAGTATAATTTAACCCCAATTTCGTGTAATAAATAATTCAGATCGAAGATTAAGCGCGATCAATAATAATTAACTTTTCCTTTTCTTTAACCAGGCAAAACCATATAAAAAAAAAATTAAGGGTTAAAAGGATTTCTCCGTCACTCTCACCACGTCATGTAATAATCATTAAAACTATATTTAAGGATACAAAACACATTTCGTGATGATTACATTTAATTATACAAATAACTCCGCACGCATCTAAAGGATTTATCGCCGATGTATCAACAAAGAAAATCAAATTTCCATTAGCTTGTCTGGACGAAAATAATTACACAAAAAAAAAAAAAAAGTGAGAATTATAGGGTTATCCATTGATTGATGATGATCGGTCGAATCCCCTATAAAAAGGATATTTTTGTAAAGAATTTGATTTATGACTTTAAGAAAAATGATTTTCTTCACATCGGATTCGATTAAAAATAAATAATAAATTTGAATGTGCGCATGATTTCTCGAATTTTAATTCAAATTGATGTATCCGAATCACTGAATTTCTGTATGTTTTGGAATTTGGTTTGTGAAATGAAAATATAAAAGTAGAATTTTTTTTTTTTTTGTTTTATTTTTCGTTGATGTTGATGATGCTGGATGATGATGAGGTTGAAAATATACACGTAAGAAAAATTGTATGTACACCTGCTTGGATTTCTCACGGTATTAATTTTATTTGGTTGATTTTTTTTTTCTTGTTTAATTTTTATTATTTATTCTTAATTTCTTGTGTCCAATTTTATTTTTTTTTGTTGGTATTTTTGTTGTTGTTAGTGTTGTAACTTTTAAATTTAATTTTTTGAATGTATAATTTTGAGATGCACAATTTAAATACACAAGTGGTAAGATGTGAGAAAAAAGGATTTTATGAAGTTGTGGCACAAAAATATTTAATTAATAGTTTGTTAAATTACTCTATAAACAAAAATAAGAAAAACAACCGTTAACGTCTTTCATAAATAAAAGAGAAAAATACACCTTAAGCAACAACAAAATAAAATTCATAATTATTAAATAAATGAATGTCATGCCGATGCCATCGTTATAATGCGCCGCGATGCTTATCAATAAATAATAATGAGTGATATGAAATTGTATTGAAAAGCGAAAGTTTTGTGTCATCAAAATTAAATCAAACTTTCCAATTTGGTTCGCGTGCGGTTGCTGTTCTGTACCTTTGGTTTATTTACCTTTCTTGTTTTTTGACATAATTTATTACGCACCATATCCTTGAATGGTATATCGGAATGATTTAAAGTGTATTGCACAAAATATCAAAAAGGCTTACTAAGATATCTTACACCCAACCTTGTGAATTTCAACGGAAAATAAGAAGCTTAAATGACATATCATATTTCAAAGCTATACGGAGTTTCGAGTATTTTTGTTACACAGTGGTCCATTCGCCTTAAAAAATATATTGCCAGCTGACAAATATAATAATTTTCTTTCACTTCACACCGGTATTCTTATTTTATGCCATCCAGAATATTGCAAAACAAAATCGAACCTGGCAAATGATATGCTTAAACATTTTATTGAAGGAGTAAAACATTTATATGGAAGGCATCACTTAATCTGCAATATGCACTGTTTATCACGTTTAGCTGAAGATGCAAAAAAATTTGGTAATTTGGATGTTTTTTCAGCATTTGAATTTGAATCTTATATGTACAAAATCAAATGTTTGCTGAGGAAGCCGAACCAACCCTTAGCACAATTACGTAACAGAATCTCCGAAATAACAAATGCTAACTTGATTACAAATAAATTAAGCCTGAGTTGTCCTCTTTTAAAATAGAAAGCAACTGTAGTAGATGGAAAGATTTATTATTATCGAATTATATTTGAAGACGCGCAAATCGATAATAGCGAAAAAATCGATGGATTTTAACAAACGATAAAACGATTATTAAATTTGAGTATGCAGAAATATTTGAACAAACAACATTTATTTGGGGCACAAAAATGATTGCACCTTCAGACTTCTATGATTTACCAGTTTCTTCAAGCAAATTAGATATCTATCAGACCACCTTGAACAGCGAAGAAATTATTCAGACATTTAATATTAACGATATCCAAAAAGCTATTCGCAATGAGAAGTGTATTCCGTTATCGAAACAACAAGCAAAGAGGGTTAAAAAGAAGTTTCCGTAGTGCGCCAACAATGGATCCAGGATGGAGAAGTAGCTTGGCAAAAGCATTATAAACAGGCAATCAAAAAAAAATGTTGAGCCAAACCTGGATTGGGTAAAATTTAATTGTAAAATATTAAAATTTTTTTGCGTCTATTGTGTAATTCTTTCTTGAAAAATCGAGGTGTTTAAAACTACTGCAGGAATTTCTGAATTATTTGTGAATCGATCAAGTTTTCTTAGGAATCAATGCGGAATAAAAGAAAAGAAAAAAATTACGTTGAATCGAGCCAATTATCTAATACAGATACAAGTACGGTTTATGTACGGAAAATTGTAGTTACAAATTCCCGAGAATTGTATGGTGTTTTATCCGAAAATTTGACTTATATATAAATTTCGAGGGGACTGCAGAATTTTGTCTGGTACACACAAAAGGCGGTTTATTTACGACATATTTTACTTGCTGTTCGGCAATTGGACCGTGTTTTATCCGAAAGCTTCACTTACATATTAACAGTGAAGCGACTGCAGAATGTTATCTGATATATAAAAAGGATGGTTTCTTTATGGTAAGTTTCACAATTAAATACCCTACAATTGGACAGTTTTTTATGCGACAATTTCATTTGCATATTAGCGACAAGGGGACTGTACAATGTTACCTGATTCACGCAAAAAGATGGTTCATTTACGGCAAGTTTCACATATAAAAGCTTGACAATTGGACGGTTTTTTATCCGAAACTTTCACTAACATATTTTATTTTTATTTTATTTTATTCATTCATTTCTTTCTTTCTTTTTACAGTTTTCCTGTTTATTCTTTTTTATAATTTTATAATGATTTACTTATTTGTAAAGCATAAAATAACATAAGTTTAACTACATAAAAAAAAAAAAAATAAATAAATGAACATAAATTTTAATACATAAATTCTTATGGTACATTGTTTTGAGCATCTGCTCATTTACAACAATGTACCAAAGGAGTTGTTTAACATGATAATAAAAATTACTGCAAATTTCGACATGATCGCATAGCTCATCTCTTTAGCTCCATCCGGCAGTTCCACATCTTGACTTATGTTTCATTTTTCTCGAAAAAAGGATTTTATTATCGGCCCTGGCTGGTTAAAAAAAACAGCTCGTTCTTAATAAGGTTTATTGAAATAAATACAATTTAATATTTAATTCAGCAAAATTTAATTTTTCCAAAAAAAAAAAACGTCTTTATTGACTTGAAGGGCATAGCCTACTCCTAATTTAAAAATAAATGCGTTGGAGTACGAGTAAACATAGAATATAAATGATATTGAACGGGTGCAATCTTGGGTGCAAATAATCAAAAATTACAAACCAAACGCCAAAATAAACTATATCAAAACCGGTCTTGTGTGCAAAGCTACATGGAAGCGGTATGTTCTTTAAGTGTCGCCGCTTACTCGACACTCCCTAAAAGCAACACAAAACCGATTTATAAGAAATTATAATACAAAATAAAGTTTTTGTGCAAAATTCCATAAGAAACTATTTACAAACTAAAAATAAATCTTCAATATTCTCAATATTCATTAACCATAAATTAATTTTATTAAGGAAGACCTTTAAAGATCTTATTAATTTAATATGATCCGGTAACTGGTTGTATAAAAACGGTGCCATGTTTATATAGAAACGTCTAAAATTTTCGGTCTTAGATTTCTGAATGAGGCATCTATTATTATTTCTTAAATTATATACGGGCTCTTCCTTAACTCTAAGATAACCACATTTTATAAAGAACAGTAAACCTTAAAAACATAAAGATTCCGAACCGGCAATATTTTATTATCAACGAACAGGGGAAAAGCATGAGTAAGCCTAGGTTTTAAATTGATCAATCGCATTCGAAGCTTTTGCAAAGTAATAATTGGTCGTAAGTTGAAAAAGTAAATTCCACCCCAGCAGGTTATACCATATTGCAATCTAGAGTGAATTAGCGCATGATACACTAGTTTTAAAATAGGCTTAGAGGAAACATAACGCAATAGATATAATTTTCTTGTGGCATTTAATAAGCCAATTTTTAGTTTAGAAATATGAGCTTTCCAATTCAAGTTTGAATCCAAAGTAATACCCAAATATTTAAATTCATCTACAGTGTCAATTTTTATACAAAGATCGTTGCATGAAATATTATCACATCCTAAAGAGTGATACACAAGGCTTGAAACAGGCTTAAAATCATTCACTAGGTTGAAAAACATTATTTGTGTTTTAGTACTCAAAAACATATCATGAGTAACAAACCATTTTCTAAGCAATATTAAGTCTTCCTTGATATAATCAATAAGTAAACTATTATCAGGGGCCGAATATATTAAAGCCATATCATCCGCAAAAGCAGTAATCCGACCACGCAACTTGATGTGAAAAATTGAGCCAATATATATTAAAAACAACAACGGACCAAGCACAGAACCTTGAGGCACACCTATATGAATATCAGTTTCATCACTTAGAATATTTAGAATTTTTACCCTTTGAGATCTATTTAATAAATAGGAATGAATCAAATCCAGAGTTAGACCTCTAAAACCCACATTACACAATTTTTAAGTAAGATTGAATGATTCACGGTGTCAAATGCTTTAGTGATATCAAAGAACATTGCTGCAACCTTTTACGTTTAGCGTTAATGTTGTTGTAAACAGGTTCAAGAAAGTCCATTAAAGCAGATTCCGTTGATAAATGCTCTCTGAAACCAAATTGCCTGTCGCTTAGTATCGTATTCTTATTTATAAATGATAACATACGTAATTTTAAAATTTTTTCAAAAATTTTTGAAAAATTATTTAATAATGAGATAGGTCTAAAACAGTTTGGATCAGTATTATCACCTTTTTTAAACAAGGGAATAACGATAGCAGTTTTTAGCTCAGTTGGAAAATAACTTTGATTTATACACCAATTAAAAATGAAAACTAATACATCAACAATGAAATAAATAATATATTTAATCAAGTTAGATGATATACCATCTATACCTTTAGAGTTTGAGCACTTCAGGGAACGAACGATATTCAAAATTTCCGAGGCATTTGTCAGATCAAAAAACGCCGTGTTCGAAATGGAGGGCTCAAAAAGAAATTCCCTTTTCTCCACAATGGACAAACAACAATTTTCTCTATTTTTGAAGATTAGATCTTGTGGAATATTAGCAAAAAACTCATTGAACTCATTGGCAATATATGAAGAGTTTGAGATAGACATACCATTCTTGGCTTTGACAGAAAAAATGTTATTTGTTACATTAGGCTTACCCAATACTTAGGCTTAATCAACAAATTTCCATTTCATTTTTGTGTCAGAAATACTTTTTAACTTATTTATGTGATAATTTTGTTTTTCTATAAAAACTTGGTGTTTTATATATAACGACAATTTTTTAAACTTGGATTTAAGCTGCACATTATTTGGATTCTTTGCTAATTTTTTTGCCAGTTTATTTTTTTCATTAATTTTACGAATCAAAGAATTGGTAATCCATGGTTTTAATTTTTGAAGATTCTTTGATTTATTTACAACTTTAGAACAGTTTGAAATATGAGTTATTAATAATTTAACGAAATTTATATATGCGATTTTAGGGGATTCTGCATAATAAACATCATGCCAAAATTCAAACATAAGTTCTTGCTTTAGTAGCTCATAATTAATTAATGTAGAGGTACGATTTGTATTTACGTGAGATGAAATGCGATCAGTGAATCGAAAATGACCAAGAATCAAATTGTGATCTGTAATATCAGGAGAAGAAATTTGAATTTTCAAATCAACAACACTAACAAATCTAGCGAATACATGATCAATGCATGTTTCTGAGAGCCGGTTTAGAAACACATTTTGATAAGAACGAGTAGGTGAATTAACAAAAGGTTCTAAACCACAGGCTGCCATCATCATAAGGTAATCATCACACAAGGACGAATGTTTGAGAATGTCTATGTTTATATAACCTAGTACTATTAAATTCCGACTTTGAATACGTTGACAAACCGCACTTAACTCTGATAAAAATATAGGAATTGCACTCTTGTGATGCCTATATAATAGAACAAAAAGAAATGTTGCATCACAAATTGTTACAGATGAAGTCATACAGCAGAAGTCATTGATAAATTGATCGATGAGTGTAGAATATCCTCTTTTACAAAAACAGCTACCCCACCATATCGATAGTCATCATTGCAGCAAGCGTTTAGCCGATATCCATTGATAAAGTAATGATTTAACTCATTGGTGTTGATCCAGATTTCGGTGAGAAATATTATATCAGGCTGAACATCAAGGCAGTTTAAATGGACCAAAAAACAATCGAAATTTTCTCTTAGGCTTCGAATATTGAATAAAACAAATCTGAAATAAAAAGAACTAGAATTAATATTGGTATTTACGGGATTTGTAACATTAGATGACGCTACACTCAGATGATCTGATGAAGAACTACAATTTAACATTAAATTACAAACTTATTTGAGAAGTTTCTCAATGTCATCAGAACATGAGATTATCTGAGTTGTAGAATTCTTATCTTTTTTCATCATAATTTTCCCGTTAGAGATCCAACAAAAATCAAAACCATAATCTTTCTGTGCTGTACGAGCTTGATTGAGCAGTTTACGTTACGCAGGAATCAAATGATCATTTATGAAGACGGAAGATTGCTTAAGCGATGATGTAACTCCAGAAGGAGCATCCACACTGGAACTTGCAGACTGAACATTCTTCAAATTGTTAGTCTTAAGAAATGCTTTCCTCTTTGATTTCGCTCGCGTGATTTGTTTTTTTAGATCGAAATCATATAATTCTACCACAATGACCGGCAAATTAAGATTTTTGATTTTGGGTTTCACACGGTAACACTTTTTAATACAACTTTTTACGACATTCAAATCTAAGCAATTGTTAAAGATGTCAACTACCACATCTTCAATAATTTCATTCTGTACAAAAGGCACATTAACAATATCAATAAATGTTTTTTTTGAATTTTGTTTCATATCAACAATTTTTTTTTCTAACACCGTTATATTGTTACGTAATTCAATTTCGGTATTCGTTAGCTTGTGTTCCAATTTATCAACACGATCTTTCAATTGTTTATTTTTAACCGAGAGATCCGTTATATTATGCACTACTTCATCAAATTTTGCAAATTTGTTTTCAAGCTTAGATAAGCGATCACCAAATACACAGTTTAACACATCAATGGATTTCATAACATCATTTATTGTGTACGTGCGGGTATCATCATATTTAATGTTCCGTGAATCACAAATTTTACAACACCATGATTTATTCTCCGACTTAAATACAGCAATTTCACTAGGTGCTAATTTTGCACATTCGTGGTGGCAAAAACCTCCATATTTTCCACATTTTATGAAGTCTTCCGGCGAACGACGAAAAAATATTTTAGCCGGACATAAAACACATGTTGCCATAATGTAAGCAAAAATTTTATGCAACTATGAAAAAAGCACAATAAACACACTATAAATAATAGAGGGTAACAAAGATATAGTTTATTCTTGCACAAATAATACAAACTAAAATATTAAAATTCCCAAGTACATAATTAACATTTAACACAGTTAACACTTATATTCCAAAATATATTAAATA